>JARLTB010000285.1:680000-1915000 GCA_030141615.1 Unio pictorum
TTAGTGTCCTAATTAAAGGTGGTTACTTTCTGCTCATACAGGTCGCATGACCGTGACCGGTGCCATTTTGATTCAACAGATGGACATGGGCTTAATGGCTAATATCATTCTCGTGGAAGGCTGAATTTCACGTATGTTTGCTGGTACGCTGGAGTAAAATATAGACTGAACTTTTTTTGAATGTAATCTATGTTTAAGATCACATTTACTGGGTGTATTGTTTGTGTCAGAATGGAAAGGAATATCTAAGGATATCTTGTTGATATGATGATGTATCCGTTGCTCTGAGATAGTGTTGATCCTCTGCTCATCAGAATCGAAGCATTCTTTCCATGTCATCTATCCTTGCAGTATAGTCCCACAACATAATCTGGATATGCCAATTACGTCATTTCCGCCGAGAAGTTTCCTATTCAGGGGTCCTATTCTGAGGAAAAACAGCAAGATATCAATCACACAAATCAAATAGAGAAATACTTAGTGCCGATATTGCTCGTTTTTAATTCACCTGCTCTTAAGCCCGTTCTTGAATTTATTTCGTTCACAGATAATACATTTCACAGATCACAGTCCATAGTAGTAGCAGTAGCTGTTGTAGTAGTAGTAGTAGTAGTAGTAGTAGTAGTAGTAGTAGTAGTAGTAGTAGTAGTAGTAGTAGTTGTAGTAGTAGTAGTAGTAGCTATGGTTGCATTTCATGCTGGAAATATTAAGAGTTTACGGTGAGAGAAAAGATTGTATTTTAATGACACCTAACCGTAGAAATAAGAATATTTGCAATTTCATAACGGAGTAGAAGAGTAGAAAATGTTTTATTTGTTTAACTTTCAAATCATGCTACGCACGGCGATTTTACGGGCTAAAAACAGTTTTGGCAACAATCCCAAGGACGAGAAATACGATATTTTCTTTGTGATTCAGTTACCTTTAACACACATGATTTTGATTAATTTTATGATTCATAAATCAGTTTCTCGACAGAGAGAGAGAGAGAGAGAGAGAGAGAGAGAGAGAGAGAGAGAGAGAGAGAGAGAGAGAGAGAGAGAGAGACGGTGTATTTGCATAGATAACCTAGAACAATAAATATTACTTTCGTAACATGTTAAACTGGTTGGGTTTTTTGGTCCATGAATTAAAATGTTGGTCAGTTTTTATGCAACCCTCATTTTGGTTGTGAATGTATTGTTCTCATAGTAGCTTTTATATTAGCATTAAAACAGGAGAGATGAATCATTAAATTCAGGAAATTGAAGTTCTGTATACGTTTATTATTACTGGAATATTTCTCAATAAAATCAGGAAGAGATTAAATTAAACGGTGATGCATTATCTTACATCATTCCAAGCAATAGACGATCAATGCCGCCAAGCCAGCGTCTCAGTCTTGTAGAAGCTGCAAAGAACTTTTCACCTTGTATATATTGTTTTAATGATTCAGAATTATTTAATTTTAGCCACTGTGTTCTAATTTATTATTATTTCATTTGTTGAACTTTCAAACTAGTATATACATGGAGATTTTACTACCTAACCAAATATTTTACCAAATATCCGATGGAAGAGAAATACGATATTATTTCGGCCACTGAGTTACCTTTTATACACATGATTTGATGAATGATACTTGAATTCTATTTTGGGTCCAATAATTGTAAATGACCCTCCCCCGCCCCACTAGTGTGTAAATACATCCAGTATTCCCTTATTATACCTTCGTATACCATTTATCTTCACTTGCAATCCAGACTAACCCGAAGTAGGTACAAATTATCCCGAAACACTGGCCAGTCATTGAATCTTGTAAAAGAGTATAATCAATCCTCCCAAACAAATCAGAAGTAACCTACCGCATACCATTCGCATACAAAGCATATACACTCTCCATGTCGGCCAATTCTGCGCGTCAGGAAATTCTACGCAAAGATACGGCATTCCTGTAAACATTTGATCAAATGTTGGTTATGGTCGAAATCCAATTTGTATCAAGAAAGAACGGTCATTCTTTAATTACGGAAAGTGATATTCATAAAGTGTACAAAACTATTCCATATTTATAACCTAAACGCAAATGAAAATGTGATTTCTAAATACCCAAAAAAACGACCCACTTCATGGCCGTTTTGAACTTTTATATATCTTTTAGGATCATACAAATAACTACAATAAATAAAAGATGGAAAAATATGCCTTTAAACAAAATTGCATTTCAATCCAAGTTTCCAAATTTGCAAGCAGTTGTCTCACACATACAAAATCGTCTGCTATCCAAAATGCCAACTTGCCGCTAGAACGGGATTCTCAAGAAACTGACCGGCGTATAGTCTGATTCTAAATTCTTTGGTATTTTGTCCCGTAAACGAGACGTTGTTGACTAAGTACATCCTATTCATTATTTATTCGACTGAAATGTTGACAGAAAGAATCCAGAGTAATGTATTTCATTTCCATAGCCTGATGGATAAATATGATATCTTTTCAAAGCTATGCGCAGCACAGGCCGTCATATCATGAGTCATGAAACAAAGGAGTGGTATCCCGTGTGTCCAAAATTAATAATATTTTGAACAGAATATGTCTCTTTTCAAATGGTAACCATTGCATTATTTTAATTTCGTTAATTGGTATGCATTTTGTTTCAATATTGCTTGCAGAAATGTCTTAGAAAATTGTATAAAAAAGTTTCATAAAATTGATATTGGTTTCTATTTGTGGTCCAGAAATTTAAATGTCTGTCAGTGTTTATGATACACTTTTTATGTTTGCGAATGTATTATTCTTGATGCAATTTCTACAGTCGCAATAGCACAGGAGAGATGAATCATAAAATTCAGGAAATTGAAGATCTGCATACGTTCAATATTATCTGGGCATTTCTCAATAAAATGGAAAAATGTTACAAATTCGTGCATTCATTGACATCATTCCAAATGCAGCCAAGTAAAAGTTTCAATCTTGCAGCAGCTACCAACAAGTTGTTGCCTGGTATTTATTCCTGGTATTATTCGGAATTGTTTAATTTTAGCCATGAGTAAAGCTATTTTGTATGTTAAGTAAGGTGAGCTATGGATGTTGTAAAAATAAGTAAAGTTATTTTGTATGCTACGTATGGTGAGCTATGGATGTTGTAAAAATTAGTAAAGTTATTTTGTATGCTAATGTGACAAGCGTGGACGTTGCTGTTTTATTTTTTCTTTAATTCAATATATCTCGGCTTTTTTAGGCGTGTAACTTATTTCGATAAGAGCAGATTTCCACTTTTCTTTAGTTACATTTCAGTTCTAATAATGTCACAATAACAATATGCGAAACATTATAATGAAATAAATAAATACATTATGAAAACAAGAACTGAGAGGAAAAGATGGACGCTCGACAATTCGTTATTGTGCTAAGCATGGAAACGGAACAAATATTAAAAGACAGTTATAGTTTTATCCTTGCATTCGAGGTGTGAACTAAAATATATAAGGTCAACAAAGATTTATGGGAAACAGTACACTTTTGCGACGTTTAAAGACTGGCGAATATTTTTCATTTTTGTTTGCATTTTTCTCATTGTGTTTAAGCAAATATTGAAGTTCAAAAACCGTCTAGGATCACTTTATTTTACTCCATTCCTATTATGAACATCTATCCCACCAGTAATGGTTGGTTGTCCATCTTTTATTATATCTTGTCCATCTTAGCTGATGCTTATACAACAACCCAATACAATCTTAATTGCATACGTCCATATGTTATCTATCCCTTTCTTATCCATATATAAAAATGTTATCCGAGTATAATGTATTAAATGCGCATACAAATTAAGATATTTTATATCGCAGACGTAAAACAGAAATGGCTTTAATGTATATTGATATGGTATGTACTGTCTGACATAAACATTAACAATGATCGTTTGATAAATGAAGCAAGCCCCAGACGAAACGTCAATTGTATTTATATAAATAAGGATGAAAAAGCTTCCAGTTTACATTAGGTTGGTATCTCTTTCTATTTTTGAACCACATAATAAAACCACATTCATGGTTAGTGAAAATAGTGTAAGTGTATGGGTCTTGGGGGAATCCGGAGCAGACGGATTAAATTCTGGACAAAACGTGATCAGAAGCATATTTTTTACACATTCGTTCATTTATCGTGGGAGTGGTGTGTAGTTCTATGTCATATGCGTATAAGATAGCTGGAGCCGCCACTATATCGATTATAGATTTGTTCTTGAAATGACTGAGTTATTGTTGCAATCTTGAATAGATTCAATTATGATTTTAATGCCAATAGACCGATTGAATATGTTATGAATTATAAGTTGTACTTTAGTGGGAATACAATGATATAATAATGAATCGCTGACCGGTTGGTAAATTGTAAAAGAAATCATTTTCAACCTTTATATTTGGTGCGCGTGAAATTATCCTGGCACATAGTTTGAAGTTTGGTTTTGTATCCATCTATATACATGCCTTTCCCTTTCCTTCGACTCTGAGCCCTCTTAGCACCGTCACCATTTACCTGAAATGGTATTCACAGTTCTGGCAAGAACTTCTGTAAACAGTAGTTAAGTATCAAACAGATTGTTTTGAAAACTTCAAAACAATCAACGAATTGAACAAACATTTTATAAAAGGTGCTTATCAGAGGACACGTAATATTTTAATGTTCTTAGATCTGAACGGACCTACCCACGCAAATTTCCTTTCGATAGCATGTTACATGTACTCGTTGATTCTCTGTTTCATTCTAAAGTCCCATAGTCTTTGTCATGTTCAGTATAGCAGATAGATTGATATTTATTTCACAATGAGTAGTCAAACATCTTGTTGACAGTTCACTGTGAAATGAATCCATGCAAACGTTTGACCAGAATGACTATCTGTTGTGATTCGTATGTATTTACAGACTGAATGCTCGGTGAGTTGTAGGTTGAGAGGTTCTCAATATCTATGGAGATATATGGTATTTAGTCAAATTAAACTTTGGTCATCTGCTGTCACGTAACTATCACATTTCCAATGATACACTAGAAGTTTAGCGATGGCGATGATTTGTGTCACCCAACTTCAAGAAGAGTAGGCAAACGTTTGCATGTTAGTGATTTTCAAGAAAACGTGAGTGTGGACCAATGGACCAACACCATCTACCTCCAACTGATCGAGTCAAGATCAGCCAAGAAAAATGTTTTTCGGTAACCCCTGTAGATCTTTGTCACATTCCAACTACACACAGAGTCACTTGCATAAACTTTAAAACCATTGATCACACTTACACTGTTAAATTTAAAGAACTGAAGCACCAATGGACTGGTTGCATGTACTGTTCATAAATGTGTCATTTGTTGGTGAACAAAAGTTAACACTTTTGAAAGTTCATCAAAATCTACTAAAACATGAACAGTCTCCTTTACGATCTTACACTGAATTAGATGTAATTCTGATAGCAAGTTATATAACATATTCTCAGAAGATCAATATCTACACATTTAACATTTACAAAGTAATCAGTCTTCTTATAACATACAGATATCAATTGTTCAAAAACCTAAGTGATATGGGATGCAATTGTGCTTTGAATTTTACTTGCAATTGTACAGAGTAGTGGTAAATGTGTTCTCTGAGCTAAGGAAGCAGATTCTGAATGTGGTCTTATAGACTGTCCATTTACAGGAATGTCCTCTGGCCGTCTGAACATTTTCAACATTTTTATAGTATTTAAATACCATTGCTTAAAACATCTATGTCAACACCAAACGTGTATTGTACTCAGCAGGTTTATTGGGTACCTTCCTTCAAGTATTGTTTTGCAATATATGTATGGTCAGTACCAACAACAGTTCTTTTTCCAATGCCAGTCAAAATACTAAACTCTTCCAAACATATTAGCAGCCGTCATATTTAACATTTGAGAACACATTTTCCATTGATGACGAGAAATATTTGGAGATCAGAACCATCAAACTATGGATAATACAACAGTTTGATAATGACTAGTGACGATTCTGTGGATGTGCTTCCCAAAAACACCCTCTGAAGTTTCAAAGTCAGATTAGTTCAAGCAGACAAATGGATCACGAAGCTCGCTGGAAAGTACCTTTTGGTATAAATCATTTATTCCACCGAAGTCAAGAATGTTATTGAAGATCAAACCAATTTTCATCGCATTAATACTCCAGAACACATGAATAAAAATGAATCCCCAAATGAGTAGAATTTAAAACTGTGTCATCTTTTCCTGCCTAGGCATCTATTTAATTTGAGTTAACTGTTCTTTAAAGTCAAAATTAACACATTGGACATCATCAATCCAGATGTCAATACCTGCGTAGCTCACGGCAACATTTTCATGCATTTGTTATTCAGCGAAATACATTTCTACTTGAGTAAGGAACTGGTGAGCAACAGCATGGAAACTTACCATTAGAGAGGGTACCTGGAAAATATCTTAACGCACAGAAAAGAAGACAAGAAATCACATCTGGAGGCCAGACACATCGGACACGTTCGATGAAACTGAATTGACTGCGGATAACGACCTTTACAATGTTGGTGTTAACGACAAATTCAAGCAAAGGCACAAATAAAAATGACGGGTAGATTATATTTGGACATGTGGATGCAAAAGAAACATCTGTTGAATAGAATAGATTTGCGCATGATATTGAATATATCTAGTACTGTGTTGTGTATGGCTAATGCTGCGTATAAAAAGAACATGAAAGAAGTCAGACATTATGTACGCCATTGGAAAGTCTTAACTTTATGTGGTGAACGACATCAGTCAAAATATAAATAAAATAACGACAGCGAAGTATCCTCTACGACGGCTGAAAAAGAAAACCTTCATTGCCTCTGAACACCAATCCGATCATGTTTTCCAAGAATAGCTCTCATAACATTTTGTTCATTGGCATCGTCAGTAAATGCGACCATTAAAGAAGAAATTGATCAAAAACCTATCGAATTTCATATGTCCAAGAGAAACGTTGTCCGACATGTCCAGATCTAGTGTACCGGAATAATTGTAAACCTAACTTTGCCCGAAAATATATTTTAGATCTTACTTGACACTGTTTGAAGACACGTGCCAGTTAGGTACTAATAGCAACCAATGTAGGGAACCTCATCCTGGAGTAGCTCTTGCTAACACAGTGAACTTCACCTTGTATGCAGAATTTATCAATGCTCTGGACGTCAAGCATTTGAAACGTGCTCATAGACTGTTAGAAAAAAACCACTAAACTAAATAACATGAACCTATGGAGATAAGCGATAAGGATGTTTTCTATCCAGAACAACAACATTTGCAAACCACACATGAAGAAGAAAAAACTAAAGTCATGATATGAAAACGGCTAGAACAAGAACAACGTTTAGTCTTCTGTTTTACTCGTCACTTGGCTCACACAATCAAGCCCTGGCCATGTTGAGTATATCAAATCTATACATGTTTGATATTGAGTTCAGATATCACCTTGGAAAAGTATCTGAAAGAGGCATGGGCCCTCAGCTCAAAACTGAAGATTTGGAAAAAAATGTCTTAAAGATCTAAAGACTTGCGTGACCATTCCTTACCTCCACATACATCAATGGAGACGAAACGCATGAAAGCTCTCTCGCAATAGAATACGCAGCATACTATTTCATACACTTACAATACATACATTTGGAAGGACATGGTCTGATGTGAACTGATACCTGGGTACTTCAGATTCGTGGTTCGTACACAGCTTCATGGAATCCAGTTGCATATGCAAAAGATGAACTTTCACATCGAACATCCAAAGATATTCACGTCATCAACACAGGTGAAAGTCATCTCCCAGTAACCCATTGGGTAGCCATCTACTTTTCCAACGACAACAATGTGGAATATTCTGATTCGTATAGATTACGTCCTCTGGAAGACGACATCTTCTATTGCTGTATATATTCATTTGAATAATTTGGGATTACAAGGATCGGACTTTATACTGTGTGGATAATATTGTGTGTATGTATGTTCTTCATGAATTCAGTCTTGGATTTCCTTTCGAACTTTTAGTACCTTGTTTTGACCGTGAGCATTCTAGAAACGATAATGAAATTGTAAAGTGATTTTGCGAACATTTGGCTTTATATTTTAGCTCATAAATGTAGTGTGCATCTATGGCAAAATTGTAGTATATCAAATCATTGAAAGTCTTATTTGGCTCCACAACATTGTCAACCTCGTAAATACGTTCATGTTTAAGCTTTCTTTATTTGTAAATATATTGGAAGGGACGTGATCAAATCCTCAGTCTTCAGAGTTGATGTTTTAGTTAGAAAACAATAGTGATGTTTTTATTTTTATTTTTAACGTCATTTTTGAACATGCCATTTTACACTGAGATTCATGCATGTGTATGTTATCTTATGCATTCGAGTACCGAATTTGATGGAATATCCACGTCCATCCTTCTCTCATATGAAACAGTGCCTTCACTATTCTTGCCATACATCGTTGACTTGTCAATGAAGAAGAATGAGCAGCCAGAATACAAACGACAGGTTAAAGGAAACCTTAGTGCATATGGAGTATTGAAGCGTCGTCTAGGTCACGTGGAAAATATGAAACCCCCATTCCAATAGGAGAGATTTCAATAGGGGAGTGAGCCATTTCGCAACAGCTGAAGAATTATTAATCTTAAGTTATTTCTGGGGGAAAAATTGCAGAAAAGAAAACGAACAGATTAGATTAACAAAATGACAACACAATATGTTCCTTCAATAGCATAAGCAAACACGTCAGGAGCCTGAACCCATCATTTCATCAATGTAGTACTGGGGTAGTGGAGACTAATCAGTAACATTTTTTCCTTTCATTATGTTGACCTTTGGGGTGTTGATCGATGGATGTAATAATTATGTCAATAATGGAAAGTGGTGACAGAAAAGATGGTCCTTTTTTATATGTCACGAAAATCTCTTGGAAACAAGAGGTAATACTCAAAATCATGCTACACTATATGCTTCTGTGTGTTTGAGTTTGTCTGCATCTATTTTTAAAATCAACTCAAACATAAAAATTGCCCTCCTGTGTTTTATGCAGTTCAGATATAGTTTGTGGTCTAACTAAACAATACCTACCTTTTCCTTGGTTGTGTGTGATTGTGTGTATATACGTGTATATGACTGTGTATACCCTTATGTTTATATCCGACGCCTCTTTTCTGTCACATTAAATTTTGCGTTGAAATATAAACATCTAAGTATTGCTCACCTCATACGAAGTCTTGGATAATATAGTTTGGCATTAGATAGTAATCATGATTTGATCTTGTATAGTTATGCAAATAAATATTTTGGATAGTAGTCCAAAATATTGTGGGTTCGATAGTAATCAAAAGGTGGTGTATTGGATAGTACTGAAAAAAGTGGGTGATGGATAGTAACCGAAAAGTACTTATTGGATATTGATCAAACGCAGGTGCTGGATAGTATATCAAAAGTTTTATACTTGATAGTAATCAGTACATAGGTATTTGACAATATCTAACAATTTTACATTTCATGTAGCGGTCCATATATTTTACGATAATATAGAATTGTACTTGATTTGTGAGCAACGAATCAGATCTAATAGTTTATTCATTATGCAGATTATGAAATGTATTTGACAATAAAGCTATAAAGCTCTGGATATAAAGGAAAATAACTGGTGATGTTATTTGTCTGTCTACTAGAAGATGTTGATATACAAAAATATAGATTTAGTTGAAATGTAGAAACTGACTTAACAGCGTGGATCAGAAATATATTAAAACACAAAGAGAGAATGGAAAGCATTTTCTGATTTATCCACTAAACTTACTATTCAGTCATACGCACGTTCAATTGAAGACAATTCTTATCGGAAAGAAAGGACACAGAAAAAGCCCTTTGATATATCCTGTAAGGTATATATCTTATCAAAAGTATTGTAATGGAAATGTAGCCTCTGTAGAAGAAAATTAAATCGCGTATATATAAAACATGACGAAAAGCAGATATATTCAGCCAATATTACTTTCTATTTGTGAATCATGTAGTAAACCTACATTCCCGTTTACTACATAAATGTGTGGGTGTATCAGAAAATCCGCAGCAGACTGATTACATTTGCATAAAATGTAATCAGAAGAATGATTGTAATCTCTCTCTCTCTCTCTCTCTCTCTCTCTCTCTCTCTCTCTCTCTCTCTCTCTCTCTCATATCGCTACAATTTCTGCAGTATGGCAGTTACAGTGATGTCTAGTACTGGGGCATCCCACCACAGACATGCAGCATCATGTCCCACCAAGTCAGATGATTCTGACTCCAGGCCATCCAGTCCTAACATTAACATCCTGGGTATGACTCGGCCGTGGTTGGTTCGAATACCTGACTTCTAGGCAGAAGCTCTAATCACTAGGCGACCGGAGCGGTATACTCTCCGTCTCAATATTTTCCTCCTTATCGAATTGCATTTGCATTTGTTTTCCTCTTTCTGAAGTTCAAGCTTTCTTAATTCTAATTCAGTCTTGTATTTTAATTTTAATTCCTTTAATTCTAATTCAATCTTGTATTTTAATTTTAATTCCTTTAATTCTAATTCAATCTTGTATTTTAATTTTAATTCCTTTAATTCTAATTCAATCTTGTATTTTAATTTTAATTCCTTTAATTCTAATTCAATCTTGTATTTTAATTTTAATTCCTTTAATTCTAATTCAATCATGTATTTTAATTTTAATTCCTTTAATTCAAATTCAATCTTGTATTTTAATTTTAATTCCTTTACTTTTATTTTTGAGTCTGATACAGACTTACTGATCAAAACCAAAACACTTTTATGCAAGACATTCTTTCCACCAAATATTGGACCAAAATATTTTTTATTTCTTGCATTGTTAAAGACGTTTTTGACTCAAAAAGATCTTATTTTCTTGCAAAGCTCAAGCAATTTATCTTTTTCAAGCAGTCTAACTGCTTCTGAGTACGATTAAGATCTCCACTTTTGAAGAAACTGCTAAAAGCTTGTTGATTTCACTAAAGATTTCTCAAATATGAAATTATACTTGGGATTTTAATAATTCCGAAACTAGGTAAATTTAAATTTCAAAAACAAAGTTTTCTGAAATATTTTAGCAATTTTCTCTTACCAGTCTATACTATTAAAATAAGTAACAAAAACTAGTGAAGACAACAGACTTTTTAAATTTAACATTTAAACTTTAACAAATAATTTATTTCCCTAGAATACAAAGTTTAAAAAAAGAAGAAAAAAAGAACTTACGGTTTTACGAATTAAATCCAGCAATAATCCAAGAATTAAAAAATATATGTCCTAGTAATAAAACGTCCTGACTGAAACTGCGTTCGAGTCCCGATGAAATGTCAATTTGAAGGCGATGACGTTTTTATAATCAGCGAAATGCTGATGTGTCAACCTTCTCTTCTTGAATCACAGAAACTTTTATTTCAGTTTTAAATTCAGTATAACCAGTGAAAGTCTTAATACAAGAATTTTGTCAGAGCATTCCAGAGAAAATAATGCCTTGAATTCAAAAATTTGAAGACAATAAACTTCAGACAAAACTGGTCACAACATAACACAACTTACAGTGCAGGGTGCTAAAGCACGACTGATAGAATGCTGACAGTCACTAGAGAATATAGCTCTATATTTGACCTCAGGTCACAAAAATTACCATTGCTGAATTCAAAATAACAGAACTGAACTCAATTTTGAACAAGGTCAAGTCCAGTAAATAATGTTACATTACAATAGTATGTAATGGAATATATATTAAAAAAAATTAAAACTAAAAGACAAACAATTAAATTAAATATACATAACAGATTAACAGCAGGATTAAGAATACCTTACAAAGAGCAAAGGGAATATGGTAACTGAACTGGACCTATACAAGGAAACTGAGAAACGTACGAAGCATAATAACAGTACAAAGGCATACCGGTTTGAAAAAAAAAACATGACAAGAGAGAAACGGGCGACATCTAGCAAGATCCTGATAAATCTGGCAAGAGTATCCAAGTGATTCTTAACAGTTGAACGGAATACTGTTCTGAGATTCGCAGCCAGGACTTCTGTAGATAAACTTCCCACTAACCACATTCAGAGGCTGACCACCCGATCGTCAGGGAAGAAGTAGAGGCTGCAATAAAGGGACTAAAGAAAGGGAAGTCAGATGAAACGTTAGCAAACTAAGGTGGTATGGACACGTATCACGCTCATATAACCTGTCAATGACAGTCCTACAAGGCACGGTGATATGAAAGAGAAAATGAGGCAGAAAGAAGAAGAGATCGGGAGATAACATCAAAGACTGGACAGGTATGGACTTCGCAAAGTCACCAAAGAGCAGTGGAGAACAAGGCAAAATGAAGAGAGATTCTTGCTTGTGATTACTTTCATAAAGGACATATGTACATTGTGCGTTTCAATTTTAGTTATTTGCTAACGCTGGATATGTATCATATCTCATTGTAATTATTTCGCAAACTAAGGAAGAAATCAGTGATAGTAACGGATAGTCTTCAGTTGTTCTTCTAACTTTCATTGTAATTGTATGCATTTTTAAGTCATAAGTTTATGCTACACTGAATGCATGAACTTCAGTTTGTCTGAAGTAATATATGTCTTTCTTTTACTTATTTATTTTTTTATATTTATAACCTTCATTATTTTGAAGTCGCATGTCCAGTCCTTTTACTCCGATGCTAACTACACAACTAGCTAGCCTTTAAACCATAATGTATATCAGAATTACAAAGCTGTCTCGCAAATCTACTTCTATTGATGTTTAACGGTTTTAAAGTCTTTCTTGAACGACATAGTCCGAAATCTCGTATGTACAAATTCAACCAACAGCGTGGTAGCATTGCTTTTCATCGGTCTTCGAAATGCACAAGCACACTCACTCGATATAGCTCATCCTTCACTGATCATTAGAGAGTAGACTAGGAATGGGACTCTTGTAATTTTGCAAAACATATGAACGATATTTTATCTGCATTGTTATCATATAAAATCAAGAGTTTTTTTCTAAACCATATGCTTATGATATACATGATGAATACGTTCAAACTATAATGTAAGGGATTGAAAGAAGCTGGGTAGAATTAAATGGCTTATTATATATGATGACTAACAAACAATGATATAAAACTCTTATATTTATGTCATAGTTATTGAATATCCTGCATGCATCTTCTGTATATCAATCCTCGTGGCAACAGAAGATACGACAGGACTATTCTGTATACAAATTATCGTGGTAATAGAAGATAAGACAGGAATGTTCTGTATACAAATCCTCGTGGTAATAGAACAAACGACAGGACTGTTCTGTATACAAAACTTCATGGTAATATAAGATACGATATACATCTTCTGTATACAAATTTCGTGGTAATAGACGATACGACAGATGTATTATGTATACAAGTTTTCGTGGCAATAGAAGATACGTTAAGTATATTCTGTATAACAAATATAGGTGGTAATAGAAGATGTGGTAGGTTTATTCTTTAAACAAATGCTCATTATAACAGAGCACGTGGTATGTGTTTTCTGTATACACATCTTCACAGAAATATAATTTATACTTTTGAAAAGAAAGAATACTCAGAGGTAGAGAACTCCAAACACCATACAGAATGCAACCCATTATCTTTATCTCCTCAAATTAAACGAAATAAAACAAAATATTCAAAGAGAACGAATTCCCAATAGCACCAAAATGTGTCCCATCACAGTTATCTCCTCAAATTAAATGTGACTACTTCGTCAGCAAAATCTATAAAGTTTTATCGTCGCAAGAAAAGACGATAAAATGAAAGATTTAATCTCTTTTTGGCATATTAATTTAGTAAATATGTTTTGAACTCTACATAAATATATTAGTGAAAAATAAGTTGTGTACAGAACGTACGTCGAGTTTTAATAGATAAAGATTTTAATACCGGGAATAGATGGAAACGTTGAGAAGACATGCCATTTTTGTGCGATAATGCCTGAATATGTTGTCATCTCTCAGAGATCATAGTAAAAACATAACCTTGCGAAAAACGAAGGGGTTTAAATTATCTCTAATTTCTCTGTAAGTATATGCCATTTTTAAAAATAAATCCAGAAAAAGACACTATGTTTACGGAATCGTTTTTTCTTGTTTACATAATTTAAGATCATGCTAATTTATCCTTTCTCTAATTAAATTAAAAAAATTATTATTAGACACACAAGAAGCGTGGTTGTACTGCATGTTTTATCTTTATTCTATTCTCAGTGCATTTGTTCATGTTTAACGCAAAGTTTGTAGGCTGATATAGTTGCATGCTTTTAGACCTACCACAGGTATCAAAACTGTTTGGTGTCTGCTCACTGACTGTACATTTCGATTTAATACCGGTTTGATGTCCCGTGACTTGTTACACAGTTCGATTCAAAGAATGGTCGGTATCCTATAACTGGTTATACAATTCGATTAAAAGATTTTTTCGTTCCCGCTACTGGCTCGATAATTCATTTTATTATTGTTCATGACGTATAATGAATGGATTTTTTAAAAAAATTGATAAATTGAGTTAATTGTATACAATAATAAATTTCCTCTAATTTGCTTTATATATTTTGTTTTGATATGTTGTGATCCATCACCGACGAGAATTTGAAGAATATATGAAGGGATACGAATCTTGTTATGATATATGGATATATACGGTGTTACTTCCCTTGCATTGTTTGAACTAATTACGTGATAGGTCGTGCACAAAATTATTAGCGACGAATAATATAAGAAAAAAATACATGGATCATAAACGACATCAGTTATAAAAGGACCATGTTCTCATCTTCTGCATGGACAAATATGAAGATGATGTCACATAAAATTCTTTAAAAGATCAACCTGAAATGAAACAAAGAAATAGACCAGCAAAAAGTCAAATAGAACATTCATACATGGAGGGCTTTGTGACAAACATGTATTATGTTTGCCAAATCAGCACATAAAATGTTCACGCTGCAACATCTGGCATTCATGCCTTTAAGTGAATGAGAGACAAACACTAAAGATGACACTTTCATTTATATCAAAAGATTAAAGGATTCCATTATTAAACTAACATTAAATATACATCAAATATCCTTTTCCGAAAACAACAAATGTACATTGATGTTAAGTATGTTTAATTAAAGATAACAACATAAATGACAAAAGGCTTGTAAGCAATCGCTGAAAATTAATTTACTCTTTTTTGCAAAAGTGCAAGCAGAGGTATGCAAGACAGATATCAACACGACCTGTGTAAAATATGCGAATGACGAAGAACTTGTAATGCTCAATTAGTTGGAGGCATATACATTATATTTGCGAATTTCAAGAACATTTATAGAAATGAAGTACATTTGACAGAAAAAGATAACATTTACAGAAATAAAATACATTTTATAGAAATAGATAAAATTTTATAGAAATAGATAACATTTTATAGAAATAGATAACATTTTATAGAAATAGATAAAATTTTATAGAAATAGATAGATAACATTTGTACAATAAGAACTCCTTTTAGTATCAGTAGTTTGCATGCATTGCTTTTTGTGTTTTCTTAAATATGTCTGTATAAATATTTTATACTTAATTTTCCATGTATATTTATACATGGAAAATTAAGTATAAAATTCTTTAATTATAAAACTTATTGTGCAGAAAAATACGGTTTCCCAACGTTTCGAGCTTAAAACAAAGCTCTTCAGCGGGGGAAAAACAACTTATATATACAAAACAAAATCTTAACACAAAATGTACGAATAATTCTGTACTCCGACATGTTAGAACTACTAGAGGCTATTTTACAACAAGAGATATAATAATACAAAATTGTGCAGAAATAATAGACTAGAGGGTTGTTTTTTCTAATACATAGCGAAACAGTGAGTTTTGACCTACTTCTAAGTTGTGAACAGAAACAACGTGGCGAGTAATCGATGCCAAAACGTATGTCCAGGTAGAGTTATGCAAAGAGGGTAGGAAGGTAAGATATTAAAATAATTGTGTGTCGGGATAATAAATAAGAGCTATAATAATAATAATAATAATAATAATAATAATAATAATACTTGGGTACATATTAACGCAAAAAATGCGTCGGATGAAATACTGATGACTGTCTGTAATTTCCACAAGGCTGCTAAGGGAAGGTTTTTTTTAATTTTTTTATTTAGGCCAAATGCTCCATTAGTTTTCACGTGCAGTATCCAATATCATTCCTTATTTGTGCGTCCTATGTCCATCCACCCTAGGTTAGATCAAACGGTAACTTCTCGAGCGACTCGACTGAATGTCAATTCGAGTTGCAGTGGTTGGCATCTTTTCGGGTTTGATTTTGTTGTAAGTGTAGCTTTCGTGATTATTCCTTCGCTTTCTGAAATCAATGGTTTCGTCAATATATCGAATGACAGATTTTGTATGTCAGAAGATAGATTTTACTATTGGCTGTACGTCCTTACTTCTGATGGGCTAGGTAGTTAACTCCTCTTGTCGAATAGAAATATTTTGGCTCGGGAATATGTTTGCAATTTATAAGCAACGTTTATCTTTGCACTGGTATGTGCTTAAATCTATGAGCTTGTTTGACGTTACCAATTGATCCGTGAGACTTAGTGTACGTAACCATGGGAACGTCTTGAAATATATCCATGAGACGTCCAGATGGTTCAATATGGTGTCATTGTTTGTTTATGATCTGTTGTAGCCTTGTGGCATCGGGCTGGAAATTTAGCAAACTGATTGGTAGTCTTAGTTTTATATTTGAGTAGCGTTCTTGTGTCGAAGAGACTAATTTTATTAGCTTTCTTAACGTAGTTCCTTCTCTATCCGTTCCCTCTAATATGTCCTTGATCTCTCCGAATCTCTTTTTAAAGGTGCCAGGATTAGAGCGAATGCTTTTGGTTCGAACGCACATACCTTAAGGGAGATGTTTTGTTACGTTTTGAGGGTGGCAGCTGGTCAGGGGTAGATATTGATGTGATGCAGATGGTTTATAGTACAGGCAGGTATGTTTTTATGTTCTCCGGAGGAAGGGTAGATTGAGTATCCAAAAAGATGTTAGACCTCTTCGACGTCGCCGACGTAAATTTAATCGTAAGGTGAATATTGTTGGCGAATCCAAAAAATTGTTTTGAAATTGTCGCCCGTTTCGATCTATTTTGATTCTACGTCGTCAATGAATCCACACCAGTTATAGGTATATATGGTACTTCGTTGAGAAGCTTTTTGCTCTAGTCTTTCCCATGAAATTATTGGCATACGAAGGAGCTCTTTCCGTGCCTATACAGTACGATTAATTTATAAGAATTGTTCGTTTCTGAATACAAAATTGTTACGCTAGAGAACCTGTGTCAAAAGTTTGACCAAAAAATAACGTTGGAAGGGATGGATCGACTATTCCATGCTTCCTTGCAGGCTGCGATGCCTTCCTCGTGAGGGATGGGTTTTTTATATATAGAATATACGTCTATTGTGACGAGGAGTGTTATTTAGAAGGTGAGTGTTTTGGTGGTTTGTTGAAATTATCCGTGGTATCCTGGATATATGAAGGTCGTTTTTTCTACGAACGGTCGAAGGTGAAATCAACTAATTCAGTGTTTGTTTCTCAGTGGGATGACTGTTTCCATAACTTATTGGCCTCCCGGGTTAGTCTCTTTGTGTATTTGAGGGAGTAAATTTGTGTATTTGAGGGAGTAAATAAAATCTCCCTTGTCTGGGGTCCTCTGGCAGGATGTAAGTTAGTATTTCGACATATATATATATATATATATATATATATATATATATATATATATATATATATATATATATGGGAGTTAAAAATACTGCTGAGATTTTCACCAAAAGTTATTAAAAAAAACACATGAATACCAAGTTTTCCCATGATACATAGTAACAACAGCACAGAAAACAAAAATATTCAAATTTTCATTTATAAATTTAGTTGAATACATATATATATATATACTAATTTATGATACTATAATTGCCCCACACCTGTAGAGTTTTTAAAAAAAGTAAAGAATGAAATAAGCTTCTAAACAAGTTTTACAAAGTAGATTTTCATAACCTTTATCCTTGAGGAAAATTAAACATTGTCCGTCGCGTGCATGAATAGAAATAGGCATACTTGTTTCTAGTAGCACTACAACGTGTGATAATATCTCGTAACTACAACAGACCGGAATATTTGGAAACGTTCCAGTCCCTAAGTTTCATTATAAAATCTGAAAGTGGGACTGAAATATGTGTTGTGATAGCCCGACAATAGCAGATAGAAATGGTATCACTTGCAACAGTAATATTCGTAGCGATTTGTGTTGTTGTATTAGTGGTGGTGATGGTGCTGATTGTGGTACAAGAAGTGATGCTACTTTAATATTCGCATTCTTTCCCGTTTGTTTGTACCTCAATATCGACTTCAAAAATCAAGGATTAAAAAATGCACAAAACTTAGTCATCTCATTAATCAATTTCTAATTTCTATCCTGATTGTCGCCATGGGGTCCCAAACATTTTCCACTTGTTGAAATTTGAATCAAGCGGGAGTTAGTTTAGTAATACTGTCGCCATATTTGCCCGGGCGGGGTGTATGTTTTCAAGCGATGTACCTGATGTAGTTTACCGTCTCTAGGGCCTAATAAGCTGAATAGTTCCGTATATTTTGGATTTGCATCACTTTGAAGACATGTATACAAAAAGTCTTTTCATTTGTTCAGTTTGTCTGCGAAATATTAAAACTAGACATTGCAAATATTTGACGCAGACGACAATTTTTACTGGGGAAAAAAACTATTCAAGAAACCAGAAAGAGGACAGTGAGCAGTCTGACTGTTTATTTAGATTGTTTCCGTTTAGTTTGACACCCGAATAAACTAACAGTGTTAGAGACCTCCTGTCTATAATATGGTTAGAAATTATTAATTGATGAATGAAATCACTGAGTTTTGTGCATTTATATATCCTTAAACTTTTTGTTTTTAAAATCGGTACGGGGAACAAACAAACAGGAACGTAGAATACTATAGTAGTTCTGCTAATATTAGTAGTAGTAGTATTTGTAGCAGAAGGACTACACTATTAACAGCTGTAGTAGTAGTAGTAGTAGTAGTAGTAGTAGTAGAAGCAGTAGTAGTAGTAGTAGCAGCGACGGCGCTGGTACGAATTGTACACCAACATTTTCAACCTGGCAAGCCCTACTTCAGTGTGATAAATGAAACTTACTCAGACAAAACAAATTTGGGTTGGCGCTTTTCGGCACAGCAACACAAGCAGGTCTTTTAGTGGAGCAAATTGTTATATCGAAGGACACGGCACGATTGTTGATCCTAGTTGACCCGATGGTAGGTTTTGAACAGGCACTCGTTTGGTAGTGAATCCAACACGCTTACCACTTGGCCGGAACGGCTTCTCTGAGGGATTGTATTTAAATTAGTTTTTTGATATCCAAATATATTTGGAATATATGTGACGATTTTCAAAACTAAATATAGACCCACAAAACGTTCAAATTATTTTCAATTGCTTATAAAGAAAAATTTTAATGTCATGAATATAGTGTTTTACAAAGCGTTGCAAATCCTTGTGTACTTTCAACCTATTTTCAACATGTATTTCACCAGCAGTACTAAAGTATTTCAAAAATAAATGCAATGTTTGTAGCTGAACCTTACGCCACATATAGAAGTGGTGGCTTTCCCTTGATACTTTGGAAGTGGAAGTTTGCCATGATAGTATTTTGTTGTTGTTGTTGTTGTTGTTGTTGTTGTAGGGTTTAACGCAATTTTTTTTTAGCACACGATAGGCTATACATGGCGGCCAGTATTATTGGTGGAGGAAGAAAAGGGAAAAACCCCAGAAAGAACCACCGAACCACGAGAAGCTACTGGCAAGCTTTCTCACATAACTACATTAGCCGAATCTTAGACTCGAACCCACGCAGACAGAGATGAGATGGCAGTGATCCGTAACGGGCAGCGCTTTAGACCACTCGGCCATTCGGGGCCCCTTGGATAGCTTTAAGCGAGAAGCAAACCGAAATGCATATAATGGAACTGTGCCAGAGTTAAGATTTCTATAATCGATAACGAGCTGATAAAATCATCGAATAATAAGAAAAATCAATACTTTAAACGTTCAATGTGTACATTTGGTAATTGGATGTATATTAAACATTATTCAGCTGAGATTCACCTTGCCACTTGAACAATTTATTCTGTCCATTTTCATTTTTAGCGGTTTCCTGGACACGTTCTAGTAACTAATTTCTCCATCAGTTTCGTTTTGTTAAAAGCGTTTCAGAGCAAGTTTTCCTATCACCGCGTCTTTGACAGTATCGTATAGTGATCTTCAATTTAGGCTATGTTCCGGTGTAAAGTGTGCGAATAATCCGAGCTGCAATTTAAATCAAAACATTCATAAAACACCCTTCAGTTCAAGATAATTGTATAATTATATTAAAACGATTTGTTTCCTAGAAATGAAATTAGCCATATGGGAAATGTTCTCTCTTCACCACGACCAATGGCATCTGCACGATCAACGAAGTCCTACAGTGCAAGTTGTATGAGTGCATCTCATTTGGTCATTTACTTGGTACACTGTATTAATCGAAAGTGTATTATTGTGAATGATTTGTATGTGCGAATGTGTTTATGTGTGCTTGTGGTTTATCACTATACACTATCTCTTGATTGGGCCGCCGAGTGTCCGAGTGGTCTAAAGCGCTATCCGTTACGGATCACTGCCGTCTCACCTCTATCTTCGTGGGTTCGAGTCTAAGTTTCCGCTCATGTAGTTACGTGAGAACGCTTGCCAGTAGCTTCTCGTGGGTCGGTGGTTCTTTCAGGGGTTTTCCCGCATTCTTCCTCCACCAATAATACTGGCCACCATGTATAGCCTATCGTGTGCTGAAAAATGGCGTTAAACCCTAAAACAACAACAACTATCCCTTGAATTAAGGAGATAAATACTAAAGAAAAATTGCAATACATTTTTTTAAACACCTCCTCTACCTAGCCCGCTAATATCCTGAGACGGTGAATAGATAATGTCAACTGTTTCTACATTCTTGTAAGAATCATTATGTGCATATTATGTACTTGCATACTTCATGCGAAATATATTGTGGCACGAAATAAGCCATCGATCGAACGCAGAATATTCGTGGGGTTCTCATTTGTTTGACCAGGGTATTGGAGTCTACGTATACGGTTCATTGAGTTTCTCTTCTGATTTTAGAAAACTTATTTTCTAACAAACCAATCCAATTTTCCTTTACGATCAAATTCGCATTAACTATTTTCATGTGGATTCTTAGCAACACAAGAATACGGAAGTTAAATTTCAGATTATTTATTATTTTTATTATTATTATTATTATTTTGTTTAACGCCATTCTTAAGAACAATATAGGCTATACATGGCGGCCAGTATTAATGGTGGAGGAAGAACCCGGAAAAATCCCCGGAAAGAACCACCGACCCGCGAGAAGCTACTGACAATCTTTCTCACATAACTACATTAGCCGAATCTTAGACTCGAACCCACGCAGACAGGTGAGATGGCAGTGAGCCGCATCGGACAGCGCTTTAGACCACTCAGCCACTCGGGGACCCAAATTTCAGATTAAGTTTGCAGATTCATTTAAATATACCCCTTCATAACTAATATGTAGTATAACAGACAAAGACAGACAGAAATACGTTAGTACCTTTTCTATAAGTCGATTCCATCTACAAATTACACATCCTGATCTGTCGTAGTATAGGGAGCTTGCATATCAGGGTTTATGTTGTTTGTTCTACTGATTACTCCTAACACAGCATAAAGACCCAGATCTGCGGGCGTATTATGAGGCGGAAGATCTGGGTCTTTCCAGTTTGCAGTTTTGATTCGTTCTATACGAGAGTATATACGGTAAGTACTGATTGACAGATAGGAACCATGCATATTTTTCATAACCCGTGTTCAATTTACCCAACCTCCGTTCATGTTCATCCACTCCTGTACAAATCTACATACAAATTCACAAGTTCACTCTACAATATAAGAAATCATTTTCACGTCACTCCTTCTATAACACTCTACTGACATTGTCCGAACAAAAACTAAAAGAGCTACAACTTTACTCCAGTGCAATACTCCCTCGCAGATGAAAGAATATGCGACATAGATGTTCTCTTTGGTTTAATGCAGGTCATGGCATTTTAAGAAAATCTCTTTAAATTTCTGGAGATCGCGGTCATGGAATTTTTTTACATAGTTTCAAGGCAATTTATATGACCCTTGAGTCTTTGGTAGTTATTCTTTTCTGATAATCGATCAATGGTGCATACTTGTTCTCCACTTGTCGATTATTTATATACACCAGAAGAACGTGGCTAAAATAGGTACAATCCTCCATTTCCAGCAGTTTGTTGTAGTTACATTGATCTGCACCTCACGTTTCCTCGAATACCTCAACCCACGTAAATAACATTATAAAATACGTGTAACTATTTTTAGGCAACCTTTCTTTATTGTGAATTACGTGAACGAATGATAAATTATTGACCCGTGGTTTCCAGATGTTTCCCAATGTTCAAAATTACATTCAGAAATTGCATGATCATAGAAGAAAGATCTTACGCTTCAAAAATAGTATCCTTTGAAATATCATTTTTTGTTTAGGTTAAGAAGATAGGGTGTTCGGAACTTAGTCGTATTACATGGCCGGATCAGGTCAAGAGTAGGCGGGTGGTGGGAAAAAATAATTTCCCAAGAGCCTTGTTTTTCTTCGAAATGGCACCAAAGCAGATGTGTATGTGTCTGCAGAATACCGAATAAACGTACGCAAGAATAAAACGATGTTGACAAGTGACCTTAAATTTGTATTTGTGTGTACGGGGAAGGGGCCTTTTGTAGCCTGAGGGGTCAGGAAAACCCAGCCACCACCCAGTCACAATTCGGCCCTCTTATTGTGTAGATAGAACCCGTTATAAGATTGTATTCTTTGAAGGAATAATAAAATTAACCTCTATACATGGTTGCAACGTTTGCAAAAAATAGGTAATAAAACAAAAAATGATCTATATTTTGAGTATTGATTGAACAGATTGATATTTTCACGACAGATCTATAAATGAAGTGGCGTATTAAGTATATCAACAGAAAAAGAATCATTCAAAATCCCATTGCATCCTCGCATTATATCAAAATCTATGCCCCAGTTGTATTAATGGAATAACTTTGCGGTTTGCATGAGTCATACCAAAAATACTTGACCGTAGTATGATAAAGTTGGATGAGATAGTTGTGCCAGGTTGTCACATCAAACAACCTGTTACACAACAAATGTCATTCAAAACTTCCTTTTAAGCTTTAGATACAACACGTTGGTTAACACACTGATAACGATCAGTTGAATAGTTAATATTTCTTATCGATTTATAGGCATAATAGGTATACCTTCGCAAGTTATCGGAATAATTTGAAACCCATTTGATTTTGTCAGTATATGTATTTCTGAAGGTAATGGAAACTGCACCTAACGGTTTCATGTTACCGGCTCAAAATTCCTATTTGGTTCGATTTCATGTGCCATGATTACATATATCAATGAGATCTTGGACGAATTAACAATGTCAGAACTTGTCACTGAAATAGTGTCGTTAATATTCTACAGTGCAAATTATAATGAATATCAACTGAATGTGACAATAGGTTATATATTAGCATGATATCAGACAAAATCAGAGACCTTAGATACGTACAAGTCCTCTAACGTAATTTCACGCATCAATAGCCCGTATTGAATATAGTAATGGAGGATTGTGGATCGCTAAATATAATTATTAGATGTTTTCTCAGTTGATATGGCAGTGTGTTATACAGTACGATTTCTTGGAATGTGAGAATGTTCGAAATATTTTAAAAGATTGGACATTCCAACACAGGAGATGATCAACGCTGTTATAAACGGACCTTTCTCGGATATTGACTTGACTAGATTCTTCTGAATCGAATCATATGAGTTTGCTAGAAGATTTTCATCCGATTTGTTATGTCTGTTTGGCAGACACTTTTCAGAAAAGAGATGGGTACCGATTGTATTCTTACGATATATGATCGACGATATACGATATATGATCGACGCAAAAATACTAATATTTCTGATAGTGTGTGAAGCAATTAAATAATATCGTCCACAGAAAGACATTCGGTTACCACAGTAAAAGAAATATTCTGATTATGAAAATCCTGATATAACCGATTTTTAAAATAAAACCACTAAAGATCTGACAGGAATAATAATAGTTAAATTTACGCAAGGAGGTCGATACGATCATAAACGACATCATACAAGATTGATTATGGACGATTCTAAACTTGATTTTCTAATCGCCAATGCAAGGAAGAGAAATGTGTTTGTAAGTCAAAAACCCGCTTACTTGTCTAACGGTACTAAATAAGGTACAATTGTTAGTTATACTATAGTCATCGACTCATCGCAATTCATTCGTTTAAGAGCTTCAATCAACGCGTATGTTTCGATACATTTATTATCGATGATAAACAGATTTTCTAAAACCGCGGTTAGAGTCGATACGGATTCATCTTTTATCGAAAGAAAATATTCAGAATTGCTGAATCAATTTTATATAAGCCCTGCTTTCGATATATCATTAGGCAAATGGAGAATAAAACAAGAAAAGTTACATAATTATTCTGAATCTGCCGACGTTGAAATCAAGGATCGTCATTAGAACCAAAAATCAAATTTCAAAATTGTTATCTGCGCCGTCAGTGTATGATCCTGTGACTAGACATAAAACAGTTTATATTTATAGACCTGGCGGTTCTGGTAAAAACACTCAAAAATTGTATATGATCGTTTAATGGATAACGAATGGATGAAAAGTTCATTCCAAGGAGCATTACCTGGGAGTATCTAACGATATATTTTCAAATAGTTCTTATATTGCTTATTGACCAAAAAAATACTGCTGTGATAATGTACAGTGATCATGGTGAACCAACACCATTTATTGGGTTGTGTCCACACGCAGTGTTGAAGGGTTTCGATTATTATGAGACATAGCTGACGATCATAGAGCTTGATCCAGAATTAAGAGAGTTTAGGAAAATAATCAGAATACAACAGAATAAACTTCAGTGTGAAATAATGCGTGATATAATTTCAAAAACACATATAAACGATTTTTGGAATTTGTAGAGACCAGATGATTTGATAGTTGCAAGTAAAAAGATGGTTCGTGAAACATTTTTGACAAAACTTATTTTCGTTAAAGGATAATTTCCAAAACTATCCGTGCCATTATGTCATCACCCAGCAGATACTTGACAGCAAAGTATCGAAGCTGATATAGCAGGATCGTCAGAGAAACAAAATCTTGTGTTAAATGATATTATTTTAGATAATATCGGTGTTGTTGAGTGTGTGTTACAATACACACTCCATGGAGGCCAGGAGATGCAATGACAATTCATTCATCTCAATGAATAACCATCTATGATACAGTTATTTGGATTTTCGATGATCATATCGAATGGTCACACTTTTAGTTTATATTGCAGTGTCCCGAGTCGGAAGAATATATCAGCTGCGGATGATTATCCTAGACTTCACATATATAAATAATCAAATTACTGACAATAACAGCGCAGTTGCTATCGAAGATATAGTAAGAACAAAATTAGCTATAAACTATGTGACAATAAAATAAACGCGACTTTAAACTTTGGCATAATAATCATCGTGCGAGCTGTAACACGGTAATATTGTGGCATATTCAAATAATAATCCAAGAAAATTTACCTTAGATAGAATTGATAGTAGTTTTGATCACACACGATAAAATATGATGCTGGTCTGCCTTGAGTATAATCGACGTCGACTTGCTAGTTCACAAAGATGAAGATGGTGGTATTTGTGTATCTTCAGGAATTATTTTTAATTGTTCACGTACAAATCATCCTTGAGGAGCAATTGAATCTAATGTGTAGATTGCATAGTCCAAATAGGATCAGTCGCTTGTTTTTTACCACCTTCATGTTTTCCGGTTCATATAAATATCTTACGGTCCCATTACCTACTATTGGTTGTTTTGAACAATTAAGTCTTTGTATTGATATATGTTTTTTGTGATCGCATTAATGGGTTTCATAGAAATTGCACGAGTAATTTCGTTATTTATTGCAGCTATCACACTTGGTAGTCTTGCTACCCATTCACAAGATCCATTTGTGGAATGTTGTTCATAGATATTTTCCTTGCATATTGATATCCGAATAACCGCTCAGCAAGTGTTCGATTAAACCGTTCACGATAAATTGCGGTAGATCCTCGACTGAATTTAAGGCTGTTTTTTTATACTGCAGCAAGCAATGTTCTTTGCCACCTGTAACAACTGAGGCTATCGTAAGGGTCCTCGTTGATGAAACTTCAACAGCTGTTTTAATTGATAATGGTTATGTTTCTTTATATCTACTTGCAACCTCAAAAGCAGTGAACGCGAATTTGTGTATTGACATCTACCAATTTTAATAGTATCATGAGGTAAACACAACATATCCGCCTGATGAACTTCATTAGGAGCGCTGCCATAAAATGTGCGTAGTGAATTTGTTTGGGTGGTAGTAGACAAATTTACCATATTGTCTGTCGTGATAACCAATTGCAGCAACAGAACGTTTAACATTTATGGTATTTTTTTCTAATGAAGCAGCGATCTCACACACACACACACACACACACACACACACACACACACTTACATACATACATACATGCATGCATACATGCATGCATGCATGCATACATACATACATACATACATACATACATACATACATACATACATACATACATACATACATACATACATACATACATACATGTATATATATGTACCACATTTCACACACTGTAAGTGAGAGCTTTTCTTTTTTGTTATTATTTTTATTAATCCATTTACTGGCGTGGATGCTCTGCATCAAACACAATATAAATTCATATTATTTATTATATTCATACAACATGAATGTAATTGATTTCTCAGCGACAAGAGAACAAGAACCAGTGAAACATCATCCAGTGCTACCAAATTCTATCAAAGCAATTGTCATAGGTCCAGCTCTGTTTGGTAATACGCAAATTTCACTCAATCTAATAATGAGATGGCTTAAATTATGTATAGTAAGCTTTTTCAGTTGATGATCAGATACTACGATACGATTTTAATGAAAACACAAAATTGTTGATGATATTATTGATTTCGTCAACGATATTGATGAAGCTCCGTCAGTAAATGAACTCGATGGATTTATTAATAATCTAATTGTCTACGATAATGTAATGCTGGACAAACATGCAAATCCAGCTCGGATATTTTCTAGAATATTACATAAAATCTCCGACGTGATTTATGTTACTCGGCGATATACACAAATAACTAACGCGATCAGAGATAACTGCAATATTTAGTTGATATACATACTCTGCAAAATGTTCATCAGACTTGTTGTTCAGTGGATATGGAGATAATAAAATGTACAAACTTTTTTTTCACATTCGCAAGCTACCCACACGGTCCTAGGTTGCCATATCGTGTTGGTCTTGAAAATGTCTTCGGTTAAGAAATATCAGCTATCCTGATATAATAATGAATTAATTACTCAAACCTAAGGAGCAAAAGAGACGGTGCGTCCTCAATGAAACGTCCTGATGGTAAACAAAACATACACACAGACCATATAGGCTTGGGTTTGGCGTTATTGATCTTGTGTTATAGTTTATTTTCATTTTCTTAGGAAGTAAGCAAATGACGTTTCAGCAAACGTCTGTTGACACTCACTGCTGCTAAAATTTATATCGTTTTCGTTAATACATATTGGAATATATTATGAAGAATAAAAACAAATAGGCAAACCTGTTATTTGGAATAAAATCTGTAAACATTCTTGTTTATTTCAAAGTATTTTCAAACCCCAAAAAGAAATTAAATATGTACTTTTCGATAACTCTTTCCAAGACGACTGGAATGGGAGGGGGGATGATGGAAAGAAAATGAAGCTAAAATTTAAAAATTTCCTCTATTTCTTAAATAATAATATAAAAAATTACCCGGTAATGTAAAAATAAAGTAACTATCCGAAACCAGAGATAAATGCATGGATATAGGTATGCTAATATATTTTCCCTACAAACACCTTTAAAGGTAAGTTATTCAAATTTTTTGTAGTCTGTAAGAATGAGCTCAGTTTCTATGTAAGTGTAGCTGTTTACAATATAGATTCTCATATCCTTTATATTCGGGAAAAATAGACATTCCATGTCTCGTGCATAGAAAACAATCGACATACTAGTTTCTTTTAACACTCGTGACAAAACATTCCGTGTCTCATGCATGGAAAATAATCGACAAAGTAGTTTCTTTAAATACACTCGTGAGAATACAATGTTTCCGCTTCTTACATGAAATAATGCCGTATATCTACTACAAAAAACGATAGATATTCTCCATGCAATATCGACGCAGACATTCTGCTGTGTTACCCTCAATTATGTTTTCTTTCTGAACGTGGTGCACAGTTTATTTCGGTTAATTTTAAACAATATATACATCTTACTATACATATTTCTTGAATATTGTCCATTATTGTAACAAATGACTACGGTATTATACAAACCTGCAACATAATGTATTGACGTGACTTTACTGAGTTCATAATACAATAATGTAAACATTATATGTATTTGCGTCCTTGTCATGCGAACACTATTTCCTCGTTGTGGCCTACTTAACTGCAAGCTAAATAAAGTATCATAATACGAAATAAAAGACTGAAAAATCATTAAAATCTATACAAACCATAGCGTTGTCAAAAATGCATCGAATAATAATAATAATAATAATAATAATAATAATAATAATTAATTTTAAAAAATTATAATAATAATTAATAATAATAATAAATGATAATAATAATAATAATAATTATTATTATTATTATTATTATTATTATTATTATTATTATTATTATTATTATTATTATTATTAAATAATCAAGTGTGTGCAAGTGATAATGTATGCTCAATAATGTACACTAGTTCTCAGCTACTATAATACACTATACACTTTGCAAATTCAAAAATTCATTCCGTCCATTTTCTTTTCTGGGGCACCTGTTAGTAACCAGCTAGTGATGTACACTCCTCAGGTATGTGGCAAACAAATGAGCAAACTGGTGTGTCAGTCTCGATCGAATACGTCTTGATACTTGGTAACCGTTTCGATGTTTCGATTCCGTCTTCTATTTAGAAGCTTTTGAGTGCCAGTTTTCCCACCACCACATCTTTGACAGTATCGTACAACGATTTCCAACACAGGGTGTCTCTTGGCGTAAAGTGCTCGACAAATCCTGACTGTAAATTAAATCGGAAGATTTGTAAAACACTTTTTCTTTTCAAAACAATTACATGTATATGCAAAAAACGAAGTCATTGATACAGGAAGTTGTAAATGTCTTGACCACTATATCGTTTTCTGAACGATAAAGACAGTCATATATCGCTAGTGGTATGCGTGTATTCGGTTCGGTCATTTACTTGCTAATAAGCATAAATCAAAAGGTGTGTGTGTGTGTGTGTGTGTGTGTGTGTGTGTGTGTGGCAGTGTTTGTTTGTTAGGGGTTTCTGCAAAACAATATACCTTGATTTGAAGAGCTAAACATTAGAGAAAATGTTCATCATGGGTATCTCTTTTAAAATACCACCTCTACTTAGAATGCTACACCCCACAACAATTGTTACATACATGATGTAAGATTAAGTATGTACATGAAACAGATGTGTATAATTCGTGCGAGATACGTGACACAACGTCACCCATCAATATAATGCAGCATATTCACGGGGTTTTAATTTACTTGACCAGGGTATTGGAGCCAACGTTGACAGTTCTTTAGTTTTACATTTATATTTACTTTCAAAATAATCAACTTTTCTATAATCATCCGATTTGCAAAACTATGTTTTCGTGTAAATTCTTGGCAACAAAAAGCACAGATGTTTATAATGTTAGTGTAATTGTTTAATATTTTATATAATCGAGTCATCGTTTGCTCCATATCAGTCAGATTGTGTTACCATTAGAATCGAACAATTTTAGCCCCATGTTTTCATTAAGAGGTTAGTATTAGGACTGATCGGCCTGGTGTCATGATAATGTGACTGGGTGGTAAATCATGCTCCATGTCTGCGGCATGATGCCCCAGTGCTAGACATCACTATAAACTGCTTCACTGCAGACATCTTAGTGAAATGACGGAAACATTATTAAAGCTACGTTAAAAAATCCTAATACACACACGCACACACACACACACATGCACACACACACACACACACACACTCATCCTTTGCTGAAAGAAACGTGTGAAGTTTATAGCTATAAATCAAGCCTGCATATTCATTTAAATGTCCTTTCAGAACTAATACCCACGGTATGTAGACATTCGTAATGCAGGAAAGACAGAGTAAAACCGTATGTACACGTCTATAAGTAGAGTTCAACTGCAGGCAACATAGATCCTAATCTGTCATAGCATAATGCACCTGCAGATCAAGGTATATGTTTTTATTCTACTGCTTATTCCTAACAAACTAAATATACCCAGATCTGCCTGTGCGTTATACGATAACAGATATGGGTCTTTGCAGCTTGCAGTTTTACGTGTCTTAAAAGCGAGTATATACGGTATATATCGATTGATTAGGGTATATATTGATTGACAGATAGATAACATGGATATATTTCATAACCATGTTTAACTTACCCAGCCTCCGTTCTTGTTCATCCACTCTTGTACAAATCTACATACAAATTCACAAGTCCACTCTACAATGCAAGAAATCATTTTCACGTCACTCCTTCTATTACACTCTACTGACATTGTACGAGCAAAAACTAAAAGAGCTACAACTTTACTCCAGTGCATTACTCCCTCGCAGATGGAAGAATATGCGACATAGATGTTCTCCTTGGTAATATGTAGGTCATGGCATATTGACAAAATCTGTTGAAATCTCTGGGAATCATGGTCATGGAATTCTTTACATAGTCTCAATGCGGTTTCTACGACTCTGGAGTCTTCGGCAGATATTCTTGTCGGATACTCCATCCATGGCGTATGATTAGTCTCCACCAGTGCGTTATTAATACAAGTCAGAAGTAAATCGCGAAAAGTTGTACAGTCCTCCATTTGTTGCCGCTTGTAGTAAAATTGACTCACTCAGTACTGGCTTGCTCGTTTATCAAGCACTGATAGTATTAACTTCCTGAGCGGAGCAGGCCTATATAATGTAATGAATATGTTATGTGTAGTTATTTTTAGGCAAACTAAAACTGTAATGAAAGCCACGTTGTTATAGCGGTGGTTTCCAAATGTTTCACAAATTAGAAGAAACAAATTTCATTAAGAAAATTCATGATCCTGGAAGAAAGTTAATAGACTTCAAAATTTGGATGCTTTTAAAGATATTTTGAAGTTATGAAATGTGTGTGATCGAAACTTAGCCGTATTACATTCACAAATGCTGTTCCATGACTTGTATTTGTCTATCGGATAATATATGGACCTTTATACACGGCTGAAACTTAAGGAATGAAAAGGTTTCCAGCTCATTGTATGCATTTCGTTTGCATTTCGGTTTCTAGAAAACGTGTTGATAATTTGACAGTAGCTAGGATAATGAAATGATTTTAAATGAATATGATTGATGATTCCCTTGATAGATCGAAATATGAAGTGATGCAACGGTCCGTAAAAGATCTTAAGAATGTCATTTAGGCGTATACATACCGATGCAAATAGAAAATAATGGTTTCCAGTATTAACTATCAATGAAGCGAAATTAGTCTATAAACTCTCTGCAGTAGAGATATTTTGCTATCCCTAATAATAGTCAGCCATTAGTATTAGTTCATTCAATTTTTTTTTTTTTTTTTTTTTTTTTTATGGTTTAACGCCATTTTTCAGCACAATATAGGCTATACATGGCGGCCAGTATTATTGGTGGAGGAAGAACCGGGAAAAACCCCGGAAAGAACCACCGACCCACGAGAAGCTACTGGCAAGCTTTCTCACATAACTACATTTGCCGAATCTTAGACTCGAACACACGCAGACAGAGGTGAGATGGCAGTGGTCCGTAACGGACAGCGCTTTAGACCACTCGGCCACTCGGGGCCCCTCAGTTCATTCAATAGTTTTCCTTTCTGGTAGCCTGTTTTTCTTTCTCTTTTTTTTTCCCTCGCAATTTCCACCCTTTAGCAGTAACAGTATTGCATAATAACTGAGCTCTGATGGCCAGTGGCGTAGCGAGGGGGGGGGAGGCATTTGCCCCGGGCGCCGGAGGCTAGGGGGCGCCAAATGGGGCCCAAAGTATCAACATAACTGCGCAACAGGGGCAGCCTGGGACGCAAATTTGGGTATTTTGCCTTGGGAGCCGCAAATTTGGGTGTTTGCCCTGGGCGCCAAATATCCTCGCTACGCCACTGCTGATGGCTGATAGTTACGACTATAAATATTACATTTTACGCTTCGCACTGCACACGCCTAACACAATACTGCGTTTCTAGTTTTAAAAAAAAACAACGCAACGATTTCTTGATTCCGGAGATGACCCGAGCTCATTTTCAGTGACCTATAGACGATCATTCTGGAATATTCGAAATGAACCTATAAACTCTTTTTGGTAATAATGGTGTACTTGAGAGAAATTTAACGACAAATCAAGAGAATATCCGAGTGTGATAGATATTTGAAGTATGTCTTCGAGCATAGTGCGTGCAGAATCATGAGCAGCGTAAATCTCGGAACTACGCCAACCCCAAACGACATTTCCGTTGTGTAACAGACATTTCAAAGTAGAAATTGACACGAGCAACAAAATATCACATGCCTGCTGAAAGCAAACCAGTTAGTGACGTCATGGTCATCATAGAACTCAAGGACGAACAACAAGACATATTTTCACGGTATTATAGAGTTCAGCACATCCAAATATAGATTCAAAATTCCATTGTCCATAGCATTGTATCAATTACTTGTGGATAGCATATGTTGATATGAAAAACCACCATGTTGCCAGTAGCGTACTAACGGAGAGGAATGGACTGACCGATTGCTCCGGAGGTCAGAGATTTTGAGGCGCAAAAGCCACGGGCAATAGACTCTTGGAGCGCCAAAACCAATTTGGGCCTTCATAGTTGCTTCGGGCGCCATTTTCACTTGGTACGCCACTGTCCGTAATTATAAAAGAATAAGCATTTATAGGACATTTGTATTCATTACTTGATCAGGTTCTCCCAGCAGATGGTAAATGTGAATCAACGAATACGATTTCAAAACCGTCATTTACGCTAGGATACCTATCATTAACGAACACAGACTGGAGGATATCTGCAATAAAGGTGTGCCAACGTTAGCTGTTTTACGTCCTATGACAAACCTCCGTCTATCCCCTTAATATGATTAAAAGGGATAGAATATTTATGTCAGGTTCTAAGCAGATGTGGTAAATGTAATAAATACAAATGCGTATTTAAACACTCCTTGTAACTCCTTATACAGTCCATTGCCTAACACGCTCCGGAAAGGTCAACAAGGGATGTTCGTTGACGTTGGCTGCACAATATTGTAAAGTCTTTAGTTTTAGTCGAATTGTAAATAAAAACTGGTATAATGGTATGCGTGAGTATGTTATCGGACCAATCGGAAACCTAGTTTTTGTCAATATTTGTGAAGGTTATCGCCCTTTTCCAATGAAAGCCGAACTAAATGTTCCATGTTACCACTCCATAGATCCTAAGGGATCAAATAAAATGTCATGAATACTAACAATGTCCGTCAACGTATCACCAAAATACAATTTTTGTATCGGACATCAACTTAATCTTATAGGAAGGTACATCTTACCCATCTCTCAGACAGAATCAGCCATGTTTGATAAGCACAAGTCCCGTTAAGCTATTTCACATAATTATGTCCCTTTGTCAATGAATGATTCAACAAGATCTTCAAATTAACGCGCCAAATTCCGCATTACTTACTGGTTTTCAACTATATTTTATATTCAGAGGTATCTCAACAGAATTTTTCACGAGTCTGATTTAAAGTATAGATATTTATGTCTACGTTTCAAAGTCTTGTGGCCATGTAACATGTACCAATTATTGTTGAAAATTCTCGATGTTATAAGCTGTGGAAATGCGCGAGTAATGGTTTTAACAGTCAGCCTTCCTTGTCTATACTGAGAGTGTTATGGTCATGACCGTCTCAATACAAATTAAAGTTGTGTTCTCCTGCAAGTTATATATGAAAACATGTGATCAAATATTAGTAAAGATTACACTACGTAACACATGTTTGGTTCCTGGGTAATAAGTGTTATTTCGTAATTGTTTATGCCTGCAATGTATAGAAAATGGCTACTATTCCCCAGAAACTTTGCTTTTGTAACCAGAACATTGATATTTTTTTATTTGCCTATTTCTAATTAGAAAACGGGCGAATTAGTATCTTTTCGTTCACATAAAGGCAGAAGGAAAAAAATATATGAATCAAAATTAACATGCATGTATACTAAAGTAAAATACAAAATGTCCAAAACGATTATACTGTAAATCACTTTCATGAATCATCCCCCGAAATGTAGTCTCCCATCGTGTTCTCGTTATACTCTCCTTGGTAGCGGCGTTCAGTGTCCAGTATATCCTGGTGAAAGCGCTTGCCTTGCTCCTCCGAGAACTCTCCCATGTTGTCTTTCAATTTAACAAGATGAGTATCAACGTTATGGACTTTGAGATACATCCTGCAGACAACTGTGCCGTAGTCTCAACCAACTCCACATAGTTTTCGCCCTTGTGATTGCCCAGGAAGCCAAGAACCACTGCGACAAAACTGTTGCAAGCCTCTTTCTCCTTATTAGTGAGCTTCTTGGTGAATTCATTGCAGCACGTGATCTTCTTTGTATGTGGTCCGACGAAGACTCCGGCTTAAACCAACCTTTGCTTAGAGAGAAGATGTGTCGAAGATACTTGAAGGCTGCGGACTCCTTATGTAGAGCTCTGACTAATAGTTTCATAAGGCCCAGTTTAGTGTGCAGTGCTGACACCAACACCTTCCGGGGATCCATCAGCGGCTCCCATCTGACGTTGCTGCTCTGTTTTGGCCAGTCCCGCCTGTTGTTGTGCGCCTTGGTGTCCCTGCTGTCCTAAAGGCAAAGATAGCAGCGAAACTTGGAAAAACAGTCTTGAAGATCCATCAGAAATGCTACCATTTTGAAGTATCCGATGACCTCTAGCCGTTCCCATCTACTTTCCACGCTCCAGCATGGTCTTGATGATGTTGTAATCCTCATTGAGGTGTAACGAGTGAGCCAGGGCAAAAGACGGTTACTTGTTCCCATTATGGAGCAGCACGGATTTGAGGCTCAGTGATGAACTGTCAATGATGTGCCACTCATTCTGGTTACATGCGTTTTCGATTGCCTCGAACAAACTAGTCACCTTGTGGCAGAAACAGAGTCAATCTTGACGGGTGAAGAAACTGGAAAATGCTTGGTGACTCTTCCGCTGATCTGTTTTATGCACACTTTCATCAAACAAGTTCCACTGATTAAATTTAGACGTCAAAAGCTTGGCATTAGACTTGGTGAGACCAAGATCTCTGATCAAGTCATTGGGGTCTTTTTGGATGGGATAGGATGGGTTTCTCTCCTCAGCTCCACCTCCAAAATTGTCATCTGGATCTACAACATCTTGCTGATCTCTTCTTTAGACAGCTGGGCTCTCTCCAGGTGAGTGCGTACGGGGAGCTCATGGCAGTGTGACACTGGGCGACAGATGAAGGAATATATATATATAAATATTCAACAACATTGAAAACTTAAAACATTTTAAAATTAAACACTTCTACAATTTTAAATAGTGTAATAGCTTTTATAAGATAAATGTCCGAGCCACAAATGTCCATCTTAACTTCCAGAGTTATTTTTGCAGTGCTCGAAAACGAGGTGCCCAGGGTTTGTCTTTATCCCCGACAGGCGTGCCGAAATATGCCTTGTATGCCTCAACATTTTAGCCGACGCTTTTACGGAGTACTCTTTCGCACTTGTCTTGATAAATTGTTGCATGCATAGCAAAATGCGTCTGCCGGATGCTTGCAGCCCCTTGATGCATTCTCAGAAAAATGCAGATATGTATCCAATTAGGTACATGGAACTAAACTGAACTGGTGGGCTTAAGGCCCCTTTATTTAGACTACTAGTAATATTACTAGAACGTTCTAGAAGTTATTCCAAGTTTACTCAGCTATCTGGAATGTTCTGGAAAATAAGTACATTTCAAAATATCACTGTTCTGGTCACACAAGCAAAGTTGTGGGGAATAATAGCCATGAAAATCATGTATGCTAATCGATTTAGTAACAAAGCTACATTGATTTGTTTGTATCTTAGTATTGGTTTGCAATTCTTCGTCGTTTCAATAGCAATCCAACCGAATAATCTGCCCGTGCAACTGCGATGCTGAGGAGCAGACTCCAGTGGGGGCCCAGAAATCCCATCAAACAACATTTTTGTATTGGAAATAGGTCCCAGAATAAGTTGTATAGGGGAGGGAACACTTCTCAGAATGTCTTTCCTTTACGACGAAAGATATAGTTTTCTCTTATTCTTGTACATTGCACTACTGCGATTGTCGAGAGTAACAAGGGGAGTAAATATTGCAAAGCCGTACAGATCGGTACTAAAATTACTTCCCTTATCGCGAATACTAGATACCCTCTGTTGCCAATTAATGCACGCCAATGAATTGAGGTTGACTTATGTGTTATACTGAGGACAACCAATGCCAATCATATAAGGTTATTTTCCTCAACGTTTACGTTGACCAGTTACAAAGATAATCTTAAATGATACTCTTGAATAGTCCATAAAGTCATCCCAAGAGTAAACTGCCAACTATGAATTTTACCTACAACTCCTTATGCAAAACATAAGTATGTCGTTTGTCTCAGTAAATATAATGTTCACATTGTAACAATGTATAACGACTGTGACATACGCATCCGCATGTGAACGGGTTAATAACAATAACGTTTCTTTTATCTTAAGCAAGTATCTACTTCTACCACAGGCACTTGATTCTGGGTAAATCCATGTATACACTCACCATATAACATGTTATATATGTGCATACATGAATTTACCTAGAATCAAGTACCTGTGACTTCTACATAAAATGAGAGAGAGAGAGAGAGAGAGAGAGAGAGAGAGAGAGAGAGATTGAGAGAGAGAGAGAGAGAGAGAGAGAGAGAGAGAGAGAGAGAGAGATTGGAGTGGTCAGCTGATGTAGACGATTTTCTATTTGTTGATCTCATCTTAACAAAGGATGAGATGTTAAAAAAACGATAAATGCACACATGATCAATAGTAGACGTGACTTTACTTAAGTTATGGATCAGTAAATCTTGTTACTTTCTGCATTTTCATTTCGACGGAATATGTTGCAAGGTTTCTCTCACGATACAACATTAGTGAATTCATTGTGATTATAAATCATCTTTGTACAGAAATAGGCGTGTCCGTAGATTGAACTCCGCTATGTACTTCATCACATTTATATGCACTTTGTTCATGTTCAAATCAATATTATATTATATTATATTATATTATATTATATTATATTATATTATATTATATTATATTATATTATATTATATTATATTATATTGTATTGTATTGTATTGTATTGTATTGTATTGTATTGTATTGTATTGTATTGCACTGCATTGCATTGTATCACATCACATCACATCACATCACATCACATCACATCATATCATATCATACCATATCATATTATAAGATATCATACCATATCATATTATAAGAGGAAGCAGGAAATTTTGTCTAAAGGACTATATAAACATTCGAAAGTGTAGGCAACTTTGCTCTTTTCTATGGAAGCTATCATACCGCTGAGGTTCTGCAATGACTGTTATAGCCCCATGTTCTTACGTACCAAAAATGAGGAATACGAGATAGTGCATGTGGTTGACCAGATGTGGGTTCTCACTATATGTTATCATTTTATGTTTTTAATGAAATAATTTCCTAAAACGCATAATTTTCATCTAATTATGGGGTATTATATTTGATTGTAGTGCATGTTTGCTACGACCACATCAGAAATGACAGAGGCAGGTAATAACTCTCATTTTATTTATTTCTAGACAAGTCCATGTGATGTAAGGTATATAATTAAATTCCTGTCATCTCATCGAATTCAGTAATCCGAGTATGTACCTTTATGTATGATTACCTTACATAAACAGATTGAAATTCAATATATCAAGCATTAACATGACAATCTACAAGGCTTATCAAGCAGAAAACGTCCAAGAAAAATGCTGTGTGTGTGTGTGTGTGTGTGTGTGTGTTTTAACGTAGCTTTAACACTTTGATATAAAACGGTACGATGTCTGCCGTGTGGCAGTTTATAGTGGTCTTTAATTGAGGCATCTTTCTACATATGCCACTGGAGCGGTTCTCTATGCGTCTAAGCTAGGTTTGTCATGCAAGAAAACTGTACAGACAAATATTGGATTGATGCAAATCATAATTGCGGGTCGAAATACAGACTTAATTGCAAAAGCCCTTTTATGTATCTTGTCTTCTTCCTCCAAGCTCAAACACCATCGTAATCAGTGTAAATCAGGTTCTACCAACATACGGAGGATCCATCATTTAAAACCCAGTTCACTATCAGGCATTTCATACATTTTAACGTTTGAAGGCTCGTATATATATATATATATATATATATATATATATATATATATATATATATATATATATATATATATATATATATATATATATGGCAAACAGGTCTAACTCCAATGACTTTCAAGGAGGCAAATTTTAGACAGAATCAAATACCTGTCGTTTCGATTAAGTCAAATTTCTCAATACACGATAAAGAGATCAGTTTCACTAAAGGATATTCTATTGAAAACGTAAGCTGACGGCCTTATTCTCATAAATCGTCCATGTTGCGTGTCTCTTCTCGATTTCATAATGTAAATAAGTGTCTTTATAAATAGCACAAAAATATTGCCATTACCTAATAATGAAAGGCAAACAAGAATTGTTTATTGCAATAAATATTGTGTCTAACTTTGTACTTTACGTCATCCACTTTTGTTTGTGACCTCAAAGGGCATTACCTCCATCAATTTTGAGTATATGTTTATATTTAATATCCATTGGATATAATCGATGTGAAACTGAAATATTAACGATGAACGTGCAAATTAAACATAATTTGACAATCGGTTGATATTGGAGAGACAAAGTTAAGTGTATGTGTTTTGCTACAGCATGTACACACAGCAACACTAGAGGTATTATTTATACTGTAGCACCACCGGTGGTGGTACTTGTACCAGTAGTAGTAATGATGCTAGAATTGGTACCTATAGCAACATATATAGCAACAGTAGTGATGGTAGTTTTAGTACTTGTTCCAATAGCAGTTGTAGCACTGATGGTAGCATTAGTATTTGTTCCAATAGCAGTAGTCGTAGTGATGTTACTTTTAGTATTTGTTCCAATAGCAGTAGTCGTAGTGATGTTACTTTTAGTATTTGTTCCAATAGCAGTAGTCGTAGTGATGTTACTTTTAGTATTTGTTCCAATAGCAGTAGTCGTAGTGATGTTAGTTTTATTTGTTCATAAAGCAATTGAAGTAGTGATGGCAGTATTAATATCTAATTAGGTCGAGGGAAATTACTGTAAACTATTAGATGGCTCAACTTTTGTTTTTTTTTAGAAATGACTGCGTAGAAGTGATAGTCATATAAAATATACTTAGATATGACCCATCGTGTGTTTCCTTGATTCATATTCTATTCCAGAAAAGAGGGAAAGCATGAAATTTCTCCAGTAAAATCACACATGCTCTTAATCAGTTTCTGATGAGCCATTTCCTACTCAGAACAGTAACAAAATACCACTGCCTCTTCTTTTCATTTACATGAGACAAATAAATCTTTTTTGGTCAAACATTTAAAATTAAGGATCAAGACAATAGATTTAGCATTTAAAACAAAATCACGGATACTAAAGTACTAAATGAAATCATGTATGATATGTTTAATCTGGTGTTAGTAGTCAGTTCGTACCACTTAGTAGTCAGCTCGTATCAGTTTGCAGTCAGTTTGTACCACTTAGTAGTCCGTTCGTACCAGTTAGTAGTCAGTTCGTACCAATTAGTATTCCCTTCGTACCAGTTAGTAGTTAGTTCGTACCAATTGATATTATAACCTTTTTGTGTGACATTGAAACTATTATTTACAGAGTTTGTTATTAACTGATGAGGCTGCTCATTTTAACTCCCATCAGATATTTCCAACTGTGACTGTAACTGTATTAAAACATTGCAAATTTTAAACCTCAATCTAAATGTGTTATTAACTAGGACTTCTGTATCAACTTGCATTTTACAGTAATATAAATTATGTAAAATAATTATTGTCCCATTTAATACATGTGGTGATTATCGATAGATCTGCCTTAGCTTTCATTACTTGTTGGGTGTTTTTTATTTAATAAAAAAAAAACGGTTTACAAATAAACTCTATATTACCTGAGACAACATAGAAACCTATTCGGCACGTGAAAATTCGACCCACTTATCGAAACATCCTCGGCACGTGATAAATCGCCCCACTTTTTATTTCCTTTTGCAGCGCTTCCCGCAAACTTTTCAGAGGCAATTCATTTTGTCTTTATGGTCATTCGCTCCCATAAAAACAATGGCATTTTTCTTCCACTTCTCCACTTGTTCGTGTTTCATCAGGAACTTTAAAGGGCCTACTTTCTAATGGTCACATTTCGCACACTCTCGAAAAGCGTATGTAAAGGGGCAAATTTGTGGCGATCTATCAAGAATACATTAGTTGCGACCAGAGAACCATTAGTTAGATTTATGGAGACAAGCACGTGTCATGGGGTGGTCTGCCTAGTATAGTGATGTTTCTTAATAGTGGCACTATTGTTGCTAATTAGAACCTTTGTTTATTCAGCAGCCAGACTAACTGCTAGAGACACTGTAAAGTTCACTTTGCTTAGGATGGATTGTCAAACTTGAGAAAACGCATAAATTCTGTTACTTAAAATGTACCAGGTCAGGCTGACCCGACGTTAGCGACTCTTAAGGCAGGGCGGTAAAAGGACATTTGATCATGATTGATCACGTTAAATAAGTGTGTGGGGGGTCCACACGAAATTTCATTGGATTTAATATTGCCTTATCGAAATCAGAAATTAGTCTGAATTTTCCTACGAGAGGACAATAGATAAAATTCACTAAGACTCGGGATGATATTTAAGATAAATTCATTCGTAAGAAAGTGTGGTCCAGGCATGCCGCCAAAAATTGTTTGAGTGACGAGAAACAAGCAAAGGGAGAAAATAACTTTATTGGGACATGTTGATGTTGCGTCAACTGAGACGTATACTGAGGGAAAAAGACTGGAGGGAATTGCAGTGAGACGCATAATCCAGTGTTGAAATCAGGGATCGTGCTGAAATTCTATGTGTTCAGAGACGGATGGTAGAAAGTGTTCTAGAGCCAAAAGTCTGAACAGCAGCAGAGAAACGAGGTCTGTGAAATATCAGGTTATGAAATCGTACAAGGCATTGACTTCGATTGTGTCACTCGATCCTATCATGATTTAAAGCTATCAGTAACATATCGGCTAATTTATTTAAATCTATTTTGAGTTCTATCGTAATTCGGTGAAAGTTGTATTTCTAAAGCAGAGTGTATTCCTAATGAAAGGAAGTTTTCACAATTGTGTATGTACTTGATTAAATTGTTTGTTTATCTTTACGGGAGATCGTATTCGTTTGTTCAATATACCTGCTCAGTTTACTGTATCTATTCCCATACTCGACCCCGGGTAATTATATCGAGGGTAGTCATCTCTTAGATAACGAGTACCAAAAAAGGGGTGGATTATAGTATTTATTATTATTATATTTATACAACCCCGTGACAAGTTGGGCTATAATATATAATAACTAATAAATTATCATCATTCTCACCACCGGACCCAGACCCGCCAGCACCTACATAAAGTGTGGGTTCGTCCGGGATTTTAACATTTTCATTCGAGTAAATTAACCTGAGCATACAACGAACACAAGCATTACCGAGAGAGTAATACTTTTAATTATTATTATAAGAAAAAGGACCAGTGTGAATCGAGTCATCGTCTGATATTTTTATATACATAAATATTGTGCATGCGAATATCTTGCCATTTCTTTCATATTACGATGAAAATATTGTAAGAATTGTGACACATACCTTTGCTGTTAAGTCATAGTCTAAATTTGTGAAGTAAAGGAGGGTATTGCCTACGTATTCTCTTGTGAGAAGAGTTATTTAGGCAAGACACCGTAAGTAATAAATTACATCTTGTTAGTAGCTACACATTGCACTAATGTGGGAAGGCATTTCCCGCTGAGTGTGGCCGGTTGTTTATTGATTTTGTCTGGTAAGAGGGATCGACTGAATTGAGTTAGGTTATACAAGCAAGACGATAAATACGTTACAAGGGCTTTATTTAAAAAAAAAACAATACATTTTGAGTGGAAGTAAGGGACCTATTTCTCGTAAGGTCACGATAGCGACAGACAGACAATTAGTAAGAGAGTTTAAATCCATTCGTAAGGTCGAATTAAGGTATGACGGGGTCCAGTCGGCGGAATTTATTGAGCGTAGTGTTAGAGAACACAAAACGCAATTAGCATCTGAACGGGAGAAAGAGAAAGAGAAAGGACGTGAACTAGCCAGACTGCAGGCCGAGGAGAAAGCTATGGAACGCGAACATATGTTAACCATGGAGAGACTGAGTATCGAACCGTGTTCAGAAGGGGTGAAGATCTGAACGAACGTTCAGGGTCCGCAACTAGACGATCTGAAGACAGACGATCAATACAGATCACCATGCCCATGTTTATGACAAGGACGAAATTGTTGACAACTTTTTGACACAGCTGGAAAAGTTGGCACTGGCTCATCAGCTACCTAGAGAGCAGTGGGCTATCAATGTGTAGGCATTCTTACAGGGAGCTGTGAAAGACGTCAGCCACAATATGACTCCGGAAAAGACTACGACGCTCTGAAGAAAACGTTACTACGACACTATGAGCTGTCAGCGGAAACGTTTGGAAAACTTTTTAGAGACTCGTCGAAGAGGGCTACCGAAACACACGCTCAATTTCATAGTAGAGTACGCGTAATTTTTTTTTATAAATGGATAAAAATTTCTAACACCGCGCTAGCGTATGAGGGCATACGAGTGGAAATTTTGAAGGAGCACGTCCTAAGTACTTACAGAAAAGACTTAATTGTGGTTTTGGATGAGCGTGAATTCTCAATCTTGGATGAGATAAGCGTAATGGCGAAGCGCTATGAGAGCGCGCACGCGCGTCCAACCACTTCAATAGGGATCGACCTGGAAACAGTGAGCACAGAAGGACCACTGATGAGGCACCCCAAGGACGAAATGGTTGGAGGCCAGGGGCCGGCAATCCCAGCCAAGGACGTTTCTGTGGGTCGGGAAAGACTCAGGGAGTGGAGAAGGTGAGCCAGTTTGTTATGGCTGTAACATACCAGGCCATGTCGTTCAGGGTGTAGAAAGTATCGTCCGACAACGATTAATTTGGTAACTCCGAATACTGTTAAGAAACGAGAAGCAGTGGAGTTGACTAATACAGTGGTAGCTACGGTTAATGGTGAGAAGGCGAATATACTGTATGATACCGGCTGCAGTTATCCGGCCTTGGTAGACAGTAAGTATGTCAAGCCTGGAGATTACACGGGTGAGACGGTTGAAGTCCAGGATTCGCTTCCGGTCGTTAGCATTGACCTTGATTCGCCGTATGTAAAGGGCCGAATTCAAGCAGCGTGTTTGTCGGAACTGTCTCATGATGTAATATTAGGGTATAGGTATGTGTTGTCCCAATCTAACCCTATGACGTGTAACCATGTACATATCGGGTCAGTTGAGACGAGGGCTATGAAGCGAAGGTCAGGGTCGAAGCCGCCAAGATCCATGACTTCGGCCATAGACAATTTGCTACCTGGCGAGTTGGGGAAACTTCAAAAGGAAGATTTGTCTCTCAACAAGGTACGCAGGTACGCAAAAAATGTGCCAGACGGCGAGGTGAAGTTCGCGACGAAACGCGGTGTTTTGTATCGGTGCGCCAAGAAAGGTACCGAAACGTTCAAGCAAGTTGTGGTGTCCGTAGGGGAGCGAGAAAAAGTGCTTAGGCTGCCACATGAGGGTTCTCTTGGAAGCCACATGGGCGTGGCGAAGACAGAGATAGGTTGATGAGGGAGTTCTACTGGCCAGATGTGCATGGGGGTGTTAGGATATTTTATTTGTCATGTGACAAGTGTCAGCGAGTAGCACCTAAGACCTCCCATCGCCCAATGCCACTAGGAACCACCCCACTAATTGACGAACCTTTCTCGAGGGTGGCAATGGGCTTGGTAGGTCCGATTAAGCCGGCGGCAGAAAGTGGCAATAGTTATATATTAACAGTAGTAGATTACAATACCCGGTACCCAGAGGCAGTGGCCTTGAAGAACATTGATTCGGTCACGGTGGCTGAGGTCGTGTTAGTGGAGTGGTCAAGAGTTGGAGTCCCGGAGGAGATACTGACTGACCAGGGGACGCAGTTCGTGAGTCAAGTGATGGGAAAGGTAAATAGATTACTATTTATTAGACACCTGACAACTACCCCGTACCACCCGCAGTGCAGTGGGTTGGTGGAGTGTGTCAAGGGAACATTGAAACAAGCTCTGAAGAAGCTATATGAAGGTCAACCTAGGGATTGGGATCAATATGTTCCAGCTATACTGTTTGAGTATCCATAATTACCACAGGCAAGTTTGGGTTTTTCACCTTTTGAGTCAGTCTATGGGAGGACGGTCAAGAGGCCCATGGCTGTGTTAAATCAATTATGGACGGATGAGCAAGCATCCGATGAAGTGAGAACAACATACCAATATATTGTTGACCTCCGCAACAAACTGAAAAAGGTTTGTAAGTTGGCTCAGGAAAATCTATGCGACGAAAGGGGGCGTCAAGCCCAATATTACAACAAATGTACGAAGGAACGTCACATTGAAGTGGGTGACAAGGTGTTGTTGTTGTTGCCGTTAGATTACAACAAACTGCAAGTCTCATAGAGGGGAACATTCGAGGTAACGGATAAAAAGGGTGGACAGAACAACCGTATCCGAGTAGGAGACAATGACAAGTTGTACCACGTAAATCTCCTGAAACGTTACCGTGACAAAAAAAACACCCACAGAGTTCGTGGTTGCTACGGTTGTAACGAAAGAACTCGACAACGCAGGCGAGGCGGAAGTTCTCCCTAGTTATCCTTTGACGAGGGAAGAAACCTCGTCGATGCTGTACTTGATGTTACGTTAACGTCAGATCAACGTAAGGAGGTGGAGTCTTTACTCCAAGATTACTTTAGCGTCTTAACGGAACCACCTGACATGGCGGAGTTGCAGGAGTTCACCTTGAAATTACTGCATGACAAACCAGTGAAGTTGAAACCGTATCCGTATTTTGAGTTATATTGTAATTCGGTGAAAGTTGTATTTCTAAAGCAGAGTGTATTCCTAATGAAAGGAAATTTTCACAATTGTATATGTGCTTTATTAAATTGTTTGTTTATCTTTACGGGGGATCGTATTTGTTTGTTCAGTATACCTGCTCAGTTTACTATATCTATTTCCATACTCGACCCGGGGTAATTATATCGAGGGCGGTCATCTCTTAGATAACGAGTACCAAAAAAGGAGTGGGTTATAGTATTTATTATTATTATACTTATACAACCACGTGACAAGTGGGGCTATAATATATAATAACTAATAAATTATCATCATTCTCACCACCGGACCCAGACCCTCCAGCACGTAATAGCGTATCATTTCTCTTGGTGCAAAATGCTGAATCAAGCCGGTCTGTAACTTAAAATAAACAATTTTTCCAGTGTTTCCTATCTTAAAAAAACTGTGCAACAAAGCAGTATTAGTCCCAGTATTTTTGTTTTCCTTGAAAAGAAACCAGAGACGCCTGCCTTCCACGAATCATATCTACTTGATAACAGTATACTGTACATAATAAATGTGTTCTAAAGCGGGTCGGTTGTTCCTGAAGATATTAATGTTGTTGTTGTTGCTGTCCAACTTTTCGAGTAGTTTTATCAGCCATACCTCTTTTTCTGAAGAAAAGACACACACCGGTAATTCCATTCTGATAATTGTGGGAAAATTGTGTGATTATCATTTATTATAATACAAGGAAATATTACACGAAACGGTGGGAAATCTACCATATGGAATAAGCTGCCAAAGGGTACATATATGATACAACCACAACGCTCAAGTTTTGCAATAATCTGAACGTTTTTGCATATAAAAGTCATTACATCATCATAAACTTGGGCAATAAATATCGGCTTCCAACAAATTCTCATTATCAGCTAAATCTAATTATTTGTAGTAATTTACGGTTTTGTTAGGGATTATCTGTGGGAGCATTATGAGTATTAATTTACAGACATTTTTCCATCTAGAAAAATCAGTATAAAATAATGAAAATTAATCTGCATCCGTCCATATGAAAAATATTCTCAAGTATACTTAGGCAGAATAGTATTCGGTTTACCTATTCACATAGCCTCATTCCCGAATATATGCGATCACAAGTCTAATCGAAAATGTATAATAGGATAATCATTGGAGTGTCATTCTTCCGCAACATTTTGCCCACAGAAATCTAGCTAAGACTGTATTGGCTACAACTTTTGTCTACAGACACTATTATACTAATTGCTACAGATTATATATACTAATTACTACATGTATTGCTATACTAATTTATACAGACATAAATATAATTACTTGCTAGATATTACTAATCGCTTCAGACATTTTTAATTGGTACAGGCATTATGATAGTAATTGCTACATACATTACTATACTAATTTCTGCACACATTACTAATTGCATTGCTACAAATATTATTATACTAACTATTGCAAACATTACTAATTGCTAGAGATATTCCGATACTAACTGCTGCAGACATTACTATAATATTTGCTACAGACGTTACAATACTGATTGTTAAAAACATTACGATACTAATTGTTAGAGACATTACTATAATAATTGCTGCATACTTTGCTAATTGCTACATACATTACTATACTAAGTTTTGCAGACATTGCTAATTACTACATACATTACTATACTAATTGCTACATACATTATTAATTGATACAGCCATTACTATAATAATATGTGCAGACATTGCTTATTGCTACATACATTACTATGCTAATTTTTGCAGACATTGCTAATTGCTACATACATTGCTATACTAATTGCTAAATACATTATTAATTGATACTGGCATTACTATAATAATTTGTGCAGACATTACTAATTGATACAGGCATTGCTATAATAATATGTGCAGACATTACTAATTGATACAGACATTACTATGATAACTATTGCAGACATTACTAATTGCTGCAGACATTACTATACTAATTGCTACAGACAATGCGATACTAATTTCATTTATATGTTAATTGATACCGGCATTAGACTAACTGATGTGGATTACTATATACTTGCTACATGCATTATAACACTAACCACTATAGACATTAGTATAATATTTGCTATAAACAGTGCTATACTCGCTGCTAAATATAATGTGCTAATTGCTAGACATTACCATACCAGCTGCTACAGACATTACTACACTCATTCCTTTAGGCATTATTCTGCTAATTACTAAATACATTGCTATGTTTTTTACTACATACATTGCTATATTAACTGCTACATATATTAGGATACAAGCTGCAATATGTACTACCATGCTAATTACTGCCGACGTAACTGCTACAAACAAAATACTGATTCCAACAGTTTGCTGTGCTGGTTGCTACAGACATTAATCTATTGACTTGAAAGTGCATTACTATATTAATTGTTAAAAGAATTATTTTGCTGATTGCTACATGTATTACTATCATAACTGCAACAGTCATTGCTATGCCAAATGTTATTAAATGTTGATTTACTAATTAAATTCCTTTTATATTATCTTTTCCTACCTTTTTTGATGAAATCCAGTGCATCAGTTATAACTTCAGTTGCACCAAGTTTATCTTATTTATATTAGGCTCCAAGCTGGTCACAACATATCGTAATATTATCATGTGTTATGCTGCATGCATGTGAATGAGATCACTAGAAATCTAGTGCATGTGCCTTTTCAGGAAGAGGTTGAATCACACGTGTTTGCTATGCTGTCCTACGCAAGGGCAAAGAGGCTAAACTAAATAAACATTCTACTTCTTCTTTAGGTTGTAATCCTTCTTTCTTTTTCATTATTTGCTGGTTACCAAATATCCAGGAAAAATAGAAGCAACTTTAGTAATGAATTTAATAGTGATTTAATGGGATACAATAACTCGTGTTTTGACCAATTAGTGTACAGATACCTACCGACGCTCTAACGACTAGGCTACCAGAGCGGTAAAATCTCTATGACTGTTTGGTCTTTGTATAAAGTCATTAAATGCATTTGATAGATTGTTGCTTGCAATTTTATACACACACACACACACACACACACATACACATACACATAAACATATATATATATATATATATATATATATATATATATATATATATATATATATATATATATGCATCCCATCCATTTTCATTTATATTAGATACCTCAAGCACAATGTCAAATACGACACTTGGCCAATATCTTTCATAGTGCAGACCGGAATGTCCCCATCCGGTCATCCAGGTCTTCCAAAGATCTAAACTTGACGTTCCCATGATCTTGTTCTTCCTAAGATCTAAAATATCTCCATAATGTTCTAATCAACTTTCGATGTATTGTGCCTGCCTGCGCGCGGCAACATCTCGAGCCTGTTACAGGATAAAGTTTGAATTTTTACGGCAAAATTATAGCCATATTATTATAACTACATTGAAATTTTACTGAAGAAAAATTGCATCATCTTTTATGATTTCCTTTCCACAGTGAATGACTTGCAAAACCTTAAATTAGGAAACCCGTTAATATTCCATATCATATAAACACGTTCTTTCTTACAAAATCTGGAAAAAATATTATATATTCTAGGCTTTCTAGTCATATTGTTGGTAAAACAGCCAAAGCTGCCCTCCATGTCCCTCACTTCCTAGAGAAAGATTTCATATATTTATTTCAAAAATATTATATAAAGCGGCATTTGATATACTTGACAAAATATGTGTAATGAAAACTGCTGAAACTTGAGAACATCAAACTCAAAATTATAGAGTAACATCCCCAACATAGAATAAAATCCAAAATATTCATAAATGTTTTATCACAAGTCGAAAAGTATAAATGTTTCAAACACATATGTCTTGGTATATCTCAAGAAGATAATCCATAATGTCTTTGAATTCCTCATTATTACCGATGCCGCTCTTAGTCCAAAAAGTTAATCAGCGCTTTGTAATTCAGATTAATAATTTAAAGAAATAATTCCTCTCAAATTATAAATAAACACAATTGCAAATCATTCCAGAGACGGATCGTAATAAAGGAATAAATTAGTGTTTACCTGATCCTGTGTAAATTAAATTCACTGTACCCGAGACCAAATATAATTTCCTAGCGAAACTAAAAATCAGATAGGCATTATACTCAATCGAGGACAACAATTAAGCACATATTATACATATAGATAATAAATATGGCTTATACACTTCATAAATAATCTGTTTTGGTTAACGGTGTTGCTACAGGTCAAGCGAAATAGTCCGGGAAATAAAAACACCAACATGTGTTAGTAATGGTGGCTGATTTGTTGGTGTGATGTCATCCGTTCATAAAATTGAGGAACTGTTTGCAGACAAATCTGTCCGCAACCCAGCGGAGTGCATTTTTAAACACGTACCTGGTATTTTTCGAATCTCATGAGCTACTCTCGGCTGAAGGGTCTTTCTGGCGATATGTACAGACCATTTCTAACTCGAATATATTGTTTGAGAACTTGTAAATCTACGGGAACAACAAAGCTATTTAGCATGTGGTCACTTTAAAACTCGCAGCTGAATGTGGCAGCTACAAAACACCATTAAGTGTCTTAACTTTAGATTTACATGCAAATTTGTAGATTTTAATGAACAAGTGACATCAAATCCTCAAAATATCCATCAGTGTTAATAGAGGTTTGGGAGGGAGAGGGTACTGATAATTAAGACTGCAAGCGGTATTGACAATAGATAAGTAAAAATATTCACCGCTACGTCGTGTAATAAACACTAGTCCGCATTCGATGAACTTCTTCTAGCCGCTGCGAGAAAGATTTGTTTGTTTGATTAGGATTTTTAACGTAGCTTTAACAATTTTTCAGTCATATCGCTACGATGTCTGCAGTGAGGCAGTTTATAGTGATGTCTACCACTGGGGCATCATGCCGCAGACATGTAGCATGATATCCCGCCCAGTCACATTATCCTGACACCAGGCCGACCAGTCCTAACACTAACCTCTTAATGCTGAACGTCAAGCGAGGCAGCTGTCAGTACCATTGTTGTAAGTCTTTGGTATGACTCGGCCAGGGATCGAACCCACGACCTCCCGCTTCCGCGGCGGACGCTCTAACCACTAGGCCACCGGAGCGGTAAAACTGCGAGAAATAAATAGCGACGGAAACGTGAAAAGCTGTCCACGTCATGAATGTTAACGGTTGCCAGATTGCCGACAAAGACCGTAAACCTTCCAACCTAGCACCAATGCTGAAAATCGGTTGATCTAGCACTCGTCCTCTCAAGGTCAAGGATATCAGGGCCACGTGACACTGGGTCTAATGCTGTTCAATACTCCGTTAACAACCTATGCTTGTATGTTCCGATGAAGGCTTTTTTCACAAGTTTATAGAGTCATCAAAATAAGGCCTGATATAATTAATAGTATTAGCAGTAAAAGTAATAGAGATAATAATAGCTGTATATTACTGTGCGATAACAGTTTGTAACATGCAATGGGTTCTAATTACCGAGCGAATCAAACAGCTCCAGCGTGAGTCTGGCTTAAAGTCAATGTTTCCCCTATTTCTAGATATCTTAACACAGCAGTCGTTGTCACCTGTTGGATTCTTTCTTAAACGTTCAAACATCAAACATAATTGTCTCTAATCACGTGGTTATCACACATCACAAAACTCTAATTTTACAATGAAATGGGCTTGCTTGCATCATATTTGAATGACTCATCAGTACGCTTTGCTATGTCGAAGATTGGTACTTTACGCCATGCACCACAAAACATGGACCAAACATGTAGTGCAAGAAATTATTTTAATTACTAAGCACGTATACATTAGAATATCCACAGAATTCCACGTGTTAAGAAATTAAGAAGTATCCAGTTTAGGAATTCATGCTATCTTATATAAAGACTAGTACATAGTATACATTATGACGTCTGCTTAAAGAAACTGAATATTTACTTAGAAAAATTCATCATAATCAACAAATATTCACCGAATTCTACCAAAAATTGTAAATGGATATGTAAATATACAAATAACATATGCCTTAGGTTAATTAAACATTTCTTTGAAACTCTATTGGCTAATTCGCCAGTTTTAAAAATCTATGAATTTCAAATACCTATCAAAATATTAACGATGTTTCATTTATCATAAAACACCTTGCAATTTTAATTCGAACATTTCGATAAATTCATTTTTTCTTTTTTTATGCTCCTACCATTCCTAAATACCCTTTTCTAAAAAAATTAACAGCATGTTAAATGACTGTTTGTTTTTAAGATTATGACTGTCAATCAGTTGAAATTTAATCAGTTCAAAAAAACTAAAGCAGTTATTGCAAATATGTCTACCTAGTGCTCGTTTATGATCCATTAAACTCTACGTTGTATTTAACCATGTGCTTGACGTGCAAGGCCTTGCACATAGTTTAAAGAGTGCACTTTTAAGGTCTTATCTCTGCGTTGCATTTATCCAAATGATTGACCTTGTTGACAATTTAACAGACACGTCTAATTGATCCATGTTTACCTTAAATTGGTAATTATACGAAATCAATGGCTTTGAACAGGTTTGGTTTCTTAACAGTATTGTGAGAAAACTGTTTATCCCTATAATTTTTTCGGGGATGGGGGGAGGATAAGAAACCTCTTAACCAGTAGAAATTCTACAGATATCTTCGTAAAAATCTTTCACGTTGCAAACAAGAAATTTAAAACTATCTACCTTATTGTATTACCACCAAACATGCAGGTTCAAGAACCATGATAATGCTTTATTTTTATTCTTGACAAAGTTTTCGTGCATATGTATAAATGAAGTATTTAATGTATCTTGTACACCTGATAAGTATAAGATGGTTTTCTTTCCGTCGACAGAATTTCAGTTAGCCAAAGCCTCGGGTACAATCAAATTGTGTGTTTTAAATGCATAAAATCTAAGACTATCATAATAAGACCATTAAAAAGGACTTTTAAGTATGTTTAGACGTATAAAGATGTCATGATAAGAGTCACACTTGAGCACAATCGTAGTCATATTGCATCAACATAAGTTTATTTCGGATAATTAAAACCATACAACAAAAGATATGCCTCTGTGTGAGTATTATAATAATGAAATGAATTCCAAAACTAATGATTACTACATTAATTCAAATTCAATATAATAAAAAAAAATACATTTAACTAGTTTTTACATATTTCATGTTAGCAAAATCTTCACCACGAAATTAGGAATCCTAAGAACAATGGTCCTTCTTTGGAGACAACAGAACCAATTTCCCAAGCCACCAATTTGCATACCGACTAAAAATACCATATTCGAAACAACCTCAAATAGTATAGTCATTGTCACGAGTAACTTCCCCTTTCATTTAGTCTTTGACATATAACCGAATGATCAACGTTTTCTATAAAATAAAATGGTCGTGTAGCGAATTTTGCTAATAAATGCTTACGTTAGAAGATAAGTTTCTCTGTAATTGTGTATAATTGGGATTGAATATAGTGCTGTGTACTTCATTAGATAATTTTGTGGGAAAATAAATTGAAGGATCTGTTCTCCTCGGCGTAGAAATTATTAAAAATGCAATTAATAATTATTAGTATTGAAGTATTTCGAGAAGACTTCGTGTACACTTATAACTTATTGAAAATCTATCAAAATACTAAGTAGCTGGGATAGTCACAACAACATACTCATGGATATGACGTATTATGTGACGTATGATCCCTGTTGTACTCGTCAAGAGGAAACAACACCCTGAGATGAATTATTTACTTCCGTCTTGTACATTGCATTTGATACAATCCATACGTCTTCTCATGTGAAAATTTTTTTCTCAGCTAATGGCACCCTACTTCCTCTTAACTCTCTTATCATGTGCTCGTAACACATAGGGGATATTTTATTTTTCTACATTTATAACGGATATATTTCGTCATGTGGTACTTTGCCACTCGTTAAAATAAATAGTTTTTGTATCACACCGTAAACTATATACGGTATTAACGTAGAAAAAGTTTTTGTTTTATTATATACTAAACGTAATCTGACTCGAAACTTCAAAGTTTAATTTCACTCTTCCACATACTGCCTCCGCCATTTCGTAACTTCACCCCACTTTCAACCGCATTTACCGTAAAATCATAAAAGTATCAGCTATTTGAGATAACTATTCATATGGGATGAACTAATCTATTGCAATAAACAACATTTTGACATTTTGTAAATTTTTTGCTCTATCTCACCACAAGCGCCTGTCTGATTGCGCGATGCTACACGCCGGGTTTTTTCACTGTCAAGATAGTTAACGGGACAACGCTTCATAAGGAAGCAAAACAATGACGAATCAAATAAATTCGGCAAATAATAGTTTCCATTCCTGAGAAGTAATCCAGTTTCCATTTAATTCTCAAAGTCACAAAATGCTTTCCTCGCTTTAAATACCTCTTCAACTGACGCATGCACTCAAGTTTAGCATGACAAGGTTGGAAGTTTTGTTTACATGTAAAAATATTGGGATTAAACAAATACGAACAATATTTTTCTGTATTTCATACTAACATATATAAAAATTAAAATCGAGAGGGGATGAATATTGTACACATCATCTGACTGACTGATGATGCCTGTTATTATACATCTAGAAAGACTATTTACATTTTTAATTGGAGCCTGAAATTTGCGACATGAACTATGACTGAATACTGATAGTTTGATACATTTTGATATAGTTTTAATATAGTTTGATACATTGATAGTTTGATGCAATGATAGTTTGATACATTGATAGTTTGATGCAATGATAGTTTGATACATTGATAGTTTGATACATTAATAGTTTGATACATTGATAGTTAGATACAATGATAGTTTGATACATTTTGATATAGTTTTTATATAGTTTGATGCATTGATAGTTTGATGCAATGATAGTTTGATACATTGATAGTTTGATACATTGATAGTTTGATACAATAATAGTTTTATGCATTGATAGTTTGATACATTGATAGTTTGATACATTGATAGTTTGATACCATGATAGTTTGATACATTGATAGTTTGATACATTGATAGTTTGATACAATAATAGTTTTATGCATTGATAGTTTGATACCATGATAGTTCGAAACATTGATAGTTTGATACATTGATAGTTTGATACATTGATAGTTTGATACATTGATAGTTTGATACACTGATAGTTTGATACAAAGATAGTTTGATACATTGATGGTTTGATACATTGAGAGTCTGATATATTGATAGTTTGATAGAATGATAGTTTGATAAATTGATAGTTTGATACATTGATTGTTTGATACATTGACAGTTCGATACGTTTTATTTAAACATGACCTATTTTACTGGTTTATGATTAAACTAAAGTAATTTTCTTTTTGTGGACACCTCGCAGCACAGAGAAACAACTTGCCCAGCACAAAGAGACAAGAAACCACTCGTCCAAGCACATGAAACCACTCGTCCTAGCACAAAGAGACGAGAAATCACTCGTCCCAGCACAAAGAGACGAGAAACCACTCGTCTCGGTAAAGAGACTAGCAACGTCTGCTTTGTGGCACCTCATGAGACCTTCACTTATTGGGCTATGTTCATATTACTACAGGATTAGGAATCACAATCATCACTAGTATGGTTTAATATTCAATTAGTAAGATGATAGCGGCTTGTCTGGTTACCGATCAAAGTCAAAGTCTTCCACCCCACGTGGCCTTTTATGGCAGGTCGCCTAGAAGAAACTTTGATTGCACTCGTGTGTGATGTGAAGACAAAGGTATAGGATGGGGTAGTTTCAAGCTTTGACCTAAGAACAGTAATTAAAAATCCTAAACCTCTATTATCATACTATTCTGCGATGAATACATAGCTCTTTAGTAACACAGGTATTGCTACTCTTTCGATAAAAGAAATACCTCTGTAAAATCAGTATTTTGTGAAAATATAACAACCATTTCAATTTATATTTTAACTACTGTCATTATGACAAAAAACTACATATATTATTATATTTATTTGAAACAATTATTACATGGTTAACAATTTTATTTTTAACATCAGTTTAAATTAAGCCAGCGATGAGGAGGAAATCCCTTCACACAATGGCAGTAACGTATACAAAACACAAAAAGACAGAAACATATCCACACCTATATGTAAGTAATGGTGATGTTTTACTAATAAATATAATGTAGAAGCCTGAGATTTCTTCCCTTTCTGGTGAAGTGCAATGCTTCACAAAGAAAGTTTATAAATAAAGGTTAGAGTATTTGAAAGAAAACAAGATAGATTTTAATAAATAAATAAAAGACTGTACTAAGGTATAACCTTTGTATTTGTAATAACATCGAAAACATTTTTACATTAAATATAAGAAAGACTGAATGCGATAGTGTTCTTAAAAGTAGAGGATGGAAAGGTATAAAAAGTGCTAACTGTGTTATCGTCATAATCTTCTTCGTGACTACAACAAAGCTAACAGCAAATGATGCAGGATAGTCGCAGAAGAAACTAGTAGCACCGCCAACAGGAGAAACTAGTAGCACCACCAACAGGAGAAACTAGTAGCACCACCAACAGGAGAAACTAGTAGCACCACCAACAGGAGAAACTAGTAGCACCACCAACAGGAGAATCTAGTAGCACCACCAACAGGAGAAACAGTAGTGCAAGAAGGATGGTTTGGTATTTGGTTTTGTGTTTAACAGCACAGTAACTTAATTAGGCAGGTCCGACAAGGGGATATATCTCCAGGACCCGAGACCGTAAGGGAGCGCCCGGGACGAGCAAAAAACATTATTTTATAAAAGAACATTTTTGTTTGAACAAGAGCTATGAGAGGCCAGAGTGTTTCTTACCACATGGACTGTGGTCGCTCTATACGGCCATGTAAATAGGAATTTAATGCCAAGGCAATCGGAGGAAAGTGCCCTGCCAAACGACACATCACGGTTGCCATCTGGCAAGCAAACCACTGGGACACCGTAGCTCGACAGTGTAAAAATTAGGTCAACAACAACAAAAGGATGTTGTAGTAGTAAAAGTGAATCATTCAAGGATGTTATGATGCGGCGATGAGTAAGGCAGTGATGCGAAAATACATATACAGCATTGCGTTGATGTTTTATTTAATCTTTATCACTTCTAATTTATCATAGTTTCATTAAACCTGGTGACGTTTTGTATTACTATCATTTTTACTAACATATGACCACAAATTATATCGAACATACATACATACATACATACATACATACATACATACATACATACATACATACATACATACATACATACATACATACATACATACATATGATATGTTAATATCAAATAAAGAAAAGGTAAAAATTTGTAAATTACATAAAAAATAATGCATCCAATGACATACTAATAACATATAGTATTGAAAGTACATAATGCATGCATGTGAAAACTTGAGTTATAAAGCTCTCTTTCAATGAATTGCAAAAAGACTTTGGTACATGAAACTTGTCATCCTTTGAAAGTGCGCTTTCTTATTGTTTTGGAGATAAAAGATTTCTTCAGTTTATTAAAAGACTGCATGTGACAAATAAATAATAAACTGATTTTAAAAAATTCTAGCTCAATGATGAGAGGACGGTGTTATAAATGTATTCGGGGCAAATGGGATTGTGGGGTGAGGGGGAGTTAAGAAGTAAGCGCTAAAATCCCAATAAATATAAGTACGTAACAACCGGACCGCTTCCTAGAGCAAGTTTTTATTACAGTTAGATGTTTCAATATAAAATGTAGTTTCATCCGGATCTCCCATTAAGGTCCGTCTCCCAGTTTCTTGCTTATTAATTTAACCACTACCACCAACACACAAAAAAATAACGATATTTCTAGATTCGCCACTGGTACCGTGCGTTGTATGAGCGCTGGAATTGTACTCCATCGGAGAAGGTTGGACTTTCTACGACAGTGCAGCATGCTTATGTATATATGACGATTTTGAGTGTTTTCACTTTTTCTCTTCTCTTTGATTATGAGTTGTTGAGAGAAGAATAACTAAGCTTTGGTACTGTGTAGCCTGTGTTGTGCCAATGTGCTGCTACCTCGCCCTTGCCCCTTATAATCTCTCTCTCTCTCTCTCTCTCTCTCTCTCTCTCTCTCTCTCTCTCTCTTTTCCAAACACTCCCTATTTTCTCACGATGTCTATAAGAAGAATAACACGATTATACAAATACAATTGACTTATCCAAACTGAAAGTACTGGAACTTCAAAGGGAAAGTTGATGTGTCTGTGGCTGAAAATACTTCGTCAGAATTGTTTCAGTGCCAGCTTTCCAATGGCCACGTCTCTTACAGCATAAAAAAGTGATATCCAACTTGTCGTGTCTCTTGTTGCAAACTGCTCGAAGAAGCCGGCCTGTAAATGAAATAACATTTTGTATCTTCAGACAACTAGACATCATAAGAATATTAACTTTATCTTTGCTAAACTCAGAAATCAATAATACACGCATCTACGAACAGTATCTACATGAAAACGTTACATTTGACAATGATCTGATAAACAAAAACATTTGACTTGTGTTGTTTAGCAAATGTTATTGATGGGCTAAGATTTATAACACGACGTGATACGTGTTGTTATTGTTACTGCCACCCATTAATTACTTTAACTCTCAGCAACATAGTAACAATTATGGGAAAACATGTTACAATCCATGAAAATGTTATAAAAGGCAACAAGTACAAAACGTTCGGGGGTGGGTGGGTGGGGGGAAGAGGACCGGGGTTTAAATTTTGTTTTCACACCTCGAAATAATTTTTGACAACTAATAAAATGGATTTATATGTTTGTCGAGGAGGTGGTTCCATGAATCAGCAAGATATTTGCGATCAGGAATTCTGTCAACACCCACACCCACGACACCCACAAGAGAATTAGATGGTCCCTTTGAAAATCCGAAGATAGTTTCAAATGGAAAACGTTCATGTTTTATACAAATGTTGAGATTAGGTCAAATGTGTATATTTAAGTCAACATAAATTATGCGAATTACGTGATTTATCTAATCAATGCGAAAGTTTCCAACAAAAAAAAAAAAAACGATTTTCCCCAACAGAGCTTTATTTTGGAAATTTACAGTTTCAATAAGGGTATTATTTGAAACGAAATTATGGGTATACACATGGATAGGCAATAACCTGGATCGTTATATATATATATATATATATATATATATATATATATATATATATATATATATATATATATATATATATATATATATATATATATATATATATATATTTATAGAGAGAGAGATAGATAGATAGACAGACGTACACACACACACATACATACATACATACATACATACATACATACATACATACATACATACATACATACATACATACATACATACATACATACATACATACATACATACATACATACATACATACATACATACATACATACATACATACATACATACATGTTTTGATTTACTTACCCAATCACCATTCTTGTTCATCCATTCCATAATATGCGTGCAGACAAATTCCGAAGTCCAGTCTATTATGTAATTGATCTGCGATGCATCATTTTTGTTACAGCATTCAACTGACATTATACTGGCAAAAACAAGAATAGCTACAAATTTGCTCCAATGCATTCCTCCTTCGCAGATAGAAGAGCATGCAACATGCACGTTCTTCTGGGTAATGTGCAAGTCATGGCATATTGTCAAAATAGTTTGCAATCTCTGTGAGTCATGGTTACTGAATTCCTTGCACACTCTCAAAGCCGTTTCTATCACCCTCGGGTCTTTGACACCTTTCTTAATGGGATACCCTGTCCACGGCGTATACCCATTCTCTACTAACCTGTCATTGATACATGTCAAAAGCACATTCTGAAAGGAGGTACAGCTCTCCATATTTCTCGGTATAACAGTTAGATATATTTCCGCAGTATTTACTTGCACTTTAAAACTGTCATATTGCCTGTTGCACAGTGGTTATATACACTTGGCGTGTTTATTTTTAGACGTTCAGGATAAACATTATTTTCCAATTGTATCACTAGTATTTAAAATGCATTTGGAAAACCTACGTTTTTTCTTAATTGGACCACAAAATAATTTATTGTATATTTTATTAAAATAAAAAACTTCTGGAATGATAGTGATGATGCACTCTTTATGTGAAGAAATTTGTTTTTGCTGGTAAACAAACATAAAGGTTATCTTAACATATGTGCTACACTGTAACAATTTGGCTAACACTACCTCAGGTTTGAAGTTATAGATTAACAGATGCATATGAATATATCTCTGTACGAATATGGGGCCCCGAGTTTCCGAGTGGTCTAAAGCGCTGTCACTGCCATCTGACCTCTGTCGCCTGGGTTCGAGTCTCGGATTCGGCCAATGTGGGTATGTGAGGAAGCATGTCAGTAGCTTCTCGGGGGTCAGTGGTTCATTCTGGGGGTTATCACGGGTTCTTCCTACACCATTAATACTTGCCGCCATGTATAGCCTATATTGGGCTGAAAAATGGCGTTAAACCATAATTTTTTTTTTTTAAAACTGTACAAATAACGAAAATGAGTCATCTGACCGCGTGTCACAGATCACACAGTTCACCTCTGTCCGCCTGGGTTCGAGTCTCGGGCTCGACCAACATAAATATGTAAGAAAGCTTGCCAGTAACTTCCTGTGTGTTGGTGGTACTTTCTGGGTTCTTCTTCCATTCACTATATTGAGGGATATGTACAGTCTATCGTGTGCTGAATAGCCCCCACAAAACCAAACAAACTTACTACCATGGGACACACTCTGCCCTACAAGTATATCCGAGTGTCGGTGACGTCAGCGTGTCAAATGTCTACTTACATAGCACGCGTTTTGAGATCAGATCACTGATATCGGTCAAATACAAGATAAGGCTAAAGAGAAAAAAAAATCTTTCTTCCAATGATATAAATTGTGGCGATTCCGACCACATAACTGGATAATTCCGTATGACGCAGGTGGCTAATTCCGTACAGCAGACGTGCAATTCTTACCAATCAATAGCTTTATCTTTTAACATACCTTCTATTCCATTATTATATTAAAAATATCGACTAATACCTTGAGAGATCAATTTTTCATATATTATTCTACGTAGTTAAAGAAGTTTATTTTGTGTATGTTTATACGTCCCTTAGTTTAACCAATATAATGCATACTAATTCTCTCTTAGGCTAGACTTGCGCACATTTAAAAGAATATGCAAAGTAGTATTTTTTCGAAGTAAAGAAAACTTATGATATTTGTGTTGTGATGCGTGGAATGAAATGACTGAATGATTATGGGGTCCGGGATCTTCTTTAGGATGTCACGTGTGCTCATCATGAAGCCCCAATCTCCAGCCCCGCGAAAAAAATGACTATTCGTCAGTTGAATATGTTGGCGGGGCCTGTATTTAGCTGATTGCATTTATAAAAAGCAAAGAGATAGAATCGAGCGATCGCATCTTAATTATCTTGTTGCGAGCGTGACATTGTGCATGCACATGGGGTCTTAATTACACCGCCTGTGGTAAACATCCGATGCAGTTTAATTAAGGCTGCCTTATTGGTTCTGTTCCAATCAATAAAGTCCTTCAAAACAGTTAAAGTACACATGTCTGTAGTCCGGTGCTATTAAAGTTTCCATAAAGAAAGTACAGTTGTGGTCGGCATAGGTAATAGAAAATTTTACAACATGTATACTATTTAATATGCATGATATCAGCCGAGTTATTTGTTTGTTAACATTCCATTTGCTTGTTCTCTGTCGATTCATCGCATATAGTTGTGTGTGTGTGTGTGTGTGTGTGTGTGTGTGTGTCTCTTCCAGTAATTGAAATCGTAACTTTTTAATACCTGTCTAAAGATAACGATAACAACGTTAATTTATATATGTATCTTATGTATGCATTATATATTTTTGTGTAAATGGTATATACGTTGTTTATACTTGCCACAGTGAGAAATACGTTTGGTGGAGGGTGGGATCCAACTAGAGTGTGAGAATTTGTGCTTGTGGGGTGGGGTTTATATTCTTTAATTGCTGCTTTAACAATTTAAACCATATCGCTACGATATATGCAGCGTGGCAGTTTATAGTGATGCCTAGCACTTAGTCATGTCCCCACACAGTCACATTATCCCGAAACCAGGCTGACCAGTCCTAAAACTATTTTTTTTAATGTGGAGCGCCAAGCGAGACAGCTGCTATACCATTTTATAAGTATTTGGTATGACTCGGCAGAGATTCGAACCCATCCACCCGCATCCAAGGGGGATGCTCTAACTTTGTACCAAAATACTTCGATAAAGCAAAAAGTTTGGTTCATTGTATTTATATGAAGAAAAAAAACAGCACAATAATTATGCAAAAACAAGCTTAATTAACGTTCGTATGACAGGAATTAAAAGAAGAAGTTAAACACAAAAAAGAAACATTGGGATGAGAGAGTTTAAAAGGAAGTCTCAAGAGAAAAACTCAAAAAGGGTATTGAAATAATTTGAGGTGCCGCAGCGAGTTTCGAGCTCGCGACCTCTTATTTGGCAACCAGGACACACAGACAAATGAGGGTGTTCGTTTGTAAGATATAAATCTGATCTGGTACAATGTGTCAGACATTGCAAGCTATTGATGGCAGGCCCGGCCGTAGGGCAAGGCAAACGAGGCAATCGCTTTGGACCCCGCACATCCTAGGGCCGGGCATGTTAGAAGGTCATTCCCTTCAGGATCTGTTGGATGTTATGACTGTCACTAAGCCTGAATTGTAAACAAAGTGTAGCGAAGCATCCTCAGAGTCGGTGAATTTGACATGTATACATGTAGGTATCCTCATGCAGGGCCGGTGCAAGAGTATTTGGTGCTCTAGGCTAACCTGTCGTACTGCGCCCCGGCAACTAATTATTTAAGTAATATTAACTTTTACCAAAGGAATACTATACTGCTGTTTGTTTTATTTCGTATTTACATTCAAAATAATCTTTAGGGTCTACACGTTTATATAATGTAATTTCAAAACTTTATTTTTCGCGCTTTCGCTTTAGTAAATGTAGAAACGAGTTCCATCAGTTGAATGTCTTGAGCAGTATCATGTTCAATTGACAGAGTAGCTAGTCCAACAAGTCTTTCTTGTAGCATGGACGTTCGCAAATATGTTTTTATCAGTTTCAGCTTTGAGAAGCTTCGCTCAGCACTAGCCACAGAAACTGGAAGTGTCAAGAGGATTCTCAGAGCAATAACAGTGTTGGGGACACTATCTGTTAAATTATTTTTCAATATAAAGTTTAGTACATCCTGTGGCAATGTACACCTTGCAACTCGTCTTGAAATGGCTTTCAGTTCACTGCTTAGATCAACTGCATCAATATCTTTGGAGTCTCCATGTTGCAATGCTTTCTCAAGATTCAAGCAATGTTCCATGACTTCCTTGTTAGTTTTATTCTGCAAACTGTGAACATCATAGAGGAAACCAAACACCGAACTAATATTTTGCATTAGAGTGAATCTTTCTTCAACTGACTGTATTGCAGTGTCAAGAACAGCGAAGTAAAAGTTTACTTTGAATTTGTCTTTTGGATCCTGTATTATTATTCGATCCATTTATTACTAAAGGCGGCAATTTTTTACTATTTTTATTTTTTACGTAGCTCTTTGTGCCGCCCCCAGAAATTTGCCGCCCTAGGCGGCCGCCTAGTTCGCCTAGTGGTTAAACCGGGCCTGTCCTCATGTTTTTCTGCAATGGAATCTATGGTAAGTCAATTAGGTCACGTGTAGGCAGAGTTTACATGTTGGTGGTATTTTAGTGACATTCTTTTATATATGATCAATATTCATTTGTTTTTCTTTTGTGAATGACGTTGGTTCAGTCCGTTTTGTATGGCATATGACTACATGTTGACATATTCCAAACTGCTCAGCCTGGGGATCATTGCAATAAATTCCAATGTTTTGATCAATTATTGCCCATTGCCCTTAAGGTCTATTAGTCATGTAACTATTCTGCCATGGTGTGTTCTTTCTAGTGCTGCATGTGTTGTGTGCCTATTCATGGTCATTCCCTCTGCCACCAAGAATTAGGTCAAAAACAAGGAAAGTTACTGGTCTTTGTTCCTTACCCGGGTTATCGCCTAGTTTTATGAAATTTTGTCTAGCTCCACGTGTTATCATCAATGTTAATGTATGTTCTTTGCATATATTTCTCGGTACTGACCTTTTCACTGTGTGACAATCAATACAAATCATATGTTAATCTAAAATATCTCCAAAGATGACTTCACGGTGAAGTTCTTGTCAAGGGTTCACCGGCATTTTTTTTAAAAACATTTTGAGGGCTGCACTGTAAACAGAACAGCATGTAAACATAACACAGATTTCACTTTCGGAACATCACCAAGGCCTTATTACTCAACGTGCACTGTCTCCTAAATACACACAGACAACCACTCTCTGACCTCATATTCTCAAAAATAAACAAATACCTTTAACAACCTAACAAGAATACATCAAGATCACTCTTACATCAACACCAATATGAGAGATGAAAAACTGTTCTAAAAATAGACTAGAACTACATTCGTACTGAACTGGAAATACTACTTGTGATGTGATTCCATCTGGCAGGCCTTTGGTCTGGAATATGACGAAGATGGGCATACTAATGTGATGTGCTATTTCAGTGACTTAACAGCCTGTTTTGGTGCCATCTTAAAGAGAGGATAACTCTACATGATTTTGCTATCAACCCATGTGACAAGTTTTCGAAAGTTTTGTTGCTCTGTGTATCTTGGCCATTTTGTAGTGGAATTTTAATCAATTTTCTGTGCATGCAGCCATATCAATATGTGGCTACTAATGCAGTAAAGGGAGGTGCATACAGACATGCTGCCTGTCAGAAGATTTCCTTATTAAAATTACTATCCATACGTTCAGTATGACACAGTGTTTTGGGTCCAAAGAACTCTTCACGTGTATATATTTTTTAATGGGCTATGAATATAACGCAAGTTCAATCTGCTAGGAACTTCATCGAAAGTGAGACATGACGAGTGCAATATCATACATTGTTAATGTTTCATCGATCTTGCATGAACATATGTAGTGACAGAAAGAAACAGGAGTTTTAGATTTTCTTCAGTAGCTGTATCATTGGAGAAAAACTGTCCTCTATCGATCAATTTTTAGTTTGGCTGGTGTGGGGAGGGGAGGCACCTTGGATTTTCTTGCAAAACATATTTTTTTATATATTACCTCAAGATAATTAATTCTTTTTTATTTCACGCTATTTGAGGGCCGGTAATTTGTAGTTTGGAGGGTTCAATATTCTAGCCACCACCACCTTCTGAAATTCTAATAGGCAGTCTCTGACATTATTGTCGGGAGGAAAAAAATCTCATAGTTTAACCTGCAAATTATTATATTTTGATATTATTATTTTTACGTTTGTTTCAAACTTAGACTAGTAAGCCATACTTTGTTATTTTAGAGTAACGTTTCATTAACCTAACAGAGTTCATTTCTTGAAAAGCAGTCAAGAATTTTTACTCGTTAATATTTCCCTGTATACTTTCATATCAGAAAGCTGCCGGTATATGGGATCTACTTTGTCCCTCTACGTGTGTGCCCATCTGTCTTTCCTATCTATAATGAAACTGCTATAAGAGCTTCGCTTATTAAAATTAGACTTTCACTTTAGGCGAACTTGAGGTTAGTAATTGTTTACCACATAGATACAGATTCTCGTGGTTCTTTCTGGGGTTTGCCCGGGTTCTTCCTCCACCATTAATACTGGCCGCCATGTATAGCCTATCGTGTGCTGAAAGATGTCGTTAAACCCTACAATATCAACAACAACAACAACAACAACCATATAGATAAACATATACAGGGCTCATCTGTTTTTAGTTTATTTTACGAGACAGAGAGAAAGAGAAAGGAGGAGGGAGTGGTGGAGGGAGAGAGATCATAAACATTTCAATCGGTTACACTTTGAGATGTCCTCCGCTGTCACATTATACAAGAAATTAATTGCTTTATCCACTGCTCTAAATCTGGTACAAAAACTTATACTGCAAGGAGAATACGTTGTCATGTATTAAACTCTTTCATCCCATCGGCGACAGCAGTAGAGTCTTTTATTATCAATGAAAATAATGTGAAGGTATAAACATCCACATGTACCATATTAGCGTCGCCAAGCTCTTTTTTTAGACGAGAACGTCATCAAATCATGACCGTCGTTAAACCGATTTTCAGCCTCTTTAGATTGAACACAAGCCTAATTTGAACACTGTTCGACATTTGAATCTAATCAAGAGAAGAAAAATAAAGTAAAGCAATGTAAAAAGTCTGAAAATGTGCTCCGTTAAATAGAGAATACCGTTTTGGTCACATCGTGTCATTAAAAAAGGAACTTCAGAAACGCATGGAAATGAAGATTTAATGCTGGCATACAGAAACTCACACCGAATATTTTGTTTACATCTATTTTATTAAATGTAATATGTTCATATCTCAAACTAACAGTCTTCGTTTCTTGATAATCCCCAAACGTGCCTCAAACATGCCCTGCAAGTGACCGCGCGTGTGCGATAAAATATGAGACATGTAGCCAGTGCCGGATTAAGGCTTTCTAGAGCCCTAAGCACTTAAAATAGTATGGTGTCGCTCCCCGCCCCTATAAAATGTGTGTGTGTGGGGGAGAGAGAGAGAGAGAGAGAGAGAGAGAGAGAGAGAGATTTGGACTTTAACATAACTTGAACAATTTTTCAGTCATACCGTTCCGATGTCTGCAGTGTGACAGCTTATAGCGATGTCATATGTAATGTAGCATGATGTATCGTCACCCAGTCACATTATTCTGACACTAGGCCGACCAGTGAAAGCAATAACATCATAATACTGTGCGCTAAGCGAGGCAGCTGCTAGACATAAAAATAAATATGTGAAACTCAAACAAAAGAACAATATTAACATCTAATAAGGTGGACAATTACCAGAGTTGCCATCATTCCAAATAAAAATACTCGTACATGCAGATCGAAATGATCATATTTATTAATTCATTCAGTTTTCTCATCAAGAATTAATTAGAATTATGGTACGTTTGCTGGTGTCCTAAGAACGTACATGAAGGTAATATACTGTACCTTGATGACTCTTAAGACACATCATAATATACTTCATGTCAATACAGGTAAAACAGGAAGGCCGCACTAGCGATTATGAAAAAATAGATTTTTGTTTTAAATATCTAAAGAATGTTGTTGTATGGTTTAACGCCATTTTTCAGCACACGAGAGGCCATACATGGCGGCCAGTATTATTAATGGTGGAGGAAGACCCGAGAAAAAGCCCCTGAAAGAACCACCCACCCGAAAGAAGCTACTAGCAAGCTTTCTCACATACAAACTGAGACTCGACCACCCCACCCCCACCCCCCACAGACATATGTGAGATGGCAATGATCCGTAACGGAGAGCGCTCGCTTTAGACCACTCGGCTACTCGGTGCCTGTTTTATTTTACTATATATTGTGGTTGCTGCATGCGTGTCAATATTGTATCAGTTAATAGAAATCATTTATATAGATGTATAAATTAACGTAACAAAGGAATCAGTATAACAGCCGTAGCTCTGAAAATAATTCTTATGCGATGCAAAAACGGGGGGAGGGGCACGTAATCATCAGCAAGGTGTTTACGAATTCAATGAGTTATATCAAGTAAGATCCGTCAGAAACAGATAAATGCGTGTTATTATAACTTGATAGTTAGCCTGTGTGTGTGTGTGTTTACGTGACCTAAAGCGCGCGACAGCTGGTCATGACTGCCAATATCTGAATTTAGAAGAGTACACTTCTTAATTATAGAAACAATAATATGTCAACAATAAGATAATGGAATCTACTACGTATTCAAATAAAGAATAATTATGAATCACCGAATACGCAATTGATTTTCCATTTTTACATTATTCTTGTTCTGAAAATCAAATTATAATTTTGTACTAAGTCTGTGTAATGCAAACGGTACTATTGTGCTGTTCTTGTTGTTGTCGTTAGAACAATAATAGCTTTATAGTGTCAACTAGAATAACAGTTCTAATAATGTCAAAATTAATAAAAGCTTTCACAATCTCAGCCGGGGCCCCGAGTGGCCGAGGAGTGGTCTAAAGCGCTTTCCGTTACGGATAACTGCCATTTCACCTCTGCGAGGGTTCGAGTTTCGGATTCGGCCAATATGGGTATGTGAGAAAGCTTAGAAGTAGCTTCTCGTGGGTTGGTGGTTCTTTCCGGGTTTTTTTTTTTCGGGTTCTTCCTCCACCATTAATACTGGCCGCCATGTATAGCCTATCTTGTACTGAAAAATGGCGTTAAACCCTACGAAAACAAAACACACAAAAATCAGCTCTTCGAAATAAAAATAAGCATAAAGTACAACAAGGTAAAATATTACAGGTAAGATGTTACGGTTATGTAATACAGGTAAGATGTTACGGTTATGTATTACAGGTAAGATGTTACGGTTATGTATTACCGGGTAAGATGTTACGGTTATGTAATACGTATGTATAGATTACAATCATATGACCAGAAAATTAGAATAAAGTGGTCATATCGATACATTTTCACGACTCAGTTAGAATGATGAAATGAAGAACTCAATTTCGAGCTATGAAAGAAGCCGTATTCTTGACGAGCGCATCGTTTTGGAATTTCGATATTTTACGAGATAACGCGAGAGCGATATTTTCAAAGTATTGAGAAATGATCTATAAAACTGCATGCTAGGACCGTGTACATTTACAAGACACGTGACCTTATTCTTCGCTCTCATGTGGCACTCTTCATTTTCGTAAATTGGCTCCAGACACGTGTTTTAACTTCAAATCAGGATACATGTAATGAGCAGGTTATCTGTGTAGTTTGACCATATATGGCCAGATGTTGCGGAAAACGATAATGGCCATTTTGCGTTCTCTAACATAATAGAGCAAAGAATGATGCTTGACGTACATCTCGGACGTAGTATACTCATTCTACATTTTTCTCAATGCATTTTGTCGTACTATTATTGTATCGGGAGTGCCTGATTCACATTACAACAATTTTACTTATTACATTTTGCAGTACGATGATAGTATGGGAATGCCTGATTCACATTACAACAATTTAATGCAATGTGATTCTCCATATAAACACCACACACTTCCAGGTTATGTTATTGATGATGCGAATATACGTGATGTAATACAATGTAGTATTTATTGTTTCCCTTGTCTGATTCCATGCGAATGGTAATTCGGTCTTCCCTGAAACACATACCACGACCAAATTCTATTGTAATGATCAAAAATACACCATGAACAAATATTAATATTCCAATAATTATGTAATCTTCACGAAATCACCGTGACCAAATATTAATATTCCAATCATTATGTAATCTTCATGAAATCACCATGACCAGACATTAATATTCCAATAATTATGTAATCTTCACGAAATCACCATGACCAAATATTAATATTCCAATAATTGTGTAATCTTCACGAAAGTATTGAACTTTAACGTTTATCTTTAAAACACTTTCAGTAACAACAAAGCACATACGCTTGATGCCTTAATGTACGATGACGCAACAGTTCTCATCTCAGCCAAGTACGAGATTATTTCAATATCTTAATATGGTTAAAGACCCCCATCCCGTTCTAAAATATAAACGACGCCTCTTCCTGTTCCTATGTCAGATCTTTGGTGGGAGGATGAGGTCTGTCTTTGAGAATTAGCTATTATAGTTTTGTTGGTTGAGGTAAATCTGTATTCTCCTGAATTGAAATAGGATTGAACCTATTTAGCTGTACGCCACTGTGGTTTATTGTATGACTTTCAGTAAATATGATGATGTGAAAGTCCTTTATGGACACTTATCACGTGGTTTCTGTATTATTCGTATGTAAAGCGACATGTGGATAAACGATGCGAATCCAAATAACTGTTTTCTTTTGTAATCGGTAAATAGGTTCACTAGCTGAGAAAGAATTCAATGACAATCATATATTTACAAAGGTAAATATACTAAATGCTGACATCTGACGCACGTGGATACATTAGTGGAGCACACATAATTTGACACGAGTTTATAACGATTTTATTTGTTTGGTTTCCTGGAGCAGGTGTTATACATGCAACATCCAACCGTAGCTCTATTTGTAAACATTATTATTATGAGAGAGTTTTGTTTATTGATATATAGAACAGATAGATAGATAGATAGATAGATAGATAGATAGATAGATAGATAGATAGATAGATAGATAGATAGATAGATAGATAGATAGATAGATGGATGGATGGATGGATGGATGGATGGATGGATGGATGGATGGATGGATGGATGGATGGATGGATGGATGGACGGACGGACGGACGGGTGGGCGGACAGACAGACAGACAGACAGACAGACAGACAGATAGATAGATAGATAGATAGATAGATAGATAGATAGATAGATAGATAGATAGATAGATAGATAGATAGATAGATAGATAGATCTGAAGCATTACGTATATAATCATAATTAGGGTACAAGAAGCCCGAATGTGGATTCCACTTGGGATGAGGCATATTATACGGTATTTATTAATGTGCATGCACCCATTTTGGTCTTTACACACTAAGTCTTGACAAAAAGACTTTGAATGAACGCAACTAATTTTAATTAACATGAAGACTTGTATTCCATTACTATATATAATTACTATATATAATTACTATATATAATTACTATATATATTAATAGGTATACATATTTCATTACTATATATAATTACTATATATATATTAAAAGGTATAAATACTTAATTAAGTGCCACTGGAAAAAATACATTTGTTTAATTTTCATTTCATTTGTAATCTTTCTGTGACTTGTACAAAACAAAATGACAAAATCCAAAACATTTCCAAGTGATTTCGAAAGAACCCCTATAATTGTATATCAATATACACATATATTTCTTCCGAGCGTAGTGGACATAGTTAGGGAAAGTCCTTTTAGCTTTGAGTTAGAAAAGTGTGCTAATATAACCGATTAGAATCTTGATTTCTGTAACCCATGCCATTCATTTTATTCAACAAAGCCGTAACAGGTACATACATTTGACGATATGAAGGGGTAAATCAATTGGTGCAATTGGAAAAGACAGAAAGAAAGAAAACAGAGGATATTTTAACATTCTGTTGTAAAATGACGTGTTCTGAAACCGAACTCGCTTTGTGTAAATGAACAATGGGAAGATTTGTATATTTAAAGGTACACACAGCCTCGATGTGTTTCATGCAATTATAAATGTGTGTTCTTTCGTCAGACTTATTTATAAATCGAGGCAATATTAGACTGGGATGCAGTCATTTGACTTTTTCAAGATACGGGAGTTCATCACATATTCCGTAATATGAGAAACAGCAGCTTGATGCGACTGATCATCTTCGTTAACCAAAGTTCCGATATGTTAACCTGTCCTCCTTGTCTAGCGAAGATCGCTACTGGTATCCGATTTATTAGCTTATATCTAGGTGTAATGTAAGTGGGTTGTGATTTATGCATTGATATAAAAAGCAATATGGCATTTTCATCAGCTGTACGTTATTCACTCGCAGGCAAGTCGAATAAATACATAAGCCTCATACAAGATGGTGAGAAATGCAAACGTTGCCCTATCACAACAATTTTAAAGCAACGCAAAGCTATTTAAGTCTCTATTATCATTTTTATTTTTCATATAACATCTCAAACAGTCCAGGTAAAATCATTTAGGGACCGGCAATTTAAATTGCGTGGTTAGGGTGGCGTGTCAAGGAGGCAACAATTTCATTTCCAAATAGTTTGTTATTGGTTGGGCTTTTTGTGAAGTGCCAAATTTTCGGTCAAATCTATTATATAACTATTAGTTCTAAGCCAGCCAGCCATTAGTTAAATTTATGAGACACATTCTTCAAGGAGAGTTACCAGTATAGTAGAATGCAGAGGCGTAGCTATGGGGGGGGGGGGGGGGCAGGGGGGGTACATATGTCCCCGGGCGCCAAGGTACAGGGGCGCCAAAATGAGGCTTACAACGTTACATTATAATAAGTAAACAAGGGTAATAAATAGGCCACAAGATCGCTGGGGGCGCCAATTTTATAGTTCGTCCCCGGGAGCAAAATATCATCGCTACGCCTCTGGTAGAATGTGTCCCGTTCACTAATTAGTCGTATTTATACAGGAGCAAAACTGACCGCCGTGACCTGGGGAAAGGTTCATTTTATCACGAAAGCGTCATGTTTGATTTGAAACAGAGAATCGTTACTTAAAACCAAAGCGTGTCATCTTGACACGCTGATGTAAGCGACTTTTAAAGGAATGAAGAGAAAATATATTTGTTCTGATTGATCACTGTCGTTACGTGCTTAGACTCGAATAAACAGTAACATAGAAAGAGTGAAAAAAACAAGCTTGTAAAAAACTTAATAAACAATTTATTGAGCACAAATATTTTCCGGAAAAGAAAAATAAACTTACGGTTTTAAGAATCAGTTCCAAAATTAATCCAAAAATAATTCAAAATATTATCCACTAGAGAAATTGCAAAAGTCCTGGTAATAAAATGTCCAAAAAATTCCAAGTTCGAATCCCAGCGAAGTATCCAAGATGGAAGACGATGTCACTTGACGAAGTCAGTTCTTGGTAATAAAAATCTATGAGCACAATTCTTTTCCAGATAAATAACAAAATAAGTCCTCTTGAATCAAAACTAATTGAAATAATTTCCATTACAAGGTAATTTAAAAAAACTCAAAAAGACACAACTTAATATTCTAAAAGCCCAAGTACTCCAATAGCTCGCTCCAAAACATAATTTATATACCTTTTTTACGTAAACAAGAAAGGGGTCACGTGATCTTCCAGAATCTTTAGAACAAATTTACGTTCAAAATCTCACGTACTTACGTATGTCCCAACTAAAATAGAAATATGTTTATACAAAGCTCCATAATGTCCTTGGAACCAACCAATCATTTTAAAAGCTTGTTTACAACTCTGAAGCCAGGTCAGAAATGAGGTCAACACCTGGTGTTTATTTTGTAAAGTACAGTTCACCCCCCCCCCTTAATGAACGAATCTTAAACTTAAAATGCCAAATTTGAATCTGACAAATAAACAAATTTAAAAATAAATGACTTAAATCAAATATACGTAACACTGTTGAATAAGTGATGTGTTTTACAAGAGAATCCTTTAGAATATAATATCCTACTAGCTGATATTTACTTCAGTCTTCTGAATTCGCTATTGTGAGAATAGCCAGTGTAGAATTATTTTGGAAGAAAGGCTCCGGATGTGATTTGAGTGAAATCCATTCGTCAAGGAAGTGTGATCGAAAAGCCGCCGAAAAACCAACGGTTGAGAGACGCAACAAAAAACACGAGGTATTTGTCTCAAATCCACGTTTATTTTTGATGCAATTTCGATTACAGATTTACATGATTTTGTTGATACATTTGTATGATTAGTTTCATTTGTTACATTAATTTAGTAATGTGCTTTTGAATTATGAATTAGAATTCTTACCTTAATTCGTAGTTAAGAATGACGTAGTGTTAAATTATGTCGTAAAACACTATGTGGAATTATGATAGGAAAGTGTTACGTTAATTCTTGAATAGAATTTAATGCCTTACTTTAATGAATGATTTACAAGAATACATGTGAATTCACCGAATTTTGACGTCGTAGATAATTTAGCGACAGTATATAATGTATTAGGTCAAGGCAAACCGAATTAACAATTGGTTTAGCTGTATTGATTTGCAGACATGTGTTGTTAATTACTAGCCGTAAAATTGTTATTACTGATAGTAATATCTGATTGTTCGAACCAGGATAACGAACAGTCTCAGCTATCACCAGCGTAACGAGAGACTTAGGTTATTTACTTTTCTTTTGGAAGGAAGAAAAATAACTTTTTTGTGGGAAGACGTGCAGTACAGAAATAGAGGACGTACAAGTACGGGAAAAGTGGATTGTGAAGGAGAAATTGCGAGGTGTATACATTGATACAGAGGACAAGTCTGAGTTTCAAACGGAATATCCACGAGAGAAAAGTATCTCGAGAGACAGGAACTTCTGGATCAACACTGGAGTGAGCAGAGAACGCAGTTCGAGAATAACAGGTTATGAAAATCGAACAAAGAGGATGAATTTTGATAGAACACTCAATTCTGTAATGAAGTGAACTATCAGTAATAGAACGGCTGAATTTGTTTAATTCTATTTTCAATCTATTTGTAATTCGGTGAAAGTTTAATTCTAAAACCGCGTGTATTCCGAATGAAAGGAAATTTCACTGTGTATGTATTTGATTAAATTGTTTATTTATCTTTACGGGGGCTCGTAGTTCTTTGTTCAATATATTAGTTCAGTTTACCATATACATGCTATGCTCGAACCGGGCAATTATACCGTGGGCGGTCATCTCCTAGATAGCGAGTATCAGACGGGAGTGGGTTATAGTGTTGTTATTATATGTTGTGCAATACCCTTTGACAAAGTGGGACGTAACGCTTACCCTTTGACAAGTGGGACGTAACGCTTACCCTTTGACAAAGTGGGACGTAACGCTTACCCTTTGACAAAGTGGGACGTAACGCTTACCCTTTGACAAGTGGGGCTTATACCATATTATACGAATAACGCTCATGACTCGCAAGAATCTGAATTTTCTTTCTTTTCTTTTTTTTTTCTTTTTGTTTTTTAAACGAGCAAACTAGTGTGATGAATAGATAAAGGTAATGTTTTCTACAAATCAGAATAAGATAATATTTTGTTAATTATATCCCCACCACCACCACCACCACCGATAAAAGGTAAATCCCTTATTAATTAGCGCAGATCACTTTCTAATAGTAACAGGTAATCTGAAATCTATACTGTAAGTCAAATTTGTTACACATTTATATTTTTTTTTAAAAATTTTGTCATTCTAATTGCGTCAGGAAATTACATCGGTCCTGTACAGACTGGATAGGTTCAAAATAATTCAATGAAACAACACCAACAGCAAGCAAAAGAAAGCAAGTATACAATGAACTTACTTCTTTGAAATGGTACATTAACTGTACCGTTGATATATAACTAAGGATGTCTGACTGCATGGAATTGTTGGTTGAAAAAGATGAAGTCTGAATCCGGTAGTTATGGTTTCGAGCCGCACACGGCGGAGATAGGTGAGAAGGTAATTTTTCACCGTCCTAATTTTAGACATTTGAGTTCCAAGATCAGAAGCAACATGAACAACAACAACGTTTGGTTGTCATATTTCTGCGTGGCCACATGTATAATAATAGAATATGTGTCGCTTAACAACACGGAGGAAACACATGTTTCAAATTATCGATCCTGTCTTAATTTTATTAATGTTATTAGGGAAGAACAACCGTGAGAGAGACAGACAGACAGTACACATTTACGGCTTAAAAATTAATCATATATAATCAAAACTATAACACAACTACTAAAGACAAACAATACTATATGCAACATACAGACATGTCTTGCTTTATAATGAAATAGCATGATTTGGAATTTCACCTAGCTTTACAAATTTTCGGTCATCGCTACGATGTCTGCTTAGTGGCAGTTTATAGGGATGTCTAGCACTGGGGACATCATACCGCAGATAAGTTTCATAATGCTCCATCCAGTCACATTATCCTGACACCAGGCCGACCAGTCCTAACACTAGCCTCTTAATACCGAGTGCCAAGTTAGGCAGCTCCTAGTATCATTTTTAAGAGAAGTATTGGCTTGACTCGGCGGGGTTTCGAACCCGCGACCTCCTGCATCCGAGTCTGACACTCTAACCATATAGACCACAGGAGCGATCCAGCAAAAACGCAATAAAAGGTATGTACCAACATTGTATTTGACGTCCTACATACTCATATAACGTTTAGAAAAAATGGCAAATTTGTTAGCAAAATAATACATCGATTTAATTTTAGTGCTGATTTTTTACGGATCTTAGATATATGGTAATTCTAGAATAGGAAACATGTTTTGTTTACCCTTCTAATGCGTTTTAACTGTTTAATCCAAAATGGGCAGAGGTTTCCAGAAAATTGTATGCAATCGTTTACGACAGTCCACTCACGATTGTTCTGTCTATAAACAAAATTACATTAAATTAAATAACATTATGAATACGAATTACATGAAATAACGTAATATTCACATCACGAATTGTTTTAAATACCAAGGTTTTCTTAACAACTGGCACTATAGCTTATAGAACATTATAAATAAACGATTTAATTATTTTATTCTTTACTGGGGTGGGGGAGAGGACTTTTTCTCGAAACGCATGTAATTATTAAAGATAACAACAAAAACAAGGGGTGGACGAGTGGTCTAAAGCGCTCTCCGTTAAGGTCGATGTAGAAAACCGGAAGATAATCTTTAGTCCTATTAGCTAAGTGGACTTCCACTGTCTCACCTGTATAATCTGCAAGCTTGACAAAATTGATATCCACCAGGGCCAGATAACAAAAACCGGTGTTATAAATCACTGTTGCTTTCTCTCCATTTAACGTTGTTGATGCATTGTTCGACAGCTGTTCTAATTGACACCTTCTACCATTGCCTGAGTTCACTGCATTTATCGCGGGACGATGTTTCCTGCAGTCTTTAAGAATATGGACAGGGTTTGTTGCAGCCACAGCGTACAACTACGGAGTTCTTACCTGGGTCACGGAACTGGTCACTCCTGGGTTTATGAGTCCCTAGCTTCCCACCATTTTGACCAATCCGACTATGCGGTGCCAACCCGTTAGCCTTTCTAAAGTCAGTGACGCCGAGTCGATCCCTGACACCCCAGGTTGATGGACGAGAGTGAGCACACTGATGTCTTCTAAGGATGCGAAAACATGCTCCGCTAAAAATACGATCAGGTCGTTCCGATGTGTACTGAGGACATGTTCTTTCAACATCTCCTCCCGTATGCCTTCGTAAGTGAGCGCGGTGCATATAATTTTAATACATTTATCGAAAAGCATGCGCACGCGAAGATTTTGCGTGTGTCTCCCTTGATCATTTAGACGACTATCTGAAAAGTTTGCGAAAACGTTCAGCCGACAGCTTGTAGTGCCATAGCATCGCGTTCTCAGAACATCGTAATCGTCTACTTCAGTCTGTGCCATATTATGAAAAAAATGCAAAGATCTTTATGGCCCACTGATCTTTGGGATATGATGGATTAAAGCTAACTTTTCGAACCGAGTTAAAAGGTTATCGATGATTTCGTCGTTACACATCGGCATTGTTATCGGGACGATACGTCCATCCTGTTGTTTTCTTTGCTTATGGGTCCTGAATCTACACTCAGTTCTTTGCCCCCCCCCCCCCATGATTCCACATCCATCCTTAGTCTCTCAATGACTAACGCATGTTCTCTCTCCCTGGCTCTCTCCTCGGGCTGCAATCTGACCAACTCAATTTATCTTTCTCTTTCTTTTTCCTCAGTTTGTCTAATTCTGTCTCTTTCCTCTGCTTGTATAATTCTCTCTTTTTCATTCGCCAGCTGATCTTTGTTTTTCTTGAGACTCCGCTCTACAAATTCCGCTAATTGGGTCACTTCATAACCTAATTCATCTTTACCACAAGACTTAAACTCTTTGACTCATTGATTGTCGCTTTCCATTCTAGTCTGCTCGACTGTATCACCAACCAGTCTATTTAGCTTAAGTATTTCCAAACTCTCACTATCTTGCAGTAAACAGCTTTCTTAAGAATGCGTGCCTATTTTCTATTATAATAAATTTCTTAAGCTATGGACTTCAATCATTCTATAGCATCCTAACAGCATCACTTCTCGCTAGAGTAACTAAAGGCAATATTTATTTCTGAATTACTTGAATTCAGACTACGGTCACCTATGAAAGCGGGTCAGATACGGAATTTGAATTTCTTGAAATGTCAAAACATACATTATAGAAATATCAAACAATGGCATGCACTAACTACAGAATGCATACATATGACTCAATTCACTCTCGTAATTCATTGTTTAAACAATAAACAAATCTATCACTATATAATTTTCAATATCTTACTCAGCCTCTGTCACTCACACAGTTCAAAGTAATCCCGTACAAAGCACCCACTATGTAACGTCTTCCTCTTAGTAGGAGATGTAGATAATTGGATTTAGTAACGAATGACCTCTCAATATTGTGACCCGATGTGAGTAAAAAGATAGAATAGCAACAGAGAACTGGGCAAGATTATTAGGAAGAAATAATGCAATACGAACCCCCTTAGGCAAGAAAAAAAATAAATTGAATCAAACAAATTAATAGCGGCAATTTCAATTCAACTTAGTTACTATCAGTGTCTAATTTGGATTTACTGCATCATCATAATGAATGTTGAAAAGAACACAATGTCCACGACTGATTGCACGACGTTCCTCTTGACCGTGTTTCAACGTTTCCTATTTCCTCGAGACTTCCTATTCCGACTGTCTCTTCCTTCTTGGACTTCCCAGGTTTACGCTGAACTTGTAAACTTTCCCCTTTCGTACTTCACTCGTCACCTCTCTTGTTTTGCGGACTCAGACTGTTGAATTTCCACCTCCATCGGAAAAAAATGTTTCCTTAAAGGACAAAATTATCCCAAAATCGCTATGTGTACCATTTTCTAGATGTACATAACATTCCTTCGCTTACGTTACTCAGAACACACTAGCTATTCAGACACTGCGTAAAGCCTACCTACGGTAGTAGCTTGCCATAAATTACCACTTAAGCACTCTATGAAAACTTTACCGTATGCTACTGCATGTTCGATTACTAACGCATACAATTTACAGACCATTACTTTACTTCCAGATTATTTACAAATTTACAAAGGTCAATATAATAGTTATCGTTAACTCACGATGATCAGTATCGTCCTAACAGACAAAGGAAATTATTTCATATTTATGTCATATAACCCAATGAACCCTGCACATATGAACATTTAAATCGCATGCAATTAATTCCCATAATGAACAAATAACTGAAAAATGAAAAAGATAAATTGCATAACAACTATAGCATCAACACATTTCCATGAAACTGAATAAACGATATATTATATGAAACCTATTCATATCAAACAAGTTTGCATGAAATAAACGATAACAATATGAATATTGTGTGAAATTAAAAATGCGTGTCTTAATGCTGTTAACTTTAGAACTTGTGCATCCGGCACTAAACCATGTCTTTCTCACAAGACAGACACCTGGTCCCTTTCTTGTTCAACCAGGAAAACACTATTCTTTCCTAGGATTCATAGGAGCCAAAATTCTCTCTCAGAAAAGTTCGGACTAAAGAATTTATATATTACTTTTTATTACGGTTGTCACTTTAATTTCACATTACTTCCAATGTGTACACCTTAATTTCACTTGGCCAATCTCACGGATTGGTTTCTAAAATACTTTCCGAAGAATGATTATCTTGTTTCGTCACTCAGATTCTCTAAACTACGTCAAAAGACTTTTCCCTTTGAAGAGTGACTAGTTGATACGGATCGGAAGTTCAGCTGTGTCTTTCTCAAAACCGTGTTAGGATATCCGGTCAAAATCATTAAATCGGAACAATGGCCCCTTTGAAATTTTAACACTGATATGAAAGAAATTAAGACTATCCTTATCAAGGACTCCCCGATCTAAATGTGATAAAATCTTAATGCTCAGTGCATTCAACTTTAAGTTTCAATTCTTTTTCAAACTTCGATACTTCAGACATACATACGTAAGTAGGCATACATACATACATACATACGTACGTACGTACGTACGTACGTACGTACGTACGTACGTACATACATACATACATACATACATACATACATACATACATACATACATACATACATACATACATACATACATACATACATACATACATACATACATACATACATACATACATACATATATGGCAATCTTTTGTATTGAAATGATCTTAGTAACTTTGAACTGTATTATTTCAGCGCTGTTTGTACAGATAAATAATTCATTTTTGTTATGCAGACTTCCTAATTGAAAAGTCGTTTTACCGAAAGAAAAGTCAAACGACATAATTAATAGAAAAGTCTTTTTTTTTCCTGAAAGAAAAGTAAAACGATAGAATTCATTTTTATGTTGACAAAAGTCAACATAATTTAAGTGAATGGTCAGATTCCTGATTGAGAACCGTGCTTGTAAAGCAAATATCGCCATTATGCAGGTCAAAGGTTAATACACGCATTGCATTGGTTTCAAGAATTCGAATTTTAGCAGCATATGCAACAGTACGCGGACCTAGTGTTGAATACAAATATGCCATTCAGTGTAAAAGGCTATCTAATGCGTGGACACCATGCAAATGAAAAGAAAGAAACATGCTTTAAGGACCAATACTTCCAAATATGCAAATAATGTAAACATTTAAGAAAACTCTTAGAAATTGTAAGTCCTTGTACAACAGACAAAAATATTTGAACATTCTGACCTATAAAGTACTGTCAACCATTTTGGTTGACATATATAATAGAAATCAAACTTTCAGAATTAAAAAGCGTCGACGTCGTTTTTAGTTCCTTAATTCAACCAGCCAATATCTTAGTTCCAGCAGACCTTCCACTCCTGATAATATCTGAAGATATTGTATATGATTACAGATTTGCCCATACACACTGATTCCACATTTTCTTAAATTTTTCATGTTCCATTGGAAGTTTCATTGGGTAACCATAACATTTAGTATAATCCAAAGCGAGATGCAAACAGATACGTAGAATAAGGTAAAGGACATAATAATAATAATAATAATAATAATAATAATAATAATAATAATAATAATAATAATAATGACGACTTTGTATAGCGCCTAATCTTTAGAAGCATTAAGTGCTTTACATCCATAATGATATGACTACACTACAGACAAACAAAAAACACCCCATGAAATTGGAAAACATAAATAAAAAAATAAAACATACAAGGTACAAAACGTTATTAGGTCTCTAAGTGTGTTCTGCAATCATGTAAAGTGAGTCTTAAGAGCAATCTTAAAAGGGACCACTGTGTCTTTGTGTCTAATTTCAATGGGCAATTCGTTCCAAATCGCCGGGCCCTGGTATGCAAAAGAATTTTGTCCATATGACTTCGTTTTCATATTGGGAACAATGAGTATACGATTGCCAGAAGAGGAGTGTACGTATCTTGCTGGTGTATACACATGGGTGAGGCCGGATAGGTATGTTTGACTGGAGTCTGTCAGTGAAATTTAGCATAGAGAACAAATTTTGTGTTTGATTCTGTATCGAACGGATAGCCAGTGTAGGGTACAGAGCAGTGGCGAGGCGTGTTCTGATCGAGCTACTCTGAAGATGATCCGAGCAAATGTGTTTTGAACTTTTTGAAGTTTCTGGAGTGGATATTGTGACGAACCAGACAGAATTGAGTTACAATAGTCCAGTCTTGAAAGCACTAATGAACACACAAGTGTTTTAGTGGCATCAACTGAAAGTTATTTGCGAATGGAACTGATGCGGCTCAGCTCAAGATATGCAGCCTTGCATATGTTCATGATATGTTGGTGCAATGTGAGAGTACTGTCTAGAGTAACACCTAGGCATAAATGGCATAGCATATCACCACGCTTGCATCGGTATGGTCGGGGGAATGACCTGATCTAGGTAAAATTTGTTCACCACGGTGCATGTGTACATCTCATTCCATATCCCGTCTTACAGGAATCTTGACAGTTTTCAAGTTATGAATCGCTCCGGTGGCCTAGTGGTTCGAGTGCCCGCCTCAGATGCGAAAGGTCGTGTGTTCGATCACTGGCCGTGTCATACCAAATTCTTATACAAACTGTACTAACAGCTGCCTTGCTAGGCACTCAGTATTAAGAGGTTAGTGTTAGCACTGGTCGGACTGGTGTTAGGAAAATGTGACTGGGTGGGGCATCATGTTACATGTCTGCGGCATGATGCCCCAGTGCTGGACATGACTGTAAACTGCCATACTGCAGACATCGTAGCGATATGACTGACAACTATGTTAAAATTTAAAAAAAAACAAAACAAAAAAAAACAAAAAAACCACAAACACACCTGACAGGAATCTTGACAGTTTCCAAGTTATGAGTCACGGGCAAGTTATCTAGTCCGAGTGAATCAAACAGGATATGTGTTGGATGTGTAAGTCCTTTGAGTACAGTGTATAGATTTGTTTAGTATGATTTGCTTAATTCAAATAACAATTAACTTTTTATTTAAGACTGAATTTCCAAAGTCATTGAAGGAAGTTAAATTAAGCTCATGTTTAACTCACAATATCTGAATGTGTCAGTTATTAATCTTAGTATTTTGATTAATGTTTAGATCATAGATCAGCATTAAATATCAATGTTCCCGGAACTCTCGAAATAATTCCTATGCAATGCAAAATTGGGGAGGACCGCAAGTAACAGTGAACAAAGTGATTACGAATTAAATGGCGTTATATATAGCGAGATACGCCAGAAAACAGATAAATGCGTGTTTTTATACAGTAAACATTTAGTTCTTATGCATGTTTGCATGTGTTAAACGACACGGCACTGGCCATAACTGACGATATACAAATTTCTAAGCTTCTATCATTAGATATGTAAGCAATTCGATGATTGAAACGGAACCGTTCCGGTGGCCAAGTGGTTAGAGCGTATGCCGCGGGAAGAAAAGAATCAAAAGGCGTCCGTCGCGGAAGCTGGAGATCGTGGGTTCGATCCCCGCCGAGTCATACCAAAGACTTACAAAACTGGTACTAACAGCTGCCTCGCTTGGCCCTCAGCATTAAGAGGTTAATGTTACTACTGGTCAGCGTGTTGTCAGGATAATGTGACTGGGTGGCACATCATATTACATGTCTGCGGCATGATGCCCCAGTGCTAGACATCACTGTGAACTGTCTCACTGCAGACATCGTAGCGATATGACAGAATAATTGTTAAAGCTACGTTAAAAATCCTAATCAAACAAACAAAATAATTGAAACGGCGTTGTCTTCAAATAAATAAATAAATAAATAAATAAATATGAATCAACGAATACTCAAATGATTTCTATTTAACATAATTCTTTATTTATAAAACGATTCTAAAATTTGCATGCTGGCATCCAAATAAAGTGGCACTGTCTTGTTGTTGTTGTTGTTGTTGGGTTAACGCCATATAAATGATTTTTCAACAAATGATTGAGAGATGCATGGCGGCTAGTATATTTTTGTGGGAAAGAACTAGTACTAGCATTAGTACCCCTACTACTATCTCGTGGACAGGGTACTAACATGAGTATATATGTATTTCAACATAATATCAACAATTTGAACATATTCCTTGCATATAATGAAATAAATATGTAGTCCTCTTATTTAATATCGGAAGTATCGCAAATCATTGTAGAAATAGTTGTAAAATCTCCTTTACCTTTCTTATCCGATACTGAGTATATCTTGAGCTGAGACACATCAGCTCCATTCGCAAATATCTTTCAGTTGATGCCACTAAAACACTTGTTGGTTCATTAGTACCTTCAAGACTGGACTATTGTAACTCAATTATGTCTGGTACGTCTTAACATCTACATCAGAAACTTTAAAAAGTTCAAAACACAGCTGATCGGATAATCTTTAGAGTACCACGATCAGAACATATCTCCCCGATGCTCTGTATTCATTAGATCCAGAATCAAACACAACATTTGTTCTCCGTGCTACGTTTAACTGACGGACTCCAGTCCAGCATACCTATATATGGCTCACTCACTAGTATGTTGCTGATGATGTTGATGTTGTTGTTTTGGATTTTAACGCCATTTTCAGCACATGATAGGCTATATTATGCATGACGGCCAGTATATCTGGACATACGTCACAATAAATTTTACTATATGTTCTCTACATATATGTTTCAGTACTGACCTTTCCAATGTGTGACAATCAATTGAAATATTAAATACCTCCAAAGATGACTTCACGGTGAAGTTCTTGTCAAAGATTGACCGGCCTTTTTTTTTTTTTTTGAGAGGCTGCACTGTAAACAGAGCGAAATGTAAACAGGTCACATATTTTACTTCCGAATCATCACCAAGGCCTTATTACTCAATGTGTACTGTCGCCGAAATACACACAGACAACCACTCTCTGAGCTCTTAGTCTCAGGAATAGACAATTACCTTTAAATCCCAACCAAAAAAGCATCAATATAACTCTTCTACCACCACCAAAATGAGAGAGGAAAAAAATGTTCTAAAAATCGACTAAAACTACATTCATTGGTACTGAACTGGAAATAATAATTGTGATGCGATTCCTTACAGGCCCAACTTTTTTGGGCGAATTTTAGTAAAACTTTTATATTTGCATGCCACACTTATTGGAACTTTATACACGAAGTCTTTTTCAATTTCCTTGCAAACAGGACATGTGACACCTGTCGGAAAGTGGGTAGTGCTGTTGTTTCACAGGGTGAACGTGTTGGTCCAAGTGATCTTGAGAAACCCAAACTAAATTTGCTATATATTCCTTAATTATAGGAATTTTTTCAATGCAGTAAAAACTTAATTGTAATACAAGACAAGGCCTGTCTGCAATTATGTGGAAGTTAAAAAATATTGATCAATTAAAATTGTAATGAAATTTTTTTAAAAAAACATTTAAATTTAAAAACTAAATTTTATTGAAAAATTACACTTTATACAAGTTTTAAAATTAAGTTTGACAAATTTTAGACAGCAAAGTTGACCAATGAATTGTATTTAAAATAAATTATAGTTTGGGTCTGTATAACAGAAAACATTTTTCCCAGGGATAGTGCACTAACATAGCTCATAGTGATTTTGACAACAAACCACCATATATTCCTGTCCAGGTGCATATAGGTGTACACACTAAAGAAGCAATGACATGTGCTATGTTCCACATTTATTGTATCAGGTATTTTGGCAGTTAATGGTATAACTAATATCGCACTCGGATTTAAATTTCTGGTGGGACCACTACCATGTTTTATAGCAAAATTGCATTATATTTTAATGTCGATAGCTACAAAAGGTGACAATTGGATAGGATAATACAGTGTCTAGGCAGGCTCTACCTTACTGAACAATGGGTGCTAATCTCTCTCATGAAGACCTAAGCCATGTCTTTGAGCTGCTTTATATTAGTGTCGTGATATGAACTAATCGTGGTCGCTTATGGCAATACACTGAACATGTTCTTACGAAACCTTGCTATCACCACTAGACTACTGGAGAGCTTCTAAGCTGATCCAACTCTAACACTTTCGTTAAGATACCAGGCTAGATCTGAAAAGATATAACATGTTTCACTTAATTCTAGAAAACAGTAAGCTGTAGATAAATGAATTTACAATGTGTTAGATATAGTGATATTATGCAATAGGGCTATACAATAAATTATTTTCTCCAGGAAGTGACACAAATTTGCAAAGAGTAGCCATATTGTATAATATTATATACGTACAAGTTGAGAAATATCACATCGGTTGAATGTTTCTTTTATTAAATGTGAAACATTAAATTTTAAATATATTGTCAATACCAACATTTCACACACACACACACACACACACACACACACACACACACACACACACATGAGCATGAATAAATCGTAACGTTTCCTTGGGTACATTTTCTTCATATTAATTAGACGGTACAAATTGTGCGCTGGAAACACTTAAAATGCAGAAGCATCAGTAAGTTTAGCTCACTTTAACCTTTTGTACGCTCCCACAAAGTACTAAACGATATTTCTTTACTCCATCCGATAATCAGATGTTGCCAATTTAAATCTACATTAGTTCTGTTCAATCAAGCTTTCATTATTTATTTTTTTCATTTTTTGGGGGGAGGGTGCTCTCCCCGTTTATCTTCACAGACCACTATGGGGAGGCCCTCCTCCCTTATTTTTTCTGTGTTTGTTTGCTATAGATTGTGTGATTATTAATTTTTGTATTATATATATAATAAGTGTACTAAATGTCCACTGATGCGTGCCGACAAAATTAGATTCCGATTTATGACCCATAACCGACAGCTAGTACCAACGTTGATGTGGGGCCCATTTATCAGGGTACCTAAATCACTAACTGATATTTTAGTAAGCTTTGTCCAGACGAATTTTGAGTAATGAATCAGTTTATGTGTATCATACCAAAGTTCACTGTTAGAAAAGAATCAAAAGGTGAGATAAGTTTCAGACCATATGATGAACCCGCAAGAACAGAGAGCTATGTTAGAGCTATGTTATTCGATATATGTGTCAATGTCTCCCAAAAAAACTAGAACGGCTAGTGCAGCTGAACTGTTGGTTGTTAATGTAGGGTTTAACGCCATTTTTCAGCACACGATAGGCTGGCTACACATGGCGGCCAGTTTTTAATGGTGGAGGAAGAACCCGGGAAAACCCCCAGAAAGAACCACCGACCCACGAGAAGCTACTGACAAGCTTTATCACATACCCACATTGGCCGAATCTGATACTCGAACCCAACGCATATAGAGGTGAGATGTCAGTGATCCGTAACGGAGAGTGCTTTAGACCACTCGGCCACTCGGGCCTCCTGAACTGTTGGCGTGTTTTAATTCGAACAACGGTAAAATAATGTGGAAGGGGAAAATAGGTCATTTAGAACCAACTGTGTTTTGAGATATATCCAAGAAAACGTGAAGATGACTTCTTTTATAAGCTGACTTTTTTTTTATTATCCTAATGTAACACAACAGTAAATGAGATAAATGCATCGATCACAATGATTGTTCCGCATTTGTTGTTGATTTTTCGCCACTTTTAAGCCATTTATACTGATGGAGTATGAAGACGGAAATATCACAGGAAGAATGACCCACATTGGCCGAGTCTAAGACTCGAACCCATGCCCAACCGTGGCCCCTGTTCCCCATTTGTAAATAAAGATGAAAAAAATGGACGGCTTCCGTAGAGGATCAATACATGTAACATTGCGGTGAAGTAAACTGTAATTCTTGCTATTACCGGGACTAAGAAGCCACAAACACACACCTATCCGCCACCCCATCCCTACCGGACAACATTAATTAAAAACCTCTACATTACCAAATCAAGTAGTCTCTATTGATTTAGGTGTTTCTTTGGTTTGTCTTCGGTTTTACCTCGCGTATCATACGAGGAAAATATCAACAAGTAAATATAAGAATATAAAAAAGCCCAGGCTTGATACGGTTCTCCACCTACGACTATACAAAACCGCTACTAGCATACCTCGGGATACATGAGCCGATAACCGATTCGAATCGTCGTTTCCGTAACACGTGATATTGGTTTTATTACACAAAGCGATAACAAGCATTCACAAATGATGACGTAAAGGGATAATGATTTTTTTTAAAAAATAAATGGTTAAATTAAATTGGAAAAGTGAGAAAAAAAATGGGTTATGAGTTCTGTGGTAAAACGAAGTGTTATGAAAACAATCTTGCCTTGTGCAAATTAGTAATAGAACGAGGTAACAAAAAGCTAAAGTGCACGTAGCCTTGATGTGTTTTGAGCAACATATGTTTACGAAAAAAGTTGTTTACTCCGTCAGACCTATTTATAAGTCAGTTCAGCTAATTCAATACCCGGTTATTAAGACTTTTTTTTTCTTCAACATAACAGTATTAATCCCATTACCTGCAAGATGAGAAAACAATGACTTTATGCAACTGGTATTCATTTTATCAGCTTAATCTAGGTGTAATGCATAAGTCTCCTATTCCATGATGACGAGGATTGCAGAAGTTTCGCCCATCTTGCCCAGCCACAACAGTTGAAACTCCAGGCAAAGCACTTCAAGTCTCCATTATATATATATATATATATATATATATATATATATATATATATATATATATATATATATATATATATATATATATATATATATATATATATATATATATATATATATATATATATATATATAATATTACCATTTATATTACAATCGGAATGGAGAATGAGATATGAAGCTAAGAAAGCGGTGATTTTATTTCCAAACTGTTGTTTTCTTCTTTCATGACAAATACGTATGGGGATCCGAGCGGCAAGTTGTCTAAAGTGCTCTCCGTTGCGGATCACTGCCATCTCACCTCTATCTGCGACGGTTCTAGTCTCAGATTCGGTCAATGTGGGTATGTGAGAAAGCTTGCCAGTAGCTTCTCGTGGGTCGGTGTGTTTGTTTTTTTCTGGTGGTTTTCCCGGGTTCTTCCTCCACTATTAATACTGGCCGCCATGTATAGCCGATCGTGTGCTGAAAAATGGCGTTAAACCCAACAACAAATACATATAAAAGAAACTAATATGATAAAGAGAACATGTAATTTTTCCACAAATAAAGAACAAGAGAATATTTTTAAGTTTCCACCCCACTCCACCCCACCCCTCAAACACGTGGTCGGTCCCCTATTACTTTATGAAATTGTAAAGCACAGTGCAATCCATTTCAAATATGCGACATTTTATGAACTTTTTAGTATCATTATATCTGCGACTGGAAATTAATTCCATCAGTCCTGTACGAGGATGTATAGGTTGATACATAGCGAATTTGGAAAACAAATATACAATGCACGGACTCTGTTCAGCCATATCAACGCTACATACGTTTGCTGTGTTTTTTTGTTTTTTTTTAAATATCACCAGGGATTTACGATTGTATGAAATTGTTGAGAGAGAGAGAGAGAGAGAGAGAGAGAGAGAGAGAGAGAGAGAGAGAGAGAGAGAGAGAGAGAGAGAGAGAGAGGGGGTGGGGGTGGGGAGGGGGGCTTTTCGCCGGCGTTATTTTAGACACTGAGTTCCAAGAACAAAAGCAGCAGAAACAACAACAACAATAGCAACAACACTTGGTTTTCTTATTTCAGCGTTTTCACATATATAATAGTAGATTATATGTTGTTTAACTACGCAGACTAGAAACATGATCCAAATAATCGATACTACTTGAATTTTATTGTTGAATGTAAGGACGGACATAATCATTTTGGAGCGCTTGAGTGCCATAAGACCATTAGTGCCAGACGAACTATTTTACCGTCACAAAATTAAACAATTATGACATTTTTTTTTTAAAAGACGGAAACACAGATAGTACATATTTACTGTTGCGTAAACTCATCGGATTCATTAAAAGTAACAATGGTAAAAGAAGTCTTAATGACAAACGATAGTATATGAAACATATAGGCATAAATAACGCGGCAGCAAGTATATTTCTGCAGAGCGCCACCTATCGCGTGCTTATATCCACAATATCAGTCTGGATCCCTGTTTCGTTATCTCCCTGCTTTGCACTCCGCTTTATTTTGAAAATCTTTGGAAAAGGAAGGTTGTCATCTATCGCCTTACGTCAATTCCTGCGTGAGTGGTGATGACTCCAGGGCAGTGGCCGAGTGGTCTAAAGCGCTCACCGTAACGGATAACTGCCATTTAACCTCTGTCCGCGTGGGATCGAATCTCGGGCTCGGCCAATGTGTGGTACGTGATTAAGCTTGTCAGTAGCTTTTCGTGGGTCGGTGGTACTTTCTGGGAGTTTTCCCTGGTTCTTCCTCCACCGTATATACTGGCCGCCATGTATAGCCTATCTTGTGCTGTAAAGTGGCGTTAAACCCTAACAGCGACAATAGCGTCACTTCCGACGTGAAAGGTATCAAGGAATCGATTGCAAACGATTTTTGTTACATGATTCATAATATTTGGCAAAGTCTTTGATGTTATGTACAATGAGATATCAATATCGATGTAAAATTGATCAAGGAATTTAATGCAGTTAGGATATTTTTAGATGACTTTGTGTGAAGTGTGCAATACTTGAAACAATTGTTACGCAATTTTAACTTCACGTAATATTCTATTGTTTGATTGTTTGTTGTATGGAAATTTGTTGGATAATGACTAGGTTCCGTATTATGTATCGTTTATTCAATTTCATGGAAATGTCCTGATGCTATAGTTGCTATGCAATTTAGCTTTTTACTTTTACAGTTATTATTTCATTGGTAGAATCGCTTGCATGCGATCCAATTTTTCATAAGTCTAGGATTTCATAGAGTTATTTGAACTAAATGTGAATTAATTTCCTTCATCTGTTAGGACGATACTGAGTATCGTCAGTTAACGATAATTACCTATTATATTTGTTTTTGTGATTTTAAATGTTATTGTAGGTTACGGATGTCTGAATTGTATGCAGTAGTACTAGAACCTGTAGTAGCAGCATACAGTAAATTTTCATTAGAGAGCTCACGTGTGGTAATTTATTAGATGTCGCTGTGAAGCGAGGGCAAGCTTTTACGCAGTGCGTAAATAGCTAGTGTGTTCTGAGAAACGTACGTAAAGGAATTTTTATGTACATCTAGCGATTTAGGGATTTAGGGATAATTTTGTCCTTTAAGTAAACCGTTTTCAGAGAGAGAGAGAGAGAGAGAGAGAGAGAGAGAGAGAGAGAGAGAGAGAGAGAGAGAGAGAGAGAGGGGGGGGGGGGGGGGACGAGTGAAGTCCGGTAAAAGTAAAAAAAAGAGAAGTGTCGAGTGAAGTCCAAGAAGCAACAAAATCCAGTCCATCAGCAACAAAATTAGAAGAGTAAATATGTTTACGTGGTACAGTGCGTTCCATTATGCAATTGTCAGCAGGTAGAGGTATCGTCACAATCAGTTATTAAATACGTACAACAGTGCACGCACGACTGCTCTGTTTATAAACAATATATATGAATGAAATTAAATAAGATTCAAGTACTAATTGTATCAACAAGGCCATCTCAGTTTAAGCAATTTATCTATTTATAGAACCATCTCATCTCATCTCTCTCTCTCTCTCTCCTCTCTCTCTCTCTCTCTCTCTCACACACACACACACACACACACACACACACACACAACTCCTATACACGTATCATAACTGAAATGGTTAGTCTCTTATTGCAGTTGTTGTCTCTTATACGGGTGTAAATTTATTTTAAATAACGACAGAGAAAGGTAGTGAGCACAGCAGAATGCGTTCGTGCTATCTGTCAGCGGTGTTTTTGTTTTGCAGCGCGTTTTATGACTCTCCAATTCTGATATATGCAACCATTACGATGGTATAGTTATGTCATGTAAGACGTACAAACCAGGTACACCAGGTAGTCTACACTAATAAAAAAAATATACCTTAAAAATCTCTTAATGATTAAGACTGGATCATTTTATTTAATTATGTAGGTGCATAATCATAAATTACATATCCTGTGGAAAAATCAGCGCCGTTGCTAGCGTTGCTGTCACCCAGTGCGGTAAACTCATGGTGTCACCCCTCCAGATTAGACCGAGCAGTGTGAGCTCTGTAAAATTTGCAATTTTTCATTTTGGTGTCACCCCTCTGAGATGGTGTCACCCGGTGCGGCCCGCACTCCCCGCACCCCCACCCCCAGTGACGCCACTGGGAAAAATCAAACACTTAATGTGATATCTTGTTAATTATTTTAGATATATTTATTGCTTTACAATTACAACAACAAAAATAGCCGTAGGTTTCAAAAGTAGTCATGCAGTTTAAAAGTCGGTCAAGTAAACAGCGTGTTTACGAATTTAATGACGCTATATAAAGAAAGATCCGCAAGGAAACAAAGGCGTTGCACACATTTCCATTTAGTCTTGACGCGTGTTTACCTATTTTAAAGTGCACCTGATATCTAAATTTTGAAGCTCCGTTGCATATACTGTATGCACAATACGTATGTGCATAAACATTACGATAATGGAAGTTGTCATCTTCAAAAATAGTATGAATCACCGAACACGCAATATATATATATATCGTCGTCGTCGGCGGCGGCGGCATCCGTCCGTCTTCGAGAGACGATGGTGTAGCTTCTGATTTGGGTGTCCTATCTGCACCTTCGCGAGTGGCTGAAGAGTCCGACCCTTGAGTGACAGTCTCTGTTGCACTTGCTGCAGGTGTATGCTGATGCTTGCTGAGGATGTTTTTGGTTCGCCTTCCTCCTGGCTCTCTTTGCAGCTAGGTTTGTGTTTCTCATCTCTTCAGCTTTCTGAGTGCCCTGTCTGACAGCAAGACGCCACGCGGAGCGGTCGTCAGCACGGCTCTCCCAATTGTTTATGTTGATGTTGGCTGTCTTCATGTCCATTTTGCAGACATCTTTATAGCGCAGACATGGCCTATCAGTCGTTCGTGCACCTTCTACTAGCTCGCCGTACAGCAGGTCGTTGGGTATGCGGCCTGGGTCCATTCTCCTAACATGGCCTAGCCAGCGAAGGCGCCTCTCGCTGAGAATGGAGAACATGCTGTTCATGCCGGTGCATTTCAGAACCTCTGTGTTGGAAACTTTGTCCTGCCACTGTATACGCAGAATGCGCCGCAAGCATCTCAGGTGGAAGCTGTTGAGTTTCTTCACGTGACTCGCGTAGGTGGTCCATGCCTCGCTGCTGTAAAGGAGTGTGCTGAGCACGCATGCCTGGTAGACGAGCAGTTTGGTCTTCTTGGTGAGGTTGTGATTGTCCCAGGCCCACTGATTGAGTCTCGCCATATATATATATATATATATATATATATATATATATATATATATATATATATATATATATATATATATATATATATATATATATATATGACATTTACATCTTCAGCTTGGTCCTTCTCCAGTGACGCCTCTTGGCATTGTATCTGATTGTGTTACCCGTCCTCATTCTGACCCACTGAGGAATTGGTCGATTTTGCTTTTGTTTCCTTGCCAGTCGCATCTTGATTCTGAATGATTTGTGTGCACCCATTTTCGTGTCTTCACTCTCTTGATATATATATATATATATATATATATATATATATATATATATATATATATATATATATATATATATATATATATATATATATATATATATATATATATATATATATATATATATATATATATATATATATCCAAATGCATCTCAGCTCAAGGTATGCAGCCTTGCATTTGTTCATGACATGTTGTTGCAATATGAGAGTACTGTCTAGAGTAACACCTGTTTTGTACTGACTGTGTGAATTAAATGTTGGTGTTGCTGACATTTATTGTCTGAGGTAAAGGATGTGAATGAGATGGTATTTGTGATGTGATCAGAATGGCGTCAGTTTTATCATCATTCATCTGCAGCTTTGTTACATGTCATCCATGATTTCACAACGAGACTCATCAGATGAATACAAATTCCAGGTTCTAATCATCAAAAATATCGATCTCTTTTAGGATAGATGTATAATTTCTACTGACCTGTTCATCTATTGACATATTAATCTGTTTGTAATGTCCAACTCACCTCCATTTAAGAAATTCAACTGTTCCGGTGGCCTAGTGGTTAGAGCGTCCGCTGCCGAAGCGGGAAGTCGTGGGTTCGATCCCGGCCAAGTCATACCAAAGACTTACAAAAATGGTACTTACAGCTGCCTCGCTTAACGCTTAGCATGAAGAGGTTAGTGTTAGGACTGGTCGGACTGGTGTCAGGATAATGTGACTGGGTGGGACATCATGCTACATGTATGCGGCATGATGATCCAGTGCTAGACATCACTATAAACTGCCTCACTGCATATCGATACGAATTTCACGACTAAAAGTATAGTTTTAAAATGAATGAAAAACTCAAGTCTTATCTATGAAAGAAGTCGTATTTGAAATGATGCGTATAATAAACGATATGACTGAATATTTTTTAAAGCTACGTTAAAAATCCTAATCAAACAAACAAACATATAAAGAATTTATATACATTTCATAAAATGAGTATATCAGATGGGTAATGATTTAATATTTAATTTACGAAACGAGTTAAATCATTATCCAATTGAGATTTGTTTGTTTATTACATAGTTTTAATTTTAATGGAAATAGATAGAAAGAAGACAAAATTGCATTAATTATGACGAAAACATTATTCTTCGATTTGTTGAGCGTAAAGAACTAGTCCCCAAAACTCGTGTCGCTCTTTTTGACTGTTTTATAACCAATAAAATTTAAAAGTAGATTATTATTTTTTTATTATACAAATTCTAACTCAAAGAACAATTGTATTTCAGAATAAATGGAAACACTTGACTCAGAGAACATCGTTTTTCAGGATTTGTATGGAAGTGCCGTATGATGTCATTTTAAAAAGTCATTTGACTTAGATGATCAATGTAACAATGTTGACACCTAACGTTTGTAACTTTTTTTTTACTGGAATTTTTTTGGATATTTATGTGAAAGGATTATTACTGGATTAAGAAATTCCACATATATTATGCAATGTATGTGTGACCGGACCGAATATTTGTAGCATTTGATCTGAACAGGAGACAGTCAGAACTGTATCACATAAGAAACATTAGATCGTTTGAGATATTTTACCGCGTATAAATAATTTGGTTTAGGAACGTCATTAAAAAAATTCGGGGAGTGGAAGGGGGCACTTAACGGGCATTTTAAGTTTCGTATATAGGCTACAGAAAATTTACAGCACATGCAAATTCAGGGGCAAATACCCCCGCCCCCACCCTCCCCATATGACGTCCCTGTTGTGGTTGACGGGAATAACGTTCTCATCAGTTCGGAGACTGGTTTGTGTCCCACATTCTTCTTGAAACAGATAAGGTTTTTTTTTCGCGTATAGACGTTAACATTTAAACCACAATTGTATTCCATACTGCAGCATTACCACCAACACTTCCCCTCATGCACGCTATCAGTTGACCTATTCTGTTTTATTTATTGTTGTTTTTGGTCTTGCTTTTATTTGGGATTTCACGCCATTTTTTAACTTATCATATGCAATAAATGACGTAACGAGCCCATGTGTGGGCAATTTTGCCATATTCAGAAGAAGTGACCTTTTCCCGCCAATTCCCTTTGGGCAGTCGATTCGAAAAATGGTTGCAGAAATAGTCATAGTATTTGCAAAGCAAAACGTTTCAAGAAGCGGAATATAGAAAATGTATTTATTCCAGATGATTTCAAAGTTATTTATTGATTAACGAGTTGTTCCGTGACGTATTACAAAACAATGTATTACTTGTCTCCTTTGTCTGACTGGGTGACTCGGTTTTTATCCATGTACCCATCATGATTATGACAAAAAATGTATGGAACTAAATGTAATTAATGGTAACGAACGCATTGAAGTTTAACGTTCATTAACAATTTATTATTATTATTTATGCGTGTAAAACGCTGTGAGTAGCGCAGAGAAGTTTATAAGCTAGTTAAAAGCTTGTACGATAAAAACGAGTTCTCATCTCCGCAGAATGAAAGGGTCACTTCAATAATGTAATCCCCACCCCCACCCCCCTTCTTATGACCATTTATTAAGGGAGAAGGACTCGTTGAGAAAGTGATATTACTATTTTTTTGGTTGCGGTAGATATAGGATTAGTCAAGTGTCGTTAACTGAAATAATAGCATGGTCATTTACACTTCCTGGATTTCAGAGGTAAATTGTAGAAAACGATCCAACAAATTTCTTTACTTTTCAGATATTTTGTAATTCGTTCATTGCAATTTCAGAAGCTGCTATACTGCTAAAGTTAGTCTACTTTGATTAATTCTGGTTAATTTGTCAAGCACATGGGAGCATCCATTTGTTATACCATGTGCTTTTATATTGTGTACAATTTCCACAAGTGCAGTATCCAAAGAAATGTCAGTCACATTACATCAAAGTAGCATAGAGATATGCCAACATTATCTCCATTGTGCATGTTACAATGCAAACAACTTCACCTCACATACGTCACTATCTGAAAAGTACATAATAACTGGTGAGAGCCCCTAGATAGATAGATAGATAGGTAGGTAGGTAGGTAGGTAGGTAGGTAGGTAGGTAGATAGATAGATAGATAGATAGATAGATAGAAGATAGATAGATAGATAGATAGATAGATAGATAGATAGATAGATAGATAAGAACCGAAGCATTACGTGTATAGCCAGAAAAACGCGTATTTGGACTGCCTATACTTACATAAAATATAGGATCAGGCCTACGGTACGGCAATTATTAATGTGCATGTGCCCGTTTTAGTTATCACAAAGCTTAACGTGGACAATGAACTTCAAATGACCGTAACATAAACTATACATAACAACTAATTGTAACTTACAGACGGCCTATTACTTGGATTATATTATTGCAATTATCTAAAGGTATAAATATTTCATTCAGTTCCACTATAACATGCAATTATTATAATTACAAATAGGTATAAATAATTAAATTTAGTTCCACTAGCAGATGCAATTATTATAATTACAAATAGGTATAAATATTTAATTTAGTTCTACTATAACATGCAATTATTGTAATTTCGAATAGGCATAAATATTTTCATTTCGTGTCACTATAAACAGATAATTGTTGTAGTTACACAAAAATATCAATATTTATTCAGTGCCACCAGAACAAGCAATTGTTGTAATTACATAAAGGTATACAGATTTGTTAAGTACCATTAAACATAAGATAATTTATAATCTTTGTTTTATTCTTAGTAAGTGTGCCCGAACAAACGATTCTAAAGTAACCTTATAAAATGCACATGAGAGCACATGTGACTTCACTGTATGATGATTATGAATTCCAAATATAGTGGACACTGACATCATTGGGTGAATAATCTCAAATTTACACCTACTGTTTATACTCGCTTCAAATTCAAGCAAAACTGACAACAACAGACATGACATAGATCTAAATCTTCCGTCGTATAACGTGCCAAATGTTCATGATCAATGGTATTTGTCCTATTGCCTCGACTTTTAAGCTAGAAGAAATGTGAACCCTTTTGGACTTCGTGTTAGAAAACAAAGATTAAAATTGCGCTTAACAAGGTTTGCGTATCTGCAGTTATAAGAATTTAATATAGGCTGGGTATGTCAGTTTAAAGGATAACCTTTAGGCGAATGAAATAAATTTGCCTTTGGTGAGCCATGTCACTCCCCGTGACCCTTGACATAACTATATTCGAACGCCCAGTAATGTCTCGATACATGTCCAAACAATCAATACATGCCTCAAAGCATCAGATTAATTCGGTCATAGGGTTCAAGAAGTACAGAGTACTACATAAACCCATATCACACTCGTATGCAATAGGTCTTTGAAGGGATTAATTTTTCCCAGCCGTAACACAATTTTACAAAGAGAATTTTTCATGATTTACATAGTCTGATTCCTGTTTAGTATGCTCTCAGAGGAGTGCAACTAAGCATAGAACCAGACTACTCTCGTAATCACACACACACACACACACACACACACACACACACACACACACACACTAATAAACGCGAAACTTCGGTACCTTTTAAAGAGTAAATTTTCAACACAGTACACACATTGTGTACTCTTCTTACAGGTATCACGGTACCAATTGTTTTTCCATAGACCTCAATGCTGATGTTTTGTGAAATAAATATACTTTTCTATCCTACTTCAGCACGCATGTCACACACTGTCACTGAGAACAATCTTAGATTGTCCAATTTGACAAGGACAAAACCAGGTACTCCATTGCATTTAAGAGAGAAAGCTCATTGCTCGAACTAGACAGGGGTAGAGTTATCTAGTCCCAACATACATATTTTCACCCATATGTGCCACATTTTTAAAAAAAATCATAAAAAAATACAAAATATGATTTAGATATGAATTAACGTAATCTCACATGTTGCCAAGAAGCTTAACGTTTTTAAAGCCTAACAAAAGTACAACTCTTACATAATGCACCAATCACAGCGGGTTTTTTTTCGTTTCTTTTATGCTTTAACGCCATCTTTCAACACAGTATAGGCTATACATGGCGGCCAGTATTTAAGGTGGGAGGAAGAAACCGAAAAAAAAACCGACCCACGAGAAGCTACTGGCAAGCTTTCTCACATTAGCCGAATCTTAGACTCGAACCCACGCAGACAGAGGTGAGATGGCAGTGATCCGTAACGGACAGCGCTTTAGACTCGCCATTCGGAGCCCATCCAATCACAGCTACTGTTGTTGTTTATTTCTGGGGTTGTACAATTGGTACCGTTATATCACTAATACTGAACGATATTTCTGATCAGCCCCTGCCTGAAAACACTATTAGAAGGAGATGTTGCTGGTTTAGCATTTCCGCTGATTCTTTCAATCACGAATGTTTCATATTAAGTGTTAGTCTCTTGATATACATGTTATGTATATGTATATGTATATGTATATGTATATGTATATATATATATATATATATATATATATATATATATATATATATATATATATATATATATGTATGTATGTATGTATATGTATATCTGTGTGTGTGTTCTGTGTGTGTGTTTGTGTGTGTGTGTTTATGATTAATCTCTTAAAATAAAATCAATATCTTCTTGCTGCATAGGTTAAATTATATACGCTGGTTTTCATTAAAACCCGCACCCACCCACCCACCTACCACCTCCAACAATAAAACTGGATATGTTATAACAGAATACGAACAGTGTAAAGAACTTGTATATTTTTATAATTTGTCAAGTGCACGTTTTGTGGATATTTCTAATGTCGGTGACAAGCATGGGTGTGTTGTTGACCAGAAGATATTACCAGGTATTTTCGTTAATCAGTTGATTTTCTAGTAATGACTAATGTTTCTTGGTATGCTAAGTAAGGTCAAGATCCAAAAAGAATTAAAAGCGTGACAAGAGTCTGGTTATGTCGCTGCAACACGCAAAAGCGAGAGCTGAACTAACGAATATGTATATCAACGTACTCGAATATAAAGGACTAGAACTGTAACTGAACAGTTGACATACTCTGCAGTTCCAAATCAAGGTAAAAGAAAGCGAAAGTGAAAATATTGGTCGTTTGGAACTAATAGTGTTGTAGATACTACACTTGATAACAAGACATCAATCCTCGACACAGAGTTAAGAACTCAGAAAGCCTGCTGGTACATATGTGAATTTTGTACACACACACACACACACACACACACACACACACACACACATGTTTGTTTTAACCCTATTTTTCAACATATGGCAGGCTATATATGTGGTCAGTCATGTCAGTGGGACAGACAAACCACCCAAGCCCACTCCAACCCTACTACATCATTCATCAAAAGTCGCCATATCATAAAACAAAGACGTCTGTATTGTCTGGTGTTTGGCTGTTTGTTTTGTTTTTCATCATTGCATATCACGTGAAGATAAATATCAACACGCATATACAGTGATATTACATTCAAGGTTTATTACGGTTCATCTGCAATGTATACAAACACGTTAAGGACATGGCCACGAGATAGAGAAGCCAGATAAACATAGCCGATTAGAATCTTGGTTTCTGTAACACGCGTCACCGATTTCATCAAACAAAGCAATACCATGTATAAACGAAGACAGTGAAAGTGATTTAAAAGCAAATCAGATTATTAAATTGGAAAAGACAAAAATAAAGGAAATGGGGAGGTATGCTTAAAGTTCTACGGTATAATGGAATCATCTCAAAATGAACTCGCTTGGAGTAATAAAAAAAAAGAACGGGAAGATGCGGCAACAAGTTAATGGGCATATATGGCCTTGGTATCTTTTGTACAATCAACAACTTTTTTACATAAATTTGCTATCCTTCCGCAAGAGTGATTGCAGACCCCGTTTTCATCCCATATGCTGTAATATGAGCTTTTTATCTAGGTGCAAAATAAATGGGTGGTGACATATGCATTAATATTTGAAGTAGTGTTGTATTTGCGACAGCTGTACGCTCTTGACTTGCAGGCAAGTCGTTAAGTTATTGAATAATACATGAATAATACATGATACTAGTATATGCTGGCGAGGAATGCAGACGTTTATTCCACCTTGCCCGACCACAAAGATTTTTAGAACCACTCAAACCTATTCTAATCTACATGGACGTCTGCATTATACCAAACCGTCTAAAACTATTCAAGTCGCAATCATTTAGGGACCGGACATTTAAATTACGGGGAAGTATTATGAAGGCTTGGATTTTATTTCCAAGCACTACCATATTGTTGTTGTTTCTTTTTTTTTGTTCTTTTATGATAAAATATGTTTTTAACTAATATGATTGATAGTACATGATATTGTTTTCTACAAATTTGAGTAAGAAAATATAGTTACAGCAACCACATACACCCACCCACCCACCCCCAAAATGACCTGTTCTTTATTTTAATTTACTGTCCAGTCTATTTCAATGGGCAGTTTTGAAACAGATTCAGTTTCTGAGAGAAACATGTATTGGTCCTGTATGAGATTGCAAACGTTTAGAAATAGTCAGCTTAAAAAAACAAAGAAGCATACATATAGTGGAATACAACATCATGAAATTGTTGGTTTGAAAAAGAGGACATCTGAATCCGACAGTTTTGTTTTCGAGCCCCACACCACTTGGATATGAGGGGAGGGGGACTTTTCACAGACCTTATTGTAGACATTGAGTTTCAAGATCAGAAGCAGTAGAGCAACAACAACAGCAATGCTTGGTTATCATTTTCTGTAGGGCCACATACAAAGTAATAGATTTAGTTGTCGCTTAACAACGCAGATCAAAACAATCGATCCTGCATTACTTTTATTGCTGTATTTATAGTTATAATTACAGTAATGACGGATAATTTCATTTTTTCTGTAATCAAAACATTGTTGGGAGAAATATTTAGTACACCAAATATAGTTTAAATTAAATTCAATTTAAATTAGTTTAAAAAATTAATTAGCTTGCCGTGAAAGCACAGTTCTGCTTTGAAAGTAAATACCAACGTTTCCCGTCCCGCCACAAAATTAAATTGTCAGTACCTTAGTAACGCTTGTATGTAGGTGGGGTGGGGTGGATGAGTGTGTGTGTGTGTGTGTGTGTGTGTGTGTGTGTGTGAGAGAGAGAGAGAGAGAGAGAGAGAGAGAGATTTTTAACGTAGCTTTAACAATTTTCAGACATATCGCTCCGATATCTGCAGTGTGACAGTTTATAATGATGCTTAACTAGCATTGGGGCATAATGACACAGATATTTTAGCATCATGTCCCACCCAACCACATTAGTCAGACACCAGGCCGACCATTCGTAACAATGCTGAGCGCATTTTTAGGTACTTTGTTCGTTATAATGTATTGAACGGACATATAACTAGGAATAACCACAAACGATAAAATTCGGTTTATAGTTATCATGGGACAAGAATAGGCCCAGATTCAAAACGATTAGACGAACTATTTTGCCGACACAAAATTAAACAGTACGCACTGAAAACAGAGAAGCAGAGGAGACTGTACAAAACTCATGACATCATCATCATCATCATCACCATCATCATCGTCGTCGTCGTCGTAGTCATCATCATCGTCGTCGTCGTTGTCGTCGACAGTCTCTTGACCTATAGTGGGGCGGTGTGCTGCTGAACATTTGACCAGTTCTCTCCACTTGTCTCGATCACATGTCAACAATACCTGTGTTTTATCAAAAACATGAATAAAAATAACAACAGTAACAGAACTTATAAAGACAAGCTATAAAATACGCTCTTACAAAAATAAGTATTCGTTGTATAAAAAAACAGTAATAATAAAGGTTTGTACTTACATGATGCTTGACGTTGTATACATGTATAAAACAATATTATAAGGCATTTAGACTAGAAAATGACAAGTGTTTAGTAAACTATCTGCAATGACATCTGCAAGATTTATTTTTAAATGTTTGCATTATCCCCGTAATAGGTAGGAAAATATCAATAAATGTAGTGTAGGACACATGCACACAGTACACAATCTCCTTTTAGATAGACGAATACAATTTGTTTTGTTTGTGGGGTTTTTTTGTTATGGTTTAACGCCATTTTTCAGCACAATATAGGCTATACATGGCGGCCAGTATTAATGGTGTAGGAAGAACCGGAAAGAACCACCGACCCACGAGAAGCTACTGGCAAGCTTTCTCACATAACTACATTTGACGAATCTTAGACTCGAACACACGCAGACAGATGTGAGATGGCAGTGGTCCGTAACGGACAGCGCTTTAAACCACTCGGCCACTCGGGGCCCCGACGAATACAAATATACAGCGTCTAGGTGACATATATTTTGTGATATTTTAGTCCTTTGTTCCTGTTTACCATCAAATCATAGTCGATGAAATATTTTTGGATAACTGTTAGTTTATAATACAAACACATTCAAACATTGAACACTATAACCTGATGCTATAAAACATGCATTTGAATTATAACACGTCACTCTTTTAGTTACATTTGAATTATAACACGTCACTCTTTTAGTTACTTGTGGAATAATGATTCCCACTGTTCCCAAATCAAAATAAATACTACTTTCTTTTCAGATTTAATTGCAATATATTTTTCCAGATCAAAATGGATTGAAAGAAAACCTTTGAAATCATCTAATCTTGGAATATCTACTTTCATTTTATATTATATATATTCAGCTGTAATGTTTGCCTATGAGAAAGCAAGAATAAAAATGAATATCTATCTTGTCAAGACAGAATAGTCAGGGATAACAGGGCTTGATGGTGCAGAAAAAGGAGGCAGAGCAACAACAACAACAAGCTAGAGAGAAGAAAAACAAACAACACAAGGAGATAAATAAACCACAACAACAACAAGAGATAGAAAAGACAAAACAGAGTCAAAAGGACAATCAACAAAAAGTAGAAACAACAACGAAAACAAAAAGAAATGAAAATAAACCAGCAAGATGACAAACAAATGTAGCAGAATCTGAGAAAACTGGGAAATTAAAAGAAACAACACAAGAATGTAGGACAGAGGAACAAATGTATGAGCAAGAAAGAGTCATAAGAAAAAAGGAGAAAACAAGAAGAGGAACAAATGATGCTGTGCCATCTTTCTCTGCACCATACGGCAATACTACAACAAATGAACTAAGAGAATCATAACGGATAATCATAAAAGAAAGGGAAGAAACTTAAACTAAGAGGATACAAATTATTAGGAAGAAGGAGAAACAAAATGGCAGGGTGTAGGAAAGAAAGCATGAAAGATCTGAGGAACCTTGGAGAGAAAAAAATCAAGGCCACACGCATCGAACAGGACGACGGAAGTTACTTGCAATGTGATTACAAAGAAGGTGCACAATTTTTGGACATGTCACAAATTCCTAGGGACGATTTCCCAAGCACAACAGATGTTATGGTAGCAGCTAAAGTAAAGGATCCGGAATATACCAGGAACCTCTACTCAGTAAACCCCATGGGGTATAAAGGGGATATGATAAGACATAAAAGGAAAGAACCCGTCTTACCATATGGGGAAATTATAACTGTGGAAGAACCAACTCCCATGCTACGGAAAATCAAAACGAGAACAGGAGAGTTGAGTGTATCTGATATTCCTCTAGAGATACCATTTGAAACAGTGGTTACGCACTTTGTGGACAAATTCGCCATGATGGTTATTTCATCGAGAAGGGCGACCATCCCAACAACAACAATCTACGACTGGATGAGAAAAATCTTAGAATTTGAGAAAACACAAATAAAATCTATCCAGATGTCATATTTCATGCATGGTTTCCTTGCTAAAACCTGGTAAACAGTCTGCATTTACGATAGAAAATGTAACAGGTGTAATGAAACGTGACATACCCTCTATAAATGTTCCCTAAATAATGATGCGCATAGAGGAAGAGTACAACAACAACAGCAACAACAACAAGACCAGGGGATACTGGAGAAACAACATCAACAAATGAAGAAATAAACAACCACCACCCCAAAAAAGGATGAGTCTTCCCCGACACAACAGGATAAAAAAAATAAACAACATCAGGTTCAAAAATGTAAAACCCAACAGAAAGAGCAAATACAAACAGTGAACGAAACAGTGACCCATCTTAAACAATCTACAGAGAAAAGACAAGAGATGCAACAAAGCACAGTCCTACAGAAAGAGCAAATACAGACAGTGAAGGAAACAGTGATCCAAGTTAAACAACATAGGGAAATAAGACCCAATGCAATAATACCAACAAGAGAAAATGAAACAACAGATTTGCGTGTGAGAGACAGGATACGAAAGAAAAAAGAAGAAGGGAACGGGAAAGGAAAAAAGAACAAAACTACAGCATGGCACAAGACTTCTTTCTTCTTAACGATAAATATATATCAATTGAAAAAATTAAGTTTTTGTTTTAATACAAACTTTAATTTTTTTTTATTAATCATATAGCAAACACCTATTATACGGACAGGAGGACCTCCCTAAAATGGTATGTTGTTTTTAGGGTTTAACGCCATTTTTCAGCACACGATAGGCTATACATGGCGGCCAGTATTATTGGTGGAGGAAGAACCCGGGAAAATCCCCAGAAAGAACCAGCGACCCACGAGGTTTCTCACATAAAAGCATTACCCGAATCTTAGACTCGAACCCACGCAGACAGAGGTGAGACGGCAGTGATCCGTTACGGCAAGCGCTTTAGACCACTCGGCCACTCGGGGCCCCTAAAAAAATGGTATGTAAAGATCAAACTAGAAGAGAGCTCCCAGTGTAATAGCTTTTTTCCGAATCCAGTGGGATGCATCAGTCAACATTCTTATTATCATTTTTCATTCCCAAAACAAATGCAGTATTGTTTCCAGTATATATTTACCAAAATTACAAAAGTGAAATCATTGATAAAATTAGTATTACGAACTAGAAACCATTGTAATTTTGAGTTTCTTGTTATTTTAACAATTTTAGAACATGAGTCAAGCCATATATCCATATTCAAATTGAAAATTCCATTAAATTTGGTTTTTCAGGTTGGATTCACATCCTGTCTTAAAAGTGATTTGTAATAGTCTTTTTTTAACATCCGGTATTGTTACAAAATACAATTGCTAAATGGAAATGAAAAACTGGTCTGACCAGTGTCGATATAACTAGGTAACTTTTCACATAAAAACATTACACATTTCATTCTACATTGAAAGGCAGGGAAGTTCGTATTGAAACTATAGTTATCTTTATGGTTTTCAAAGTCAATAATAGTTTCCTGATCTGTAATAATATCACGAATATAGATTTACAGTATGTTCCATCCATTTCCTATAGAAAATGGGTACCTTGTTGACCCTTATAAGTAGGTTCATCTATAAACGTGTTTTCATAACATTTTCTCATGTCCGGCATATATTTTTGTTTATTAACAGTTCCCAAGTCAGTCAAACATCACGCCAAAAAGTTTTTGTTGTTGTCTTTGATACGGTCATTGCATCTTATATCTCCTAAAGAACAGGTATTTCATCTCGCACATTTCATATTCAAATAAATGAGCAATTTTAGGTGAGGTAAACGATCTATAACAGTCCATGTAATTTTTAAATAAAATATAAATATATCTGTCATCGTCAAAGCCACCTTTAAAAACGTTTGAATCGAAAGCTCTCTTTTAACTTTGTCCACTTTGATTTCCCTATCGAGGTGAAAATTTAAATCATTTAATTCTCTGATAACATTTTGTGGAGGATTTTTAATGAGATGAAATGTATGATTATACTTTGAAATAATTAAGGTTTTCAAAACTATTATTTAACCAATTAGTGTTAAAAATGGCATTATGGATGTTGAAACAAGTTTAATCATTTTTGTTTTATTTCCAAAATTCATGTTTATCTTTTTTTTCTTCTCCAAGACCACCCAAAAATTTCTTTCCAGTGATGAAAACTGAGTCACCCACTGTAACTTTAATCTGTGGTTTTGCACTATACGGTTTGCTTATCTAAATTGCTTTAATTTTGGCAATGCTAAGTTTCAGTCTGGAATTCCTTGCAGAGACGATGAATACTTCAATAGAGGATTTCAAGGATTCAAAAGAGCCATAAAGAATACAGTTAGTATCATCTGAAAACTGTGACAGTAAAAATTATGTTTCCTTTAGCTTGCTACCTTTTATATTTGTGTTACTCTTTAAAATGTATAGACCATAGTTCAGCACATAAAAAGAAGTATGGGATATTGTATCACCCAGTCGACAACCTCTGGAAATGTTGAAGTTGCGGGGTAAATAAGAACTTGGCACAAAAACACAAGCAGGCATTCTGCTTAGCTTTTTGATTGAGACAATGAGAAAATATTTAAAATGAATAATAAAAAATAAGTATGGCACCCGAATGTCACAAACTTAATAATGCGCATTTTGTTTTAATAAATTGTTACCATTGTCTGAATATACCTCCCCGTTTGTGTTTATCCCTTTACCGATTTAAAAGACGAACAGCACAAATGAGAAAAAAGATGCACATATCTTGTAGTCACTTCATTTATTGGTTTATAATTTCAAACCTAAATATGCTCCAGTGAGATCCTAAATTATGTATCGTCTGTGCACTTCATTCCAAACGGACTTCTGTGCATCTTTTATCACATTAAAGGTTTTCGTTTTTGAAATTTATAGGGGTACAAAACGGGGAGGTATGGTCAGACAATAGATTTATAATTACTTATGCATTTGGTTGATTCGAAACAACAGCTTTTAAAAATTGTATTTGATTTTTTGATGCATATCATGATATAATAATTATTAAACGTTGCTTGCATAGTGAATAAAAAGATATATAAATATATATATATATATATATATATATATATATATATATATATATATATATATATATATATATATATATATATATATATATATATATATATATACATCAGCATATTATAAATCATCACAAGATATGGAATAATTCACAAAGAACGCAGTCATGTGATCAATTTGAATAATGGGGAAGAGAAAAAAATCCTAATGATACATTTTAATCATGCATTTGATCTATGATTTGGTATTATTAATCACTGCATCAATTTCATCAAAAAGTCAAATCTGAGCCTTCTCCTTGATTTTATCTTGGCATAGACGAGGCAATTAACGTACCAGGCAGATTGTATCTTTGAATGCTAAGAAAGCCGGTTAATAATACCCATGTTTGGTTTAGTAATATTTTCATTCATTCATATGGAATGTTTTTCTTTCAGTTTTATTTTGTCTGTTATGATTGCTATTTTAGCCTAAATTTAATTTTTTTTAAAAATTACTGTTTTTGGTATTCAAGTGGAAATTGTATGCATAGGGAGTGTCTCTCTGATCCATGTCTGTACATATATATTCCTTGACTAACTGAACCATATTCGACTTTAAATGTTCATTTTGTGTCTCTGACATGTAAAATATTTTCATATTGTTCTCTAAACTATTTTTTATTTTGTTTCGATTTCCTCGTTTGCTCGATGTGCTGTGGTTGAGAGCTCTTCTCTTTAATTCATAATATCTGTTGCTGCTTTTGTCTTCTTTCATTTTCAAACACAAAATATTCATGCAAGACATTTAATTGGCGTGCTGCTTTTTCATAGGTATTAGATATGTGTTTATTCAAATTTCGGAGATTATTAAACATGTTTATGCTTGTAAAAGCTTTTCATTAAGTAATCGAAAATCTTTTAGCGGTTTGCGAATTACAATGCGTTTCATTGTGTAATCGAAAACCTTTTAGCTGTTTGCGCATTACAATGCGTTTCATTGTGTGATCGACAGCATGTAGAGGTTTCGAGGAAAATCTTGTTTCATCACAATTAGTCATCATTCACATACGACGGTTTGCTCACCATTACACTTTTTATAAGCAATATAATTTTAATAAGATTAAAATCACAAATTGTCGTAAATATGACACGGCATTCACAGTAAAAAGAAATTTTTGCAACCGCGTTTTAATTAGAATCCTTCCATTTATGGTATTATGGTTTTATTTATCAATTACCTTTGCATAAGAGACCTGTCTCTCTCTCTCTCTCTCTCTCTCTCTCTCTCTCTCTCTCTCTCTCTCTCTCTCTCAAAAGATTACTTTTCAATTCTTTATTGAAGTTTAAACTGTAACATACATGCAACTATAATAAAACGACAACTGTGCCCCAGGTGGGCGAGTAGTCTAAAACACTTGCCTTTACCGGTCACTGCCATCTCACACTTGCCCGCATGAGTTCGAGCCTCGGCCATCGACAGAGTGGGTGTGAGAAAGTCTGCCAGTATCTTACCGTAGGTCAATGGTTTTAACCGGGGTCGGGGGGGGGGGTCGGGCAGGTTTCGTCTTCCACCACATACTGGCCGCCACGTATAGTTATCATTTTCTAAAAATGGCGTTAAACAGAAACAACAACCAAACAGCAGCTACGAATAATAATAGATAAATGTTGTGATAATTTACAGAGTATAATGCGTTTAGGTTTATATCAGGTATGGTAATATCTTACGGGTATAGCTTTGCTTCTTAATTATTCATACCGTCCAACTGTAACACACTGTCTAAATAAACAATCAGGCCCACTGTTAGACCAACAAAGTATGTTTTGTTTACATTTATCGTGTTGATTTACGTCCATCATAGATAGTGCGCGAAAGGTTAGTAGTATAATAATAGGAAGTGTGGATTTGATTTTAGTGATCAAGATCAATGTTTTCTATCCTGATGATAATTTCCTCAGATAAGATAACATTTCCCAAAAAGGTGCTCTTGCAGCAAACGTGTCAAGATGGAGTAAGGGGAATATATATATATATATATATATATATATATATATATATATATATATATATATATATATATATATATATATATATATATATATATATATATATATATATATATATATATATATATATATATATATATATATCTGCCTCTAATATGCGAAGAATTCTTTCTGGGGCATACCACACACCGTCCAGAGTATGCAGCCATGCAGAAGCAGGCGTAAGAGAATCAACGACGAAGAGATACAAGCGTGTGGTTTCTACTCTCTCATGCGCGAGTTGGAACGATTTCGCGATCTTTGTGTATCTTTGGCAACTAGTCCATGCAAAATGGATGCTTAAAGTGCTTCTCACACAAAGAAGTAACGCACACAAAGAAGAAAAATCGAACGATATCGTAAGTGGCGTTGATAAAGCCGCCAAATGCAAGTATATTACCGAAAATGGAAGTGCGTATCAAAGAAACGTACAAAGTTCTGACAAGGCCTATCCACTTACACATACAATGTAAACATGAATCGAGCTCTCCAGCCAGCTCAATTCCAAAGCGATTAAAGTGGGGCGAATGCGTCCATCAATATCATAATGACTCTTTCCACACTACCATACGAATGTGCGGTGATTGAGAAGTAGAGCCGGTAGCGGGAACAATAGTGAAATCGTTGGAGGTCATTGTATATGGCCTATAATTTTCTTCTGTCACCTATACGACAATGAGTGCACAACAGTCCTACCAAATTCGGACGGAAAACTTCAAAAATCTCGTGCATGAATTGTTCGGTGTATTGGATACAGACACACCAAAGATTCTTGCAGAATTGCTCTTTCGGCGACTTGAAGACCGACCGAAGGATGTGTACAATTTTCATTAGTATGAAACACCGACGAGTTGGTGCTAGCAATCGAGGAATGCAAAATACGTTTGTTGTGGAAACATTGACTGTAGAAAAACGTCTCGCAGATGCAAGATGAGACAGTCGGTGTAGTTCGTGAGGTGGCCTCCAAAAAACAGTTTGCGAATATCTGTAGTTTCTAACTTGTACACTACTTTGTTGTAGGCCTTACATCGTACGGTGTAGATTTATTTTGTCTGCCAAGTGAGTGGTAGCTTATTTTTTCCTGAAGGTACCTTTTGCATCGCACACGAGAGTGTCTTCCCATTCCATCTTAAACCCTTGGAACACTACGAGAGTGTCTTCCCATTCCATCTTAAACCCTTGGAACACTACGCATCTAAAAGAAGCATGCGAAAACACCGAAAAAATCGCGTGTGTGATCTATTGAAATCATAGACGTGGGCGAGTAGTCTTCGTTCAATATCTGCCAGACACGTCTGCAGGTCTTCTATATGTATTTTGGATACATCCACCTTGGCTAAAAACACAACGACGGCAGGTGTACTACCATCGAAGTTGCTTTGTGACGCGAACTCGGTTCCCCGTATCGGTGTCGATTCGTCCTATCGTTTATCGTAGTATTCCGGAGAAGCTACGTAGACCAACTGTGTACGAATTGCAGATGTTTACGTATGCGTTGCGGTTCGCAGTGATTGTTTTCTGCACTGCTCACAGGATATCGGCAATTTTTTTTTAGCAGACCTCCATCTCTGATTGTATAAAGTATGCTGCCTCTAGGGTATACGATATCTTTGCCGCGAAGGTATCCAAACACGTATGCATCGTCTACAAACGTCGGAAAACTGGAGAGTGACTGCAATTGCGTGCTACCGTCGTGCCCTGCCAAATAGTCGACGCTGGCCTTGTCTAGAACTCGACTTGTCTCGTATGCATTTTCTTGGTGTATGCGTAGTGCTAACGCTGTTTAAGCCCAAAGACTTATGCTGTCGAAAGCGTTACTGACATTTGTGTTTACGATGTGTTTTGTATGGTTGCCTGATATTTTGGAGCATCGTTATTTTCCATGTTCTATAAAGAGGCTAAAACATTCCTCCAGTTGTATAATGTATTGTATAGTTGGGCGAATTTTGGCTTTCCATACCAAATAAGTATTACTGGTACCTGTTGTGTGGGGCATTGGTAGATACCGAAATAATACGAAACACACTACATCGGTACGAAACAAATGTTGTATGCCATATTTGTGGTATCTTTGGCGTCTTTTTGTTGCGCTCTTACATCATTCCTCTTGTAGACGTGCCTGTTGGTTATTTTCATGCGTAGGCATGCACGTCCGATATGTGGACAAAGTCATGGGAATGGAGGTACAAGGCTATGACCCGCGGTAAAAAAAAAAAAGTCCTAAACCCCTATGTACATACTACTAAGGACAAAAGTACATTACCGTTACAACGTTTCCATATACCCACCAATCCCGTTCTCTCCTCTACCCAGGAAATTATAAATGTGGACTAGTTTTCCGTGTCATGAGTCTGTCGAATAACGAATACCCAGCTTATCCTTTTTACGTCGTTGTCATTTCGTGGTCGGTTAGCGAAATTGTTGCCATTGTTACGAATCCCTAAAACAAAAAGGATTCAAAAGGATTTTTTGATTAAAAATATTCATTAGTTCATGATGGAATTTGCTTTTTTACAGAAAAAAAAATATATTAATCCTGTACCAGGTATAAGTGCAATCATCAAAACAACGACTCTTTATCATTTTATCTTACATCATTTAGGTTAATGTTGCTATGTGTCGTATAAATATCATATATAATCATGTATAGGTTAGACTCGAGATAGTGATAGGTCTGAAGCTAATTTGAGCGCGCACGCATGCACACACACACACACACACACACACACACACACACACACACACACACACACACATAGTACTTATATTCTGTGATGTTTCTGTTAAGTTCTCGAGATAGCAAAACTTTTATTGAAATAATCTAGAAACCGGATTTTGTAAAGGCTGCTTGTAAAAATAAATAATTAAATTTTGTCATAAAAAGATACGTCAAACGACAGAATTCATTTTTTTATATTGATCAAAGTCAACATCATTTAAGGGAATGTTCCAATTCGTGATTGAACAAAATGCGTGTGAAGCAAATGTCGGAAATACACTTTAACGTAAGGCTAGGCGTTCAGCATTACGTACGTGCGTGTTAGGACTGGACGGCCTCTTGTCAGGATAATGTGAGTGGGTGGGACATGATGCTACATGTGTTCGGTATGATGCTCCAGTGCTAGACATCACGATAAACATTCACCCTTCAGACATTTTCGCGATATTCCGGAAAGATGACGCTATCGCTTAACCGGCTTGAAGCAGCTCATCCGTTTGTGTGCTGTTTTTCATGATATATGTGCTTGTTGTCTACCTTTGTCTACATTACTGTGTGTTTTATCATCATTGGCTGTTCAGTTCGTATGTGTTTCTTTATCTCCTTATTTCAGAAACGAGAACAATTATAATTTTTCTCAGATGTCTTGCTCCACTGGTAGGACGTCCTTTGTCCTTGAATAAACCGCCATCACGTGATCGTCAGTCAACCCGTTTATGATATGAAGGACACTCATTTAAATGACCGTTGATTGGCTCTTCATACTATATTGTGCTCAAGACTAAACGAACTGGCACTACATTCATCATTTATTAAATGTAAACGGAAGCGATAAAATAAACATTGTTTCAAAGCTGGTCGACGTAGAACAGGAAGAGGAATTACCAGTTCTCTCCCGTTAACCATTTCCAACTAAACAGTTTACAAAATCGGCTATTAATTTAAATAACTTGGTGCAAATCGCTATTAAATTGTCAACCGTTCTATCAACTATCCCAGTGATATCACTTCGTATTGCATTATTCAAGGTCCATTCAGTAGGACCACCGGAAAAGCGCACAGAAATAGTTAATTGTATCAACGATCAGAACATCGACGTCTTTTTCCTGACATAAACATGGCTAAAAACATCAAGTAAACGGATCTAACACCCACCGGTTACTACAGCAAGTCGTTCTCCCACCACTCAAACGGAGGTGGAATTGCTGTTAGCACAAATACAGCACAACCTTCAATTTATGCCACACATCGTTTGAACTAGTCCAAACAACACTCACACCGGAACAAAGGTCACTCCATCTGCCTCTACCGCCCTCCTCCTAGTAGAAAAAACAATCTGACTGAATATCTCTTTTTGGAGCAGTTTCCAAATCTCCTGGACTATGGAAATTCGATAGGTGGCAACCTTATTATTCTTGGAGATTTCAACTTTCACCTTGACTGCCCTGGAAACCCATACACATTAAAACTCCTAGATTCCTTTCATGTTTTTAATCTTAAAAAGTCAGTTAACCAACGCACCCATAAACATGGTCACATTTTAGACTGGATTATTCATAGACCTTATGATCACATTCTACATTCCACCCTTGTATCCCACGAACTTGCATCAGATCACCTCTGCATATATGCCATCTGGACGAAAGAGTCCCTAACCCTCCACCTTATTTTCTACTAAGAAAAACCTCAGTATGATAAATAGAACCAAACTAATGCTTGACATCCAAGCAAACCTAACAATTTGCGTACCTCCTAAAGCAGAATAACTCGATAACTGCCTGCGTTCATTGCTAGAAAAGCATGCCACAGCCACCAAGTGCAGAGTATCAATTCAAGTGTTTCAATTTAACAATATGTATTTGTAAAAATTAAAATTATATTTTAAGCTAACTTACGAAACTACTGTTATCAGTAAACACTACTTTAAATCTATTTAAAGTAAGAAAAGAGATGGATTTCAACACAGGTCGATAATGTGGAGAAGAAAATGACAATTTTTATTTCGTTTCGGTTAAATCATTCGGCAAGAAAGCAATGGTTTTGCTAACAATCACGTGGACAATTCTATATAAACACATTGTTCTTTTAACCTTGTTGGTAGTATTTTCAGCACATTTTTCTATATCATAGCGAGGTAAAAAGAATCTATATGTTCTTCCCCAGGGCGCAACTTAGAATACTGAACGTTTATCGTACCCACGGCCGTTACATTACGAGTCCGACGATTTACCAACTTAGAATACTGAACGTTTATCGTACACGTTTATCGTACACGTTTATCGTACCCACGGCCGTTACATTACGAGTCCGACGATTTACCAACTTAGAATACTGAACGTTTATCGTACACGTTTATCGTACACGTTTATCGTACCCACGTACCCACGGCCGTTACTTTACGAGTCCGATGTTTTACCAACTGAGGTACCACAACTCCCGCTATAGCTTCCAAATGAGTGAACTATGTAGATTAAATTTGTTAGGGAACACGAATTTCACGTTATTGCGTCATCAAAATCACGGACAGTCAATATGCACGCACAGTACACCATGTATATCTTCACTTGTCAATTGGGTTTAACCTCCCCACTGAATTGGGTCTACAGTAGGTTCAGTTTTACAGACTGAAGATCACTGTAAGTTGTATTGTCTGTTGGGATAGTTATATAGTATCGTTTGTTTTCCTCTTTATTCATCCGTTGGCATATATATATATATATATATATATATATATATATATATATATATATATATATATATATATATATATATATATATATATATATATATATATATATATATATATATATCAGTCGTGGTGGATTTGTTGAGTTTACTAGTCTTTCTGTAGAAACATTTGACTGCGTCCTTTCCAGGATGTTGACTATAAATCACTCGAGTGAATGTTATGAGAGTGTCGATAACCAAACTGAGTCAGAGTTAATGCGAAAAAAGGAAGGATACAATTGGGAATAAAAATGTACTCTCTCTCTCTCTCTTTCTCTCTCTCTCTCTCTCTCTCTCTCTCTCTCTCTCTCTCTCTCTCTCTCTCTCTCTCTCTCATGGACAAAAAAAAAATGGAAATCTGACTAATCAGAGCTTGTCAAGCAGGGCCGGATTAAGGCCTTTAGGGGCCTTGGGCACAGCCAACATATGGGCCCACAGCTATCCTGCCTTGTCCATATATATATGTGGTTACAGTATTATTAACAACACTGCCTGTGAAATCAGACGTTAATATACGAGGACACTTAAACCTCGGGAGCCCTGTCGGTGAAATTGCCTATTTAAATTTGCCCAATGTATAATTTAAATTTGCCCAATGTATAATCCGGCCCTGTTGTCAAGAATGATCAAAAAGATAGAGATACAATGTACGGATCGCGAGGTGACAAATAATGTTGGTCTTGTCCAAAGTTGTATTGACAAAATCTGCAAAAAGGATAAAATGAACGATTTAATTGATATAGAAGTTTACAAAGGTTAGATATGCATTCAACATATAATTAAAAAGAAAATGAGTATAAGAGTCATGGAATTGTTGAATTAAAATAAAATTCCATAATAACAACAAAAAAGCAATTTCAGGAGAAATTCAAATGAATGCCTCGATGATTATTGATACACAATGTTTTCACGGCCCCAAATTAATGATATTGTATTACTGGTAATCCAGAAGGGGAAATATGACATCATAGAAAATATCGACATCGCTTAGTATCATTATTTACACGAATATGACAAAAAATGGTTGTTGGTTATTTTAACGTTTGAAAACGTTATTTAGCACACACACACACACACACACACACACACACACACAAATCATATATAACTGTTCAACAAAAACATTTGCTTTTAAAAGTTACAAACGATAAATACTTCAGACGTTTCACAACAGGATGCCAATCGAATTAAACTTTCGGCTTATTAACAAACTGATTTCTAAATATGTTGCAACGGTTGCTTCATCGCATCTCTAATTTAGATCGGATGAGAGGTACAAAGAAAACAAAAACCCAACTTATTGCTAACGTATTAGACGTTATAAATAACCTTAACCTAATTTGTATTTTGTAAACAATTTTCGTATATACTATAAATAAGAAAACAATATTGATTATGTCCGGACAAAATGACCACGAGGATTATTTTGTAAACGGTCAAAAAAAAAAGCTTTCAGCTGGATCAAACATATTTTACAGCAGCAAAATTATTTATAGAAATAATTGCATATGAACTACAAGATTCAGGAAGCAATTATCGGCTTTAATTATTGTAGCATGATGTTATCAATGAAGAGATATCTAATCATATTAACAATGAATTAATTTCAACAAAACACTAAATGTCACCAGAACGTAGTAGAATCCCTTGACTATCACAATGCAAGATTGAGAGACCAAGGACTATTTACTCAGTTTTTAACTCATTTTGTTGATGATTTTTGCTCTTTTTTTGTCTACTACTTAATAGCGATGCTACTTTGGAAAAATCTATACAATCCAATTTGTTTGTTTTTACCACCATTCTGATGCATGGGGTCCCGAGCGGCCAAGTGGTCTAAAGCGCTCTCCGTTACGGATCACTGCCATCTCACCTCTGTCTGCGTGGGTTCGAGTCTTAGATTCGACTAATGTAGTTATGTGAAAAAGCTTGCCAGTAGCTTCTCGTGGGTCGGTGGTTCTTTCCGGGGATTTTCCCGGGTTCTTCCTCCACCAATAATACTGGCCGCCACGTATAGCATATCGTGTGCTTAAAAATGGCGTTAAACCCTAGTACAACAAGTACAACCATTCTGATGCACAGGTACAATATTGCCGCTGTAATGGGTGCTAGTGTTCAAGTTGGTTACAAGTTGTGTTGTTTGTTTTTTTTTTTTGAAGCGTCACCTATTGATTTTACACCTTATAAATCAAAGATGATAGCGCATGGTAAACGTACAAATTTCCAACCGTATGTAAAATGAGTTAACGAATGAGTATTAAAAACTATAAAACCGCATTCGTGTTTTGCTTTGAGTCGGGGAAAGAACTTTTTAAATATGGTTTTTGAATACCTTTCGTTTTTACGGTCTTTACGAATCCATGCACCATACGGAACTCAATTCTTTCCGCTAACTCAAAGCAGAACACGTATGCAGTTTATGTATGTATTATACGTACTTACCAGGGGCCCCGAGTGGTCTAAAGCGCACACCGTTACGGATCACTTCCATCCCACCTCTGTCTGCGTGGGTTCGAGTCTCAGGCTCGGCTAATGTGGGTATGTGAAAAAGCTTGCCGGTAGCTTCTCGTGGGTCGGTGGTTCTTCCCTGGGTTTTCTTGGATTCTTACTCCACCAATAATACTGGCCACCATGTATAACCTATCTTGTGCTGAAAAATGGCGTTAAACCCTACAACATCAACAATACAGACTTCCCGTAATATTGAAACTAAGCAAACACTGTAAAAAATTATTTCCTAGGTTGGGACCTAACGTTGTGACTGTAACTGTCGTTTCACATAACATCATGTAAATGAAAACTGCTTTCACTTTACATTATTTTTTAAGATTATAAAAGGGATTGAACTGTTTTCGGCTCATAATGAATGAATTTCAAAATGTCGTTGTCATTACCTAAACAGTTCATTTCAGTTATCATCTACACTTATATTACTCTTCTTTATTTCAGTTGATGCCTCGACACTGGTTTTAACTATCATTTCTTTTTCACATTACTCTCTGGATTAGTCATAGATTATGCAGCAATAAGAAGAATATCATCTGACCTATGCTTAGATCCTGCTGCTTCGGATGTCCGAGTGACCTTCGGAAGTCCGAGTGACCTTCGGATGTCCGAGTGACCTTCGGAAGTCCGAGTGACCTTCGGATGTCCGAGTGACCTTCGGAAGTCCGAGTGACCTTCGGATGTCCGAGTGACCTTCGGAAGTCCGAGTGACCTTCGGAAGTCCGAGGAACCTGATATCCTTTGATATCATTAACTCTTTCTACACCACCATCAACATCATGATGTCGCATTTCGTCATCGACGTCAATACGATCACCGCATTATATTTATATCTTGCATCTCTTTTTTTTATCCTTCTCCTTCTATGTAACATCACCTAGACGATTTTCATCTCATCAACTTTGTAACATGTTCAAGACTGGGCAAGTTTGTGGCAGTAAGCACAGATCCTTCATGAATACATTAGGGGGAAATTCCGCCAGCTGTCGCACCATTTCCTGTTGCACGTGTTGGCAACATGCTAATCTTCAACACATTATGGCACTCATAGTCTTTCATAACATGATCAGGGTCAAGGAGAATGCTTACATTTGTCAAAAGTTCAAATTGTATGGCATCTCTTCTTGTATAATCCAGCACTTAATACACAGCGTTCTATTTCACGCGTACCAGGGTAACATTTACGTTGAACAATAGGCAAAACTTCAACTCGATGACAATTGTTCGCCTGTCCGGTATACATTTCTGTAAATGCAGTACCGACCCAATAGAGTAGGCTACCGTCGTATTAGAAATCATCAATATCAGTGTCATGCTAAATAATGTATTTGCTTATCGGTACAGTAGCCTCGTACGCATATGCATCTTTATATACGAACACCTTAAGCCAAACCAATCTTGTTTAATGCAAACTGTGTAGAAAATTCGACATTTAAAAAAGTAGTGAATTTTAATACTTTTTGTAAAACAAATAATTTCTCGATTTCTTCTCAGCGATTGACGATTTAACCGATGCAGATAATCTCGTGTGTTCTTCATGTATGAAATCGGTTATTTTGCGTACCTGTGAAGTTGCTTAGTACATTCCAAATACGTGAAAAGTAATACATGTTTTAGATTTAAATTCGGTATAATTTAATTTAAGAAGAAAAAGTACACGTCTTAAAAATATCTGGTAGCGTCTTTATAAAATTATGAGCTTACGTGATGAATTTACTAGATATTGTGTTAAAGTGGAGAAACAGTCAGTGTTTTAAAGTAGTGTGCTTAAATATGACAGACTTATAAATTGGTTGTGAATGTATCTTCATTATCTTATTTCATTTTCATGATTTAACATATAATTTGACATCGTAGTTCGGTGTGATTCATTTTAACAGTTACACCATAAACGTAATGATAATAGCTAAATATATATTGCTTAATATATATATGTATGTATGTATGTATGTATGTATGTATGTATGTATGTATGTATGTATGTATGTATGTATGTATGTATGTATGTATGTATGTATGTATGTATGTATGTATGTATGTATGTATGTATATATATACACATACATGCATATATACATACATACATACATACATACATACATACATACATACATACATACATACATACATACATACATACATACATACATACATACATACATACATACATACATACATACACTCACACACACATACATACATACATACATACATACATACATACATACATACATACATACATACATACATACATACATACATACATACATACATACATACATACATACATACATACATACATACATACATACATACATAGCTTTATTTTTATATATTACATCATTCACAACGATATCCATTATGAAAACTTCGTTGCCCAGACTATCGATGTCATCTCTTAAAAGATGCTCAGTGAATATTGGTTATATAGTTTCCAGATGTGTAAAACATTCATTTACATATCACAATACAGAGTTTTCTTTTTCTTCTCACTTTAACCTTCTTCACAAGGACAAAATTAAACGATTTATTCTTTCGGAAACTACGATCTGCCGTTTACCTGAACGAACTGATTAATTATGTTAATTGGTAGTAATTAATTAAAATAGTAGCTGACCTCCTGGTGGCATTGGAATGCGAGTCGCCTGCCCGATCCGCGACCTTTCATATACAATCATGCATATTAATCAAACATCCAACGTAAGTGTACCTTTACTAAATTAAGTACACAATTTAGGTTATGTATCGGAAGCAATTTTGAAACATCATGGAACAATCATATAGCGTGGTATCGAGGCTGAGGTCTCGACTATAGATAGACTCCTTTTCTTTCCAATGGCAACTGGAGCTCCGAAACCAAGAAAGAAAAGGAATAATACTGGATACATCGACTTAAAACATTTAAAACCAAGAATAATAGAAAATGACAGCCACACACACATACAATCCTCTTTTTGCAGAAGTCACATGTTCTTTTAAATAATAAAAAAATTCTTTAAATTTGAATATTAGTCACCCAAAAGCTCATAATTACAACTAAAATAATTAAAGATCCAGGATATAATTTGCTCTCACATAATATTTACATAAAATAACAGATGGCGATATGGCTCATCGATTTGTAGGTTTATATCAAATATTTTTCAGCATCAACATCAAGTTGAAGTAAACTAGTTGAAACAAAAACGTTCAAGCATTTATTACTGTAGAAATGTAAATGTAAGCTTTGTAACCTCAACATTTTTCTGTTGTTTACTTTGTTGTTGTTTATCTTGTCTCTGTATTTGCCTTTGAAAAGATTAATTTGGAGTCGAGAGCTCCCATGCTGGTTAGATACTAGTATTGCACTATATATATATATATATATATATATATATATATATATATTTATATATATATATATATATATATATATATATATATATATATATATATATATATATATATATATATATATAGAGAGAGAGAGAGAGAGAGAGAGAGAGAGAGAGAGAGAGAGACACAGACAGACAGACAGACAGACAGACAGACAGACAGACAGACAGATAGATAGATAGATAGATAGATAGATAGATAGATAGATAGATAGAAGATAGATAGATAAATTAAATTTCTCCGTAGTCTCTTTGTGGTGTTGGAATTCTCCGTAGTCTCTTTGTGGTGTTAACCATTCCAACCATCGAACTTGTTTCCTTTGTTGTATTTACTTTATAATTTTATTTTGTAATTAAAAACGTATATACACAACAATGCGCATTTTATAGTTGTGTTGTGTAATCTACGGTACTTCAGTATTTACTTTAGGTATTTGTTCGTGAAACAAGAATAGCTTCTGAAACTTTGCAATTATATGTTTTTATGATAACACTTTTAAATATATAAAAATTTTCTGAATACTTGACATCATACAAAAATGTCAAGATGTTTTGTTTTATTACGTCAATATATATTAAGGTTAGTTGTAAGTTGATCTGATTGGTTATAGCAGTTGACAAATATAATATCTCAGTTTACTCTCCAGATCTTCACGTTTGACAGTGGGGATGTGATTTTAATAAAACTGCATTGTGTTCTATTCTGATCTCTGCATACGTGATGGGTTAGGTGCTTATGACACGGAGGATGCTGCGGAGGCACTATTGGCGCCTCATAGTTAACGCATCGCAACCTTGGCTAGCGAAAATACGTTTGTATAACGCCTACATCCTGCCATTTTTGGTTTAGACATGTGGATGTTTGCAGCAACGATGACTGAAAAGCTACTCCCTTTCACCAATAGGACCTCTGCAGCATCCTCTGTGTCATCCTACGGCGTCTCGTAGTTTACATTGGGTGAACACATATGAACTTCGGCTAACAAAGATGTCGGATCTGTGTGTGTGTGTGTGTGTGTGTGTGTGTGTGTGTGTGTGTGTGTGTGCGCGCGTGTGTGTGTCTGTCTGGGCTAGCGAAAATACGTTTGTATAACGCCTACATCCTGCCATTTTTGGTTTGGACATGTGGATGTTTGCAGCAACGATGACTGAAAAGCTACTCCCTTTCACCAATAGCTAGACCTCTGCAGCATCCTCTGTGTCATCCTACGGCGTCTCGTAGTTTACATTGGGTTAACACATATGAACTTTGGCTAACAAAGATGTCGGATCTGTGTATGTGTGTGTGTGTGTGTGTGTGTGTGTGTGTGTGTGTGTGTGTGTGTGTCTGTCTGGGCTAGCGAAAATACGTTTGTATAACGCCTACATCCTGCCATTTTTGGTTTGGACATGTGGATGTTTGCAGCAACGATGACTGAAAAGCTACTCCCTTTCACCAATAGGACCTCTGCAGCATCCTCTGTGTCATCCTACGGCGTCTCGTAGTTTACATTGGGTTAACACATATGAACTTTGGCTAACAAAGATGTCGGATCTGTGTGTGTGTGTGTGTGTGTGTGTGTGTGTGTGTCTGTCTGTCTGTCTGTCTGGGGGTGTCTGAGGGTGGGGTGGGGTTGTATGGGTGTGTTCTTATACATAGGCGGTATTCCTTTGAAATATGCACTGTGACAAGTATGATTGGTATACCTTGAATAAATATATACATACCATTTTCAAAATAAAAGGTATATAATAACAGAGAGCAAAACGATACCTCTACGACGAGATACAAACATCGTAAGAAAATAAACATCCTGCTAGAATACAATTTTTATTAATTTTCCCATGAGGAACCCTTTCGAAGATCCCGAATTTCCTTCCTGTTAGCTATCTATAATATACAGATAATTCAGACTGAAATAGATAAACCATTCAGTGAAAACATTAAACATTCCCGGACACGGTCAACAACATATTGATAAGACAGCGGTTATTACAGTAACTAAAGATTGATTGTTTACAGTTATCTATTTATAGCCTATAGTATAACGATACATTATATATTCACTACGTCACATACTGGCGATCATTGCATTGCAAAAGAAAAGCCATTGGTTAGCACGAAGAGTTAAGAAGTACATGGAAAACTTTAGATATCTAACCAAATCAGAGTTAGGTAGAAGCCTTGTTTTGATTGGCAAAGCAACAAGCTTGAGGAAGTACAGTCTACAGGATATTTGAGTTTCTGTATCATATGACTTTATTAGTGCCAGAAAAACTTATTTATATCAAATAAGTGGAAGCAACAGAATGACAGTGAGAGGTAGGAAATTACACTATTAGCCAGATGGTATCAAATCCCAAAATACTTCCTAAACTTTCATTATAAATCGAAATTTTCCTGGTCTGAAGTACCTGTACCCTAATGTCGTGACCCAGTTCAATGATTATTCCCATATGATGTAAACATTTCCGTGACATTAAATAAACAAACTGAGATCTTATTTAGTCAACGGAACAAGTATTACAAATGGAAAATCAAATCGGTAATTATGACAGTTTCGTGAAAGAAAATACTCTCCAAACGAATACAGACAAATTCTAAGATTGCTTTTTCTTTTAGAGGCCAAAGACTACAGAATATTTACGGAGATTGTTCCTAGATAAATGTTGCCCATTGTTCACTTTATATATATTTTCCATAACCTCTGTCTTGAAATATTTTATTTTCTCAAATGAGATTGACAGTAGTATTCTGCAGCAAACAATGCATAATTAGTAACGTACCATATGTATGTATGTATGTATGTATGTATGTATGTATGTATGTATGTATGTATGTATGTATGTATGTATGTATGTATGTATGTATGTATGTATGTATGTATGTATGTATGTATGTATGTAAGTATGTAAGTATGTATGTATGTATGTATGTATGTATGTATGTATGTGTGCATGTATGTATGTATGTAAGTATGTATGTATGTATGTATGTATGTATGTATGTATGTATGTATGTATGTATGTATGTATGTATGTATGTATGTATGTATGTATGTAAGTATGTATGTATGTATGTATGTATGTATGTATGTATGTATGTATGTATGTATGTATGTATGTATGTATGTATGTATGTATGTAAGTATGTATGTATGTATGTATGTATGTATGTATGTATGTATGTATGTATGTATGTATGTATGTATGTATGTAAGTATGTATGTATGTATGTATGTATGTAAGTATGTATGTATGTAAGTATGTATGTAAGTATGTATGTATGTATGTATGTATGTATGTATGTATGTATGTATGTATGTATGTATGTATGTATGTATGTATGTATGTATGTATGTATGTATGTATGTATGTATGTATGTATGTATGTATGTATGTATGTATGTATGTATGTAAGTATGTATGTATGTAAGTATGTATGTAAGTATGTATGTATGTATGTATGTATGTATGTATGTATGTATGTAAGTATGTATGTATGTATGTATGTATGTATGTATGTATGTATGTATGTATGTATGTATGTATGTATGTAAGTATGTATGTATGTATGTATGTATGTATGTATGTATGTATGTATGTATGTATGTATGTATGTATGTATGTATGTATGTATGTATGTATGTATGTATGTATGTATGTAAGTATGTATGTATGTATGTATGTATGTATGTATGTAAGTATGTATGTATGTATGTATGTATGTAAGTATGTATGTATGTATGTATGTAAGTATGTATGTATGTAAGTATGTATGTAAGTATGTATGTATGTATGTATGTATGTATGTATGTATGTATGTATGTATGTATGTATGTATGTATGTATGTATGTATGTATGTATGTATGTATGTATGTATGTATGTATGTATGTATGTATGTATGTATGTATGTATGTATGTATGTATGTATGTATGTAAGTATGTATGTATGTAAGTATGTATGTAAGTATGTATGTATGTATGTATGTATGTATGTATGTATGTATGTATGTATGTATGTATGTAAGTATGTATGTATGTATGTATGTATGTATGTATGTATGTATGTATGTATGTATGTATGTATGTAAGTATGTATGTATGTATGTATGTATGTATGTATGTATGTATGTAAGTATGTATGTATGTATGTATGTATGTATGTATGTAAGTATGTATGTATGTATGTATGTATGTATGTATGTAAGTATGTATGTATGTATGTATGTAAGTATGTATGTATGTAAGTATGTATGTAAGTATGTATGTATGTATGTATGTATGTATGTATGTATGTATGTATGTATGTATGTATGTATGTATGTATGTATGTATGTATGTATGTATGTATGTATGTATGTATGTAAGTATGTATGTATGTATGTATGTATGTATGTAAGTATGTATGTATGTATGTATGTATGTATGTATGTATGTATGTATGTATGTATGTATGTATGTATGTATGTATGTATGTATGTATGTATGTATGTATGTAAGTATGTATGTATGTATGTATGTATGTATGTATGTATGTATGTATGTATGTATGTATGTATGTATGTATGTATGTATGTAAGTATGTATGTAAGTATGTATGTATGTATGTATGTATGTATGTATGTATGTATGTATGTATGTATGTATGTATGTATGTATGTATGTAAGTAAGTATGTATGTATGTATGTATGTATGTATGTATGTATGTATGTATGTATGTATGTATGTATGTATGTATGTATGTAAGTATGTATGTATGTATGTATGTAAGTATGTATGTATGTATGTATGTATGTATGTATGTATGTATGTATGTATGTATGTATGTATGTATGTATGTATGTATGTATGTATGTATGTAAGTATGTATGTATGTATGTATGTATGTATGTATGTATGTATGTGTGTGTGTGTGTATGCATGCATGCATGCATGCTTGTATGTATGTATGTATGTATGTATGTATGCATGCATGCATGCATGCATGCATGCATGCAAGTATGTATGTATGTATGTATGTATGTATGTATGTATGTATGTATGTATGTATGTATGTATGTATGTATGTATGTATGTATGTATGTATGTATGTATGTATGTATGTATGTATGTATGTATGTATGTATGTATGTATGTAAGTATGTATGTATGTATGTATGTATGTATGTATGTATGTATGTATGTATGTATGTATGTATGTATGTAAGTATGTATGTATGTATGTATGTAAGTATGTATGTATGTATGTATGTATGTATGTATGTATGTATGTATGTATGTATGTATGTATGTATGTATGTATGTATGTATGCATGCATGCATGCATGCATGCATGCATGCATGCATGCATGCATGCATGCATGCATGCATGTATGTATGTATGTATGTATGTATGTAAGTATGTATGTATGTATGTATGTATGTATGTATGTATGTATGTATGTAAGTATGTATGTATGTATGTATGTATGTATGTATGTATGTATGTAGGTATGTATGTATGTATGTATGTATGTATGTATGTATGTATGTATGTAAGTATGTATGTATGTATGTATGTATGTAAGTATGTATGTATGTATGTATGTATTTATGTATGTATGTATGTATGTATGTATGTATGTATGTATGTATGTATGTATGTATGTATGTATGTATGTATGTGTGTGTGTGGGGTGTACGTACGTATCTATGTGTGTGTGTGTGTGTGTGTGTGTGTGTGTGTGTGTGTGTGTGTGTGTCGGGTATATTTAAACATCACTTCCGGCGATGAGCTTTTAGTACTACTGCACAAGTCCACTTCTAAAGTATATGCCAGTGAATTAATCTTAACGAAGTTACGCCATTATGTCTTAAAAAGGTGATGAAGCAGTCTTGTTCCTGTAATGACACTACTGGAGTGAGTTTATTATCATATCACTGTTGTTTCAAGTTTTGTATACTTAGTGTATATACGCGTTAATATTTTGCATTTTACAGTTTTTGTTGTGGGGGGTTGGGGGTCAGGAAAGGCGTCCTTTCATAGAACAAGCACGTGGTACGAATATGCGTTATTTAGCTGACTTTCTTTAATTTTCTACTTGTTGACATACTGGTAGATAAAACGTTATGGTGAAGAACTATGCAAGTAACAATGCTTTTGGAATAGCAAGTAATAACGCTGTTTTGCTAGCAAGTAACAACGCATTTGGACTAGCAAGTATTAACGCTTTTGGAATAGCAAGTAATAACGCTGTTAGAGCATGACCCCTAATCGGTCGCTTTCAGATCTTCCTGCATAACAGCGGAGATCAAATTGGCAACCTTCCATAACCTGTAAAGTAATCATATTAATTTTTGGCAGATTGAAGGCAAGGCTCTTATATTTTGGGGAGACGTTAGACTAAATTGGTGGCTTTCATGGGATATTATTCCAGTTTGATTCAAAATGCATCATTAAACATACTTTTTTTGGATAAAGTAGCTATCACAGAATACATAGAGGCCGCTTACATTTACATTTGACGAGCAGCTTTTCAGATTGCTTTTTATTTGGCTTAGCGTTTTACGGCATCGAAACACAAGTATCTTAGTACCGAGGCAAATGAGACAACGTGGCATGCCAAGGGACACACCATGGTAGCAGACTAGGTCCGATCCTGTGGTAGGATTCGAACCCACACTCTATAGGTTACTAGTCAAGCATACTAATCACTGAGTCATCTCCACTCCTTCACAACTAATAATAGAAAATATGCAAGACAAATTCTTGTCAGGTGCAAAACGAGACTGTTTGAATTCAGACGACTTTGTTTAATAAACCATCATTCTATATTATTTGGTTTGAAGTTCTGGAGACCGCTCAGGTGGCCTAAGTTGTTAGAGCGTACGCTTCAAAATGAAACCCCGACCGAATCATACCAAAGACGTACAACAATGGTACTAGCAGCTGCCTCGCCTGGCGCTCAGCATACAAAGTTAGTGTCAGGATTGGTCGGCCTGGTTTATATGATAATGTATCTGGGTGAGACAATTATGCAACATGTCTGCGGCATGATGCCCCATTGCTAGACATCACTGGAAACTGCCACACAGCCGAATTCGTAGTGTTGTTATTCAAATTGTTAAAGCCCCATTTAAAATCCAAGCACACACACAGACACACGTACGCGCAAGTTTTGGAACGTAATATGTGCTTTTAACCTTTCACCTTGTACTAGTAGCATAAAAACAAACTAGATACTTCAGTATACGCTCGCACACCGCAATATTGTTATTGTCTCAACCACGTCCTCTCATTGCAGCTGTTCACTCAGAAATCGATTTGAGTAGAGTTGATGTTGTTACTGGCTTAGAGCCATTTTCAGCACACAACAAACAACTATACAAGGTTACAAGTATGACTGGTGTAGGGAGAACCCCGTTAAGAACCACCAACATACGGTAAGCTACTGATAAGCATTCTCATATAAACACGTTGGCCATGACCGAGATTCGAACATACGGGGACAAAGGTGAAATGGAAGTGACCGTAATGGAGATCGCATTAGACTACTCTGCCACCGTTTGAAAGAAACGCATCATTCGGTGAGATGATGGCGTCATCTTTTATGAGTCTGTTTTCCTGCGTGGAATCATCTGTCATCTGGTGTAAAATAATTCTTAACTAAATCTCTGCTTATTTTCCAATAGTTACAGCTTACACAACATGGAATCTTGTTCGTAAATCTATAGTCCCAATCGCTTTTTCACATTTTATTGTATCGCTTCTCTTTGTGGTTTTTTTTTTTAATTTTATTTTTATGAAGCAAATAAAATATTCTCCTTATCTAATGCTTTTTGGTAGTTTGCTTTTCTATAATAGTCCTAGTCATTAATATCGAAACGTTATAAGACAATATTGAAGGGGGGCCCGGAGTGGCCGAGTGGTCTAAAGCGCTTTCCGTTACGGGTCACTGCCATCTCACCTCTGTCTGCGTGGGATCGATTCTAAGATTCGGCTAATGTAGTTAAGTGTGAAAGCTTGCCAGTAGCTTCTCGTGGGTCGGTGGTTCTTTCCGGTTGTTTTCCCAGGCTCTTCCTCCACCAATAATACTGGCTGCCATGTATAGCCTATCTGAAAAATTTAGTTAAACCCTAAAACAACAATCTTGAAGAGTTTGTTGTTTGCGATTTACATTGTACAAGCTCGATATTAAACTCGTGTTGATATTAAAAAGAACTGAACACCAGCTTCGTTACCGACATGTTGCATCATTATAATTCTTAACGATTTTGTTCATGCTGATGAAACATATTTGACATTCTGTCTAGACAACTGCCCTTGATGTCAGCGTATTATCAATCATGTTGAAATGGTGGGAGTATTACTGTATGATGAGGCTTTTATGCGCAACAGATCATGCATGCTGTTGAGAGTACAGAAAGCTGCTCCATATCATATCGCCAAATCCGCTTGCACCTGAGACGATTTTAAAAATGGAAAACAACATTATGAAAGACACACTTCATTTTTTTATATATAAAAGTTGTCTTTGGAAGTTTTTCGGTTGCTGAGTTGTGTGGCTGTTAATCATAGCTGATGGTATAAATAACCTTATAATCTAAATCGTTTGCTGTATTGATGTATGCTTTAACGCCATTCTTCAGCTATACATGGCGGCCAGTATTAATGGAGGAAGAACCCTGATAATCAGTCAGGATAATCTGACTAGGTGAGAAATCATGCTACATGTCTGCAGCATGATGCCTAAGTGCTAAACATCACTATAAACTACCACGATGCAGACATCTTAACGATATGACTGATACGTTAAAATCCAACACACACACACACACACACACACACACAGATATGGCATCTTCGTTAGCCAAAGTTCATATGTGTTAACCCTATGAGTCGCCGTAGGATGACACAGAGGATGCTGCAGTTCACTATTGGTGAAAGGGAGTAGCTTTTTAGACATCGTTGCTGCAAACATCCACATGTCCCAAACCAAAAATTGCAGGATGTATGCGTTAAACAACCGGATCTTCATTTTCGCTAGCCAAGATTGCGATGCGTTAACTCTGAGGCGCCGTAGCCATCAAAAGCTGGTCACCAATAGTGCCTACGCAGCATCCTCCGTGTCACAAGCACCGAACTCATCAGGTATGCAGATATCAGAACAGAATACAAAGCAGTTCGATTAAAATCATATCCCCACTGTCATACGTGAAGATCTGACAACGACCGCTTTGGGGTCATGTTCTGGTGACTTTTGAATAAGCCCATGGAAATGCAGATATCACAAATCTGACAGTGAATCAAATCGTTCGGCACTCATGAATGCTCTTCAGCAGCTACACTTCTCAGTCTCCCAAAGGCAAAGATACAATGTTTTATCTTATTGCCTGTTAAATTTAGCTACTATGGTAAAACATAGATCACTGAACATGACCCTAAGCGGTCTCTGTTAGATCTTCGTGTAGGACAGTGGAAATCTAATTTTAATAGATTTGAACGCGAAGGTACGGCAGGTCACATATATCATCAGGTCTAGACGATTGCACGGGTGCTCGAGGCGACTTGGATGCTGAGATAAAGCAATAATCGGAAGGAAAAAATATCATACTGAATGACAAAATTATCTCAGATTACTCCCGCCCCACCGGTTCTGACATATGACTATATCTATGATAGTATGAGAGACAAGGTTAGCAAAGTGCATAAACTTCGTTCCAAGCTTGAATCTCGATTTCCTTCTGCTATTTCTATCGTTGAAGGACCACGACCATAATATATGGCTTGTTTGACTCCTGTTACATTGTTTCGGTTATCGTTTTCTAGGAGACGATTGACCACGGCGTTATTATTGCCCGGATCGAGTAATTAATAAAATGAATATGAAACTAATGGATGGAATAACAGAGATCTGAACAGAGATATACAAAAGAACAACGCGATCGCCGCATGTACGATATAACAATTTAACCAATTATATAGATAAAAGGAAATTGAACATGACATTTGAATAATACTTTCGCTTAGAAAGAGAAGTTGACAATTATGCGAAATGCGGTTAGTCGCTCTGTTATACCGATACATAAAATTTCATCCAAAACTAGAATTACCAGCATGTCAGCATAGCCTGGTTGCTTCTGGTCCTTTCCAAATCGCTGTTGGTGACAGGTCGACATTGCCATATTTATTTTCCTTTTCTCTCTGTCTCTCTCTGTCTCTCTCTCTCTCTCTGCAATATCATCGGGTAATGGTTGTACTCAGCAATCATTGTCATTGTGTAGCACAGGTATGTAGCTATTATATCCCCTTTTTTCATTTTCGAGACTCACTCTTTCTATGCAGCCGTATCGCTTTCTCTGGCTCCAGATATCTCAAATTTTTCCAGACTTCAGTTTCTTGGACAATTTAACAATAAATGCTTAATATTTCCCGAGCTAAGTTCTGGCTTCAAACACAAACGTAAATTGGCTTTTTTTTCGGGATAGATCATATCTAAAACATTGAATTGTATTTGGAAAACACACTCCCTCATTTAGCTTAGTCAGTCAGGATTAATTTTCACTAACTGACATGATTTTAATTTTCCCATCGATGGCTGAATAGTATTAATTCCGCCATTATGAATAACTATTACTGGACAATTTCAGTTTTTGACACTTATTTTCAAAAGGGACAAATTGTCTCAGGATTGTCTCTACTTTGTCATCGTCCTCTACTTTACCCTACGTTAACATGTATGATGGGTTTTCCTCCTACCAGGACCTAATTAAAATCCAGTCGTGCCCCAAATAGAGCGTATCCCATCTTTGACGGGCAGTAATGTATTGAGAACCTAGCCCATACGTCATCGTTTTAATTGTTTTTCATGCTGTCCACGACAGAATGTGCTGCGAGAGCATCTTAATAAAATTGCACCCTCTACACCTTTGTGTAACTGTTTTTAAATAACATACACAAGAAATCTTTTTCTTTTCGCAAATGGACCCGGACTAATTCGTCTCAAACCCTTTATTTTTAAAACTTAAATGAAATCTTTGCTTTAATTGCAATTGAAAATGTTTATGGCAAATCCTAAAGAACGTTCCAGTCTGAAATTACTGTATCGAACATTAGTGGAACTATTTTTTAATTGTTCTATAATTGTTTTTGCAAAATTGCGTTTTTCTGCAGAAAATGTTAGCGAAGCAGTTTGACAGGAAATATGTGGCAAAGTGTCATGCAGTGAACATGGTGGCTATATGAATCTTATTTAATCAATATATTTATCAGATCCAATGTGCACAGCTGTTCCCATTGTTCCGTTTGGCAACTGTTACCTCTCAGTTATATCTGGTTTTCATACGTAGCCTTCAATAACATGCTGTGAACTTTGGTTCACACCATCGATGACCATTTACTCACTTTGTCAGACCTAGGAAAATATAGGTCAGAATTGGAATCTCTTCATTTGCACCGAGTCATATTGATACAATCGGTTCACCATTGACGAAAATTAAATACGTAGAAACAGTAAACATAAAATATTATACGACAAGCATTCATTTGCTTAATTGGAGTAATTTGTTATATCTTGAAGGCGATAAAAGAAACCATATAGCAATAATTAACATGGCGATCAGCTACTAAATTGCAAACCACGTGACTCGCTTCTCACTGCATAAGAAAACAGATTGGATATAAAGTCAAAATGCTAATTAAAATGTGAGTTTGGCATTGAAAAAATATTAATCAGCCTTAAACCCCAGGACACATTCTTTGAAGCGTAATATACACTCTCAGTAATAAATTATAAAAAAAAATACAGGTCACAAGGAATTCAAAGCTAATCTAAATTTACTGACGAATATAATGTAAACACATTTAACCTTTTTTCTTCGATCGGTGATAGCATAAAGGTTGGGTGTTGCTAATGCAGAATTGGTGCATTTGTTGAATTGTAGTGTTGATTGTTTCTTCCATAATGTACTGCCCATTTTAAGCAAAGATGTTATCATGTTGCTGCGTAATGTCATGCTGGTATTTTAATTTGTTTTTCACAACCACCAAGCTTACTCTGTCTTTCTGTACTTGTATTTCTTGATATTTGTACAGAAAATTCTACTGCTTTGTGGGTATCTATTCTGTTCTATTTTTAAGAGCCAGGTAAGTACAGACGTCATAGGATTTGTGTTAGGAACAATTACACCATTATACCATTATGTGTTTATATTGGGTTGGAGAAAAATGGTGCTGCGTCAACTTCAACGCGCGGTCAAATAACTTCGTCCACTTTTACTTGAACTGTGGAGCCCTTTGTTGTTTTTGTTTTTAAATCGGTTATGTGATTGCATCAACCAATAAAAAAGCAGCATTTATGTCAATGCTAACGAGGTAGTACACCACGTTGGAATGATCCATTGTCTTTCAAGGGAAATAAGCATGCTATTCAAAATGTAATGGTTCTTGTAATATTGGAGAAAAATGCTTTCTTTAAAATTATAATAAATGTGCCTTGCATTGCAATATATATATATATATATATATATATATATATATATATATATATATATATATATATATATATATATATATATATATATATATATATATATATATATATATATATATATATATATATTACATTTTTTTCAAGTCACATAATACACATTGTTCAATTTTTTCCCTTGTGGAAAAATTCAAAGGCAATTTATAGTACGATGGAAAATCTGGCATTTTCCATATAACTGCCACAGTACTGAACAAAACACAATCCTTAATCTATACATAGATGCGAAACGTATACACCGGTACGCTAGTTTCGGAGCACTGTCTGACTCGTTAGACTTGCAGATTGGTTTCTCACTTATATGGAATGAAGGATTCTGTAAAACAAAACCCAGACCTATTCTTATTAACAATGATATAGGTGTCATGAAAACCAGGACTCGAGTCAACTATAATGATTCTAATACACCTTATACTATGAATGTAATCATGTATCGCTTAGGTGTAACACACTGATTGCTCAGACCTTATCCTTCATCATGCCTTTACCATTTTCTATTTGTTATCTTAGAATTTCTCAAAATATATCTTTAAAAATATTGGGAATAAATGCTAACCATGTTGTTCAGTCCATTACCATGGCAGCCCAGTAGTCAAATGGGCTCAAATTTATACATCACTCACATCTCACCTCTGCTAATGTGAGTTCCAGTCTCAGTATGTGTGAAAGCTTGCCAGTAGCATCCCGTGGGTCCGTGGTTCTTCCTGGCCTTAACGGGTCTTTGCTCCACTGCCATGTAAAGACGACTGGTATGTGCTGAAAATGGCTGTCTCCCACCCCGACAACAAAAATAATGAAATAGCAGAATATGAGGATTTTAATCAATATCAATTTCGATGGCCAAATGGGATGAAAACCGAGTTATTCACTTCATCGAATGAGCCCAGCATACGTTTCTGATTGGTTGAATTCAAATGATGATGACTGAAGAGTGATGTCCTTTCTATAAAACTATACGATTTTCTCAAATTGTGTTGTTTACTCCGATCCTTTTATAGCATTGTCATAGGCCCCACTTGACCTTTACCGATCACTGCCATCTCATTTCTGTCCGCATGATTTCGATTTTATGTTTTCCAATTTCATTGTTTTTGTCATTTATTGTTCTGTAGTGTAGTCATATCATTATTGATGGTGTAAAGCGCTTAGAGCTTTTAAAGATTAGGCGCTATACAAAGTCCTCATTATTATTATTATTATTATTATTATTATTATTATTATTATTATTATTATGATTAGGAGGGAAAGCTTCCTAGCAGTTCACCGTGAATCGTTGGTTCTTATAGGGGTTTTCCTCCACTTGTTTTAATGGCTGTAGTGTATCGTGCGCTAACAAATGACATTACACCCAAAATAGAAACACTGGCCTAGTCATGTAATGTACTTTCAAATAGATAGATAATAAAACCCGTGAACGTTTTCCAATCTATAGCAAAAAATGTAGTGATCGTGTGATATTTCAGATTTCTGCTTATCGTCAAATTAAAATTAGGCCTAACTGTGTGAAATAGCTCAACTTTTGAGTTGTAAATTCGCATTAATTGATATTTGATTTGTTTGCTTTGTATCAAATGTGAAAAGGAAGCTATATCCATTATATTAGTACATACTAAATAATCTCGAGTTACAGAAGGACAAAATATCCTGATTTTAAAAGAAGAGTCCCCTCCCCCCAATGAAATGGTTGGTTTCATACGTAAAAGCCTTTGCCTGGACTAGTCGTGTTTCTATTGGCCAAATTACGACCGTTTAGAAGCATGTATTGCCTCAACGAATAAGATTGACGGGAAAACATGTCTTTGTAGATCATACGATTACACCTATACATGAAAATTATATCCTGTTATACGAGTGGAAACAAAGAAATGAAACTAAGCAATTTTCCATGTTATTTATTTGAAATGACCAAATGGTTTAGCTTCTTAAATGATTATTTCCTGGTTAGTGGGTTTTAAACATAATCCCATGACATTCTTTTCGAGCTGTTTACACATATCCAAGTGATGTCATCCCTAAACGGAAGAAACATAAGACTATACTTTTCATCACAAAAATAACGCCATAATAGGAATTTAAATTTCTTCTGTAACCTCATAACCTAATAAATGTAGTCACTGTTTGAGGCCACGAGCAATGACTATTAATTAATATTTTTAATTGACGAAAGCAACGAAAAGTATTATTCTAAATTGGCAGTCTATGAGTATTGATATAATAAATTGACAAAGTCTATGAATATTAATATATTTAATTAGTGTTAACAAATATAAACAAATTATACAAGAAAGGCGCATGAATACGTCATTCCTTTCTAGTGGTATGAACTAAAAGCTTCTAATTTTCTGTGCCACATGATCTGAGTTTAACCAACATAAATGCTTGTCTCAAAATGTAAACAATGTAATTACATATATGTGCAATGGAAACTTTTAAATCTTGGTAAATTAACAGCTAAACTTAAGAACAGTGCAGTGTTCATTTAAAAAGAGAAAAGAAAAAATGTACCAGAAATCAAAAAATATAAATAATATTTGTTTCTTCTTCTTGCAGTCGGATGACGATAAAATTACAACACCTATTAACATGACTGTAAGAGAAATGAAAAAAGACTGCATCAAGTTTGAAACATATGTAACTGACATGCAGCATGATGATCGCTCCGGTGGCCTAGTGGTTAGAGCGTCAGCCTCAGATGCGAGAGGTGGTGGGATCGAACCCCAGCCGAGTCATACCAAAACTTACAAAAATGGTACTAACAGCTGCCTCGTTAAGAGCTTAGCATTTAGAGGCTAATGTTATAACTGGTCGACCGGTGTCAAGATATTGTGTATGCGTTGATGTAAAGATGTGAACATCGTAGTCATTCAAAAAAGTAAAACTAAATCCATGTCTATCACGTTATAATATGACATCAGATGGATCCATCAATGTTTCCATCTATCCAGTCTAAAACAAAAACCGTTTCTTATATTTTGCTGTCTAACTGGTGGAAATTTTGATTATGTCATTCATTTGAAGTTAAACTTCAGAAAGTACATATTCACCTGGTCTGCCAAAAATGTTTGGTTAAATTAATTTAATCAGAATGTTCAAATGAGAGCACGCATCCGACAGTGATTCTGGAACCTCGGATGACCGAATGTCCATGTCTCTCAACTTTATAGATCACACGCACACATCTCGTGTCTGTCCGCGTGACTTGGAGTCTTAACTCGACCAATGTGGGTATAGGAGAAAGCTTGCAAGTAGCTTCCTTTGGGTTGGCGGCTCTTTCCGGTTTTTCCTGCCCCAAATATAGTGACGTCCTTATACAGCCTATCATGTGCTGAAAAACGGTGTTAAATCCCTAAAACCAAAATGGAATGTTGTTCAAACTGGTTCTCGAGAAAACGTTTATGAGCTCCATTTCCAATTTATTATTGGTTTGATGCATACGATCTGACATTAACCTTGCATATGGAACGAAAGTGGGCTTTACAAACATAGCATTGTAAATTTCCATACTGGTATCCGGTTATAAAATACCCGTATGTTCTTGTTTCCTAGAAAATTGCCAGAGCCTAGCTTAATTCATGCTAGAGTTCTGTAAAGATGAGACATTAATTCATATAAGAGTATAGTTTCATTGATGTTAGAGTTGTTTACAGAGCCTAGCTCCATTTATGTCAGAGTATTTTATAATGCATGCAAGTAAGAGTGCTTGAGAGTATTGTTTCATATATGCAAGAGTACTAGATAGAGTAGAGCTTAATTCATATAAGATAATTTGAGAGAGTATAGTTTAATTCATGTAAGAGTAATTGAAAGTGCAGCTTACTTCATGTAAGAGTACGTGATAGGATTCAACTAAATTCATGCAAGAGTACTTGATAGAGTATAGCTTCATTATTGTAAGAGTACTTCAACCACTTGAACTAAACCATGTGCAAAACAACATAAGCTATTGTGTTTGGTATCTTTCGGTGATTTGTTTTACGTTTATACGACAACTAACTTACATCAGTTACGACAGGTAATTAAAACAGACATATATATGTTTTGTTTCAAAAGCATTTTGAAAATAACATTGGTTTATTTATCAAATTCAATCACAAACTTTTAAAATATGGTATATATGGAGGATCTCAAATGGAAAATTTTTAATATTTAATTTATGAACCTCGTTGAATTATTTCCGGCTTTTGCATGCTGATGTCTGCAGGCAAAAGTTGGAAATTAATCAGTGAGTTTATTAAATTCAGTATTAGAATCACTCCCCTTTTGAGATCTTATCACATGGATTTTATTCAAAGTGGGAGAAGTCTAGATAGAACGAAGTAGAAATGATATTTGGCATTCCAGTTTTTGGATATTTATCTGAATGGATGAGTGCTGGATGAAGAGGTTTGTAATAAATCTAGAGGTGTTACTGTTGATGATATACGGTATCCCGGTGTTGATTCGAATTAACACGGCTGTAATGGAATCCATTTTTCCATATTTAATGTTTTGTGCATGTATATTTTCATGATAGGACATGGAAGAAAGCTGTTGTTGCATAGATTTCTGTCTAGTTGAGAGACCAGTATTTGTCAACACTCTCTTCATATTAGGACAGTGTATTTACTCCTATATGTTGACATTTCAACCATGTTTGTCCTGGGGATGGGCTGGAAGACATTTCTCTACACAGACTAGATATGTTTGGACAGCATAAATGATTTTTTTCAGTCCTCACATATTTTCCGTTTAACTATGCGAACGCTTGTTTACTCGTGTTCCAGCTTTGTTCAGCATTCGGAGAATTTCCATGTAGAAGTAATGGGCAACAGTCTAACCAACGTAACTCGCAGCCTGCGTTTTTTTTTTTTTTTTTTTTGTTTGTTTGTTTGTTTAGAGGGTTAGTTGCGATGTGATGCCGACAAGGGGGATGGGGCAACCGGGGATTTATCCTCGTAAAGGGGCCCGATCCGAACAACACTTTTAATTTTATAAAAGACAAACTTTGTTTGAACAAGAACTTTGAAAGGCCCGGGTGTTTCTTACCCCAGGGCCCGTGATCGTTCTCTACGGCACTGGGTGCTTGTTGTCCATCACCCACGCCCTCCACCCAATATCAAATCGGCCAACGATTGGAAAGGCCGCCATCTGGTAAAATAAACTAGCTACAGAAGGCGAAGCAAGAAGAATTTCTACCGTCGCGGCCAGTCAGTACTTAAAATTCTGCGCAAATATTTCACTGGAGTATTTGGACCAGACAGTTGCACCGACAATGTTAACTTGTTGACATTACAAATATCAGACTGCAAACAATGTGTGATAAATAGTAATACCTTATCATGTTACATAATAATCTTATATAATGGTATCATGGTTCACTATAAATTATTATAAAAATGGTCAAAAATATCGTAGCAATCGAATTTATTTTATAAACAATGGTGTGACAAGATAACATAGATAAGAGGAAGATAGCTAATTTAGCAAAATGACATTGAACCATGTTAAAAAAAAAATGGAACGAGATGGACACATCCTGATACACTGTACATGGATAGTGGCTTAATTGTTCCGTGCTTGTCTTTATAATTTTTAATAATTTCTGCTTGTTTGTTTGCTTTTGTGTTTGTTTGCTTGCTTATGTGTTCGTTTTATTATTTGCTTAATTACTTACTGTACTTGCTTGTTTTGTTTTTTTTTCTTTGTTTGCTGTTGTTAGTTCTTGTGTGAGGTTTCAACTGGGTGACAATTTAGACGATATAGTCAATAGTGTAAATTTGAAGAACCCAATGTACGGGCTGAAATGAAATACTTCTACGTCGAACAGAGGAAATGATAAAGAAATAATAATAAATAATTATGCAAGTAATAGGATACCGAAATCAAATCATCAGTTTCTACTTTTGAAACAGGTGCCTCCATCCCGTAATATTGGTTAAATTTCTATACAACGTCGGGTGCTAATTTACCTAGCTGCGTTTGTTCACATGTTAAGAGTGGGCCCCGAGTGGTCTAAAGCGCTCTCCGTTATGGATCACTGCCATCTCACCTCTATCTGCGTGGGTTCCGTTCTCAGATTCGGCCAATGTGGTATGTGAGAAGCTTACCGGTAGCTTCTTGTGGGTCGGTGGTTCTTTCCTGAGATTTTCCCGTGTTCTTTCTCCACCATTAATAATTGCCGCAATGTAAAGCCTATCCTGTGCTGAAAAATGGCCTTAAACACTACAACAACAACAGGTTCAGAAGTTCAGTGATAACTTAATATGCACACTGTGCATTTTACAGCAACACTCACGCTGCACGTAAATCGTTTGTCGTCGGTTTTCATCATGTCGTAAAATGCATAGGATCGAAATTAATATTGATATCCCTCCCAATCGATAGAACCTGGGCCTGGGGATTAAAGCTTGCTAAACTGAAACAGTCACAGCGAAATGTTCTCAGAACCTGCTTGTGTCTTCTTTTAAAAATAGCAAATGTTAATAATGAAACTACTGATTTAAAATGGCCACCTCATAACACAAAACCGTGAATGATCTTATCACTGAAGCACATGAAAATAAATTAAGTGCCTCGCCTCCACCGCTTCGGCAAGGAAGACCATCTGCCTCCTCTGCGTTTGTGCCACGCATGACCGTAGCATGTTTAACCCTTCTTGGGCTGCTTTTTGTTAATATTGTATTATTGTTGTCTGTGCTATTGTTGTTTTGCACTGCAGATGTATAATCTTTTTAAATAAAACCTTGTGCCAGTCTGAGTCTTCATGCCATTGAAACGTTACTTTGCTGCAGTGACAATGGAAAATAAACATCTTTTCGACGCCTGAAAATAAAAGAAAATAAATTGATGGGCGGTGAGGAGGTTTACAGTTGTAAAAATTAATTACATTCGAATGCCCCAGGGAATAACTTACATAGACACATGTTTATTTTCTTTCTTTCTTTTAAAAAAAATAACGATCAAATATCCTTGCTTTGGGAAAAGCTGTAGTTTTAATTTAAATATGTGAAAGAGCTCTTTTGTCGTCTTCTATTTGCCAGAAAATGACAAATTTATAAATCAGATTTGTTATACGGAGGATTGGTATTTGCATGCCTATGTTTCAAACAACGCCAAGGGAAAAATTCCAAGCTAGCATGGTCAACTTAAACTCACTAATTTTATTTGCGGGGTTGGATGGTAGTGGTTTGTTTTTAATAGAAATAACCATAAATATTGTAATGTTGGTAGCATTTGCACAATGTCATCAATACCAGTTCACTAGGTGAAAACTGAAAATTGTCCCCGCTCTGTGGTTATGATAGGTTTTATATAAAAACAAATGTTCTGTAGGAAACAGTTTCACACAGTCTGTCTTTATATAAAGTTATGAAAGTAGACATGCAATAACGAATGTATTTGAAAATAGTCCGTCCATCGCATAGCTTGAACAATTATTATTGATCTGATATGCAGATTAAAACCTGTTTAGAACTGTATATTGTTTAAATTGACAAATATCAATTATCTTAAGGTTTAAAAAAGCCTGGTTCCCAAGAAACTTCTATCTATCTATCTATGGATCTAACGCGCGCCGCGAGAGAGAGAGAGAGAGAGAGAGAGAGAGAGAGAGAGAGAGAGAGAAAGAGAGAGAGAGAGATTTCATTTAGCCATTCCCTTAAATGAAAGATAACTCGGATTAGACGTAATCGTCACGGAGCCTAAGGCGTTATTAAGTAGATTGAGTGTCAATATTTTGGAATGCGTACCCGGCAACATGGCGTGTTCTGTATTATAATTGACCCGTAATATCAGCTGATATCGTACCTTTCATATAAAACCAGTCAAGCTTCTCGGCATTCGTGGTTGAATATGAAACGAGTCAAGCTTCTCGGCATTCGGGATTGCTAGAATGTAATGACATAATATACCCTCAGTAATGAATAGTAAAAACTGCTCTTTTTTTGTGGAAGAATCTGATCAGAATAAATATTATAAGTTCATGATTTGGGTCTCTTTTGTCAACCCGACTTCACATAAATTATATCCTGATCAATTTAGTGTACCGGTTAACAGAGGCGTAGCTGGGGGGGGGGGGGGCAGGGTACATATGTCCCCGGGCGCCATACTAGTGGGGGCACCAAAATGGGCTTTGAAATAGGTTGTAACGGGTAATGGTGATTTTATTGATGAAAAAAATGGGTTTCAGAGTTGAGGTGGTGGTGGTGGGGGGAATGAATATTGTCACCGGGCGCCAAACACTTTAGCTACGCCTCTGCCGGTTAATCTACCTATGTATCTAGCAAATAGCAACAAGTAACAACACACACACGGACACACTCACACGCGCACACACACTTGAGTATTAGTAACATAGTGAATGGAAGTTTACCACTTTAGTCATGACACTCCTTCTCAAATACCCAATTGATCTGCAATTGTACTAAGTTTTTTTCGTTTTATCAGTACTAATAAATTTTAATGCTTCCAGTAGCAATTTAATTTACCTTCCTATTATCGTGAAAATGTATTACTAAATGTTACAATAACGTTCAGTCGTATATGAGGAGAAAACTATGTAACGTAGGAACATATGTACAAGAACATAAAGCTTTTAAATGAAGGTACCGGGCATTTAATAATGGAAGAGGTATTTTTTTAAAGAAAGCTTCCGGCTCTCAAATATCTTAGAAACATTACTGATGATTATTAGCAACAACAGTAACACACACACACACACACACACACACACACACACACATTGGTTTGAAAGTAACTAAACTCCATGCCTCCCCCCCCCCAATATAAACATTTAATGTACACTATAATTATTTTCCAATTTGTTTTTTAAGTGTATTATGTAGATGCTAAACAAAATTCTTAAAGAAAACTTAAACTGTACTTATGTAGATGTTTTTATAAATGGTTTTAATCATATTGAAATAATAATCCCGTATTGTCAATTATAAGAAGAAAAAGAACAAATACAACTAATTTGATATAATGTATAGTTCAACTTAACATCTATATAGCATTTGCTCTCTGTGTTCATGTCATGCTAACGAGGCTGAAATATTAACAATATTGAACTATAACTCGTGACGTAATATACAGAAGAAGGAAAACTAGCATTTTTATAACATACATTAAATTGTTTATTGTCTACCATTAAGTCATTCTGTCATTCGAGTTAAAAGTGTATCAAGATGATACTAAAATCTCAAAATTTCTCAACAATATTTACTCCACTTTTTGGGAAGTTGCTCAGACAAAAAAAAATTCAAGAAATTTCTTTTCCATTTTATCTGGTCCAATACATTTTTCTGATTTCTTATATTAGTGTTTGAAAACAACTTTGCACACCCGTCTAACATTCAGTTAAGTAGTTTAATTTTCATTGTAACACACGCTTAACAACCGTGCTTTCTGTCTGATATCTAAGTTTGAATCCGATGACACTACGCACACATTCGTTAAACTATTTGAGATGTGAAATAGATCCTTAGAATTGGTATAGTACCTCATTCGTTCTACAATACTTTGATCTATATAGTTCAGCCAAAGAAAATGCCACGAACTACTACTTCTTCTTCTTCTATGATTATTATTATTATTATTATTATTATTATTATTATTATTATTATTGTTGTTGTTGTTGTTGTTGTTGTTGTCGTCGGCGCTGCTCTATTTCGTTTCAATGCCATTGCTTTTTATATTTCATCTTATTGTACTTCATAGTTACATTTAATAGGAAGGGAATATCTTCATATAGCTTTTTGCAATTCTTCAGTTTTAAATTTATATAATTTTTAAATGGTGCGGTATATTCGTTGTTGTGTTGGGTTGTGACATTGTATAGCCATTTTTGTGTTGAGTTGCCGTTATTGGCAGAGTATATTCATTGTTAGGTCTTACTGGACATTTTGGGGGGCCACTTTTCGTCGGACGATGACCTATTGCAGAAAAATCATAATAATATTACATTACAGATACAAATACAAAATAACTAATGATTTTATTTGAAAGGATGCTTGTAAGATTCTGACTGAGGTATTAAAGGTAGTTCCTTATGCAACTAACGGCTTTTATACTGAATTAACTCTGCCATCAACCCCTCCTTTTTACATTCATTTTTTTTTTACAGGAAAGACCTATTTTGAATATTTTCCTGTGACAAGACAGCTAAAATAATCAGTTTGTGTCTTATGCACGAATAAAGTTCACTAGTACTGTAACAAATTAGCATACTTTTTATTACCCCTCAACCATCTAGATTTTTAGATATTTACCTCTGTAGCAGACACACGAGAATACATAAGCCAAGTCGGCTGCTCATTTGAAGCACAAGTTACGCATTTGATCTCCAATGCTAGTCTAACTGTGACAGGCAGTGTCACCAACAAGTCAACCCATTTCCTAGTGTAACTCATATATTTGTTGGTAGACATGATTATACACCTTTTATAAATAGACTGTATGGGTCCCTACCTTTCATAATTTCCATGTAAATTCTTTTTCTCCAAGTATATGACTGAATCGTTATATCATTTCCAAGCAAATCTGACATTCTGTACTCTAAATTGGTGTGCTTTCTTATTAGTGTTATTTCATGCAAGAAACTGCTTGTGTTATCTTGTGAATAGATGTAGTTGGCTTTCATAAAGACCTTTTACTTTCATCTTTTTCCATTCATCTCGAAAATAGTTTCTTTGTGCCATTTTGATAATCATTTTCCTTTTAATAGCTTTTATGTTCAGAGTTTGGTTCGTCTTAATAAGTTCCTTTGCTCACTTTTTGTGAAATATCTTCTCTTGTTCGAAACACTGAGGTTCCGCCAGTACATAGATTAAAAATAGCATACATGGCAATGGACGTTTTACTGGTTTGCCCATGGCGTATGAATACTCATATAATTATAATTTCAGCATTACACGGTTCTCTCTCTCTCTCTCTCTCTCTCTCTCTCTCTCTCTCTCTCTCTCTCTCTCCACATATGCTGAAATATGTATACGTGGAGAAGAAGAAGAAGAAGAAGAAGAAGAAGAAGAAGAAGAAGAAGAAGAAGAAGAAGAAGAAGAAGAAGAAGAAGAAGAAGAAGATGAAGAAGAAGAAGATGGAGAAAGAAGCGGGATAGTACACACATTAATCTGACATTCAGTGGCAATAGTAGTATAGGCTAATGGCATTTACTTAACTCTAATAACTTCAATATTTAAAAGCCTAGGATGGATGCCGCGAATGTCCTGGCGTGTTTTTGGGCAATGCACTATAAATATTAAATAATCAAACTGCCTCGCGCTAAAAAAAAATTTAATAAAAAATGCAGTGCTGTAAAACACCAATCGAATCAAAATCAATCATATATTGTTATCACCTTTTTGCATCATTTCGATATTCGTCTCAATAATTTGTTTGATACATTTTGATTCACTAAATACACAACCAGTAGTAAAAACTAACAAAATAAAATTGCATACATCGGGATATGTACAGAAAGGAAAGACTATTGGAAAGGTAACTTCGCCACATTATAAAATGTTCTGTGCTGCTCATACAGTTTTCAGATTTAAACCTTGTTTGTTTTAATGAAGAGATACGTTGTACATTCATGACGTAAATAGTTTTTAAAAAAAATCACACTGTTCTTGTTTGTGACGGAGATAGCAAAACCCTCAGACTTCTCAAAACTGAAAAATCTCCAAGCTTCAGTAGGAAGCTGGTGACTTTTTTTCTGCAACGAAAAGGGCGAACACATGTTACCAAATCATGATGGAGTGAAATTAAATATTGCCCAAAACCAAAATAATTTGTAAACATTATATAACTGATAAGCGTAGATATATGTGACATTTAATCTATCCACGATTATATAAATCGTGTTACAAAGTGCAAATGACCTTTGATACATACATACATACATACATACATACATACATACATACATACATACATACATACATACATACATACATACATACATACATACATACATACATACATACATACATACATACATACATACATACATACATACATACATACATAGATACATACATACATACATACATACATACATACATACATACATACATACATGCATACACACACACGCACGCGCGCACGCACGCACGCACGCACGTACACACACACACTGTAAAGTCGCCATCTTAGTAAGAGGGGAAGAGCAGTGGTTACTTGGATTTGGTTGGCGTTATCTAGGGAATGACCATCTCGATTTTATGACCCGGTATTGGTAGATAGATATAACATCAACAGAGAACCGAGCAAGACTAAAGGAAAGAAATAATGGAATACGAGCCCCCTTCGACAAGAAAAATGACAAAATTGAATCAATAACAAATTAGTAGCGGCAACTCCAAGTCAACTTAAGTTATGCCAACAGAATTTAAATAGCAGTGTCAAATTTTTATTTATTTCACGACTGATTGGATCACCTTTCTCCTCTCTTGACCGCGTATCAACGTCTTCCTGTTTCCTTGAGTCTTCCACTTCCGAACGCTTCATCCCTTTCTGGACTTCTCAGTCCATTATTCTAAACTCTTCACATCTTTATTTCCGGACTTCCGTCTTCCGACTGTCCCGTCCCGTCCCGTCTCTCCCAGAAAGCTGTTTTCTTAAGGGACAAAACTACTCCCAAACCATTTATATGTACCACGTTCTATACGTCCATAAGATTCCTAACTTACACTACTCGGAATCATACTAGCTATCCATACTGCATACATTCTTACTTAATCCGATACAACGTCACCCTCACTTAACAGCGACCAGCCATAAAGTACCACGTGAGTGTTGTATCTAACAGTACCGTATCGCTTTACCTACGCTACTACGAGCTCGATTAATATTGCATAAAATTCACAAAATCCAGCTCATAGCAATCCCTAACCTCATTATTACAAAATCAGATATAAATATGTAATTATCGTTAACTCACGATAACCAGTATAGTCCTAACAAACAAAGGAAAGTATTTCATACAACCCTATGAAATCCTACACATATGACGACTTGGATCGTATGCAATTATATCAATGAACTAGTAACTGTAAAATTAAAGAGATAAATTGCATAACAACTATTGCATAAACACATTTCCATGAAATTGAATAAACGTTACTGTGAAGTGTTGAATTTTGAATAAGCATTGAACTTTAAAGTTGAATGCATTGATATCTTAGCACGGTAGACAGTTGAACTAACGACCCTATCACTTGATAGGAACCCACGTCAAATAGTCATTCTTCAAAGATAAGCGTTATATAACGTAATTCAGAGATTCTGACTGACGAAAGAAATGTTTTTCTCATCCAAGCGACAGAGAAATCTAGCTGTTTTGCTAACCTTACTTTTCTTAGCTCAGTCTAGTCATCTCAGACCAATCGTCTCAGTCATGGTGTCCACGCGCTGAGAACTACTTTTAACAGAAGAAACCCTTATTGTTTGTCTTCTGCTGTGCCATAGTTGTTCTCAAATAAAACAACAACAACAGCAATAACAACAACAAATAATATATAACCAAGACATAGTTACTTAAGGTCAATCTATCTTAAAAACATACCAAAACGCGTGAAAAATAGTATATACTGTTAGCTACATTTAATAAAACTGACCTGAAAATTTACTGTGCTACAGATAGAATAAAATTCTCAATGGTGTGTGAAATGAACTATGTCAGAAAACACTGATCAGTGAACATAAAACTGTATACCTATACACTTCATATCATCCTAACTCTCTAAACAACAACGGAAAACTTAGCAACAGCCAGAAATGTGTTATGTCAAAGATTCTCAAATTATAATTTTGTTAAGCATCTCCGTTGTACTCCAGCTGAACATACATGCAATATTTATTGACAAATAATACACTTACCAGCCAGAAGGAACCGTTTATAATAGCCAGAAGGAATCATTTACTCCTCAACACATTAATCCACAAGCAAATTTCACTGCATCACTTGCCATATTTCCAAGACAGAAATATAAATTTTCAAAGAATCCGTGAACTTGAAAGTTTAGCACGTGGTTATCCTTCAGGGTCCGCATATTTAGAGGGTGACGATGGTCTTTTATACGGGAGAGTGGGGTATTCAAAATTGGAAATGATGAAAGGAAACAGTTTCTTTCTAATAATATTAAATATTTATTGTCAATTCATATAACATCCATATATTAAATGTGATAATACCTCATTACTATGCGACGTTTTATGTTGTTATTTTTCTTTGCTCACGTGTATATGAACTGTGTACTTCGGATGCAACGGTCACTCCACAGCCCTCATTAGTATATTTGTATTCATGTGCCGCAATGTAAACATTGGGTCGTGAACACTAGTAAAGAGTTCTTTATACTTTAAAGGATAATATTGGGTGAGAAAAATAATCTACGTTGGGGTTTGGACCGAGACAATAAAATCCCAGTAGCGGGGTTACATTATATATCTCCCCTCTCGGACAAGCCTCGTGGGGAGACAAATAATGTAACCCCATGGCTGGGATTTCATTGTCTCGGTCCAAACCCCAACATAGATTCTATATATCTTAGGAAAATTTTAGGAACCACTGCTTACGTTTTGTTAACGTCAGAACAACGTGAAGAGGCGGAGGAGATACTCCACGACTACTCAAGTTTCTTGACAGAAAGACCAGGTATGGCGGACTTTGAAGAGTTCAGTTTGAAGTTGCTAGATGAAAACGCATGTGAATTTGAAACCCTATTCACAACCTCTTGAGAAGTTACAAACTGTATGGGACGAAATGAGAATAATGCTTAACTTGAACGAGTCGAATATGCATGTAGTTCACCAGTTGTTTTTGTCCAGAAGAAAGATGTTGATTACTGCTTTTGTGTCAACTATCGGAAATTAAACAGGATCACATAATTTCAGATTGAAATGTTACCGGATGCAGAGTCCACATTTGTTGGAGTAACCAACGCCAAATATTTTTTTCTTCTAAATTAGACTTGTCCGAGGAATATTGGTAAATTCCATTTCGTAAGGAAGACCGCCCAAAACTTTCCTTTGCAACACCAGATGGAACATACCAATGGGTAAACACAGTACCGCTTCTCCAAACTCGAATCGCATTTGGATCACTGCGGTGGGTCGCAAACAAAAAATGTGTTTACTGTGTACAGGTGGTTGCTGTTGATATTTTAACATCTGGATTTGACAGCATGCTGGTTACTAACCTTTGCACAGTTATTGCATATATATATATATATATATATATATATATATATATATATATATATATATATATATATATATATATATATATATATATATATATATATATATATATATATATATATATATATATATATATATATATATATATGCATATATATATATATATGCAATAATTTGTTGTTTACCTTTTTTAATTTAGCAACACTCACATGGAATGTTAACATAACTAAACACATAAGATTAAGACCTGGAAATGATAAATTTATTATCAACGACATCAGTTCTCAAAATTTTACTACATATAGAGATCAATGCAGGTGTGACTTGTTGGGCGTGGGGTCCAAACCTGAAACATAATTATATGAGCAAAGTGCGTTCGGTACCCACATAAAGTAGTGAACACCTACCTAAATGAGTGTGAGAGTTATATAATGCAGATAACTCTGTTAACGAAAGCGGTAACAATGTGATGCTTGTCCTTTCAATTTGCTGGTGGACCCATCTAGTTTGAAAGAACATTGCTGAATCAATACTAGGCAGTGCATATTCATTTTTCAGATTAATATTTTATATAAAGTTATTCTTCTTATGTGAAGACCATTTATAACACGTGTGTAAAAACCATGCTCTAAAGCTGGCCACTGAAAATATATATATATAAGGTAATTCATATTAGTTTAAATGAAAAGACGAAGAGCAAGAAGTAGAACAAGAAGAGAAAAAAATGCTGCTGATGATGATGATGATGCTGAATACTGTCAGTTATACTAACGAGAATCAATACAGTAAATAAAGAAAAGTACTAAATGTTCCCCAGAGATACAGATATCGAAAACCACCGATAGATAGATAACGAAAATGAAAAGTAAGAAAATAAAAGAAAAATAGACAAAATAAACTGAAATTCCACGAATGTCAATGTAGATGATGATGATGATGATGATGATGACGATGACGACGATGATAAATGGAATATATTAAATTGACAAAAGATCATTTAGCCCGTTGATACCCCAGTCATTTTCACACACACACACACACACACACACACACACACACACACACACACATATATATATATATATATATATATATATATATATATATATATATATATATATATATATATATATATATATATATATATATATATGTTGCTATTAGACAACGAACGTATTCATAACAATATTCGATAGTAATACAGCGATTATTCTTTTCATTTGATATCTTGACCAATTCCTTACAATTAAATGGACACCGCTATAATAAGCAACCAACACCCTGTTATAACTCTTTTTGTGGGAGTTTGGTTCTTTTCTATTTTCTTTTTTTTTTCTTTCTTTTTTTTCTGTAAAAAAAAAATTGTATTTACAATTTATTCTACGTGAATTTAAAGTTAGCGTACATCATGGTCTTTCTTGAATAAAATGCCGATAAATTTAAACTTTGTTCGATCACTAACTGATGCAATTATGCACGCATAGTGTCTTGGAGAAGGAAAACGAGGAAAAGACGAGATGGTGAAGCAGGAGAGTGAGGGGTAGTTAGATGAAAAGGCTTCGAGGCTTCTAAAGATTGAAGATGGGAAAAATATAATAATAATAATAATAATAATAATAATAATAATAATAATAATAATATATGAGAGAGAGAGAGAGAGAGAGAGAGAGAGAGAGAGAGAGAGAGAGAGAGAGAGATCAATGGAAGTCAAAGGATATACTGTCGCTGACCAACATACATACACAAACATATACACAGATATATTTAGACAGTTAAAAGCCGGATTAAGTGGTCTGTTGAAGAACATTTTCTTCCTTCCTTTTAATTTTTAGACAAATACATATGTATACATGCACAGTATGTACGTTTCACATGGACAATGAATTTACGTCATAACGTTTGTCCCCAAGCTTTTGTAACATTGTATGATTTGAATTATGAAACATTGTTGAAAATTCAGTGGAAAGTGCACCTCAGTTCTATTGGGTTATTTAGTGTAACTTCCATTTCGGAGCTTTCAGACATGTTAAATTTTTCTTTCTCTCTCACTGCAGTCTTTCACATTGTTTTTCTTTACTTAACAGCGAGTGGTACAGACAGACAGAGGGAGAGAATAGAGAAAGTGGAAGGATTTCGATAAAATTGTATCCTGTGTTTTATTCATTTAGAAACAGTATTAAACAGCTAATATGGTATATATTTCTCGTTTCTTTATTTATTAATGACTGATAATTAGAAATTCATCACTTGGTCTAAAATTTAAGATAGTGATCTACCGTTAAAACATAAATGTTTGATATCGTGCACTTAAAGCTCATTCGCCAGACATTCAGAGTGGGAAATACACCATAGAACAGGTTATCCAAAGAATACAATATAAAGGTAAAATCATTTAAGCGTACGCGATTTTTAATGGGTATACACTAGTTGGTTTTGCTTTACGGAACATCTCAAGTAGGTTACTCGACGCGTTGCCAAAGTACATATCAATGTAGCCGGAGTCGGGCTCATCCGATGGGTATATTTGAACACGTTCCTTTCGGTCGCGAATTCGGTTGACCAACTGATGTACCGTGGCACCTATTCAGATATGTTCCTGCCTCTGTGGTTCTTCTTTCTTCCTGACATTCGCTTTTCTTTTCTTATATTTACCAAACCGTGCATTAAATTTGAAATAATCCCTTTTGAATTGACTATGAACCGATGTTTTTTAATATATATATATATATATATATATATATATATATATATATATATATATATATATATATAGAGAGAGAGAGAGAGAGAGAGAGAGAGAGAGAGAGAGAGAGAGAGAGAGAGAGAGAGAATAACCATCTAACATATATCAACAATGGGTGGGAGAGGGCCTTCAGCCAGAATCATTTTTAATAGTCTATTGTTCTTCTTTTAGATTCACATCAGGCTTATCATCCAATGACAACGCTTACAATGACGTGTCTTATCGAGAACATATTTAGCAAATAAGAACATGCTTGTTATGAAGAGCATAACTTTACGGAAAGTACGAGAAATTGTGGTTAATTCTAGGGTAATTACTGGCCTAATGATAAGAGACGCGAGTTATTTTGGATTGACCAATCCAAAACAACAAATGTGTGGTCACGTGATTTGTAATGGTATATTTACAGTGACATTTGTCTAAGCATATATATTCGAACGATAGAGCAGGCAAGATATAGAAGTAAAAGAAAATCAAGTTCAGGTGTTGAACTGTTATAAAAATGGGAGGTAAATGTAAAGCAGAAGATGCGGGCGACTTCATACTTAACATGAACTGCATCGTTTCGGATTATATCAATTATAAGCTGAAGAAAGATGGTTTCGTCTGGTCGACTTCGCCGAAAATTACAGGTCCCGATAATGAGGTTATGTTAACTGTGCGAAGGATTTGCGACGAATTTGAGGAAAGATTTTCGAAACAGTTTCGTGATATGTGTTCCAGTTGTGCTCAAGTAGACGTTACTGCTGATTCCGTATATAAAGTTTACGAGGAATTAATTGGGAATGAACTAAACTGGGGTCGTGTTGTCGGTATCCTAACTTTCTGCGGCATCATGGCGCGGCATTGTATGGTATCAGGCCAGGCAAATAAAGTCGACTACATTGTGGATTGGACGTGCGAGTTCATTTCGCAAAGAGTTGAGCCTTGGACAAGAGAGCATAATGGATGGGTAAGTTTCCACATTTAAGTTTGACATATAAATTTCATAACGTATTTATCAATGTTTATTACATAACGTTAATACAAATAAGGCTGGAGTAAAGTAATTGCAGATTGTATGCAGACATGTTTACATCATTGTTCCAATAATATAAGCGTTTTCTTGAGTGCGAACAATTATGCGTTTGAAGAATTGTAGGGTGGTCAAGTTCAGGTCTGTTTATAGTAGGTGCATCCACGTAATGGGAATGTAAACAAGGTCATTTGACGTCATTGGTCAACAATAAATAAATCATTGGGGGGGGGGGGAGAAAACAACAGCGGTCTGTTTATAGTAGGCGCATCCACGTAATGGGAATGTAAACAAGGTCATTTGACGTCATTGGTCAACAATAAATAAATCATTGGGGGGGGGGGGGAGAAAACAACAGCGGTCTGTTTATAGTAGGCGCATCCACGTAATGGGAATGTAAACAAGGTCATTTGACGTCATTGGTCAACAATAAATAAATCATTGGGGGGGGGGGGGAGAAAACAGCAGCGAAATAGCCTCAGAAGAATGTAATGCCCTATTTATTAGCAGTATCATTTTTTACTTCAATGCTAAAATTTACCCATTAATTTCAGTTTTGAAAATTTTTCCTTTACAGAAAGGATTTGTGGAGTTTTTCAAGCTTCCCACAAAAGACAGGGAGCTGAAACCAGGCTGGGGGTTGTTACTTGGTGCACTTGGTGTTGCAGCTTTAGGAGCAGTCCTTGTCCAGAGGGCGTGAAAAAGTACTACAATACTCTCCCAGATGCAGTGAGATAATGGGAGGATTTGTGTCAAAAAACTGTTCAACCAGTCTAGTCATTGACAATTACACAGGATCGACCTCTCGGTTAAATATTTTTCAGTACTTCTTGCAAATGAAGTGGTTGCTTTTCAAGTTGTTTTTAAGGAATGTAAAGATTATATCTGAGATGAGATTATATTTCCAGCATTTTGGACAAAGAGTAGGACAGCGCTGTTGGAATACTCTATATTTTAAATGCCACACATTGCATAGGAACTGGTCTTGCAAGAAATAAATTGTAGTATTTTATTGCAAGTATCATTGACCTTGTGCAAGGCTGAACATTATGAAAAACATAGCATCCATTGCAAAGATATGCAGTGAAGGAAATGTAGAGAAGCCATAAGTGTGGATATTGGAGAATAATAAGACCTATGTCATCCTTTACTGTTTTGGATGAACAGGTTGTGTATGTACATGATAAGATCTGGTAGACTGCAGCCAGTCAGTGAAAGACTACATAACAGGAGCTGAAAACTTTTAAGGACTTGTCCTGGACAATTTACTTCAAGTTCCAGCTTTTTAAAAATTCCTTTGATGAGGACAGGTGCCCTTTAGATGAAGAACAAGGCAGAAATGTGAAGTGTAAACAAGCTCAAACAGAAAATGTCATGCAATGTGCTGTTGTGCAGAAAAGTGTATAATATATGCATGATTGGTGTGACATGTGTTTAACATTGAAACCCATATGTCATAGGACTAGATCCATCATGATCCAGTTCAGGACACATTGAAGGAATTCCTATTTTTCATCTCCCCCCCCCCCGGATTTCCAGCCTGTGCTCACATGTGTCATATATTTACAAAGTGACATAATAAAGCCATGGAAAGTACAAAACTATTATATTAAAGATCTGATATTATTAATATTGTTAGATTCAAGATCCAGTTTAATAATGATTTAGTTATAGACAGTAACTTGTGCAATATATACACTTTTTCATAAACATACTTTTAAGAGTGTTAGTAGTGTGTGAGATGCATTTAAATGAATACTTAATGATTTCATTTCTTGTGAATATCTTTTACATAAATTCAATGGATCTTTCAGATCATTCATCACATTATTGTAATGTTGATACTTTGTTTTTAAAATAAAATTGTTTAAAATTATTAATATTGCTGATGATTTTTAGCTGTGCTAGTCATAGATTAGAATAGCTTATGGGATGGTCAGTCTTGTGTCTGTCCATTAGCATCAGCTGGTCATCATTACTTCACCTCCAACTACTTGGTTGATTGACTTAAAGCTTGACATCACATTTCATCCCACCATAGTGGTCAAATGTTAGAGCTACTCTTGCATTAAAGTTAACGTTGCCATGGTACTTGTGTGATGTTTGGTTGGTCCTAAATAAAATAGTGGCGCTTTCAAATCTAAAAATGGACATCATCATGAAAATCCTAATGCTACTCTTTATGATCTGATGGTTGTATTACCATGGTTGAATTGTTTTTTTTTAAATGGCTTCATTTTTTTGTCTGCATAGTTCGAAATGAAAATTGTGCTGATCGGGGATCCAGTATGGCTGCCACAGTGAGAGTATGTTAAAACTTTGTCACTATTCCTAACAAGTGCCATGAAGTGTTAACTGAAAGACTTGTGATGTTTTTCTAGCAGGTCATAATGAAACTGGTGCTAATATAACTTCCAATATGGCCTTCTTGAAAATCTTTGTACAGTTACATCTCCAAGATGGCTGTCCATAATGATATTGTGATTGTACTAAAATTCTTAATAGCCAAAATATCATTTAGTGTTGTTTAGGTGATGTGTAAACAAGTGGGCAAGTGGATTGTGGAATGTTAACTCCAAGGTGGGAAGCAACTTTTAACAGAAAACTTGCACCAGTACACGTTTGGGTTAGTTAGCGATCCATTTTTGGGGTGGGATCAGGGAGCCTGCCTACCCCCAAGTATTTACCAATATATCACTGATACTCTATTCTAAAAGTTTTTGTGGGGAAAATAAAATGCCACACCACTGAAGATCACTCAAAATTATTCTGGGTTGTATAAGTTGTAGTTAGCTTGGAATCGTTCCTATTTTAATACCAATTTTATAACTATCAGACCAATCTGGTGGCCTAAGTGGGTAGAGCTACTGCCTCAGATGTGGGAGGTTGTGGGTTTGAACCCCGGCTGAGTCATACCAAAGCGTTTTTAACCACAAAAAAAGTACAATGTGCTACGATAATTATGGTCTTACCAGAACAAAGACAATAGTATGGTGAATGAAATGAGTCAAACTTTGGAAGAAGGCTTGAGTTCGGAACAAGTATTTATATTTGCTTTAAGATACCTTTCTTTGATTACTTCATAATCCCTTAAGCCCATCCCTTAAACTTTGAAGCATTTTTCAGGCAAAGTTCTCTGTGGTTAACATATTTTTATATGCTTTACTTTTCTTTAAGTATTTTCTGCATGTGCATTTTATTTTACCCTTTATCGTTTAATGTTTGAATTCTCGAGTCCACAGTGATGATTGCTGAAAGTCCAACATGCGCATCCAGGACTGATGTGGATGGATATTGTGTTTTCAATTGGTATAAGACATCCAGGATAACTTTTGAAATGCACCTGAACATCCTACACCCTTCTAATAACATGAAAGAGAATGAAAAGATATAATCACTCTCTCCATTAAGTCATATAAGATCCGTGAGCAAATACCCTCCCTGTGATACAGAAATTGTTTAGCAGATATATTAGAACTGTTATTTTGGACACCTGCTTCATACAAATAGCTGCTCAAGCAGACATATTTCAGAATAATTTATAACATTCAACGCTATCATTAGTTTGGAAAATTACGGACACCTGTTTATATCAAACAAAGTGGGTTACAACCCATATGATGTTTGCCAAAGCAGCCGTTACTTTACATTGAAGTTTGTATCACCGTCTGCAATATAGGTCAGTTTAGTGCTACAATGAAAGAGTAGAAACCCTTTGAACCCTGCTTTTTCGGCTGTTTTTCAACCAAAATACAAAACTTTATATGAAAATAAACCAAATGCCATACCTTCATTTGGCATAAAAACATTAAACAGCCTTTATAATATCAAAATTAATCAAACTGCAGTTGGTTTCTGAACCACCACCATGGCTACTTAAGCAGCCCAAAGTGATTTTTACGTTACACGATGGGAACAATCTGAGATAAACCCTGTCATCTTCCAGAACTCGTATCATGAACTACTCAACGATTTTACATATTACACTAAATTCTATACTGATGGATCAAAGGTTGATGAAAAAGGCTGCTGCGGCCTTCGTTATTGGCAAAGACATAGGAAAAGATCGTTTGCCAAAAGATGCATTTTTTTTCAGCGGAAATCAGAACAATAGACCTTGCTCTCAAATTTATCGAACAGAAACGTGTCGTAAATAGCATTATCTTCTCTGACTCTTTATCAGTGCTTCAGTCGCTACACAATAGAAAACTCAGAGCTTAGTACCTCCTACAATATAGTATACTGTTGGTTACCTTGCCATATTGGTATTAGAGGTAATGAAGAAGCTGACCGGGCTGCTAAGATGGCTCTATCCCAAGAACCATCAGATTTTAAATTACCGTTTACTGATTTTAAACCTTGTATCAAAAGGTACCTACGTCAGAAGTGGCAGGCGTCATGAGATGATGCAGTCAATAACAAACTTAATGCCATCAAACCAACCCTGGCAGAATGGACGCCTTCCTACAAAACTATCCGTAGGGAGGAGGTTGTCATTGCAAGAATCAGAATCGGTCATACATATATTACCTACTCCCACATACTAAAAGGTGAAGATCCACCTGAGTGCGTTTCTTGCTATGAAACATTCACTGTTAAGCACTTTATGACCGAGTGTTCAGACCTGCAACCTACGCGTGATAAATACTATAATGTACATGACATGAAGGAACTTTTTGATGCTATACAAATCACTTGTAATTTAGATTTGCTGAAGGAAGTAAATCTCTATTTTAAACTATAACTTGTATACCATCACATAGAATATTTTTATCTAATGCAAATACCACCACTTATTTACAACATCTTGTCATCAACATACACCATTTACATCTCCCGTTGATTGGGAAGCTTCATATTTTCCAGTTACCAATCTTACCATTTTATATTTAACTATTATGGTTTTTTATATTTCTGGTCGATGTTAAACCTTTCTTTTTTTTTAAACATCTAACCTATTGTATGGCGCTAAATAGCCTGAAAGTACTGGTGCGCCATTAAAATTCAAACAAACAAACAAACAAACAGAAAGAGTAGAAGAGGAAGCAAAAAAAGGAAAAGAAAAGGGAAGTATGAAGATGAAAACGACTGGCAGTCAAACAAACACACACTAACGTTTGCTAAAGAGAATATAGTGAACGGTAGTGATGGGAATCGGTCAGAAATTCATAATCGATAATCGGTTTCCCTTAACCAACTGATCATCGATTATAATCGGTTACTAAGAGCACATTTTAATTTTTGTTAAACAGTTATATCTATGATCAAGAGTTCAATATGTTTATAAATGTACAGGAGTAATTTCTTTTAATGACATGTATACTTTAACCTGACAATAATAGTACATTATGTGTTAATTTTGTACTACAACTTTGTTAAATGAACGCAACTTTTTATCATTTATGGCTGATCAGTCGTATGTAACTGAACAACTACAATCCCCCGAAATTCTTTCATTCACGTGTGACGTGTCTATAATTTAAAGTATAGAAGGACATGTTTTTCTTGTTTGCCATTATTTATAAATACTACAAAAAGTTGTTGCAATTTGACTGAAACAAATCAATAGAAAGTGATTAAACGTATTGTCAACAATTTAACAACTTGACCATATAATAATGACTATATGTTCCTAATTATGAATCATAAGGTTTCAAATTTGTAGTTGTAAAGGAAATTAATAAATTTCAGGTCAACTTAAGTGGCTGGGAGTTTTACTAACCTTTGTGCTTTGCATACACCTAAAAAGTAGTCTCCCTTTACATACAATCGATTATGGAGTTCACAATCGATTATCTGCCCAACCAACTGATGGTCGATTACATGTATAATCGATAATCGGAACAACACTAGTCAACGGAACATTAATACAAATGGTCTGCTTTCTGAAGAAGAAAAATGAAAGAAAGAATAACAAATAAAGGAATACAGTCACTAATAGATATGCATTTATATACCAGTATAGTAAGATATAAATGTGTGAAAGATACTCGTAATGCAGACAGATCGATAAGTGTTAGACAACCAAAGCACATGGACAGGATTTTATTCATCGCTTATTTCGATGTCGGTAATTTTTTTATTGGCATCAGCTTGTGTTCGGTGTATCGTGCAGGCAGAAACTACATTGATTCAATGCATACGTCCATCGTCGTGACTTAAAGAGAAAGTCGAGTGTATCGAAAGTAGGTCAGTAATTGGTAGATTGATGAGGATGACTATGCAACAGCAGCATCAACCTTATTTTCAGCGATCTACGTCAGAGAACCGTCTGATGTAATTCCCCACAGAATATTGAAACTGATTCCAACCTAATTTGGTTTAATCCTAATTATTTATATTTAAAGCATGACGAATTGATCGTGCAAAAGTTGAAAGTTGGATGGATGAAGTCTATAATAATAATAAAGGATGAACACTGATATGGTATTATCAGGAACTCTCTCTCTCTCTCTCTCTCTCTCTCTCTCTCTCTCTCTCTCTCTATATATATATATATATATATATATATATATATATATATATATATATTCACATACCTATATACACTTTTCAGCTGAATTCTTTTTCTTCTTTACAGTTATAAGTGTTATACGTATTATATTTGCCTTTGTGCAAAAGTGTCCATTAACTTGCGTTGTTGATAGAAAACTACATTCAGCCAAATAGTGAAATTAATTACCGAATTATCTATTGCTGCTTAAATACTAAAAGACTGGTCATACAGCTTTATCAATATACACACATTCGAAGAAAGTAAACCAACTCTTTCATTTTTTACTCTAAAATTAGTCGGCCCAGACCGATTGTCATCGTCATAATCATCATCATTTAATCATTCAATTTTAATGAATTATATCAGAGATCTTGGCGGCAAAGCCTTTTTTCCCTGTCAGCTCTCTGGGGCCCAGAATTTCCTAGGTGCGGGCCTGTGGTGGGTGTTCTACTCTTACGTTTATTTTCAGTTCGCTGTTTAAAATTAACATCCAGTATAAACTCTTGATATTTTTTTTTTAAATATGAGAGGAAAATCTGACTAGGGGGATCCATCTCTTTTTCAGACGTATTAATTTGGTTAAGTGGAGGGATCAGTTTGCTCCCCCTCCCCGGGCAGCCTAGGTTCGGGCCCCTTTCGTGTTTCAAATATGCGCGTATATTTTAAAACGCCACTTAATTCGAAAAAGGGCGGGCACCTATCTAGCTCGGGCCCTGACAAGTGCCATGGTTGTCCCCCCCCCCCCAGGTGCGGGCCTGCCCACCAGAGAGGCTAGTCAACGTGGACATGAAAGTGAGGCAGTTTTTTTTTAGTGCGGTAGGAGTAGCCTCCCTTGTTGGATTATAGTTACTCTGCTGTGCAACGAGCTTTATGGTATAGAGAGATATGGTATTTGCGACTATGCGATACATTCCTTCATTCACAGGGGCTCGTTACAAAGCAAATTAGGAGTATCCGTCCATGAATCAGGGTCTAACATGTTTCAACTTTCGGAATTCTATTCCATAGAATAATTATCTTAAAGCCACACAAATCGAATATACATTACACTCATTTTGAAATAACGACTATGCGGCACTCATGATAATAGTGAAATATGATTGGCGCATATGGTAATATTTCAATAACATGCATGGATCTGGTTCATGATGTTACCTTTTGAGCCAATTATATTAATTTGTACAGGAGCGTAAGTTTGTCACAACAGGCAAATTCGCGAAATTCGTACGTATCGGAGCCCTTAACTTCAGTTTGGTGCAACTCGGAAAAATCAACAATAGCTTGATGAATAGCAAAATATATTAGGAGTAAAATAAACTGTCAATTATGTTCATGTGCCTTCAAAGACGGAAATAGCAGAAGGAATTCGACGGTCAAGCGTGGAACGAAGATTTTGGAAGTTACTTACATTGTCTCTTTTATAGTATGATAGACAGGGTCCTGTGTCAGTCACAACGTGCCATAAGGGTAATCTAAGGCATTTTGATCATGCACAAAATGGGAACAACCATCAACGATGTAGCCAACCCTTACAATTAAGCGAAGCAGACTATCATTAAAGGGGACATCGCTGGAGGTGACATATACAATTGCAGTGAATACTGCGAGTCAGGGATGTGGACAGTGGAACTCGTTGTCCACAAGGCATTCACTTTGCGGAAGTATGTATGATATAGTTTGTCAAGAGTGTTATCTAGAAGGCCATCTAGCAGGTTTCAGCGACTGAGATAATGCCAGTGTGGGTTATTTGTGATCTAGGTGACAAAGCCTGGACCTGAAGCTTCCGGCGCAATTTGTGCTGTTTGATAGGGAGGTGTTTTGGAACCCAAAGAAAGCGCGATGAGAATATCAATGTCTGAATCAAGGAGCATACAACCCCGAGGAGTTGCGGTCAAAGACTTTAGCGAATCATCAATAGTGTATAGCGCAGTGAGAAAGCCCGAGCGGCTATAAAGCGTTAGCTTAAATAGGAATAGTGTATGCGCCTTATACTCGTGAGTACAGCTGAGGTGGCTGCTGATGCTCGTTAAATAGGTCTGAATTAGCGGATCATTGTTTCAAATCCCTCGTACTTGGTTCGCTATAGTCTATTGGCCAAAAGTGGCTCACAAATACCGTGTAAATTGCCTAGCAGAGACGACCCCAGCAAAGCAGTCATTTTAACACCCAGTTTACCATCGTATATGGTAAATATTTGTAAAACCTCTTTATCATTCGTCGCCATAATACTCAAGAAGGTACGATACTAACCTATGTATTATTTTGCCTCTCCAAAAGCCAGTAGCTTAGACAGATGGTCACGCTAATATGTAGTTATTCTAGTTGGTGCCGTCATTTTTTCCGTTCGGCCGGTGTTGTAAATGTTCATGCATTCAGCCGGCTTTCTGCTGACTTTGTTGACAGCCCGTCTAGTATCTCCTAAATATTAAGTTCACTCGTAGCTTTTGCTATCATGATATTTTCGGTATGGTTCACTGGTTGCCTGCCGCTTAAACGGCACGTTGCGTAAGGACGCAGGTGTCATGGCGTGGCTGGCAACACATGCAAACAGTGCATTGTAAGGCCACGTCAAGCGCCAACGGAGATGGAATAAACTAGTATTACACTGGTTGTTCTATGCACATAATGAGAATGCCATACATTTCTCTTCGTCTTTGCAAGAAAGATGCTATCCACGATAACTGCTTACGTAAATCACGGACAACGATGTTGTACATTTTTTGTTAAAACCCACACTGATGCGGGCATGGTGGCTGACATTGGCGACCTTAGTAAAGGCCGTTTCTTCGTACCGGATGTCAGGAAGAAATAAACAACCGTCTAGTAGAAAAATCGTGATGGTTTCCTAGAGCTATACCGAGCACACAAAATAACTTAAAAGTACGACCGCGTTTGTTTGTTCCCAGGCCCACAACCTGTCGTACACTTTCTTTTGTTCATGCGTATGGTGGGGAAAATGATGGTGGTACAATCGTTGTTGCCTTAAGCGTCCATTGTAGCTGCTTGCAGGCGGAGGTACTCTTCAGGATCTTCATCCAGCTCATATTTTATTTCACCAATATTTTCCTATTATTTATAATGAGAAAGGGGGTTGGTAAAAGTGTAACGCTTTTAATTCGTTTAGTACATGTGAATTAAACGGTCAATTCAGATATTTTTTTCGTTTTTTCCCTCCATTTAATTAATAATTATTAACGACTGCATATTTATGACTGGTCTAGATACAGTGCTGGTGGCCTTTCCCCCACACCTATTTTCTCTTGAGAATAGTGCTAATATCAGCTTTGTGGAGCAAGAAATATCCCGGTATCTCGATGGGTTAGTCCGAATTTGTCAGACGGCACAGATGCAATGTCCTGATGTTCAACCGGTGAATACAAATTTGGGCAAATTACAATCTGAATGGGAAGGGGCAGATTTCTGGCGATCTATCAAGAATAGTTGAGACCAGAGAACCATTAGTTAAATTTATGGAGACATGCACGTGTCATGTTGCATACTGCCGTGCACGGTAATGTTTAATATTGTTACTAATTAGAACACTTTTATATTCAGCAGCCTGCTATAGACATGGTAAAGTTCATTTTCATGGAAGAGTTGTCAAACTTGAGAAACCGCAGAAATTCTGTTACTTAAAACGACCAGGTCAGGCTAACACGACTTGAGCGACTCTGGAGAATGGGCGGCAGTCAAACATCTTGTTTGATTCCGATTGGTCACGTTAAATAAGGGGTGTGTTTTTACACAAAATTTCATAGGATTTAATATCGCCCTTATTGAAATGGTAATTAGTCTAAAATTATCCTGCGCGAGGACAGAACGTAAGATAATCAGTGAGAGACTCCGAGTAGAATTTGAAGGGGAAAAAATCATTCGTAAAAGGTGTGGTCTAAAAGCAAGCCGCCAAAAACTGGGTGACGAAAACCACAAAGGGAAAGTGTCACAATGCCATGTAATTTGTTGATGAGATTTATATAATGTTTGCTTTAGTCTATAGGTCTTGCATGATTTTATCTAATGTTTGTATAATAATGTGCTTTTGAATTATAGCGATGTTGAGTTATGGATAGGAAGTCGTACATTAATTATTAGATAAGTCGACGAATAGTTTACTCTGTTGTCGCGATATCATAAAACACTAGGTTGAGTTATGAATAGGAAGTCTTACATTAATTCTTAGATAAGTTTGACGTATTGTTTAATTTATCATCTTGTTTGCATAATAATTAGGTTCTAAGAATGTAATATTTTACATTAGTTAATATGATTTACGAGAATCCGTGTAAATTCACTGAATTTAGATTTCACATATGATTAAGAGTCAGTGTATATTGACTGGAAGGTTGGAATGTATTCCATTTATTTGCTGTTTGAATTAAGGCTGGACCAGAATCCCAAACCTCGAGTATGTTGCGTTAATGGGTAAGGTCAATTCGTAACGATTTAGCAATTCGACTAACTCCGGTCATTTGAGGACATGTGGAGTCGATTAATAGCCTTATCATCTTTTTACCACTGAAACAAATATTTGATTTCCGAACCAGGATAATAAATTTTCTCACCTGTATCAATTATAACGAGAAATTTAGGGTATTTGTTTAATTTCTTATAAAAGGGACAAATAGCTTTTATGGATTTATACTGAGTAAAAGAAATTAGAGGGAAGTGCAGTGAGACGCATAATCTAGCGGTGAAATCCTGCATCGTGCTGAAATTATAACGTGTTCGGAGTGTGTCCTGAGACGGAAGGTAGAAAGTAGCATATTGCCAAAATTCTAAATAGCAACAGAGGAAACGGAGACTGAAGTTTATTAGGTTACGAAATCATATAAGGCGTTGACTTCGATTGTGACACTCGATCCTGTGATAAACTAAATCTATCAGTAACAGATCGGCTAATTTATTGAAATCTATTTGAGTTTTCTTGTAATTCGGTGAAAGTTTTATTTCTAAAAGCAGAGTGTATTCCTAATGAAAGGAATCTTTCACAATTGTTTATGTAATTTATTAAATTGTTTGTTGATCTTTACGGGGGCTCGTATTTGTTTGTTCAATATATCTGCTCAGTTCACTGTATCTATTTCCATACTCGAACTGGGGTAATTATATCGAGGGCGGTCGTCTTTTAGATAACGAGTACCAAAAAGGGGTGGGTTATAATATTTATTATTACATTCATACAACCCCGTGACAAGTAAGCGATAATAATACACAATAAATAAATCATTATCATCAAACCACCCGATCCATAACACTGAAATACCCTCAGTAATGGTATACCAATTACTTCATACCATCACTTCCAAAGCCATGTCAACCGCTCCGGTGGCCTAGTGGTTAGAGCATTCGCCGCGGAAGCGGGAGGTCGTGGGTTCGATCCCCGGCCGAGTCATACCAAAAACTTACAAAAATGGTACTAACGCTCAGCATTAACAGGTTAGTATTAGGATTGGTCGGCCTGGTGTCAGGATAATGTGACTGGGTGGGGCATCATGCCACAGACATGTCAGTGCTAGACATCACCATAAACTGCTTCACTCCAAACATCGTAGCGATATGACTGGAAAATTGTTAAAGCTACGTTAAAAATCCTAATCAGACAAACAAACAAAGCAAACTAAAGCCATGTCATATTCGATATAGCAATACTGTTGTTATCTTTAAATAGTGATTCGGCGTTGGCTTATAAATACGCATATACTTATGGTCTCAACAGTAGACTATTGCTTCTATACTCTGTATCAGTAATGAATTGCAACTTACTAATTATTAAAAAATAACGAAAACTGCTTAATGATCCTCGCTCTCGTTCCCATAAAGTAAAGCTTCGTGGAAATTTGTTCAGTGATTAAAAATAAAGTGCGTTTGATGACAACCTTGAACTTGAACTTACACCAAGCAACCCGAGTCGTTATAATTAATATGAGTACACTGTCGTGATGATTTTTCTACAATGTTACATGGTATCACTGATACAAAGTTGCAAACGCATAACCCGATGCAAAAGTCTTAAATTCAGGTAAAGCACATATGGCGTAATCTATTTGATGCTTTTTTGAATATGCTTTGTTGCATATAAGCAATGCTAAGTAAAGCATAATAATTACTTGGGTTAAGTGTAAATGATTTTCCATGTCTGAATAACGTCTTTCTGGTTCTTCATTTTGCATGGTCGTTTCCCTATTTGTGGTCGAATGGCCGCGCTTTTACTCAGCGCCGGATTAAGCACCGTGGAGGCCCATAGGCAGTCAAACTTTTGGGGCCCCAGACCCACAGTCACGGTCTCATGGGGGCCCCTGATGGGGCCCATAAAAGTCGCGGGGCCCATAGGCAGTTGCCTACTGTGCCTAATGGGTAATCCGGGACTGTTTTTACTTGTCGGGACACAAGAATTGCATTTACTTTTTTTTATTGTTCTGTATTCTTCTTTCAAACCATGTCACGTTAAAATACTCGGCATCAGTAAACATGTATTTAAAGAGAGAGAGAGAGAGAGAGAGAGAGAGACAGAGAGAGAGAGAGAGAGAGAGAGAGAGAGAGAGAGAGAGAGAGAGAGAGAGATGTAACGAGATGTCTGAAGGCATTTAAGGCTGATTTACATAAGAACAACATTGGCAACCGTCAGCAGCATATTTAGGTCCACTAAATAGGTAGGGCCGCCCCCGCATAATAGCAATGAGGTGAGTGACGGCAGGAAGAGAGAGGTTGCGAATCGCAAACTTATTTTCGGTAACTGTTTATTTGCAGCGTTTGCTACTTCGCTTGTTTGGATTTGTTTTTCCCCGCATAAAAAATGTCGGTGGGGCGTCCATCATTAATAATTCAAACATTTAATGTTATTTGCAGTTGATGCAATTAATTTTTCCACGCTTAAGATCATCTCGGCATGAAATAGTTTTAAATTTGTTCTTCTCCATCTCCATTTTGCTTGAAAAAATAGTATTTCCATCATGCGTAGCAGCAACAGTATATATTATATCCATAACAATAATTGAATATTTTTTAATTTTATTGAGGCGAAAGTGTTTATATTTTTAAAAAAATAATAAACATACGGGTTAAAAAGTAAATCCGATCCACACACCCTAGAGAGAGAGAGAGAGAGAGAGAGAGAGAGAGAGAGAGAGAGAGAGAGAGAGAGAGAGAGAGAGAGAGAGAGAGATAGATTAATCCATTGAAATAAGGGAATAACTAGTAAATGGGGGATTTTCGATAAAAATTCTGTCACAAAGCAGTGACGATCGTTTTTTTTTTCTTTCTTGTTCTTCTTTTTCTTCTATTAATGACTGACAACTGGTAATTCATCACTGGGTCTTGACAATATAAGGCTGTGATCTACTGTTAAAACAAAAATGTTTTAAATTGGGCATTCACAGCTCATCTGGCGAAAATTCAGAGTGAAAACAGGTTAGCAAGTGAAGACAGGCGTTGGGTGCATTATCTATAGGTGCAGCGCATTGTATACAAGTTAAATCAACTAAGCGTTCACGACTGCTTTTATGGGAATGTTTTAATGTGGGTGTTGTGTTAGGGTACAAAAAAAACAGGCTAGTTATTTGGTTATTGGGTGCTGTCTTGCTATTGTCTTTTTTTTAAAATCTTTTTTTTACATTTGCTAACCAATACATTCAATTTGAAATAATCTTTAATTTTGATTAAGAACCAGTGATGCAATTTCATTTTTTAATTATTACTGTATATATATTGTAACCATTTAGCATACATCGATGATCGATCGATAGAACGATAGTTTGATTTTACGTCACCACTCCCGGGTCAAACAAAGTGCAGTGAACAAAATTTGCTTTGATCCTGTGTATTTCTGGTTTCGGTCGTTTGTTTAAGCGTTGTGCGATTGTTTGTTTTTTGTTTGTTTTAACGGCGCTTTTAACAGATCATTAGCATCACAATGTCCTCTGCCTGCGTCGCTAATCATTGTGTAGATATGGTTAACATATCGGAACCTTGGCTAGTGAAGATGTCCAAGGGCACCACAGTCAAGAACATGTCCCATGGAAACACTGTGGCAGCCGATCTCTGCTGGTCAGGTCTGGTTTCAAACATGGGACCATTGGATTACAAGTATGACGCTCTACCAAGCGAGATACCGCATCTCCTTTCAGCTTATTTTCGAGGGTAAAGTGTTTACATTGACAAGATCGATACTTTTCTGTTTACAGCCTCCACAACAGCGGAAGGACACATAACGCGAATATTTAATTTGTCGGTAGTGTTACCTGCAAGTTTTGAGACTTTGTTGTACAGCTGACATGAAATAATAATAATAATAATAATAATAATAATAATAATAATAATAATAATAATAACTGCAACCACACGTATAACACAAAAGTGAAACAACCGCCAGGTACTACGTTTTTCTATGACAATCAATCATTTGGATTAGAAGTGGATATGATGTGTAGAAGGGTCGTCACAGTGCACCAAGGCTGCACATTTCTGACATCTCTCAATTAAGAAGTACCCTCCAGGGACAGGTCTGGTTTCAAACATGGGACCATTGGATTACAAGTATGACGCTCTACCAAGCGAGATACCGCATCTCCTTTCAGCTTATTTTCGAGGGTAAAGTGTTTACATTGACAAGATCGATACTTTTCTGTTTCCAGCCTCCACAACAGCGGAAGGACACATAACGTGAATATTTAATTTGTCGGTAGTGTTACCTGCAAGTTTTGAGACTTTGTTGTACAGCTGACATGAAATAATAATAATAATAATAATAATAATAATAATAATAATAATAATAATAATAATAACTGCAACCACACGTATAACACAAAAGTGAAACAACCGCCAGGTACTACGTTTTTCTATGACAATCAATCATTTGGATTAGAAGTGGATATGATGTGTAGAAGGGTCGTCACAGTGCACCAAGGCTGCACATTTCTGACATCTCTCAATTAAGAAGTACCCTCTAGGGAACATGTCGGAACGTACACAAAACAAAACGTAGCCAAGTCGAAAATAACCCAAAATGAAACGTACCCAAGTCGAAACGTACCCAAACCAATAGGTACCCTGACCAAAACGTCTCGTTTTGGATACGTTTTGACTATAACCCACTCTCCACATCACCACAGTCAGGTAAACTGGTGCTCTCATGGGAGAAATATTCCATTGTTCCCCAGTATATTTTTGTCGTTCTCTTGACCTGACGATATAAAAGTTATGTAGTTCCTAATACTTTAAATCAGTTAAATCACTCCCTTAAAAAGTTACGAAATACTTCGTTTGAAGAAAAAAAAACTATCTCACCCCCCCACCCCCCAACAAACAAACTTGAGACATTGTCCATCACCAAATTCCACTCCTCCATATGCCTTCAGTCAGGTATTGAGGAAACGGGAAATTTCAATTGTCGACTTTTCTTCTCAGGAGCATAGGGGCTCGTATCGTTGCTTGCAATTTACGTCATACATGTACTATATAATAACTATATGTAATAATATATGTAGTGCTCGCGGCTCCTGAGTGGCCGAGTGGTCTCAAGTGCTCACTGCAGTCTAACCTGTCTGCGTAGGTCCAAATTTTCGGGCTTGACCAATGTGGGTCCGTGAGCAAGCTTGTCAGTACACTGTATCTATCGTGCCATGGGTCGGTGGTTATTTCCGGTTTTATTTGTTCTCCTGGTTCTTCATCCACTACTGATACTGGAGATCATGTATAGCCGATCTTGTGCTGATTAATAATAATAATAATAATAATAATAATAATAATAATAATAATAATGAGGACTTTGTATAGCGCCTAATCTTTAGAAGCTCTAATCGCTTTACACCATCAATAATGATATGACTACACTACAGAACAACAAATGACAAAAACGATGAAATTGACCAACATAAAAACATGCTGAAAACATATAAGATACAAAACATTATTATTATAGCACATGTATGACGGGTAATTTTGTCTGTAACCCACTCTTCATATCACCACAATCAGGTAAACTGGTGCTCTCATGGGAGAAATACTCCATTGTACCCCAGTATATTTTTGTCGTTCTCTTGACCTGACGATATAAAAATTATGTAGTTCCTAATACTTTAAATCTTTTGTTAGGAAAAAAAAATACCCCCCCCCCCCCCCAACAACAAACAGTCCCGGATTACCCATTAGGCAGAGTAGGCAACTGCCTATGGGCCCCGCGACTTTTATGGGCCCCATCAGGGGCCCCCATGAGACCGTGACCGTGGGTCTGGGGCCCCAAAAGTTTGACTGCCTATGGGCCTCCACGGTGCTTAATCCGGCGCTGCCAACAAACAAACTTTAAACATTGTCAATCACCAAATCCCGCCCCTTCATCGGCCTTCAGTCAGATATTGAAATAGCGTTAAACCCTAAAAAAAATTCTTCTCTTTGTGATCCTCCGAAAATTTTTAAACCAACGATAATATTTATAATGAACATATTTAGCACATAAGTAAAAACATCTCATTGGAATCTACAAACTTCCGGAAAGTTACGTTAATTCCGTCTGGTTAATACAGCTTTATGTCTTATATTACCACTACTGGATTTGACCAATCAAACAAGACTTAGGTCACGCGGTAGGAGAGAAGCCGAACTTCAGTTACAACCTAGTGTTCAACGACATAACAGTCTTGACATACAAGGAAAAAGAAATTCAAGTTAAGGTGTTAGATTTGTATCAAAATGGGTTGTAAATCTAAAGCAGCAGGTGAGGGCGACTTTACACTTAACATGAACTGTATCGTTTCGGATTATATCAATTACAGGTTGAAGAAAGAAGGGTTCCACTGGTCGACTTCGCCGCAATGTACTCTCCCCGATAATGAGGTTTTAATAACTGTACGAAGGATTTGCGACGAATTCGAGGAAAGAGTTTCAAAACAATTTCCTGACCTGGGCTCCATTTATGCTAAAATTGACGTTAATGCTGATTCCGTATATAAAGTTTACGAAGAGACAATTGGGAAGGAATTAAACTGGGGTCGTGTTGTAGGTATTCTTACTTTTAGCGGCATCTTGGCGCGGCAGTGTATGGTATCAGGCCAGGCAAGTAAAGTCGACTTCCTCGTGGACTGGACATGTAACTTCATTTCAAAGAAAGTTGAGCCTTGGACAAGAGAACACAATGGATGGGTAGGTACCGTTGAGCTGTTATATATATATATATATATATATATATATATATATATATATATATATATATATATATATATATATATATATATTTTAAATGGAAGAAAGATTGTTCACATATTTTGCAGTACTCATATTTTTAAGTCTTGCCTGCAGAAATCCATTTTATTTAAATAATTGTGTGTTGACCAAGTTCAAGTTTGTTTACAGTAGGAGCATCCATTGCGTGAGACTGTCAACATGGTCATTAGACGTCATCGGTCAGCAGTGGTCAGCAAAAAAATAATTGTAGGGGAGGCGGGTTTTGAATCTCGGGTACAACGGGATGTATTCATTAGCGTAAAAGAATATCTATATTTAAAATCTTCTTTTGTAGGTAATTATAGCATTTACAACGTTGTATTTGCAAATAATGTGCCAAATTGTCCCCATAAATTTTAACAAATTTTTTTCTTCTTCTAGAAAGGGTTTGTGGACTTTTTCAACAGGCCAACAAAGGACACAGAACAGAAAACAGGCTGGAAGTTGTTGACACTTGGTGCTATTGGTGTTTTGGGGGCAATCTTTGTCCAGAGGACATGAAAAGTGCTTCAAGTCTCTTTCCTTGATTTGCATTCAGATTGGGAAGGATTGTGTCCATACTCTATCTAGTGACTGTTAAACCAAATCGACCTCACTGTTAAATATTTTGTGGTAATTGATGCAAATGATGTTGCATTTTAAAGCTGAGCTTGATGAATGCAACAATCATTTCTAAGATGAGATTTTATTACCAACTTATTGGACAACATTAAAAGCTATCAGGTTCTCAATCTTTCAGTTAAAATGCTACACATCATTGCATAGAGAGATTTGGAGAACTTGTTCCTTGATAATAGGAGCTGACGCTTATTGATTATTTTGGATATGCAGATAATGTAGAAACATGGTATGGTCAGCCAGTCAATGAAAGAGTGCACACACCAGGGGCTGATAGTTCGCTAACGGTCAGGACACATGTTTTGCACCATTTAGATGATGAAGTTGAAAGCAGAAAAATATAACTGTGTGATTATATGCGGCAAACTTATTATTGTAACCCAGTGTCGAATATAATAATACACACTTTTGGATGTTCAATGTGAATATTGAGACCTATGTGTGGTACGACTAAAACCACACACAATGTAATTCAAGAATCCAGGATGCAAATAGGAATTATTGATTTTTCACCCTAGAAGGTCACATGTGGCATGTGTTCTTTTTACAATGTGACATAAAGCCAGTGAACTAGAAAGTTATTGTAATAAAGATCTGATGTTATTAATATCATTTTCTTTGATTTAACATCTAGTTTGTTAAAGATGTGGATAAAGTTGTGAAGGACAGTAACTTGGTGCAATATTTTGACTTTTTTATCACCATACTTTTGACAGGATGGGAGAGTAAAATGTTGAAATGGATGTGTCTGTGTATATGATTAATAGCTGGGCAAGGAAGATGCATTTTAACGACTCCATGACTTGATCTTGCGAATATCTTGTACAGAATGTCACTGTAACAGTTCATTCATCAACATGGATCATTCATATTCTTGTAATTTCTTGTTGAAACTTTGTTTTAAAAATAAAATAGTTGAATATTATTATAAAAAATGTTAATTTTTTTTGCTCTTTAGATCCCATTAGCACATCTTTGTTTTCATTATTTCTCCATGACTACTTGTAGGATTATTGTGAAATTTGAAGATCATGATCAATACACCAGTCTGGCCATTATTAATATTGACATTGGCTTCTTCACAAGAAGACTTGTGATGTCTTAGTTGGACTTAAATGAAAAAGGGAGGGAACCGGGTATATATGAATATCTCTGGGGCCTGGCTCATAAGAGGGCCAAACAACCTCTTAATTTTAGAAAGAAAAATTTGTTTGAACAAGAACTAGGAGAGGCACATGTGTATTACCCCAGGGACTGCGGCCCTGGAAAAGTTATGACTTTCAAATCCAGTGTGGCCATCATGAAAATCTTTTCACAGCTCCTTCAGAATGATGTAAATATTGGGTTTTGATTAAAAGGCATATTTTGATTGGTTAGTCGTAAGTAAAATTGGTATGAAACATAGTTCTAACAGGTTTTCAAATGGTCATACTAAAATTCTTTCCTACAGATGCATATTGTAGATAGTGGGTAATAACAGAATTGTGCTTTTACCAATAGTGTTTAGTTGAACCTAATGCAAATCGTGTCAACATAACTAATATGGCCACCATTGCAGCCATCTTGTAAAGATTACTACTTCAAAAGATATGTTTTGCGAGATTTATGCACCTGATAGGCTGTATATGGTGGACAGTACATGCATATTGGGTGGGGGGGAAGAATCGTCCATTATTTATTTCTTTGCAGGAAATAAGCACAGTAAAAGTCTGCTGGAATGGCAAGTCTTAGTCGTACAAACTTCTTGTGTGTGTTCAATCTCTATTCATTATCTACTGTTCTTGAAAAATAACTTTATTGATAGTTTAGGTGTTGTGTTGTTCTGGATTATGCATATACAATACAGAAATATCTGATTTTAAGTTGAAAAATAGGTCAGTTGAACTGTTTTCCCAGAGACACAAACTTGTGCAAAATATACTCATAATAATTGGTATCTAGATGTTAAAGACTGCAGTATATATTTTTGTTACACACTGGCAGCTAATAAATACACTGCGTTTACTTTGCCTATGGTTTTACAAATGCATATTTGAGGAATTTGGCAAAGTTAAATTCTTTACCACCTTCAGTGGTCCCCATAGTGCGCCTCGGGGTTTGTGTATTTCAATTTAGATGTGGAATGCATGACTCATACAATTCATGGGCAAAGTACTAACAACACATGCTTGTGGTCTGGCAACATGCCAACTATTTTAACGGCTGCTTGCTTTTAGGTGGGGGGGATCTTCATGGGGAACGTGAAATAAACTAAAATCAGTTTAATGTCAAATGGCGTGTCGTCAAATGCCGTTGGTTAAGATTGTTTCCAACGAATTTAAAAACAACGGCATTTTACGGGTTTCGTACAACTTTGAATGCATGAATTCAAAAGATTTCTTGCACACGTATGCAGTAGTTTTAAAGGACATAATTCAAGATGGTTATACAGTTTGTTTTCTTTCTCGCATGCATCTAAAACGATTGATTCGTTCTGAACACCGGACTGTGTTTAAATCAATGAAAATAACGCAAGTGCAACTGTTTCCGGAAATGTATGCAAGTGCCGTGATACCTGTATGAACTTTTATATTAGTACGTCTGCCATAATTTGAAACATAATATGTGGTCGACCGTTCAATCTAAGAGGGTGTGGGAAGGCTTTGAAGCGGGGATTTTTTCTTTATCTTGTATATTGTAAGACAAAATGATGGTATCGTGTGGCTGAATAACATTTTTTTTAAAACTGCACATTAGCATGCCTGCATCACAGCTCAATAAAACTATGGGACAAGGGAGACTACTTTCGTTTGGGGGACACAATGTAAGGTCACTGTGACTGAAATAAATGGTTTCTGCACAAACTGTTCTGTTACTGGCAATGAAGTGTCATTGAACGTTGTGAATTAAACGGCCATTGTTGCTGCAGGTAAAAATGGATTTTGCAGAAGAACTTTAGTTATAGACAGCGTACCTTTTCAAGTGTTTGCAGTACTTTTAGTGAAAGGATGGAAGAGGCCCCATAAGTCGGATATCAAAGATCAATGCCAGTAAAAAAAAATTAACTAAAACATAACTTATGCGAAAGAAAAACTTGTTCCAGAGGAGTTCTTTGACCATACATTTTGGATGACTTGAACATAGGGTAGTGAAGAAACCTAAATTCTGGGAGTCTGTAGCTTGGCGGTCACAGTAAGTCTGAAAGAAAATTGTGGTTTCTGCATAGTAACTTTTGAAGACCGCATAATTTCACAAACACAAATCGATGTCATTGTGATCTATACTAAATGAGGGCAATAGCCAGTACGTATCTATTCGTGTGAAGTACCGATTGCTTGTCTCACACTTGTGTGACACCCTGTGCCAGACTGAGATTACACCACCGAGTTAGTTGAAAGATTAACAGTTTGCGTGTGACTTTGACGTCATTTTTTTTTTTTGGGGGGGGGGGCGTGCCTATTTGGATTGGTGTACCGAAAAGTCTACCCTGAGTCTTCAACAGTTTACCGATTATAAGCAGTTCAAAATAATGTTTATTATTATTATAAAAAGTGGTGCCACTCTTACACAATTATGCCGCCCCTTCTCTGCGATTGTTCTTATTCGTGTTAAAAAGTGACAATATTATGAAACATTCTTCCGAGTCGAACAATAAAAATAAATTCTGACCTTCGAAATTTAAAGGGACTGTTTAGAATTTTTTTAAAAAGAAAAAGAAAGAAAGATTGTGCCCTAATTTTGAAGGTTCTATGAAAAACGTTAAAAGGTTAAATACTGGTGTGAATATAAATTTCAGCATGGTAAAGACTAGGCATTGAGAAGATAATTGATAAGAACAAAACAAATTATCTACAGTTATCTCGATATGAACAATATATTCAGTACAAGTGGATGATGTAAATTATGGTTTTATCTTGATAATCTGTTTGATAACCAGTCGAAGGTACACAGTTCAAGGTAATATATACACCTCATATTATAGGTAAAATCTAGTACCATTTGTTTTCACGGTTTTACATCCCGGTTTGTTTTGTAATATATTGCGGGTGTCTATTTTGTATGTTCATATGTATTTTGTCGTTGATATAAAAGATAAAAGAAATGTTTGTATTAAGCTTCATCTTTTAACAGCTTCAAATGTTTCGTTGATAATATGATTACTTAAGATCGTTTAAAACTTATTATTTGAGAAGGAATGTTTTTCTTTCTTCCTCGTGAAGTTGTGGGTGGTCCGGCAGTCATTCCCTTTGTTTATATGATATAGGTCAGCAATTTTGTGTTTAATAATACAAAAATTAGGACTTAGAAGCTCTAAGCGCTTTTTAACATCTATAATGATATGACCATAAATAGCAAGAACAAAAAAAAAAAAGCCCCCATGAAATTGGAAAACAAAAAAATTTTGAAAATATTTAACGTAGGAAACATTATTAGGTTTTTAAGTTTGTTCTTGCAGTCGAAAAAGGTAAGTTTTAAGAGCACTCTTGAAATAGATCAGTCTTTGAGTCTAATTTCGTTGTGTAATTGGTTCCACGTTGCTGACCCTGGTATGCAAAAACATCGTCCATATGACTTTGTTTTCATAGGGTGAATAATGAGTATACAATTGTAAGAAGAGGAGCGTAATTACAATAATTGTCTACAAGTAATTTTTGGGATGTACAATGTTGTCTTTTGAGTGATGTGATATTTCTTTCTGTTTTGTATGGACCTTTATCGAGACGATTGCATTTTTTCTGGGATACCAAGTAAAATATTATCTCACAAGATGCGAATACAATGTACTTAGACGTAGCTTGTCATTTTCATCTGACATGTACGTCGCTTCAGTACCGTCTTATAAGTCTCTGAAAAGACTTGCCCAGGGTTTCAACCCGCGACCTACCTCATCCGGGCGGAGCAGACGATCAAACTTCTTGGCCACCAGAGCGGTCATTCAAGGTTTTGTCTCGGCACAAAATTCACAAAATGAGCCGAGATAATTTTTACTTCTGTCCTACCACTAAGTCTCTTAATCTATGAAGAATGATGGTAAATGTTAAGCCAAAACAAAGGTGGAGAGAGAGAGAGAGAGAGAGAGAGAGATGTTCGGTAATAATGTTAATTAGAGAGGAATAATGACTTGGGTCAACTGTAGATATATTAATTTATTTTAAGTACCTCTTGTTGGTTTGTCATTAGCTAATTTTCTATTCCACACTAAATTCCATGCGCGAACACGTGAATAGCTTGCATTTCACTGTTCAAGAATGTAACAATAAGTTTTTAGTGCTCTACTTTCTTCATTAAAACCATCTTTCATGGATAAATCATAAGTGTATATGATATTCATTTAATCGATGTGAAAAAAATAGAAACTATAAAAAAATGAACTATCAGCTTATCAGAATGCAAAAGAGATTGAGAATAGGTCCTTAACAAGCATATAAATACATTTGAAGCGGACACACTCCGACTCAACAGGATCGTGAATTCATCCACTCGTTCAAAACACATTTCCAGTAATCAATCTCAAGGCAGGTATGTCTGTTTGTATGTGATACAAATGAAATATGTGTTTTGTATGAACGCTGTATCAAAGATTTACATCACATACCAAACATTTTGGGTGGCTAGCACAAGGTTAGTGGCCATAATATGATGCTCGTCGTTTTTATTTGGAAATGGATCCATCAGGTTTAAAGGAACATTGCCGAAGCAATACTAGGCATTGCCATATAATTGCATTTTCGTTTTTTTCAGATAACCTAATTAAGATCAGATCTCTAGTGTTATCAATATCTGATATCGACCGCTTAAAGGGCATATTCTGCTTACCATAATCGCTAATTTTATCAACTAATCAGATGAAGTCTTATATCTTCGCGTTTGGAGACTGAGCAGTGTAAATGAAGAGCATGAACGTGTACCGAACGATTTTGTTCACTAGCAATTTTTTGAAAGCTACATTTTCATTGGATAATTCAAAAGTCACCATAACATGAGCCTTAAGCGGTCATCGTCAGATCTTCACGGGGACAGTGGAGATCTGATTTTAATCAAATTGGCCTGTGGCTGTTGATTCAGAGTGGTCGGTTAAACCTGGCTCAATATGAAATGGCATTTCTGGTGGTTCAGGCTAACCCCCACTCCACCCCCTGTATGTGAATGCAGATGACAGGTGCTATCTAGACAGCTCCGGGCATCAACTCATAGGCAGTATATCTTGGTGGACATCCACTGCATACATATTCGTCGCCAGACGTCTCCACATTGTCGTGCGATTGGATTTAGAGAGGCATGGATGAGAAAGTGAGGGTGATAAGACTGTCCTTAACTTTCCGTCACTAAAATCTAACTCGGGCACAAATCATTGCATCATCTCCTCCTCTGTAGATACATTCAAATCATGTGGTGATTGGCTTTCAGCAACGTAACATGTATGGATACACTCGGAGGTGTAGCGGCAGGCCTGTACACAGGCATCTCGGAGAATGGTGTCACTTTTCACTTGACTGAAGCAGCAGTGAAACTCGGCAGTCGGGAAGGTGCTAGAAAAGGTGCTCTAAACATTGTCCGGGAATTTGAGTTTTTGAAAAGGAATGGACGGATCGTTTACCTTCAGTGGCTGCAGCTTATTTTTTTTTTTTAGCACTGAACATTATAATAGTTAAACTGAGAAAAAGAGGTCTGGTCGAATCCAGCGGCACTATCACCCACCCATTCTTTGAATTGTATTGTTCTTTTTTATTTTATTTAGCACGGTACTTTGAGTCGGGAGTTTAATGAGAATGTATTTGCACATTACACATAATTGGCACGAAACTTAATTTAAAACTAAATATATGAAGCAAAGCTGCGTGTATCAACACCATTTAAAGTTTGTACCTCCAGCCCTCCTCCGTCATCGGGATGGTAGATAGATTCTGTTTTTGCATCTTTTATCTACAGCAAGAAACCCCTCTCCAAATATATTCTCTCTACACACACACACACACACACACACACTTTCATTCATTCATTCATTCATTCATTCATTCATTCATTCATTCGTACATACATACATACATACATACATACATACATACATACATACATACATACATACATACATACAGCACTTATATTATGGGATGTTTCTGTTACGTTTTCGAGATAGCAAAGACTTAAAGACTTTATTGAAGTAATCTAGAAACCGGATTTTGTAAATGCTGCCTCTAAAAATAAAATAATTTTGGGGGTTTTTCTTACATCTCGGTCTCTACACTGGTCGAAGTATGTGAATGTTTTAGTTTTTCAAAACCAGACACCTGGTATAACCCCGCTTATTACAAAGCCGAAAACTATGCGATCCATTGATTACTAAAATTCAATGGTGTACAACATAAACCTTTTATCGCGTCTGACTTTTGGTCTTGTTTTAAAATCCAATTCAAAATTAGCAATCAGTGTCGATCAATATGTCAGTTCTATACATAACAAAATTTTTAACGATAATTTCGAACGAACTTAATATCGGCAAAAAAATTCCAGAGCTTTTGTATTAGTTGAAAGGAGTTCTAAGATCACATAATTTGAAACAATCTGGCAATCTGCTTTGGTTGATAATTCTTGTTTTGCCTGGCAATAATTGTCACGCATTTATGATATATGTCAAATAGTTCTGGCATGGTATGTATTTGTTTGCAGGTCAGTAAGTGCCAAAAAGTTCTAAACCATTAGTTTCATGACACAAAGTCATATATATATAAATATGACAGTACACGTGTAATATGTGCATGGTCACTTAGTTTGTTTCTTCTTCTTGTTTGAGCTTTTTTCTTTTTCTTCTTTTGCAGTTTATTTGCACAACGGTTTAGTCTGGATGGTGCCTAACTCGTTTTGCACTTCTTCAGTGTCTGGTTTATGGTCGCTTGTCCAATGAGGTGGTTTTTGGTAATGGTTCCTTCGCTTTTCTACACCTTATCAAGCAACCTTTGATGACATATGAATCACCGATCTTAGATTGGGTAAGTTTTAGTACTTGAGATAAAATAAATTGAGATCTCAGTTGAGATAAAATAAATCTCAAGCTAAAGCTTAATACAAGAAAGATAAATTTGGTGTCAACGTTAAGAAATAACATAAGATAACCTTGGTGTCCAAGTTAGCGCATAAATGTGGTAGTCATGGTTTCAAAGTTAAGACTTAATAAAACGTATGGTAGTCCTGGCTTTAAAGCTAAGGCCTGACATAATTATGGTAGTTCTGGCTTCAAAGTTAAAGCCTAACATAAGTCTGGTTGTCCTAGTATCAAAGTTAAGGCCTAACATGAATATGGTAATCATGGTATCAAATTTAAGGCCTATCATAAGTGATAGTCCTTATATCAAAGTTAAGGCCTAACATAAGTGTGGTAGTCCTTATATCAAAGTTAAGGCCTAACATAAGTGTAGTAGTCCTGGTATGAAAGTTAAGGCCTAACATAAGAAAAACAGTCTTGGTGTCCAAGTTAGAGCCTAACAAATGTAAGGTAGTCAAAGTATTATAGTTAACGCCTAAGATACTATAGTCGTTAAGGCCTAACATAAAAGACAATGTTAGAGTCCAATGTAAGGTGTAACATAAAAACACAAAATCTTATTGTCCAAAAGTAATGCAAACATCACTAAGATAGTTTATATATGTATAACCAATACACTGTAGTTTGCCAGGTATGTACAAATATTAAGGAAATAACCATTGAACTTAATTAAAACAGCGATACCTTACAAATCTAAAAAGAAATTGCCCACAATACAATTTTGGAACAATAAAACAACGATTTAACGCTTTATTAGGTTTTTGGGACGATCGGGTTTCACGTGCACTAAGTGATCACATTAAGTTATTTGCAAAGAATGTGATAAGGTATAAAGATCTAACTGGAATTCTGAAGGTGTAACAATACTTGTCGATATTAATATCAATATGTTATTTTGCAAGATATTTAACAGATTTGTAATAGTTACGTAACAGATGAGTAAAAGAAAATTACAGTTTAACATTTTTGTATGGTATCTCCCATTTAGGAAGTCAACGTTAATGACATATGACAACATACATTTACACTTATCGGATAATAACAGCTTTATAAGATTGTAATTTGAATCCATATCATGTCATCCTAAGAAAGAATAACTTCAAGAAGAGAGAGAGAGAGAGAGAGAGAGAGAGAGAGAGAGAGAGAGAGAGAGAGAGAGAGTCATTTGTCTGTGCGTGTGTGTAAGAAATGGTAATATTAGATCGAAATACATGTACAGTGCTGAGATAGAGAGAAAAATCCTTGACAGCAATGTATATACTGCTGGATACTATCACATAATGACTATATGTGCTTGATTTTGACAATTGGACTTATGAAGTTTAGTTTGAATGAGTAACTAAAAACATTAAAACTGATCTACTGCGGTATTATAATGCGCAGTTCTAATTTCACAGCAGTTTCTTTCTGTATTCAGAGACAAATCAGCCGAATACAAAATTAGTACATAAATACATTAAAATGTCAGCACGTTTCATTTTCCGTAAATACGTTAAACTCAATGAGAAACGTCTAAATGGAAAGTGAAAGTTAAAATTTCTTCTAGCACAGAATCATATAGCTGCTGATACCATTATGAGCGGCATCCGTCCTTTATCCTTTAACTATTGCAATATTAAAATCGATTTACTAGCTATTCTTTAGTAACATGCAGCATTCTGCATCAGTTTGCTTTATGCAAAAAAAAAAGCAGGTGTAGATCACGTTCGCCTTGGACCGTCATTTTTTCAGTATTAAACACATTTTATATTTTAGTTGTATATTCTGATATGAAAGAGATAAAATCGCATGTTTGTGACAACACCAATATACAAACGATGCTAAGGATATGTTTGTTTGCTATAGCATACAATTCAAACTTTCTCAAACTAAGTTCTAGTTTAAGTCTTTAAATCATATATTTCCTTTCTTTTCCCTACAGCTTTCAAATGAATTTTTCTTCGTATCAACGATAAGATGTATGAAGGTGTCGGGCGGTTGTTGGTGTAGAGTCATAAATTACCGGCATAATTATTCGGTGACCGAAATATGCATAATTATATGTACACTGAAGCTGATGACCACATAAATCGTGTCCTATGGTAATGCCAGTAATGCTACAAAACTGCATAATAATTATGCCGGTAATAACATAATACAGTATCGTCTAGACTGAGAAACTCCGAGTTTCCGTGCACATGGATTGTCTTTAAATTGATCAACATTCACACTACAATAATAAAATATGGGGAGCTTAAGTGGGTTTCCGAACGAACCAAACAAAGCAATTGCTTCCAAGCTTGTTAACGCAACTTATTTTAGTATCACCCTTGTTATTAAGAACTCGCGACTGCTTAGATGTTAACCACTTCGTACTTCCTTCCTTTCTTTGATATGGCAAGTGTAATAGCCAGGGATTGAACATTTATTTTTTCATCCAACTGTAAAAAAAATTTGTGCTCAAATGATGAACACAAATTGATGGCTTCTCTTCAAATCGTCCACTGTATTTAGAGGCGAGACCGATTCTATAAATTATGTTATAAATAAATTCTTTATTTAAGTTATTTTCTTCTTATTTTTGGGGGACTCTATCTTATTTTATTTAACTTTTATAAATGTTAACATCTTCGCCTTTTAACTCTTATCGTTTTGTACTTACTCTTTGCTTTCTATCCCTATTTGAAGAATGTATCTGTTTCTTTTGTTGGTTAGGGTGGGGTGGAATTTCTTATATTGACAATTTTTTCGAACTTTCCTTTCAATGACACCTTATAGCTAGTATTGTGCTGACGTGCCGTTAAAAATATATTTTAAAAAAACACGTTGTTCACAGTATCAATGATTGTTTTCACTTTCCGGTTTAAGGCGATACAGTAAAATAAATGCACTATTGACTTTGTCCATTTGATTCATTATAAAGCAAGACTTATTTCCAGCCTTATCGACGGTTTTTTTCCCGAAATAAGCTAGTTCTATTGCAGATATCGCAAAATCCATACGCTAGTTTGTTTAGCAAACATGAAATATATAGCGTGTAGTTTTACTACAATAATGTACATTATTCAGTAACAAGACGAAGTTGCCAATCGATAAAATCTTGATCGATGTTTCCCCATCAACGCAATAATATTTGCGTTAATGTATTTATATGCCCTCAATTCATTCACACGTTGTGACCTGTCCGGTATGAATTATTGATCAGATGATGAAATAATAACCTGTTTAACCACAAATCGATCCCGATGTTAACACACGCGCGCACACACACACACACACACACACTATTTTTTCACCTGAATTTGTCATATTATAATCCCCCAACACACACACACACACACACACACACACACACACACACACACACACACTATGGCATTTATGTATTGGCAGGAATATAAATACATACGTGGGCGCGCACGCACACAAGCACACGCAAACTATTTTTTCACAGTATACCGTACCTACATATTAGGGTTTTCGTTATTTGAAGGAATCACAAATTCTCAAGTAGAATGGACAGTATACACCCTTATCAGCTCGTACCTCATGCGACGATTCTGATTTCATCTAAAGAAAAACAAAAAATAACAAAAAACAATATATATATATATATATATATATATATATATATATATATATATATATATATATATATATATATATATATATATATATATATATATATATATATATATAATTTGAAAAGTGTATTTCCATAATACATTTTTGTAAAAGATCTATCAACATAAAATATGTTTTGGATACAAAAGCTTGATATTAAAAGAGTGCTTCTCACGCAGAATTGTTGGTAGAGAACATAGTGCAGTGGTACATGGGAAACGAAAGCCAGTGTACCTCACATAACATTTGTGTCTATAATTTTACAGTCATAAAAGTTGCATAGTATAACATATTGGCCAGCTTCATATAGCTAAGCGCTAATGGAAATTATTATTAAGAAAATACTTTGTTCCTAGCCTATACAGGCCTCACACTATTTATTCGACTCCCATAGTAACCCATTGAAACACCATGATATCAAAATTGCATTAGCCATACATTTCTAAATGCTTACGATCAAACGTGTACTTCTCATTATAAATCCATCCGTAATCTACTGAGTGGAAAAAGACGTATGTCTCACGGCATTTCTTTTATCTTCATATATTTGAAACGTGTTTTCAATTCCGCAGTTAAAGAAATAGAAGAAGGTTCTAATTTACTAAATTTGATTCTGTAGAAGGCCTGGAAATCAGCTTACCGGTAATCGCGGCCTCAAACCCCATATATACTCATGTATTTACCCATTTCGGACTGGTTCCCATTTTATTTATATATGATGAAGTGGAGCAAGCGTTTTTTTTGAAAGATGCACATATGGAGTAAGGCCAAACTGTATACTCTATAATCCATATTACAACCATCAATCATACACCAAAAAAAGGGTATTTAAAGGTTATTTGAACAATACCTATGATATAAAAGGTCTTTTTCAAATAGCCAGTATAAGCAATGAGGAATCCCAGTGAAATTCTTATTCCTTAAAATCCCACCCCTGTGCAAAATACGAATGTGTAGAGCGCCGCCATAATATTACTGAGAATCCCAAAGAATTTAATAAAGCCAGTAAATAGTAAATCCAGTCTCAATGAGGAAGAGAACATACCACGTCAGAAGGGTCAACCATTAGAGATGACCGCTTCGTTACTTCGATTGATGGTTTAGTATTCGAAATAAAATACCGTAAAAAATATCACTGCTTTAATTGTCGTGATTACTCAGTTGTTTTCGCATGTATTAGATAAAAAAAATTATTGAGTCCTCCTGAAAATATCTGTTCAAAAGATACCGAGCGCGAAGAAAATACGTGTTGCAGTGGCAAACATCCATGTCAAACATGAAGATTTTATTTTGGTGGAATGGGTGGGTGGTGGATATAAATTGATTTGTTTTAAATACAACCGTATGCGAAAATCTGTGTTACACGTATAAAATCCTTTAAAAGTGAACGCACATAAGCAAAAAGTTACTGGAGGGATGGAAACAGGGTAATTATAGCGGTTGATCTGGTTGGTTGTATTGGTTTTTTTACGTCATTTTTAATCGTAATACAACCAGACCCCACCTCACCCCACTTTGATTACGAGTGTGGCGCGCTACCACCTGAGTTACCGTGGTCTATATGACTCGATCACTAAATCATTTTCCACAGTAATCATATGCAAATACCTTAATATTAAAAATTCAATAACCTTAAATTTCTGAGTGCTCATGATCAAACCTAAATTTATCAGTATAGATGCATCGGGGATGACTGCTTTTGTGTAGAGAAAAGCAGATGAGCCAGAACATTTTCTGGATCACATGCGTTGAAACGTGATTTCAATTCAGCACCAAAGAATCGCGTGCTGATTTCAATAATGAATGTTCCAAACTCTAGACTGTCAAAGGACTAACATTCCATCAATGAAAGAATGTCTTTATTCTTCTCACTTAAAACCAAGGATAAACTCTCAGAAGAATCTTTTTAGTAAAATCTATTTTCCATTATCAACCAATCCTGTCCAGTCAGACCCATATGTACTTTATTTTATCTTCATCCACTTCCAGACTGGATCCCGATTTTCCATGTAATTAATAATATGTGTCCTCCAAGCCATATCGATTAATTTATACAGGGTCAATCGTACAAAGCTTAGATGGCATCATACCACACTTACACTTTGAGTGTGTCCAAAACCAGGAAGATATTCTGCAGAAAACAGTGCCTTGTTTACATGGTCAATTTGCCAGTGACATATTATAAAAATTATCAAATGGCAAAACTGAAATTTTATGAAATTGTATTAAAAGTTGTGCTTGTCAGCCACTTCGTGAAAGCAGTAAGATAAAAACTGGTCAAGCTTTTGGGGTCATGTAGGCGCTTTTCTAAGAGAGGAAATTTCTATGCGATATTTGTCACCTTAGAACAGCTGATGCAAGCTAGTTTACATTACCAGTCAATCATCAATCTGTGAAATTGCTGTAACAAAATTGCAACGTTGACTATTAATCAAAATTTCAAGGGGTTTAAATACACTGACATACAATAAAAATTATTATTATTATTATTATTATTATTATTATTATTATTATTATTATTATTATTATTCGCGATTAAATCAATATGCAACAATTATATCTCACACATCCTTTAGAATTGTATATTATTATCAACATGATGTAGCAAGTAAAATGCATCGTAATCTCTCATGATTAAAAGGAAGTCAAATCAAAACGAAATTATTACTTTTAAGACATGTAAATCATTGAGCCTAAATGCTGAGTCGTATTAGTCACCGAATTCTTCCACGTGAGTAAGTACTAGATCACGTTCGGGCATTTTTTTTTTATTTGATATAGTTGCCAAAACGAACGAATCATATTCATATTTATTTTCTTATATCAGTGATCGCGTTAAACTCTTTCTGCCCTCATCTTGCTCATCAACATTACAATCTAAATTCTTCTTACAAAATATCATTACTTATAACTCGGCTCATTAATATCGTGTCTGGCAATGCATATCATAATTATTTAAATTCCTTTCAGTCATTCATAAGACACACACACACATTTCTCTGTATGTCTGTCTGTCAGTACGTACGTACGTATGTGTGTGTGCACAGACGGACGTATCTATGTATGTATGCATGTATCGCAGGTTATACTACTAGATGTATACATTTTTCATTGAAAGGTAATAAGGCTTGCCGAGTTTCCTTTCAATGACAAATTTGTACAGCGACAGGTAAATGATTGATACAGCGTACACACATACATATATTTTATTTATTTATAACACACAAATATACGTATATGTCCTTTGAACGGAGTTAAGATTTAGAAGAAGCTACTGTTTGTTTGTTTGATTAGGATTTTTAACGTAGCTTTAACAATTTTTCAGTCATATCGCTACGATGTCTGCAGTGAGGCAGTTTATAGTCTACCACTGGGGCATCATGCCGCAGACATGTAGCATGATGTCCCACCCAGTCACATTATCCTGACACCAGGCCGACCAGTCCTAACACTAACCTCTTAATGCTGAACGTCAAGCGAGGCAGCTGTTAGTACCATTTTTGTAAGTCTTTGGTATGACTCGGCCGGGGATCGAACCCACGACCTCCCGCTTCCGTGGCGGACGCTCTAACCACTAGGCCACCGGAGCGGTGAAGAAGCTACTGAGCGTATACCGACTAGAGTCGTTCATGTACCAGATCATGGAAATAATTGTAGCGTTAGAAAGTAAGTTAAATGACGAACAAGCAAGGGGTTCTTAAACTATTGAATATATGTATAGTTGATCAAAGTAATTATTCTAGCCTGGTGTCAAGATAATGTGACTGGGTGTGGGATATCACGATATGTCTGCGGTTAAGATGCCTTGAGTGCTAGACATCACTATAAACTGCAGACATCGTATCGATATGACTGAACAATTGTTAAACCTACGTTAATAATCCAAAACTCTCTGTCTGTCTCTCGTGTGTTTCTATCTGTCTGTCTCTCTTTCTCTCTCAATTAGATAAATACTGTCGATAAATACCAAGGAAAGTATAAACACATCGTTACGACGAACCACATTCTTGTAGGTTACTTGGTGCAAGTTCAGTTTTAAGGTTTTCATCTCTCTCTCTCTCTCTCTCTCTCTCTCTCTCTCTCTCTCTCTCTCTCTCTCTCTCTGTGTGTGTGGATATATATGATTTCAAAGGCAATCATTTGTTTTCTTGGGGGTGAGGGCTGGGATTCACTTTTGAAGCCGCATATTCTTTTATAATTTTACCGCAAGGTAATTAATTCCCCCCACCCCAACCCCCAACTATTATAACCGCTTCAAAGGTCTAATGGCTAGAACGTCGACCTCCAATCCGGGAGATCCCTGGTTCAACCACCGGCTGAGTCATACCAAAGACGATTTTTTTAAAAATATAAAAATGATTGGGGGGGGGGGGTACTTGCAGCCCGACTCGCTTGGCGCTCATCGTTTAGATGCTAGTGCGAAGACTGGTCGGCTAGCTGTCAGAATAATGTCACCGCGTGGAACATGTCTGCTGTATCATGCCTCAGTGCTAGACACACGATGAACTGCCACACTGCAGAAATCTTAGTCATGACACTAAAATTGTTAAAATTACGTTTACAATCCCAAACACATTCTACTAGTATAAAACCTTGTTGTTGTTGCTATAAATCAGAGCAATACTATTTTGTTAAAACTACTTGACAGCTGAAATTGTTTTGTTAAAACGATCATAGAACCTATCCCACTCCATCGAAAATTAAAGTGAAATAAGCTGGATTACCTCTTTTATTCATTTCGATACATGTATCAGATTAATCACTCGGTTTGATGTATATTCCAGGGTTCTGTAGATAACGATGCACGTGCCTGTAAAATATTTTGTACAGGGCGGCACATTTCACTGGGAGGAAAAATTCCTGTGGTGAAAAGAAAGAAAAAAAAAATAAAACGCTGATCTGAATACCAATATGAAACGAGCACACTACTAAGAAGTTGTTGTCAAAACTAAGATTCACTATTCGTGCCTCACCTCTTTTCTTTCTCGCGCGGGGCGGCATTACCTTTTGGTCAGAATGTGAAAACGTTGGATAGAAAGATACAACGTTGAATAGAAGGGATCCCTGGCGGATTAAAGAATTCAGGCCTGAAAGAAAACCGAAGACCATAGGGAAGAGTGTTGATATACAAGTCGACTCGAAACAACAGACTACTGGCCAGTAACCAGATCGGGTTATGCAGTGATGCCGGACAATTAAGTTCCTAACACTCACTAGGTTTAATGGTGCAGTTTGTCATATGTGTGTAAACGGAACTGCTAATTGCACTTTTTATTAACTCTGGGTAGCTATTTTCTGGAAGACGTGTATCCTTCTTATGTCTTGTACAATTTATTTTCTAAATCTAATTATTTTAATTCTTGATCTAATTAATTAAATTGTTATATTTTGTATACGTGTCTCGAGTTGTTCTATTTATATCTTATGTTCGTATCTCCATTTATTCCATCCATTATTGTCATATTTTAATTAATGACCCAATTCTGGCTATAACACTGAGATCCATTATCCTCAAGATAATGATAACCAACCTCACCAGCACAAAACACTTAACCAAGCACACAGTGCTACGCCTGTGCGGGCTGCACCTACAGGATCAGTAATGCCGACGGTTAGTCTGGAGGGAAAACAATTGCCCTTAGGCACCATTCTGCGGTACCTATTTGTACCGGAAGGGTAGTATAAAAAAAACCATCTCGTGCCACACACCCAGTGTGGTCATTAAAAATGTACAGGCTAGAGCGCGTGGATGCTAAGATCGACCACCTAAACTATCTACACTAAACTGCCGGATGTCTTTTGGATATAAACTCCAGAGTAACTTGCTTTTGTTTTGCTGCTTATTGAGGCGGAGCACGTCGTCGACTCTGAGCGGTTCTGCTTGGGATCTTGTCCCTCTGATTCTTACCAACATTTTACATAGCCTTTCGGATTTCCTGCTCAGTCCACTTTCCCTTTAAACTCCTGTTGAGACAGCAGCTCCACATAGCAATCTATCTCTGCTGTCCTTCGTGAAGATCTGACGACGACGGCTTAAGGGGCATGTTCTCTTGACATTTGAATTAGCCAATGGATATGCAGCTTTCAAAACTCTGGAAGTGAATCAAATTGTTTAGCATGCATTCATGCTCTTCCTGTCTTCAAACGCGAAGACAAAATACTTCATCTAATTGGTTGATAAAATTAACGATTACTGTAATAACACAGTTTACCAGAATATGACTGTTACGTATATTTAAGTCATTTAGTTTTGTTTTAGTTATTTGTTTGTCAGATTCAAATGTGACATTTTAAGTTTAAGATTCATTCATTGGGAGATATTTTTTTTAGAAAGTGGGATGACAAGTACTCTACGAATAAACACCAGATGTTGACCTCATTTCTGATCTGGCTTCGGAGTTGTAAACAAGCTTTTAAAATGATTGGTTAATTCCAAGGACATTATGGAGCTTTGTTATAAACATCGTTCTATTTTTAGTTCTTGAGAGTAAAAATAACTGATTCTCATCTGGGTCATACGGTGTGTACGAGATTTTTTGAACGTAAATTTGTTCGAAAGATTCTAGAAGATCATGTGATCCCTTCCTTGTTTACGTAAAAACAGGTATATAAATGATGTTTTAGAGCGGTCTATTTAGAAGAAGTTGGGCTGTTAGAATATTAAGTTGTATTGTTTTGAGTTATTTTAAATTACCTTGTACTGGAAATTATTTCAATTCGTTTGGATCAAGAGGATTTATTTTGTTATTTATCTGGAAAATAATTGTGCTCATTGAATATCATAAGACCAGAACTGACTTCATCACGTGACATCGTCTTCCATCTTGGATGCTTCACCAAAACTCGAACTGGGAATTATTAGGACATTTTATTACCAGGACTTTTGCAATTTCACTAGTGGATTATATTTTGTTTTAGTTTTGGATTAATTTTGGAATTGATTCTTAAAACCGTAAGTTTATTTTTCTTTTCTGGAAAATATTTGTGCTCAATAAATTGTTTATTAAGTTTTTACAAGATTGTTATTTTCACTCTTTCTATGTTACTGTTTATTCGAGCCTAAGCACGTAACAATGACCCCTAAATGATCGTCTTCAGATCTTCACGTAGGACAGCGGAGATCTTATTTTAATCAGATTACTCCACACAGAACACTGCCAGATACGCGAGCTTGTACCATTTAATGCAGGTCTCGACAACTTGTTTCCCGAGTTTCGTTTATGGTATTCCAATGGAAGCTGTGCACAGTGATAATATGGCAAAGGGACCAGTCTGAACCAGTTAGGGGGTTGTCCATAAACTACCTCCGACGATAATACTTGTTTTCCTACACACCCCTTGCCCACTTTTGTCCGCATGTGATTTTCACCCCCATCCCACCCACTCTTTCCCGGGCTGCGGATGTCCCTATGTAACTTTATGCGCTGCTCTATGGTCCGAGTTGAGAGCGTTATACAGGTCGTGGTGCATCTTACTTGGCTATCTGTATACTCGCTTAGGTCCGCGGGATCGAGATGTGGGCCATGTAAGCAACCTCAGGCACTGGGAGCCAGACCGATGTATTCATGCCAACCTATTCAAATATATTCTGTGGCACGAATCTTACAAATTGAAATTAACAAATAATTTATACTTAGGGATAAATAAAGAACGCCCGCAAAACATACTAGAATAAAAGTATTAGGCCTAAAGCAGCTGTTCAACACAGAATATCATAACAAAAATCTAGCTTGCGAACGTCCTCTTGTCCGCAGTTGTCCGCATTTTAACAACTTCCTTCCCTCCCCACCCGAATCTTTGCGGACGATCTGTATGGACGATGCCCATGGCCTACACAGTTACTGCAATGATCACATCCACGATGCTGGTCTGTTCCAGAGTCTACCGTGCCGTAACGCAATGCGTCGAGTATGATCGCGAGTGTGTGGGCTTCTAGCCATTTAACTTTCTCGCTGAGCTTGCCGATGCTGAGGCTTCGCCTAAGTCTTTAAGCTCCATCTTCTCGGGATTATCTGCTTACGTGCTGCAGACTTTGAAAATCTCCTCGTGCTTTTCTTGGTTTATAAAAGAATGTGTCCCAAAACCTTGAAGTCCAATATTTTGTTACCTCCACCGTCGAGAATCCATACTGCCTATGGCTCAATCGCTGTAACTTGCTGGATGGCATTCCGGGTATAGCCCTTGTAGAACTCTATCCTCAACAGTACACAGCGTGGAGGACTCCGCGACAATGAGCTCCATTGCCAGCCACCATAACCCTATTTATTAACCTATATTGTAGGTGTCTCCACCAGGGATGCCCATTAGGATGATCGCCCGCTTGGCTATATCGTTGATGTTTTACTCCTGTTTTGTCGACCCATCTTTCTCATGATGCTTCCAGGTTCCAGTGGCGGGCCTTTGTCAGGCCATTTCCTTTAGGGACATTTTCAGAATGTGCCATCATCCAATGTAGCGAGAGGAGCTTTATTGTTAGAGGTTTGTTTTCACACTTAATAAAAGCCATATATAACACTTTCCATCGGGTGGTTGTTTCAGATAGTAAGGTTTGTCAATAGCAATAAGGAGCCTACGCCTTGTTTTATTAATAATTGTACCAATTTCCCCACGCTTACGCTTTTCCATACTCACTTGGTCGAAATTATCGACCATGGTCCACTTATCTCTTTTCTTTCTTGGGTAAGAAACTTGGCGCGCATAAATTATTTTCTACGATTTCCCGCCACATCATTTGTACCCTTTCAGGATGTTAACGTTTTGGATTCTGGGTGGATAATTCTCTTCCGTACGAAATGTAATACACCGGTACGCAGCAATATCGACGTCAAATTTATGCGAAAGCTGCGGTACCAACCCATGTCCAACTTAATGTCCACTAACTCAGAATTAGCCAATTTTTTTTCCCCCATGCGAACCCACGATCGCTTGCACTCTTTCACTTCCGCAGTGCACCTCGCAATCACTCCTATCCCGTACCCTCCTTGTATAAGCTGAAGTTCACCCTCCTACGTTGGCACCGCACATGTAGTTGGCAGTACTCCCTCATGCAGTTTTTTCCACAACTTTCAATGCTTTCAAGCACATGTGTTGGTACTTATAGCCATTGTGATCCATCTTAGCAATATACGTCTTCAAATAACAATTTGTGGAAGTGAAAACAGCACTTTAATGGCTTTCATTCGTGAACCCTCCATTTTCACCGACCACGCCAGTATGGATATGTATGTGTGTTTGTTCGTCTTTCTACATTGATTGATAACCTTTATATATCAATTCGTTGTTCTATTAAGTAATCATTCTTTCTTCATTTCTCAATATAATTTGTTTATATAAAACCACTGTTCACTGTTTGTTAACTTCAGTAAATATTTTTACACATTTTCTTTGCAGTTGACTACCGACCCCTCTCCTTAAATTTCTTAATTAATTACAACCGTTCTCTTCTTTCTCTTTTCTCTCCTCTTTTTATATACCTATCCTTCTTATTTCTTATTATTCCAAGAAACACTGAGCAGAATGCTCGAGGAAGTTAAACTTGAAAGCCCGTTTTGAGCGGACATCCACTAGATTATAATTTATTCTGTCGAATAGAAAGAGGTGTCCATAATTTACGATGGTAACTGAAATATCTTAACTAACACTGAGTCATCATCGGATATCTTAAAACACGCCAACACAAGAGAATTTAGAAGTATAAACATTCCAAGACTTTATTTCGATAAGACCAATAGCATTCTGCGAACACACGAAAACAATGTTAATATCTCGTCTCGTATTACCTATTAGACCTTACCTTTTAATTTGTCCTTGAAACAGCGCTGTTTTATGATTGCATATGCTAAATTTGAATATCTGCCAATTGAACATTTGTACCATTTTGTTCTCTTCAACTCGTTATTTCTGACCATAAACAAGAGCCATGCCACTTATATGATGCCTTTCTCGGCTTTATAGTGCTGACTGATTTATCTCCCTTACACCATTCTAGTGCTAGCGGATTTGTCTCCCGTATGCCGTGTTATTTTTATAAACATGTTTGAAATGCTTAAGGGACAAAACTATGTTGGTGGTTTACTTTTAACGGAACTTTAAAACCATCATTGACTACATCATGCAGATGAAATTGGAGACAAGTGCTTTTCACAAGGACACACCGAACTAGCCGACCCGGCCTGGCTTGCGTGGGCATCAAACCTGCAAACCTTTAACCACTAAACTACCACACAACCCTGGTATGAGAAAAGTATCATTTAAATCCATTATAATGAATGTAGGCAGCACCAACCTGGATTTTATATTCAGACATGTATGGACAAGTTTACATTGCACGCGAGCAACGTGCACTGGTAAGAAAATTAAGTGAAATACTTTGATATTTTCCTAAAAGTTACCAAAAGTTCATATGACACTAAGGTTAATTAATAATCCAATATGTAGAAAAGACAAGACATCTGCATGCAAACAGGACGTTTAAAACTCACTCGTATTTATTAAATGCGTGTTCTTTTTGTTCAGATTTAAAGTTAATGCGTGCGTTTCTTTAACGGTTGGATATAGAAGCGTTCGATATTTTTGCTTCAGGTAAGTACAAAAACTTGTATTAAATAACTGGCGTAGATTGATATGACTAGACGATTTGTGATATACATATAATACACTGAATTAATATCGCCAATATAACTGGAAGAGAGTGGAAAAAGAACGCCGCCAAAACTAAATTAAACGTTTTTTTCCAGTGAAAATTTGATGACGATGCTGTGACGACGGCGACTATCCGTCTTCGGCCGTATCATATTAGAATCAAGGAAAAACGAGTTTGTTTACTTTATTTGATAATGCTGTATGACAAATCTTTCAGTATTTATTATTCAGTGGTAATATATAATTTGCTAATGAATTTAATTATTTTCTCAAATGTAATTTTTCAATCGACAAAGCAGTCTCTTTAAAAGAGACTTTTTTTGTATAAAGGTAAATATAGCAACATATGTAACACTTAGAAGTGTGAAAGATATTGTTCAGTTCAAAAGTTTGTAAGTTTGCAAAATGATTTTAGTTCTTGTTATCTCTACTACTACTACTACTACTACTACTACTACTAATAACAATAATATCAAAAATACTAATACTGATACTACTACTACTAATAATAATAATACCAATAATACTAATACTGCTACTGCTACTACTACTACTACTACTACTAATAATAATAATAATAATAATACTAATAATAATACCAATAATACTAATACTGATACTACTACTACTACTACTACTAATAATAATAATAATACCAATAATACTAATACTGATACTACTACTACTACTAATAATAATAATACCAATAATACTAATACTGATACTACTACTACTACTACTACTAATAATAATAATAATAATACCAACAATACTAATACTGATACTACTACGACTACTACTAATAATAATACCAATAACACTAATACTGATACTACTACTACTACTACTACTACTACTACTACTACTACTACTACTACTACTACTAATAATAATAATAATAATAATAATACCAATAATACTAATACTGATACTACTACTACTACTAATATTAATAATAATACCAATTATACTAATACTACTACTACTACTACTACTACTACTAATAATAATAATAATAATACCAATAATACTAATACTGATACTACTACTACTACTACTACTAATAATAATACCAATAATACTAATACTGATACTACTGCTACTACTACTACTACTAATAATAATAATACCAATAATACTAATACTGATACTACTACTACTACTACTAATAATAATAATACCAATAATACTAATACTGATACTACTACTACTACTGCTACTACTACTACTAATAATAATAATAATACCAATAATACTAATACTGATACTACTACTAATAATAATAATACCAATAATACTAATACTAATACTACTACTAATAATAATACCAATAATACTAATACTGATACTACTGCTACTACTACTACTACTACTACTACTACTACTACTAATAATAATAATAATACCAATAATACTAATACTGATACTACTACTACTACTACTACTACTACTACTACTACTAATAATAATAATAATAATAATACCAATAATACTAATACTGATACTACTACTACTACCAATAATAATAATAATAATAATAATACCAATAATACTAATACTGATACTACTACTACTAATAATAATAATAGTAATAATACCAATAATACTAATATTGATACTACTACTACTACTACTACTACTACTAATAATAATAATACCAATAATACTAATACTGATACTACTACTACTACTACTACTACTAATAATAATAATACCAATAATACTAATACTGATACTACTACTACTACTACTACTACTAATAATAATAATAATAATACCAATAATACTAATACTGATACTACTACTACTACTACTACTACTACTACTAATAATAATAATAATACCAATAACACTAATATTGATACTACTACTACTACTACTAATAATAATAATAATAATAATAATACCAATAATACTAATACTGATACTACTACTACTAATAATAATAATAATAATACCAATAATACTAATACTGCTACTGCTACTACTACTACTACTAATAATAATAATAATAATAATACCAATAATACTAATACTGATACTACTACTACTACTACTACTAATAATAATAATAATGCCAATAATACTAATACTGACACTACTACTAATAATAATAATAATACCAATAATACTAATACTGATACTACTACTACTACTACTACTACTAATAATAATAATAATACCAATAATACTAATACTGATACTACTACTACTACTACTACTACTAATATTAATAATAATACCAATAATACTAATACTGATACTGCTACTACTACTACTACTACTACTACTACTAATAATAATAATAATAATAATGATTATAATGATTTAAAAAAAACAACTTCATCTCCAACTTTCAACTTTTGCACGTACGAATTGTCTTGCTTTAAATATAATTAATTAGGTGTAAACTTCTCGGAATCAGTTTCAATATTTTGCGGGGAATTACATCAGACGGTTCTCTGACGTAGATCGCTGAAAATAAGGTTGATGCTGCTGTTGCATAGTCATCCTCATCAATCTACCAATTATTGACCTACTTTCGATGCACTCGACTTTCTCTTTAAGTCACGACGATGGACGTATGCATCGAATCAATGTAGTTTTTGCCTGCATGATACACCGAACACAACCTGATACAAAAAAAAGAGAAAAATTTACCGACATCCAAACAAGCTATGATTAAAATCCTGTCCATGTGCTTCGGTTGTCTAGCACTTATCGATCTGTCTGCATTACAAGTATCTATCCACACATCTTACTATACTGGTATATAAATGCATATCTATTAGTGATTGTATTCCTTTATTGTTATTCTTTCTTTCATTTTTCTTCTTTAGAAAGCATACCATTTGTATTAAGTGGTTAAGTGGGAAGGGGTGGTGGTATTTGCTCCTGGATCTCGATTAATTGATATGACGTAAGCGAGGGAGCGATTATATATTCTATTTCACCTTTCCTGTATGTGTACGATGTCTCTGTGAATGTATATTGTCTTTAACATTTCGATCACCTTATCCTCTTTTTCTTCCTCTCCTCATCTTTTTTTCTTTTCATCTACTTCTTTTTGCATAAGGCACTTTACTGAATCTTACTGCAGAGGATGTTAAAAATTGAATATACAGCACACCTGTTTTTGGTAAACATGATATGGTTTGTTGGCCATTTTGTTCAATATAAACAGGTATCCGTAATTCCAGACTAATGATAGTATTGAATGTTATAAATTAATTCAAAATGTGTCTGCTTTGAGCAGCTATTTGTCTGAATCAGGTATCCAAAATATATATGCTTACATGTTTCTATATCACGGGGAAAGGGTGGTGGTGGTGGTATTTGCTCCAGAATATCGATTAGTTGATATGACGTAAGCTAGGGAGTGATTACATCTTCCTTTCCCCCTTTCCTGAAGGGCGTAGGATGTCCGTGTTATACAGGATGCCTAATTCCGTTTGAAAGCACGATATCCACATCAGTCCAGAACACGCATGTTCGACTTTTAGCAATCATCACTGTGGATTCAAGAATTAAAATATTAAATAATTGATAGAGGGTCAAATAAAATACATATGCACAAAATACTGGGAGAAAGAAAAGAAAAGCAGGGGAAAGCGTACTAAAATATGCTAACGAAATATAACTTTGCCAGATAAATTTGTTCAGAGTGTAGATGTGGGCATTTAATCAAAACAAAGCTATCTTTTAGTTAATATACAGTAATACGATTGACCAAAAACGTTTTAAAAGCTGGACAAATTAGACTATGGAACAAATTGTTCGGAACTCAAGCCGTATATACTGAAGTTTTACCTATTTCATACACTATACTATTTTCTAGTTCTGGTAAGAACATAATTATTGTAGCACCTGCGATATAGATGTGTGTGTGTGTGTGTGTGTGTGTGTGTGTGTGTGTGTGTGTGTGATTTGTATTTGTAACGCAGCTTTAAAAAATTGTCCTGTTATATCCCGACGATGTATTAAGTGGTGCCGTTTATAGTGATGACTAGCACTGGGGCATCATGCAGCGGTCGTGTAGCATCATGTCCCACCCAGTCACATTATTCTTACACCAGGCAGACCAGAAATAACACTAACCACTTAATGCTGTACGTCTAGCGAGGCAGCTGCAACTACCATTTTTAGAAGTTTTTGTTATAACTCAGGCGGGGTTCGAAGCCGCAACATCCCCCATCCGAGACGGACGCTCTAACGATTTCGGCCACTGGAGTGGTCCGATATAGTTACAGATGAGTTACTAGAAAGAGAACGTTTGCTTGCTTAATATGTCTAATACCCAAGAATAATTTTAAGTTATCTTCAGTCATATGCAATATTTCTTTCATTGCCTCACAACAACTTTCTTAAATAAAGTGTATCAGGGATAGATTGGTAAATACTCAAGGGCTGATCGGGGTGTGGGTTGACTGGGATTGCGACTCACCCCACCCCAAATATGGAGCGTGAAATAACCTGAACTTTTCCTGGAGCAAGTTTTCTGTACAGTTAGATTGTTAAAATTATGCTCTGGAAACGCTTAAAATGATGTAGTTTCATCCCCTGGGTTTCCCTTGGTGGTTCCATTACGCTAACCACCGAAGCAACGCAGCTCCTGTCTCCATCATTCACAACCCGTACATATACATTGGTAGAATTTCCGAACTAATGCAACTTTTTTTTAATGTGCAGATTAGTTGTATTTATTAATAGATATATAACTGGAAAGGTTTTTATTTGAAATGTATTCTGATGTACACTTTATACATACAATCCTCATGAAACTTGTTTTCACATTGCATCATTATGGATAATGTCGACATTAGAGTTACAACAGGGTCGACGCCCGGTGCTGGTAGGGGGAAAACATTTGGCTTTACTCAGGTCTTATCCTTGATCTTGCCTAATTTCGTCATCATATAATTACTCAAACTGAATCTTGGTAAATCTTGAGAATACATTTTAACATGTTACTGGATATAAATATTTAGGTTTAGAACAAAAATAGCAGGCTGGATGGATTTTCTTCGCTATCAAAGACAATGGTCAAAAAAAAAAAAAAAGACGCATTCGGGTTTCCATGAGTAGATGTCTAACCATGTTCCACAAATCAATTTGTGGCGGAAGTTGCGTATCCAGATAAGTAAGAGCGCCATGCAGTAGGATTCCTGAAGGAGGGGGTGGGGGTGGGAAGAGGAAGCAGCTGCCCTCATCCCCAGGCCTATCTATTCGAGTGACAGCTGATTAGTAGTAGTTTCTTCATCTTTTTTAAAATTTTGTGTTGTTAATTTGAACTATTGAAATTTAAACCGAGCATTGTAACACCTAAAACAAAATTACCAAGTGAATTATACAGTAATATCTCCAATGACAAATCAAAAATCAATTATGATTCCCCATCCCTTTGCGTACCCGGATGATACAATATCGTTTTTTTATTTGTGGATTTAATACAAAAATATCTCTTACCCTGGAGTAAATATTTGCTGACCACTCCACTCCAATTTAATCACAATTACATAATGAATGATATTTTAAATTATTAAATTATGCAAATTTAGAAATATGTGCAAAATCATCAAGTTCTTTTTTGAAAAATGAATCATCACCAAAACGTGGAAACAATGCACTTGAAGACATTGAATTAAATTTCTCCTTTAATTACAAGTAATTAACACCTTTTAATCATTAAATGAAATATTACGAGTACAACTTACTTGATTTTCGCGTATGTATAGAAATATAAATCCACGTCATTTGGTATATAATATGTTTCCATGGTTACAGACTTAGCTGTATCTGATTCATTAATTAAATGTGCTGTTGAATCACGCATTCTATTCTTGTGTGGTTGAGTTGTATCAGCAAGTCCTGACTCTTATATATAAATACTGAAAATAATTGATCACGGAAAATCTTGTTTAAGTCAGGCTGTCTACTATTAATAAACGGACTGAAGGGGATTCTGAGCGATAAACGCTATATCTGGTAGATGAATACGTTTGGTTTTTCAAGGAACGACAACTCGTGTACGTTATTTAGTGCCAAGCCATGCGCATTATGTATGTCTGTCTGTTTGTAGATAGGTATGTTTTAAGGTTCTTAAACACAAACGTTGCTATAAGATGCCAATCAAAGGTAAAAATGTAAAAACAGACTGTGTAAATATAAAAGAACAATGTAACAAAACTAAAACCCGTAATAATTTTCGTTTAATCAGTCAAGTTCCATAAAGCACCTTACCCAAGGATACACCCCATGACATACATACCTACCTATTCAATCATATATATATATATATATATATATATATATATATATATATATATATATATATATATATATATATATATATATATATATTAATATATATATATATATATATATATATATATATATATATATATATATATATATATATATATATATATATATATATATATATATATATATGTGTGACTGTGTGTGTGTATATATATATATATATATATATATATATATATATATATATATATATATATATATATATATATATATATATGTGTGTGTATATATATATATATATATATATATATATATATGTATATATATATATATATATATATATATATATATATATATATATATATATATATATATATATATATATATATATATATATATATATATATATATATATATATATATATATGTGTGTGTGTGTTTGTGTGTGTGTGATTAAGACACTCACTTATTTCAGCCTTACAGTTGGTATATGAAATAGCAGTACTTTTACCCAAAACAAAATGGATTGTTTTTCAACCGTAGTTTTTCAAAATTTATTTTCATTTTTGAAGTCATCACACTGGCGTCACACAAACGAGAGACGAACCAATCACAAATTCGTATCATTTTACTTATATGTGACATCTGCAAACGCTTTTCCTCAAGTTGTAACAATGTAAACCCAGTCTCATTATGCCCCATCATATAGAGAATGTCATATTACCGTAACAGCTTTGGTAATCAAGACCAATAACCTAATTGTATGCATCACATTCGTTTTACTGAATAGAAATGATGTGTTAAAAAAAAAAAAACTAGATCAACGTGGATGCTGCTGCTGCTAAGAAAAAGCACGTTTTGACCATATAAATACTTTAGTTAAGAAGAATGGTTGTTTTGAAGTAGAAAATATAAAAATGTTATCAAACAGGTGTACATTATTTAATGCCTAATAATGCTGCACCACAACTACCCTCTAACTCACATAATAATAATAATAATAATAATAATAATAATAATAATAAATTTGTGAGAAATCGTAAAAATTGTGATAATACACGATTCGTAAGAGTATTTCCTCATATCAAATTATCCATATTTAAGCACAGAAATAAGTGTCATTGAGGAAGGAAAATATTAATCTCATTGAAACAGTAACCCTGAATGTTTGACCCTTTTCCTTTACAATAATGATTAAAATCATGAGAGTGGAAAATAATGAAAGTTTATAGACAATTCAAAAGATTAGTTCAGTCTTTAGGTTAGGAACGAGGCGTTGATATTGGTAATTTTATCAGGGTAGAACTAGACACATACAGATACAGAAACAGATAACCAAAAAAAAAAAATAAGTTGTGATTTTGTGTACCATAATATATTTATAAACAGCCAGCCTTATGTTAATCCATAATCTATATTTACTAACATTGCACCAATTAACAGTTAAAAGTACGTTCAGTGTAAAAAAAAAAACCCGGAAAGAACCACCTACCACCATTAATACTGGCTGCCATATTTTTAGTCAGCTTATCATGTGCTGAAAAATGGCGTTAAACCCTACAACAACAATAACTTTCAGTGTAACATTTATAAAACAATCACCTTTCCACAACGGACACACTCACAAGGCAAAAATTACTCTGAGAAGAAAGAAACCTAAATTAAATAACTACTACTGATTAATCCTAACATACAGCATATACGTGGATCTGCCGGCACATCATGCGATGGCAGATCTGTCTATAGTTTGCCGTTGGAAAGATTTATAAGTTAGAATATACGTCATATATGTATATACGTCAACAATTTAAAACGCATCTTAAACCATACCAGTTTATACAGAAATGTTTGAGTTCGTATTTCCCACCCACGCCACGTGACCTTTTCCTATCAAGCTACTTATTTAAGGGCTACAAATCTGCGCAATAACTGAAGCGGATACATTGAAAGACGTAATGTTATGATAAATTCTCACATGATTGACCTGTGTACATTATGCATGTCAGTGATGATGAAGATCCTGACAGTTCACATGATACAAATTAATTACCATAATTATACAAACATCCTTAAAGCATAAGTCATTACCGCAAAGTGCCATACAGGAGTGACTCCAATCCCATTTTTTTTAAAGGGTTGGATGAAGTCGATCACATATATTAATATAGATATCGATGTGCCCCTTGATCGCCATTAATTCTGATTTAATATGAATTAAAGATTCAAAGGTAAGGCAAAATAATGATCCGCAATCTAAATAGCATTTCATCTTTTAAGTTGATCGCCGTTTGTATCGTTCACCAATGTTTCCACCTTATTGTGTTCATCTACTTACTCCCCTCGCCAACCCATACAAGATATGAACACCTGTAGATAATGTACTTAAGAAACATGTTAGATTTCCATTCAGCATCATTTTTGTTATATTAAAGTCTTTATTTTTTAAACTTATTGCCATTTTCTAAAAGAATGAAAGAAAACACTTTACTCAGAAATATTAAAACAAAATGGAAAGAATAGTGGCTGCAGAATACGGTGGCGTTTGGTGTAAGGACACCTGTGGGCGTCTAAGTTATCGATTTCAACGATATTCTGGAATTCAAATGCCAATATTAGAGGCTTTTCTGAATGACGTGTCCATATTGGATTACGACAGTTTATATTTTTCACCATATTTCGATGAATGGCGACTGAAACAAAATCGTTAGCTGAATAATTATACAACATGCATAAACAAAATAGGCAGAAAACCGTCCCACCCCCACCCCCACCCCCAGTTTGGTACGGTAGTAATTTTGTGTTGGATTTGACTCGCGTCCGGGTACCCTTGGTCCCTGATAACCGGATGTTTGACTCGTTGAAAATCATTAACATCGGTTGCCTTGTACAAGAAAAGTTGCTAGCTCGTGGGGACGTCATTTAAACTTTTTTCGAGGGTGGAGTGGGGTCTACGTATATAGGCTACATCAATTTTACAGCACAAAGAAATAATTCAGGGGAGCGGGGCAAATGATCCCCCCCCCCTACGTCTCCGACTCCATGTAGCTAAATTTCAAATCAATACAGCTAAACATTTATGCTAATATCATTACTGTAAAATATTTCAATGACAGTCTATCTGTAGTATTTTATCACTGGCCATTAATTATCAGCTGTCAAGGAATAGGTTACATAGCACATAAAATGAAGCTGAAATAAAGAGAGGCAGGCCCCCTTTTTAATTCTGATATGAGAAGGAAAAGCGAGCATTAGATACAAGACAAGTGAATATTGATGATCAGCTGAGGTACTGGATTAAATCTGAAGGGCAAACTTGGGATGAAACCAAACAGTTGCAGAATTCAATATTAATGGTTGTTGTTGAAGAGTTTAACGCTATTTTTCAGCAAAAAGAAATTATATACATGGCGGCTAGTATAAATGGTGGAGGAAAAACCAGGGCAAATCCCACAGGCCCACGGGAAGCTACTGGCAAGCTTTCTCACATACCGATATTGGCCGAACCCTAGACTCGAACCCACGCAGAGGTGAGATGGCAGTGATCCGCAACAGTTAACGCTCTAGACCACTCGGCCACTTAATTGGCAAGCACCGACTTATAAAAAAATAATGAATGTCAGTTGTACCTTTAAAGAAAACAAACATATATCAAGCGCATCATTTGTAAAATATAAAGGCAATATACCTATATGTTTATGTTGTTGTTTCTCTTTTGTTCTTCTAATCTGTTAACAGTATCTTCATCACTGAAATAAAACTATGAACCTCCATGCCAGAATGCTGCTGCTAGATTTGGCTTTATTCCACTGCGCAGTTCTAAAGGAGTCTTTATTTAAAACTTTTAGTGTGTGTGTGTGTGTGTGTGTGTGTGTGTGTGTGATTTGGATGTTTAACGTAGCTTTAACAATGTTTCAGTCATATCGCTACGATCTCAACAGTATGACAGTTTACAGTGGTCTAACACTGGGGCATCTTGCCGCAGACATGTAACATGTCCCACCCGTCACATCATCCAGACACCAGACCGCCCAGTTCTAACATTAACTTCTGAATGCTGTTCGCTTAACGAGGCAGCTGTTATTATAATTTTTACAAATCTTTGGTATAGACTATGCCAGGGTTCAAACCCGCGACCTCCCGCATCGGAGGAGGACGCTTTAAATACAGGGCCACTAGTTAGAATATACCATTTTTGGACAATTGTAAACATACATAGCCCACCGTGATATTTTGTCAAGTGGTAGTAATGGCTAAACATGATATAATGTCAAAGAATAAAGCTGGCCCATACATGTGTTCCATAAACAAAATAAAAATAATGATAATAAAAGCATAAATTTTGGGGAAAAAAAGTATTTAATAATAGTAAACTTAATAAATATTAATAGTCCGCTCCGGTGGCCTAGTATTTGGCGCATCCGCCACAGATACTCCAATGTTCTTTACGTACGCATTTAGTACGTACGCATGGGGGGGGGGGGGGTCAACCAAATGCACGCTTGCGTATTGCGGGTGAACTGCTGATAAAGTATGTACGCATAGGAAACGGGGGGTAGGGGTGGCGTGGGTGAAACCTCGATAATAATTTGTATAATACGTGACCACAATAGACAAAACGTGTTAAAGTTATGCATCGTATTTCTTTGATGCAGCCAAACATTCAACGTCGGTGGACTATCTGTTTTATTAAACACGTTAATATAATTAATCCATGAACGTTTATGTGTGGATTAAGTATAAGCCGTTCTATAGAAGGAGGGGGTGGTGCGTCAAGTGTACGTACGCAGGTGAAAGTAAAAAAAAAGTATGCAAGTGTACAGGGAGGGGAAGGGGGCAAGCTTTGCCAGACATTTGCGTAAGTACTAAATGGATGGTCCCTAACGGCTCTTGCCATCAAGAGATACAACCCCAATAAAGCCGTATGTAAGAAACAAAGGGATGGATGATCTTCTCCACGGATTCAAAAGAAAAAACATTTCTTCCTTTTCAACTATGATGAAACCATCTCCCATATTCTTCTGCGATACCAATATTTTCAAAATAGCTGCTGTGGAACGTTCTAGATATCAGCTTGACACCATTTTCATGTAGGCAAAGTAGACAGAATTACAAGTCTTTTGATGGAAAAGCCATGTTATAATTATCACCCATTCAAAGGGAGTAGCGAAATGATTGTTAAGACGGTCGTGGCAGCCGTACTCGATGTACGACTCGCACCATTTTTATTTAGCACCATCAAAGTATCATAAGAAGTCTTGATAAAAACTCCATGTTGATACAGCCATCAATCTGAAGAGCAGTAGAGATAATAATATTTACAATTTAGGAGGAATATAAATAAAAGATTTTCATGATGGCTGCTGTGGCGGCCATATTGGAAGTCAGGTTGGCACCTTTTTCATTTAAGACCAATTAGATATCATAAAAAGTCTTTTGGCATCAATATGGCTTTCAATTCAAATAGAATTACGATTACAAAATTTTCAAAATGACTGCTATAGCGGTAGTAATCGAAGTCAGATCAGTACCAATTTTATTTAGGACCAGCCAGACATCATAAGAAGTATTTGAGTGAAAACCATTTTGATACGCCCGTCAATTTATGAAGAGTTGTGATAACAAGATTTTCAAAATGGCTGCCATGGTGGCCATACTGGAGCACACAATGGCAATGTTTTCAGTTGGGACCAGTTAGATATCAAAATAAGTCTTTTTGTGAAAACTCCATGTTGATATTGCCGTCTATTCAAGAGGAGTAATACTAGGAAGACTTTCAAGATGGCAATTATTGTGGATGTCTGAGCGGTTTCATTTTTAACTTAGGACAAACTAAACCATGGGATGAATGTGTGTGTTAACTTTCAAGGCAATACCTCATTTAGTTAAGGAGTAGCGATAATAAAGCTGTGCTAATGGAAGGATGGACGGACAACAGATGACAGACAGCAGATCATCCCGTAAACAAAAAGTCAGCCAATCGCTCGTGACAGGTGGATGAACACACAAATAGTGGAAGATATCGTAACTTTTAAGACTCGTCATTTGTTAAATTATCACAGGCAAGGCAAAACTGTGATTTCTTCTTTAAAATGGCATAAGACACTGAGCCACTTCTATTTATATAACAACTGGCAAATATTTTCAGCAAGAGCCAATCGTCATACGTCCAGGTTTGATGATGGCACTTCAGATGTTTTGGTTACCATTACCTTGCCAAAATAGATCAGTAGAAAGATTTAACTCGGCTCTTCAACTCATTCATGTCTTAGAACACTATACGCGCCTCATGTGTCGACATAGTCAGATACCGTATTTATTCAATGATAAGGCCATGCTTGACGATAAGCCCACTCCTCATGCTGACACAATCTTGGGAAATATTTTACACAGCATACTTCTGTATGGTCAGTGGTCACCTTCCACTTTTTGACAAAGTTAACTGACTGGCCCACAGGTCTACTTGTGGGGGAACAATACTGTAAATGGAATTGAATAAGAAAAGAAGAGCTGGAGCTAACTGAGGTGGTGGCAAGTAATCTTGCAACAATGTCTAAAATAACATTAACGATGCCAATGTAAATAGATTTGCCGTATCTTGTCATTATAAGAGCATTCCCTGGCTATTATACAAGTATTCCCTGTGACTTACCATTGTAAAAGTAATTTCTATGTCTTGCTAATGTAAAATTATTCACGGTCTTATTATTGTGAAAGTATTCTGTGAAATGCCAAATTTTCGGTCGATCTATTAATAAACCATTAGTTGTGGCCAGATAGCCATTAATTAGATTTATCAGACACATCGTGCAAAGGAGAGGGATCTGTATAGTAGGATGTGACCGTTGTACTAATGAACCGTATTTGTTCAGCAGCCGACTGACCGATAGCGACATTTTAAAGTTTCATTTCTCACAAAAAGTGTCAGAATTGAGGAAATACAGAGATTCTGTTACTTAAAACCAAAGCATGTCATACTGACCATGACGTAAGTGACTTTTAGAGGAAAGTGGGAGACAATACATTTGATTCTGATTGGTCACGGTTAAATAAAGTGTGTGTTTTACACGAAGATCTTAGAACATAATATCGCACTAGCTAAATTAGAAGCCAGTCTTTAAAATTTCTCTGCAAGAGAGGAAGAAGTGGTAGAATTATTTTGTAAAGGCTCCGAATGGTATTTGAGAGAAATACATTCGTCAAGGAAGCGTGGTCGAAAACCGCCAAAAGCAACGGTTGAGTGACACACCAAAAACACAAAGTTACTGTCGCAATTCCATGTATATTGTTGATGCAATTCATATGTTTGCTTCGTTTACAGGTCTGCATGATTTCGTTTGATACATTTGTATAATTGATTTAATTTGATACATTTGTATAATAATGTGTTTTGTATTATGAATCGGAAGTCCTTGCATGAATTCATTTGATACATTTATTTAATAATGTGCTTTTGAATTATGAATTGGAATTCTTACCTTAATTCTTAGTTAAGAATGACGTAGTTAAATTATGTCGCAAAAACACAATGTTGAGTTGTGGATAGGGAGTGTTAGGTTAATTCTTTAATTTATCATATTGTTTGAATAATGATTGTGTTCTAGGAATTTAATGTATTACATTAGTTAATGAATTACAAGAATACATGTGAATTCACCGAATTTTGATGTCATAAATAATTTAGCGACAGAGTATACGACTTATGTACTGTGGTAAATTAAGGCAGAGCCATAATTCAACGCCTCACTATGTAGTAAGTTAATGTATTAGGTCAAGGCAAAACGAATTAACAATTGGTTTAACTACATTCATTTGAGGACATGTGTAGTTAATTACTAGCCGTAAAGTTGTTATCACTGATAGAAATATCTGATTGTTCGAACCAGGAATAATGGACAGTTTCAACTGTACCCACTGTAACGAGAGACTTAGGTTGTTTTAATTTTCTTTTGGAAGGAAGAAAATAGCTTTTGTGGGAAGACATGAAGTACGGGAATAACGACATACACGTTGGAAAAAGAAAAGAGGTGGAAATTGCTGTGTATGCATGATACAGTGGACAAGTCCGGATTCAAGCGGAACATCCACGAGGGCAGATTATCTAGAGAGAAACGGACTTCTAGGAAAACATTGGAGGGAACAGTGAACGTGGACCGAGAGCAGGTTATGAAAACCGAACAAAGCACTGACTTCGATTGTACCACTCGAGCCTATGATGATTCTAAACTATCAGTAATAGAACGGCTAATTTGTTTAATTCTATTTCAAATCTTATTGTAATTCGGTGAAAGTTAATTTCTAAACCGTGTGTATTCCCAATGAAAGGAATTTTCATAATTGTGTATGTATTTGATTAAATTGTTTATTTATCTTTACGGGGACTCGGAGTGGTTTTGTTCATTATACCCGCTCAGGTTACCATATACATTCTCTTACTCGAACCGGGTAATTATACCGAGGGCGGTCATCTCTTAAATAACAAGTATTATAAGGGAGTGGGATGTAGTTATTATTGTTATATGTTGTACAATACCCCTAGACAAAGTGGGACTTAACACTTACCCTTTTGACAAGTGGGGCTTATAGAATATTATACGAGTAACGCTCATAACCCGCAAGAACCAGTCAGACATATTCCATAAGTCTTATCAATGTAAAATATTACATATATCATGCCATTGTAAAAGTAATCCCTATATTTTGCTATTGCAAGAGTATTTCCTAAATTTTGCCATTATAAAAGTAGTCTCTGTGTCTTGCCAGTGTAAAAGTAGTCCCTGTGTCTTGCCCATGTAAAAGTAGTCCCTGTGTCTTGCCAGTGTAAAAGTATTCCCTAAGTATAATGAATAACAAGTATTTCCTATATTTTGCCAATTTTAACATAGTCATTGTATGTTGCTGATGTAAAAGTATTCCCTGTGTCTTGCCAATGTAAAAGTATTGAATATGTCGCACACGTATGTCCCTGGCAGAAAAAAAAGTGTTAAAACTTGAGCTTTAAAAAGAAGAAAAAGAATTATTGTTTCAGCTTTTATCATGTAAGTGAAGGAAACAAAACACTTAGAAAACTGTAAAATGATAATAGAGGCTAAACAAAATACATAATAAGTACCTGCATTCACGTATGAGAGATGTAAATTTCCCTTCTTTCTTCCAAGTTACTGTTACTGGGTATAGATTTGTGCGCGCGCATGTGTGTGTGTGTGTGTGTGTGTATATATATATATATATATATATATATATATATATATATATATATAGCAAGTCAGCATTCACATGTTAATACTGAGGAATAAAAGCATAACTATAAGTAAATGATTACTTAGTAAACATTTACTGTATATTATGCTACAGGCATTTTGAAATAATATTTGTGATGCACCCACATCTGTGCATGGAATATACAAGAAAACATTATACAAAATAAATATTACAGTGCTCAAATGTTATACTGTTTCTGATGTGTGCAGTTTTTCAGTTAATATTTATTCCCTCATTAGACATCAAGAACAGTCCCTTGAGGGGACTTATGCTCTACTGACCAAAAGGCATTTGACAGGAATTCAAGACAAGAAGATTTCTTCCTTTTTAACTGCCGAGTATTGAAACCATCTTTTATTTTCTTCACTGAAAATAAGACCTTCTTAGCTGCTGCTGAGGTAAGACTGGTAAAAATTTTCTTTCAGGACCAACATGACACAATTTAGGCCAACAAAACATTACACAACATTACAAAAAAGTCTTCTGGTGGAAAACCCATGTTGATAAGAAAAACTAGACATTACAAACATTTAGGTCCAACTAGACATTACAAAAAGTATTTAATATTATATGGCAATATTAGTTTTCGTTCAGTTTCTGTTTTGAAGAATGAACAATAACAAGATTTTTAAGATGAATGGCATGGTGGCCATATTAGCTATCAGAATGGAACCATCTCCATTCATAAGAAGCCTTTCAGTGAAAATCCTATGTTAATATAGCAATTCATCCACAAATAAAGATGGCTGTCTCAGCAGCACCCTTTTCATTTAAAAGAAGACATAATAAGAAGTCATTTAGTAAAAACCCATGTTGAAATAAACGATCATTCCAGATAAGTAGTGATAACATGATTTTCAAGATGGCCACTGTGGCAGCCATATTTGATGTGCAAAGTGGCATCCTTTTCATTTAGGACCAGCTAGACATTTAAAAAAGTATTTAATATTATATGCCAATATTAGTTTGCATTCAGGATGAATAGCTGTAACACAGTTTTCATGATTGCTGTGGAGATGGGCATATTAAAAGTAAGATCAGTACCATTTATATTTAGGACTAACTATACATCACAAGTCTTGGGTGAGAACCTCATGTTCATATGACCATCAGTACAGAAAAACTTGAGATCACGAGATTTTCAAAATGGCCATATTAGAAGCATGATGTGCACTATTTTCATTAAGGATCAAGTTGATGTTATAATTAGTCTTATGGTGAAAATCCCATGTCATTAAGACTATCTGTTCCCGAACAACAATAATACTTTTAAGATGGCAGTGGTGGTAGCCATGATGTATGTCAGACTGCCACCAAACATTTGGGACCAACAGATATCATAAGTGTTTAAGTGAAAACCTAATTCTGATGTGCGTAGCAATCGGAAGATTGATGTCTATAATAGATGTCAGACTGGCACCAAACACATGGGACCAAACATATATCACAAGTCTATAAAGTGAAAACCTAATTCTGATATGCGTAGCAATCAGAAGATTGATGTCTATAATAGATGTCAGACTGGAACCAAACATTTGGGACCAACCAGATATCACAAGTCTATGAGTGAAAACCTAATTCTGATATGCGTAGCAATCAGAAGATTCATGTCTATAATGGATGTCAGACTGGCAAAAAATACATGGGACCAAACATATATCACAAGTCTTTAAGTGAAAACCTAATTCTGATAATGCTTGCATTCATAACCTGTAGCCATCAGAAAACTGATGGCCATAATGGATGTCTGTTTAGGACAAAGTACACTATGAGATATTTGTGTATAAAGTTTCAATGCAAAATTCCAAGTAGTGTATGAGTAACAGTAATAAAACTGTGCTACTGGACAGAGAGATGATTGAAGACAGATCATACAATTAGCTTTTCTGGTCTTTGACCATTAAAGATAGAGAAACTACCAATAACTTGAATTTCTTACATCAGCAGTTTTCGTTCTGAAAAAAAAGGAAATAAATAACTCATGCAAAGCTGAAACTGTATTTAAGCAAAAGTACTTCAAAATATATACCACAAAAATTTGATTTATTGAGTTACAAATAACTTACATTTAAAATACAACAAAAAATTTCAGCAATTAGTTCTCACTGGTCGTTGAAAACATTTCAAAAACTACCAAAGCCTTACACTGAAAGTAATGATAATAGTCATGATTTGATTCATCAATGTATGAAAATGTGTACCAATGTCAAGATTATGACCCTGAATTGGTTATTAATCAAAGGAACATTCAATAATGATTCTCTGGTTACTGGTGTGAAAAATAATATTTCCAACATTCACAGCACCATGTACAAATAATGTACATCAAAATGACCCTTAACACTGATTAAGTGTGTCCAGAATTTTAAATGACCCTTAACACTGATTATGTGTGTCCAGAATTTTAAATGACCCTTAACACTGATTAAGTGTGTCCAGAATTTTAAATGACCCTTAACACTGATTAAGTGTGTCCAGAATTTTAAATGACCCTTAACACTGATTAAGTGTGTCCAGAATTTTAAATGACCCTTAACACTGATTATGTGTGTTCAGAAATTTAAATGACCCTTAACACTGATTAAGTGTGTCCAGAATTTTAAATGACCCTTAACACTGATTATGTGTGTCCAGAATTTTAAATGACCCTTAACACTGATTAAGTGTGTCCAGAGTTTTAAATGACCCTTAACACTGATTATGTGTGTTCAGAAATTTAAATGACCCTTAACACTGATTAAGTGTGTCCAGAATTTTAAATGACCCTTAACACTGATTAAGCGGTTCTAGAATTTCAAATAACCCTTAAAGGTGATCACAGTCGAGAACCTCTTCAGTTGCCATCTGTCCTCTGGTAATTTACATATAAGCAGTATGTCGGAATACGGTTGTATTCCCAGTTCATACAGTCTGGACATATTGCCATTTCATACGACGGACAGCAATTTAAGAACTATCTCTGACCACCTTTATGTGGTGATATTTATTGCAGGTAAAACAATGTATAACCCTTCTGTGTAAGTTTCTTCTCTGGCTTTCGACGGACAAACTTGGAACCTTTAAATCGGTTCACAATTTTTGGCTCCAGCCTATTCGCTAGTTAATAACATTGACTATATTACCATGTTATGAGATTGCAAGTTCCTTTTTTTTTTTAAATTATACTTCCCACTATTGCCATTTATTTGAGTAAATATTCTTGAATCCCAACCCAACCCCACAAAAACGAATGTGTCATATAAACTTAAACAACACACCTCACTGTCAAAGAAACATTCACATATTCCAAAATCCTGTCGTACAATTAGAAAAAAGGAACCGATCAACATCTAACTGTTTTAGTGTAGTGTCTGGTCATTTCCCAAGCCAGCTGAATTTATGACAATCATTCTGGTTATGATTACCTTTCAACTTTTCAAGCTCAATTTTTATTGAAAAAAAATGTATATCTTTTGGACAAGTACTTGTTCTAACCTTGAGTGATGCATATAACCTTGAGTGATGCATATATATATATATGAAATTTTACTCTCATTTGGGGACAACCACAAATCAAAGTTGGCAATGTTTGGGCCACAGAGTGATGCATGAAAAACTGAATAGATTTACTGATCAAAATAATTTATACAGTTTGAAGGAGAAAAAAAACATCTTGATTTATTCAAAACTAATTTTAAACAGCCATTTGTGATCGGAGTAAGACAGAGTAGATGGTTTTATATATATATATATATATATATATATATATATATATATATATATATATATATATATATATATATATATATATATATATATATATTGCCAACTTAATCAAACCAAGACATTAGAATGCACAATAAATCACTGAAAAAAATGATTTACAAGTCACTGACAGATTTAATACATAAATACCTCACAATGTGCAAGTATCATTTTGAAAGACTCCTTCATTTCTTGCACAAAATTATGCAGATTTATAACAAGAAAACCTAAGAAAACATGATTTCTAAAACGATAGCACCAACGAGTTAACAACTGCTACTACAAGAATAAAGAAATACAACTCCAAAAAAGAAAGAATACATTCATTTTCCTGCCTGCCCTACTGAAGGAAACATAGATTTTAATTAGCACATGTATCAAGCGCTATTAAAAAGAGATTTTAAAAAATAGGTTCTACCATACAGTTTTACGTAAATCGTTACAATAAATATTCTCCGAATACGTTATCAGAAAGCAAACCTAGTTATAACGTTTACTGATACCCGCGACTGTGTATGCCATCTTTCTCCCTGCTCGAATTTCTACAACACTCATCCACGACAATAATAAACACTTGTATTTCTCATTCCTCTAATTCAGCTCTCAATAGATTGTTGCAGCCAGCTGACTGCATAGTCTACGATTTTTAAGATTTCTGCGTCAAAAATGCTCCGAGGGCAAGTACTCCCACTGCCCCTAGGCATATGCTTCCCAGCGACGGCCACGGACCATCGTCCTTTTTCTTGTCCTGAGACTTGTAAAACTCAACAAAGCGCTCCTGTAATTAGGAAAAAGATAGAATTTTACCATGCATGTTTAAGACAAAATTGTGATAGAAACTAAATAATAACAATTCCAACGAAACATACAAGAAACAATAAAACTCCAGGGAACAATTACCGAAATACTCTAATTAGTCGATTCATTTACAAGCACACCTCTTATTCAAGTGCACAACAGTGACTTTCTTCTGACTCGTATATTCTGTGTAAATTCTACCACGTTAAATGCCAGTATAAAGGTTGCTCCATCAGTTGTCAATAACCATAGAATCTAGTTAGAAAGTAAATATTTTTCAATCATTATTGTCTGTTTAAATATGGGAAGAAATGGCAATCTCATAGTCAACCACCAACTTCCCTGGCGTACAATATAGTCATGCCTTGGTAACACATTATGCATTATTGACTTTTAATTAAAAGGTTTACAGTATTAAAAAAGTCTTACGACTAAAAGACTTTAAAGTTATTTTTGCCTAATAAATATATGTCCTACTAAGTGAACGTTTTTAGCACGTTTCGGGTATACGTCGAAGTTTGGATTCTAAGTCAAAGATTTTAGTATAATTCGCTTATAACTCAAGGATTTCATAGACTGTTGGGCATACGAGTCTAAGAGTTTTAATGATTGGCATATAAGTAAGGCTTTGCATGTTTGTCAGTTATGTCTACAATTTTGAGTAAGGCTTACATTGTAAATGCCTGGCTGACAAGCTAAATGTTTGAAGCATGATTCAAATATAAACACAAAGACTCAGACACCTTAACACACACACACCACACACACATGGTGAGTACGTAGTTATAAAGTTATAACAACTTTTCTACATTGTGAACCCTTAAAAAAAACTGGAGGTTACGAACAAAATCCGAAAACCTCACGCGAACATACAACGAATGAAATCACAATCAAAACTCAACATAAACTTAGTCTGGCTTCCTGATTATCTAGATACAAATCTGTAATACTCTGTAGCATCGCGCATATATATATATATATATATATATATATATATATATATATATATATATATATATATATATATATATATATATATATATATATATACACACACACACACACACACATACACACACAAAAAACTTTCACATTATTCCAGCACTCACACGTGTATATGGCGCTTCATTACACGGTTCCTGATATAAGTTTCGGATAGTGATGGATCTCATTTTATTAATAGTGAAATTAAATGTACTGTGTAGACAAAGCTCCAAAATTTCATGTGAAGAGCACCGTTTCTTCTTAGAAAAATGGTGACTTTGATGTTTGACCATTGACCTACAAATCAGTATGCATTATTTTCTCACAAGGTCGGCCATTAACTAAGTATGAAAAGTCGGGTCATTATGTGTGGAAACTGTTTTCCTTAGTTCAGTCCATTGACCATAACGTTAGATTTTTTTTTAAAAGCCCTAATCCATTGGGTTTTCCCTCGCTTTCCCCTGTCCCGTTTAGACCGCGGTAGATGAATTAACTGAGAATCGAACTCGTAATACAATGGTCACGGCTGTGATACCCTTCCATGCTAGTACAAGTCGGTTGTTTTGTGTCTTTGGGAAAGGCACAGTGGAGAACTCGAGTCAGTGTGCGGAAACGATATGTACAGATTGACACATGTAAGGATGAACAGAGAGACATCACAGCTAGAAACAATCCACCTTTTAAAAAACCTACGGCAACTCAATTAATTTAATTTTGAAGGCAGCCTTTCATTATCGTGGACAATTATTTTTTTTAACCTCTACGAACCGTGGTCTCGTATCTGACCCAAGGAAGGAAAACAAAATATAAATGTGTAACTACAGGCATAGTAACAGCATCATTAATTTGTGCACTCTATGAGTTATCACAGGTTGACCTAATAAATCCTACACGAAAGTCATAAAGGGGTGTGTGTGTGTGTTTGTGTGTGATTTGGATTTTTTAACATAGCTTTTAACACTTTTTCAGGCATAATACTGGGCGCCAAGTGAGGCAGCTGTTCATAACATTTTTTGCAAGTCTTGTGCATGTTGTTGTTGTAGGATTTAACGCACAGCACACGATAGGCTATACATGGCGGTCAGTATTAATGATGGAGGAAGAACCCAGGAAAACGCCCGAAAAGAACCACCGACCCACGAGAAGGTTTCTCACATACTCACATTGGCCGAATCTGATACTCTAACCCACGCAGATAGGTGAGATGGCAGTGATCCGTAACGGATAGCGCTTTAGCTTTGGTATGACTCGGCGCCACAAGTTTTAATCCAAATGGTGACAGTATAAGGTTCTTCTTTTCCTTATTCAATAAAATCACGATCCACAAAAACTATTTTGTTAAAAATTCAAGGTCAATCCCTGGTTCTCCAACACCTTTGTGGCCGTACACCAGAAAAAACAGCATCTGTCTTTGGAGTTATGAAATAAAAATGAGTTTGTCAAGCAGCGCCGGTGCAAGGCATTTTGGTGCCCTAGGCGAGATCAGATATCTGGCGCCCCCTTCCACTCACGCCCTACCCCACCCACCCATCATGAAATAAACCATTAGCTCAGCGCCCTAGGCGAATGCCTAGTTCGCCTAGCGGAAGCGCCGCCCTGTTGTCAAGTATAAGGCAAAATGTGAAGCATGTGTCATTGTGGAATAAGACCATTGTTTCAAGTTAATAAAAGAACGAACAAAAATAAAATAACCCAAACACCACACAAAATAAAACTAGATTTCAATCTGGTCCTCCGATTTTGGTTCCTATACAGTTCTCTGAAGAATTAATCACTTTTGTCCCTGACCTGAATATCTCTCAAGTGCTCACTCGTTGTTCATAATGTAATCACGTGACAAAAAAAAATATGGCCTTTTGTTTTTAACACTCCGATGAACCAAAAAGATCACAAAAAGAATATTGCAAACGACATACCAACATAAACAGATATTACAAACCCCATTTTCGTCAAGGCTGTGTTTACATTAACGATTAAAAAGATCTTGGGAGGCAAATACAGTCATAGCATTTACATGAAATTGTTCTGCACAGAAACCTGACTAACTCAACAGGGAGCCACAAAAAAAAAACGGGAGGGGGGGGGGGCTGAAAACGTTGTAAACAAAGTCCAAAATTGGACCGGCACGGAAATCCCTATGAACTATTTGTTTTTAAAAAAAACAAATTTTCTCCTTGTTAATATATGATTTTTCCTTACATGATACTGTAACATCTTCAGTGGGGGGGGGGGGGGGAGTGGTCTAAAGCGAAGTCCGTTACGGATCACTGCCATCTCACCTCTGTCTGCGTGGGTTCGAGTCTCGGATTCGGCCAATGTAAATATGTGAGAAAGCTTGCCAGTAGCTTCTCGTGGGTCGGTGGTTCTTTCTGGGATTTTCCGGGTTCTTCCTCCACTATTAACACTGGCCGCCATGTATAGCCTATACTGTGCTGAAAAAATGGCGTTAAACCATAAAAAAAAACAAAAAAAAAAAACAAAAAAACAATACATCTTCAGTGCCCGAGTTTTTACATTGGTTGGCATATGACAGGAAGGTCACATGTGCTTCTCTGTGTCGTAGAAAAGTTAGCTGTATATTTTTTGGCTGAAGTGACCACACTTATTTAGGAAAATATCTTAAAATTAAGATTTTACATTAATGTGTAATAATAAAAAAAAAACTACAAGATTTTAAAAGATAATCCCTCGATATTGTAAAATCTAATCTGAAAAGAAGATCGCTTGTTTAATCAAACTTTGTGAATATGAAACAATGCTGCGGGAAAACATTTTGGTGTATCGATCGAAAAGTAGCAGATTACAATTTAGCAACATTTTATCCACCTTTTATGCGAAATCAAATCAAAGTATTGAGATAACTAGTTTCTTTTATGGATAATGTTGTTGTTGTTGTTGTTGTAGGGTGTAACGCCTATATTCAGCACATGATATACATGGCGCCAGTATTAACCCCCCGAAAGAACGACCGACCCATGAGAAGCTACTGGCAAGCTTTCTCGCATACCCAAATTAGCCGAATCTGAGAATCGAACACATGTAGACAGAGTCACTCGGAAACAAAGTGCAAAATATTGATATTGGCGTTCCTTTTATGATCATAACCAAGCAAACATTGATATTCCCCTATATGTATAATCTTAATTATAAACATATAAAGTATATATTTTAAAAAATCTTATATCTTAAAAAGAATTGATCCGAAACGTTCTTTTTTTTAAAAATGATATTCTGAGGAAAATGTTTAAGCAAATATTTGAGTTTGAACAAGCATTTTCTAATGAAAAGATTATCTGTTGTTTTAAAAGTGCAAAATAATCATGGAGGCTTAAAACTATATCAAGTAATTGAAGATTTCGGACTATTCGCTTTCCTTCTAGATTAAAACATGAGCCACGTTTCTTTACAAATTTTAACTGAGCATTTAATCTTTAAAAAGAAAAGAAAAAACAGTAGGAGCTAAATACAGAAAACGCATTAATTAGCTAAATACAGAAAACGCATTAATTAGCTAAATACAGAAAACGCATTAATTAGCTAAATACAGAAAACGCATTAATTAGCTAAATACAGAAAACGCATTAATTGGCTAAATACAGAAAACGCATTAATTAGCTAAATACAGAAAACGCATTAATTAGAAATACAACATATTATTAGTGGCATACATTAAACAGTTACACAACATACATGGGATTTAAGAGCTGAAATCCATTCAAGCCAAAGCTGCCAAAACTGACATTTCTACCACAAGTCATCAAATGTGTTAATTAAGTCAGCTAACAAAGGGTTCCGTGAATTGTGGTGTTTCATATTCGCATTACGGCATGATGTACGACCAAATGTATATGACGTGCAAAAACTGTTTAAGGATGAACGCTTGAGAAGTGTTGGCACATTTAACGTTTTTCAAATTTGATATTTCAGTACAATTAAAGGTCAAAGCAATTCAAAATCAGTGTAAAGGTTTTACGCTGAAAAGTAAGAGATAAATGACCTGTCACTAAATTTAGCATTTCCCAATAAATATTCTGTTTCTATTGGTTATTGAGTATTGAGTAAGTAATGTACACAGCTGTTAACCCCGCGTCTAGCACTGGTTTCCTGTGATGAGGGTCCGCATATTTGCAGCCAACCAATCATATACGTGAGCTGAGTTCATCTGTATCAGCAAATATCAGATCTGATATCTGAAACGTTGCATCAGATATCTAAACAACATAAGTGTATTTCAGTCGTATATCACTCGTAAAGATCAAAGAAGCATACAATTCGTAGTCCTAGCATGCAGAGATGCAACATCTAAGCTGCTGTACCATCCTAACAAGATACGAAGAAAAAGAGATTAATAGTCAGAAGCAATACCGTTTCATGAACGTCATATGTTACAGGTACAATATGGCTGTCAGATGCAATTAACATAATCAAGCTAATTTAAAGCATTCCTTAAATACTAATTAATTAGGATAAATTATTGATACTTGGTATTGCAACCCGGCCTGACACGATGCAAATAATAATCAACTTGTTTTCAATGGCAATTAACAGTTATATTACAATGGTATGCGAGAGATCACTCGGTCTTAAACCCAAGTCAGCACCTGATATTAACAACCCACTAATTGAAGTATATACACCACATATAGTTGTCAAAACATTGTCCAGAAAATGGAATTAAGAAAACTTTCACAAACTAATCCAAGTAATGGACACGTGTTCAGTACATCTTATTATGTTCGTAAATTTGTTACGGATAGAACTGGAATGGGGCCTCCCTTGATTTCAATAATAAAAAAGAAAAACAATTACGACTTTCAAATGGCTTGAAATAAAGAATTTTGCTCTGAATTATAGCAACAGAAACTTTACGTTCATATATATGGTTACAATACATTTATTATCCTGAAGTAAAAGGAAACACCCCACCCACCCCCATAACATATCCCTGGTGTAATTTCTTTTGAAATTCATACAGATTTGTGTTACCTAAAAACTACTGGAACGTTTTTTTTTTTCGTTTATTAATTATTGAGAAAAAAAAAATGCGTTTTTTACGCTTTTTAATTTAATTTTTAACGTTTTTAGCACCTATTAAACCGATGTCGGACAGCGAATATTGGATAAAATCTTGCTTGAAGTATCGACGTGTTGTATTTAGCATTTACTTGTGAGCTTTATTTGTTATTGAATAGATTTATAAATGTATGCAGCTGTTATCCCCGGATGTAATACACTTAGCTCGTGCTGATGAATCAACGTATCCTTTTCCAGTCAGCCAATCAGAGGAGTGGGCGGAATTTATTATTAGCATGCACAAATATTGCATATCTGATATTAGAAATATTACGTATGTGATTTTCGAAATATCACATTTCTGATATTCGAAATATCACATGTATGCTATTCGAAATATCAAATATCTGCAATTCGAAATATCACATATGTGCTATTCAAAATATCACATATGCGCTATTCAAAATATCACGCACATATGGTATATATAGCTCAACTTGTCGAATTTACCACTTAACTAATGGGTAAGTAAGATATACATCGTTTTTATAATCTTGTTATGCGGACTGCATCAACATAATAAGCTTTTGTACCAACCGAATAAGATGCTGAGGAGACAAGGTTAAAGAATATACAGGTAATAAAACTCCACGAAAGCCATAGGTATAACATGGGTACAGGTACAACATGGTTGTCAGTTGCAATTTACATAATCATGCTAACTTTAAGCATCCCAGATAAACTAATTAATTGGGATCAATTATCCTTGCTTGGTACTATAACCCAACTGGACTTGAATCTAATATGCAGGATGTTTTCATTGGCATCTCTTTTGAACATTTCCAACACAAATGCTTTTTTGCTTTCCCCTTACAATTAGAAATTTATGAATGTATTTTAGAATAATCAAACACTGCTATTTAAGTACTGGTATAGAATGCCTGAATATAGCTAGAGTCAACACAATTAGTTTTAAAGTGTCAACATTCAGTTGAGTTTGGAGAAAAATATTCATTTATAAAAGTCGCTCAATGGGACTGAAACTCTACGGGACAAAAAGAATTTGTAACACTTCACACAAAAAGTTCGTTTCTGTTTTCCTTTGATCATTTGTAACTGCTGAGTACTAGAATTTCTAAGAAATTCATAAGAATCTTCAGCATGGTATTTTTATAAAAACTAAATTGCTTTTTTTAAATTTCAATTACTATGCTCACAAGATAACTGCTGTATAAAGTGTTTCTCGTAGTATTGTACCTTTCACCTGCTTTCATGGACACAAGACCACATAAATGGTCTATGTTAATGTTAAGATAAATAGAAAAGCAGAAGCTAAATTTTGGTTTAATCTCATTTGAATCAACACTTCGGTGACCTAGTGGTTAGAGCGTTCGCCTCTGATGCAAGAAGTCGTGGGTTCGAACCACGACCGAGTGATACCAAAGTATTATAAAAATTGTACTAATAGCTGTCTCGCTAGGCGTTTAGAATTAAGAGGTCTAGTGTCAGGATAATGAGACTGCGCGGGACATCATGCTACTTGTCGGCGGTATGATGTCCAAGTTCTAGACTTCACTACCACAGACTGCTCTGTGGCCTAGTGGTTAGAGCGTCAGCCGCGGAAGCGGGAGGTCGTGGGTTCGATCCTCGGCCGAGTCATACCAAAGGCTTACAAAAATGGTACCAACAGCTGCCTCGCTTGACGCTCAGCATTAAGAGTTAGTGTTAGGACTGGTTAGACTGTTGTCATGATAATGTGACTGGGTGGGACATCATGATACATGTCTGCGGCATGATGCCCTAGTGCTAGACATCACTATAAACTGCCTCAATGCAGACATCGTAGCGATATGGCTGCAAAATCTTTAAAGCTATGTTCACACACACACACACACACACACACACACACACACATTTGTGTATTGGTTTTTTCAAGTTACCCACCCCTATTATGGAAATGGCACAATACTGTGTTCTTTAGAAATTAGATCTACAAGCTCTGTTTGATAAAACAAAACCCCATTCACACTTTATTCTTTTATGCTCGTACGCCACTAGAAATAAATACCTGTTTAAGACTATTTAACTTGAAAATCAATGAGCCATCAACTTAGTTTGTGCAAACCAACCAGATAAAGTTTGGTAATGATTCATATGGGTATGTCCATATGTTCTATGGGTGGGTCCTTTGTGTTTTTCATCACATCAACGCTTAGAAGGTTATATGATGCCAAAGCAAGTAAATAAAAGTGTTTTGCCCAATGTGTCATTGTACCACGATTGTGATATGGACTTCTCTGATGATGGCATGTTGTATACAATGAGCCACCACAGCACCCAAAAGCAAATGACCTATCAAAATGCAAGCTATAACCTTTGAATTGACCAATGGATATAATGATCTGGTTTTCAAAATTCTTCACAACAGCTTAACATCACCGCTCCGATGGCCTAAGTGATTAAAGTGTCTACCTCGGATGCGGGAAGTCTCGGTTTCAAATCCCCGCTGAGTCATGTCACTGAGTTATATATAAATGGTACAAGCAGCTGCCTCGCTTGACGCTCAGCATTATGAGGGTTAGGACTGGTCGGCCTAAATCACACACATCACTTTTCAACATCAACCAATCAATGCCCTCCAAACACATATACATGTATACTTTATTTTAAAATTGATCAGTTTTTATGCTAGATATTCAGATCATCATAGAGTCGTACGAATTCTTTTGGGGGAATCCCCAAAAGTCGAAATGACCATGCATTCAGTAAGAGTTGCGATAAGAAACTTTTCAAGATCACCGTCATGGCAACGGTACTGGATGTAATATTGGCACAATTTTCATTTAAATCAACAAGATTTCATAAGAAATTTTTTGACGAAAACATCATGTCGATCTAACGATGTATTCAAGGTGGGTGGCGATAACAAGAATTTTAAGATAGCCATCATGGTGACCACGTTGACTGTTAGATGGACATCATTTTTGGTTAGGACCAACTAGACAATAAAAAAAACGTCTTTTAAGAAAAGGAGAATGTTGACATGATTTTCCGTTTTAAGAAAAGTAGCGATAAAATATTTTGAAGATGACTCCATGACTATACTGAATGTCAGATCGGCGCAACTAATTCATGGCAACCAGACCTTCGGTGCAGTGTGTGTGTGTGTGTGTGTGTGTGTGTGTGTGCGTGTGTGTGTGTGTGTGTGAAGTTTCATGGTAATCCTCACAGGTTTTTAGATCTAATAATTGTGGACGGATGACAGATCATGTCATTAGCTCTTCCAGCCATCGATCGATATAACTAAAAGTTGTTGTAGGGTTTAACGCCATTTTCAGCACACGATATGCTAGAAATAACCCGGGAAAACCTCCCGAAAGAACCACCGACCCACTAGAAGCTACTGGCAAGATTTCTCACATACCCACATTGGCCGAATCTGAGACTCGAAACTACACAGACGTGAGATGGCAGTCATTCAGTGTAATTTTCATACATATTTCCGAAGGTGGGAAAAATCCTCAACATGAAAAACCTAAAAGGCATGAACACCTCAATCAGACACGATAAAGCTGATGTCAGAAGATGCAAAAAGCGATTACAATAACTTAACTCCATAATGACGTATATATTGTACGTGTAAATTGTAAATATTTCCATATATGTAGGTGACATGTCAATTTAATGATCTTTAACATAAAATGTACAGGTGAAATCGAATTGATTATTCTTACAATTCATGTTTTATTAAATCTTTCAGTTCCAAAATTTAAATTTCAGATTACTAAAGCCTGACATTGCACCCAGATTGTGATATACCAAAGCAGGATTTATAAATTCAGTACTTATTATCACGTATTGATATCTACGCTTTTAAAAATTTGCCAGCTGGTGATTTTGATGTACTACACAGCTAGCTGGTTAGTCCCGGCTATTTTCTGTCTAATTATGGCTTTCTGACACGAAGACCGGATTTAATCCAAATAGAAGATAATAACTAATAAGTATTCTTGCATGCGAACGGTAAGCCTGTGGACAAAACCAATTTATGGGTCTGGTATGATTGATTTTTAGAGTGAGAATGCTTAGAAACATAAATCTCGAGTTTTGCAAAAGTATTAAAAAAGGAGACAGACCAAATTTTCCAGACAGTAATTAAAGTAATTAAAACTCGTCGTTAAATATTTTATGAAGTAGCAAAGCAAGAAAATTAACTTCATTAACTATTCATAAAGTCTTAAAATAATATTTAATGCAATTAGAATCTATCCCTTTAAAAATGCTTACAAGACATCTGAAAGCACGAGAAAGTCACGTCCTGTGTCAACTTGAGATCTAGATCTGGCAAGAACATATGAAGGTTCGTGCTCCTGTAACCTTTGTAACTACCGGGCCGCTTATTTTTAGTAACCTATAATATAAAGCGTTGCACTGCGTGTTCGGTAGAGTTATTGTTATACGTTATAACGTTGTTCTGAATGACGTTTTTCTCTACCTAAATGTGAAATGATTGGTGAATCGAAAGGTCAACAGACCATACTAAAAATGTATCTCATATATGTCCGTGATATTGATATTAATCATGCTGATAACGTTACTGGCTATAAATCGTAGAATTTGTAATGCCAACCAAGTTTTTACTGACTATCAATCCATAAAAGGCATAGCCCATTTTCCCCCTTTATTTCCTTAGGGCAAAGACCTAGTTCTTCTTAAACGTTTTGTCAATACCTAGGAAATTATAACTAATTACATTGCCATATAAATTATTTGTGTACCTGAAACAGCCATTGTAAAAGAAAAATAAGGTGGTCAGATAATTACGGACCATTGTTGGATACAATGTGGGTACGTCTTCCAAAGCTCAATATACACAAAATGAAGGTATTATCATCAGAACTGAAAACAAAATAATCCCAAAACATAACCAGGTTATGCTTGAAATAATTGCTATACTCTGCATACACGTAGCTACTAATTGGATTTTCGGCCTATAACAAAAATTACATTTGATTAGTCCCTTAGTAACAAGATACGAGTCAAGAAAAGTTTAATACCAAATGTGCAATCATTTTAAACATGTTGTCCTTCTTTTTCTGTGGCACAAACAGTCTCAGCAATATAAGCATGATCGATAGCAAAACATTAACGTATCTATAAGTTTTGTATCTTTCTTACAAATCTGATAAGATCTTGGGCTGATCGATACAGACACAGTGAAAACAAAATAATGCAGCGCCCTTGGATTCGAAATATTTACTATGACAACTAATAATGGGGGGAGGGCAATTCCATTCTTTCAAAGATTGCTATGTATGTATGTATGTATGTATGTATGTATGTATGTATGTATGTATGTATGTTGTTTAAAAGCACGCCAGCACAATACCGGCTATACGTGCAGATTAAACAGTTCTACAAATTCAAAACTAATCCATCCAAATAAGTGTTATTATAAAATTCTACAGGATAAAATATAAATACCCACGTTAAAAGTATGTAAAAGATTATTTATATAAAATTAAAGATCTAAAATCCTTCAAATACAGGGTCAAAATTTGTTATATAAACCACATTCTCTAAAAAGGTACTGATTTTCCCTGACGGTGCATCATCATAATGGTTTTGAACTGTGTTCACATAAAAAGAAATATTAAAAAAAAACACATAAAAAATATTTTTAAAAAAAAACTATCTCACAGGGCGAAAGGCAATACATTCACTCTCAGTGGATACTGGCAGGGTATGATTGATGTACACCCTTCAGGAAGTATGCATGTGTCAGGTATGTGTGTCCTATGGGCACAATAGCATATCATTACTGCGATTTTATTGCATTACACGATGAATAACTTTCATGATGGGCTGATGTCATGGAGCTTGTTTGTATATTTTTCATTCCATATATTCGGTCATGTATAAAGAACATGCCGATTAATATATGTTTTAGCCTGTATATTGAATTTTCGATTCGAAAATGGGCGACTGCGGCGAAGCTTTGAGTGCTTCATCTGCCCTTTCGTTACCCTTAATATTAATGCGATAAGGCAGCAAACCTATCTGACAATGTTTTCCCGATTATATGAACAAAACGTGTTTCTGTAAAGATTTTACATATAAAAGGATGTATCAGCCCTTTTGTTTACCCTTCATATCAATACGATTAGGTAAGAAACTGCACGGATACTTTTTCCAGATTATATAAGCAAAATATGTTTATATGATATTTCATAAATAAAATGTCAAATTGAAGGTTCAACATGGCTTTCAGAGTAGAAAGAGAATCCGAATGTGTGCTCAAATCTGTTTATTCAGAGGTTCAAGGATTCTTGATTATGCAGTTTCTGCGGTAAAAAAAATTGAGGCTTTATACCATAGCAGGCATCGGATGGCCCGTTGAGTGAAGAGCCTTCTTTCTTGTTCCGACTACTGTGCTCATTATAAATCTGCCCAAAGTAGCCATAAAGTATATACTTCCTTATAGCGAGACCGCCTTATAATGGTGTAAATGATACATGCAATTTTACTATCACCTAATGAAATTGGGATCCGTATTATAATCGCACTAAAACAAAACCGTGCTATAGCGAAGGGACTTAAAATGAGGGAATGACGTATGCAATGCAAACACCAAGACAAGAACTATTCTTGGATCAAAATCTCACTACATTCCAATGCACTACAGAAAAATGGAAATTGGCGAAAATAAAAAAGAGTTGATATGGGTTTGGCTGACTCGTATTGGTTAATAATGAAATCTACGTTTTAGGAAAACGAATCTTTTAAGAGCTTATCCAAGCAGAATTTTGGGGAAAAGAAGAGACATTGTTTAATTGATGGAATTTAAGTTCTTGAACAGTCTTGAGTTTGGAACACTCATTACTAAAATTAGCACCTTACTCTTTGGTGCGGAATTGTTTCAAACATAAGCAGGTCCAGAAAATGCCCCAGCTCATATCCTTTCCTCTACACAGAAGCTGACACCCAGGTTTTAATTATGCTGATAAAAATAGGTTTGATCATGAGCACTCAGAAATGTGAAGTTATTGAATTTTTAATATCACGGTGTTTGCTTAGGTTTACTATGGGAACTCCATAGCGCGAGTCTTGTAATAACGAGTTCGATTTGGATTACTTTGGCGTTTTACGGCACAGCAAACACATGTAAGTTATTTAGTGCCGACGCAATTGGAATAAAAAGTCCCTTGCTCAAGAATCCACTGAGTGGTATAAATGAGGATTTAAATTTATTTTATTTTTAAAAATCCATAAAAACAAAGTGGAAGAGATTTACAACCTGGAAAAAAAGGTTTTCACTACTCAGAAGAAATATGCAGCATGGTAAAACAATAACGAAACTAGCATATTCAGCAAAGACAGTGAAACGGATCAGCATGGCAAAACAATGACGAAACTCTGGCATATTCAGCAAAGAGAGCGAAACCGATCAGCATGACAAAACAATTACGAAACTCTGACATATTCAGCATATACAGTGAAACGGATCAGAATGGCAAAACAATTACGAAACTCTGGCATATTCAGCACAGACAGTGAAACGGATCAGCATGGCAAAACAATGACGAAATTGTCATATTCAGCATTGACAGTGAAACAATTGCATTGTTACCATTATCTTGAAATGAAAAAAGATGTTGTTGTCTTTGTAGGGTTTAACGCCATTTTCAGCACACGATAGGCTATATATGGCTGCCAGTATTAATGGTGGATGAAGAACACGGGAAACCCCCGGGAAAAAACCACTGACCCACGAGAAGATACTGGAAAGCTTTCTCACATACCCACATTGGACGAATCTGAGACTCGAACTCGAGCAGACAGAGGTGAGATAGGAGTGGTCTGTAACGGAGAGCGCTTCAGACCACTCAACCACTCTGGCCCCTACAAAGAAGCTTAACATATAATTCTTGTGGAAAATGGTATGTCTGATTTGTGTATACAAGCCGCCAAATTTCTTAAAGGCTAATAATGGTGTTTTTGCACAAGTTTAATAAAGAAAATATTCCGAATTTAAAATGCTTTGAGGGAACGAGCGTGTTATATCTGGAACTGATTCAGCTATGAAAATATTGAGTCGCAGAATATGTTGATCCTCTCCGTGTCATCTAACAATGATCACCAGAGGTCCCACATAGCAACAATAAGAGCTACCAGAACATGTCGTAAATAACGTTCCAAAGTGTGGAAAGAATATTCCTGTTATGACGTTACTCGGGGGTAGTAGTGGATGCATGAGGAATTATATAGAAGGGCTGGTGATTGCATTGCATGTCAAACCAGCACATAAGCTTCGATAATGGGATAATTTATTCGCTAGAAAAGACCAAGAAGAAAAAAAGGACAAACACTGAGGTTAATCTATGGTGTGAATGGACGTATTGACGGACACGTCAATACGAAAAATACACGAAAAATGGCTGCTATGTCGAGGGTCCGATAAGGTTGTGGGCTGGACAAAAACACAATGAGCTGAACGACAATCAATATATTCCTTCATTATTTGTAAAAACTGCCGAGCCACCACATGCTCGGGCTACATTTTAGCCCCAAGTACTGACAGTCTCAACAGATGTACATGTTGATCTATAATTAAGCGATGGCCAAATTTCAACTAACTTGGAATTCCGATTCTAGGATTTATCAATAATGTTTTACAGCACAGCCAGGGGTTATTATCTGGAGCCATCCAGTTAGCTGATAGACGTGGGAGGCATTATCGCTTCACCCTGGATGAAAGACCAGACCATTTAATAAGGCAGCTGGCCAGGTCCAAGGTTACCTGATTAGATTACTTTATGTTGACCATCTACCTTTACATGTACAGGCTTTCCTTCATACCGTCAAGACAATATCATCATATATGTACCCAATGGCTACCAAGCGATGTCCCCTTACAAATTATGTTTGTTCACTTAATTAGCAACAGCTGTAAAATAAAATTGATCCTTGAAGCAAACTTTAAATTTGGTGTAAAGGTTAAATGTAAATTACTGTTGTAAAATTTGACCATGAAAGGAAACTTGATTGGATGTAAAGGTTACCATGTAAATCACTAATTTGGAAAAGTAGACAATGAAATAAATTCTAAATACAATTTTGTAATGGAATAAAGTTTGAGATGCATTATCAATATATACGATTTTCGAGAAATGAATGGACAAGAGGGACGTATTTTACTGTAGAATAATTTTCTCTTGTATGACGAAAAGGACATAATATTATTTAAACTGTTACAGGGTCCTAAACTACAAAGCACTCTAGGGGTCCCATTTAACTCCCTATCTATCTATCTATCCTGTCACTTGGATCAATAATCACGTACATCAATTGTCAGATGTTAATCTCATAAGCTGATAGCTAATATAAATGTATGTACTGAAATTCCAAACTCCCAGGGCCAAGAGCTGTTTCAGAAACTTTAAACTTGCGCAAATGTACTCGCCACCCCAATCATCCAAAAGGATTTAAATCTCTATCTCACATGGGCTAGCAGTGCGCGACATTACTTTGGCAATACGCATGCCTGTCATGATGGGCAAGATAATATAATAATTTCTGCAATTTCTTTGCAAAGCATAGTAATAACTTGTCTTAAGGCACTAAAGTGACCTCACGAAATATGCATATTGAAAGGGTATTAGGGACAGAAATTTGTCAAAGATGGCCGTCAGCGGTGCTGTCCAACCTGCGGCCCGCGGGCTAATTTTAAATAGCCCGCAAGAGCTCGAGCAAATTTGTTGTGCATTTATGTAAAAGAAGTACATGGGCTACTTTTAAAGTATATCTTCTTAACCAGGTTTTAAAAAAAAATCATAATTTTTATAGTCTGCTTCAAGAAGATAAAAATCATTGGCCCATGGTGTCAAAAAGGTTGGATAGCACTGGCCTACAGACACTAATTACTACATTAGCCGAAGTACGGATCAATATTTCCTTTTAAAAGTGATCAATTAACATGACAGCTGACCAGGTAAGCTGATCATGTCTGCCCTGACCATCGAAGCTGTATAGGTCAGTGTTCACGTTATAATATAAGGGACCGACCATTAATTTCCTATCCACATAGAGCTTCAAAACAAGCATTCTTGCTCTGATTTGTAAGGAAAACTCCCAACTTTTTATATCCATTGTAAATTATATTGAGATAAAAGAAAAGAGAGCCTGGTTTCCAAGGAAATCTCACGCCTCCATTCCATCCCTTGCAGAAAATTAGTTCTGCTGGTCCATACCACAATATAATCATGCATCTAAACAATGGCTGCAAGTTGATGCTTGCTCAGCCACTGCGTGCTCAGAAAAATCGATTGCTCTACTGACTTGTCCTTGAATAGTGACATGTACAAAGTTGACATTAAAATGTACCGCTATTTAGAAAACGCTATCTTTACATGGAATCTATTGCTACAATTCAGTATCCTATTTATCCCATTGAATTTTAATACCATGTTTATCCAAATGTCTACCCATGTTTAATGGTAATTCCACCCCCACTCCAGTTGAAAAGATATTCAGGAAATTATTTATTCAGGTTGCATTTGCATGATTATAAGCTGTTCTCTCCCCCACCCCCACCCCAATATAGACCGTTGTTCCCTTGACTGATAACGGGAGAATTACTGTAATAATAAACTTTCATCCCACTCTATCTAGCAGCTGGGGGCCCCGAGTGGCCGAGTGGTCTAAAGCGCTGTCCGTTACGGACCACTGCCATCTCACCTCTGTCTGCGTGTGTTCGAGTCTAAGATTCGGCAAATGTAGTTATGTGAGAAAGCTTGCTAGTAGCTTCTCGTGGGTCGGTGGTTCTTTCCGGGGTTTGTCCGGGTTCTTCCTCCACCAATAATACCGGCCGCCAAGCCCGCCATGTATAGCCTATATTGTGCTGAAAAATCGCGTTAAACCATAAAAAAAAATTTAGCAACTGACTGTGGGGTTGGGTATTTTACATTCGGTGTTTTATGTAGAATAGAGCACGAAGAATCACCTGCATTTCGATGTGGAAAGATCTAAATCGTGACAAATGTGACATATATATATATGTTTTGATTACTCGTGCATACCGACCGACTTTCTAAAAGCTAATGATATCAATTCAGTTATTTACCACATACAATGAATGAATAAGTAATATACTCAAGCTTTAGACATATTCATGGAAATCGAACCAAGACCTAAAATTCATAATAATTCTGACATCACTGACAACTCAGGCACTAGAATAATTTAAATTATTTCAATGCCCTTATGTATAAATTGGGAGATTAATGGACGTGTTATTTGACACTAGGAAAACAAGTGTACACATAACGCATTTCCGCTGCAACGTTGTTGTTGTATGGTTTAACGCCATTTTTCAGCACACGATAAGCTAAATATGGCTGCCAGTATTACTGGTGGAGGACGAACACGCCCACCCACCCCGGAAAGAACAACCGACCCACGACCAGCTACTGGAAAGCTTTCTTACATACCCACATTGACCTCTGCAAAGTTCACTTACATGCTAATATCCATACCCAAATACAATAACGTTTCCATAAGTGTCGGCCATCTTGAAATTAATGTAAATTCCTGTAAAATTAAAAATCATTATCTGACCTTGTATGCTTGACACGAGGAACGTCACAGTCAAATACATTAAGTCGGGAATAATTATAAAAATTAGTAAAATGTTGTTTAAAGTCATGTTTCAGTATATGATATTCTATATAAGGTGGCCAGTATAAATGGTAAAAGAACCCAAAAAGAAAAGAAAAAAAAAAAACTAGTAAGAATCATTAACCCACATAACACTAGTGAGCCGGAGACTTGAATCCACGTGGACAGATGTGAGATTTGAAATGATCTGTAAGGTCGAGTGTCCTTTACCACTCGGCCACACAAGACCAGCTCTAAAATGTAATACTGAGGGTTTCACTAGTGAAACTAAAATTATAGGAGTACATTTTAGCATATTTTCTATCCTTAAATGCAAAACTGACGTCGTTTTGGTTGCAGCCAATCAGAAGTCTACATTTCTTTATTTGACAAACAGTTATTCTGCATTTCCCTATAAATTGTATCATCCACTATATAGTCACAAATAAATCTCGTCCAATCGCGTACAACAAAGACCGGATCTGCTGTCATGTGATGTGCTGGCAGATCAGGATTCACGCTGTTCTATTTAATAAGCCTTACAAAACTGCTTAGACCCAAATCTGTTAGTTCTTTATGTGGTGGCAGATTTGGATCTATGCAGTTTCAGTTGGATGTATATACGGAATTTCCACCCCCACCCCATTGTTTTCAACAGTGCAGTTGTTATTGAAGTACCGTATATAGATCCAACTGAAACTGCATAGATCCAAATCTGCCACCACATAAAGAACTAACAGATTTGGGTCTAAGCAGTTTTATAAGGCTTATTAAATAGAACAGCGTGAATCCTGATCTGCCAGCACATCACATGACAGCAGATCCGGTCTTTGTGGAAACATTTATGTCATGAAAATATAACATTTTATTTCCCGCCTATAGGAGCTTTATTTCAAATTAGGTCCAGAAATGATAAAGTCTGACCATTTTACATGACGCTGATTAGGATCATAGTAAATACATGTACAATACTTTCACCTACCAAAAACTCAAAAATTCCACGTACTGATAAATTTTACATTGCATATTTAAGTTTGTGTGATGTGCATGTTAAGTGTTCAACTCAATGATCTTTGGTTTCCAATCACTGGTCACGTGATTATAATACAGGACAGATGCAACAGTTTTATATGTATGATAATTTTTTCTTAAAAACTGACCCCAAAATACTCGGTTTTCCAAAAGTTTCTTCAGAGCGATATTCCGTGACGATTTCAATGATGACATTACAAAAAAATCTATGGTGAGGAAAAAAAAAACTTTCCGATTAAACAAAAGCACCTAAAGAAACTCTATAGCAAAATAGTATTTTTAATTTATCGATTTTAAGACTAATTTTGTTTTGACTGCAAGTAACATTTAAATTTCCCTTAAAAGTGCTGCATAATAATTTCTTAAAATGGTGCCATCATTACTTTTTTTTCAAATCCAAAATACTTAAAATTAAACTGTAACATATATACCTGTGATTTTTAAAAAAAAAATGGTATCAAGAACCTTTTCAACTAAATTTCACTGAGTGATGCAATAAATAAGCCACAATTGCTTATTACACTCCAAGCTATCCTTATTTACTGATAAAATCATAAATTGTCTAATGGGCTGGGACTTAAACATGGGGATATACACTGAATCAAAAGCAGATACCGTCACACGCCCACACGATAATGGAAAAAAAAAAAATCTGGCACAATGCCCATGAGGAAAGTCAGTTTAACTTCAAATGCTCCATTATACTTTGATGTCTGCAGGTTAGCAAACTCTATTTACATGTACATCCATGGAAGTTTGCCTATTTGTTAATACATGTACGAAGAAAGGGACACCTGCGTATTTTTTTTTAAATGCGGGCCTCTTAAACGCAAATAACTTGAATAAGAAGCCGAGAAGTTGATGGTTATACATTATTAGAAATAGAATTGTAAAAAATACGAGATGTGTAATACTTATAAAATATTAACTGGTTTTCAGTTGGTCCGTATCGCTGTAAGACGAGATGGACAAAAAAATTCAATGATATTTGAATAAAAAGAAACAGTACAGTCACTACCTCTGCAGTTTATGATCCACAACTGCAAGCTACAAAAAAATTGAAAACAAATGTAGGTTAATACATCATTATCAGTTAAAAATTTCAATCACACTTGACATCATACAACAGCAAAAAGCCTAACACTTCAATTGTACAGACAGTACATATATACGGGGAAAAAAAGTTTTTAGAAAATGTTTCTTACAAATAAACCATGACAGAATAAGAAATTCCATTTTTAAAACTATAAAACCAATAATGGTACATGTGTGTGGTAATGTATATAACGCGCACACTTTTGAGGTGGGTGGGTGCAGTGAGCCTCAAGGGAGATTAATTCTATTTGACTAACTGAACTACCCTTTTAATAAACATATTAATTATTAGTTTATAAAATTAATATTATTATTATAATTATACAAATTCACTTTCAGATCATAACACAATTTCATTAGTCATAAAAATGTATTTTTCTATCTGTAGGAATTTAAAAAAAAAACATTTAAGCTATCATTTTACTTTGAACACAAATTACCTTGCGATAAAACTAAAAAAAAAAACACATTGGTGTCAACTACCCTTTAAAATGTTCGGTCGTTGAGATTTTAAAGTACAGTATTGCACAACTGAGATGAGTGTTACCTTCATATGTCGCAACAGATCCTTTGATCAAATTACATAAAATAATGTAACTTGTGTGAAATTCACATCAAAACAGGCAGAAAGATTTTATTATGACACATAAACATTTTTAGGATATACATGTAAACAAAATTGTACCGAACAACTTTATATGCAAACCTGGGTTAAGCATTACACTATAAAAAATAGTTAGATCTTAAATGCTGCATATATGTTTTATTTATTCTCATCTAAAATATGTACCTAGCCGAATTCAGAGTTTAACATTCATTGTCAAAACAATCACGAATTCACTTTACATTTTCTATGATTGGCAGGTAATGGAAACAGTGGTAAAATAATGTATTCCACTAGAACTTGGAGCTTATGATCTCAATCAACGACTACCCGGTAGTCACCAAATCTATACCACAGGTGCTCGACTACAAGCCTATATCTTTCAATTGAAGTCAATTCTTAAAATCAATGCCCCCACCCTTAATTTCCACACAGTGCGTATCCACGGAGTGCAACAAAAATGTCTCACTTGCGCATTTTTCTGGTAATTTAGAAGTAGGCCTTTGTGGAAATGTTAGATACGACATGCTGTTGTCACATACACATTAAACGGTAGGAAAATATTGTATAGATTAGGACAGATAAGGTTGACTTTAAACATCTAAAATCAAACACCATTTTCTAAAAAAAAATCTGTTTCAGTTTTGGTATTCTAACAGATTTTAAAAATCTGCAACATGCGATACATTTATCAGAAAAATGGGTACTTGTTAATCATTGCAAACACCCACACAATAATGAAACTATTACTCAAGTGATCAATACTGCATTCCAAGCAAAACTGTCCCAAGAACACTGTTGGTTTGTGCCAATCCCAGAGTTTATCTACCAGTAGGTTTAATTCCATATCAATACGCCAGATAAAGTACACCTTAAATGGACCATGCATAAAATCAGTCAGGATCAACTATTTTTGGAATACATGCAACATCTTGTTTTCCATGCATTATTATACATTTTAAACCTGAAGAGAAAAAGTTTTGATATTTCTATATACAAGTCAACCCAGAATGATTACATACATTGACAATGAAGTTTTTAAAAGTCTATATAGCAGCCAGTGTATATATTATTAATCATACAGAAAATTAATTCAGCAAAAGTCACGAAACATTGTCCTCTGCAACTAGGCATTAAAGACAAAATATTATAAAGGCTAAAATCCCTCAATTGGACTGAAAAGAATTTCCAGGAACTAAAGATACGACTATTTCTTCTTCTCCAGAGTGCTGAAACTAGCTCTGATGTTCTTGGATGACACAAACTTTTTAATTTTGCCACTGTGGAAACTATGCTCAACACCTTTTTCATTTAATAAAAAATGTACAACATTTGATGACTTTTAGAAAAACATTCATACTGATATAATAATCAATTAAGGACATTAGTGAAGAGATTTTCAATATATTCACTATGGTAACCATATTTGATGCCAGACTGGCACCATTTTCATTTAAGACAAACTAGATATAAGTCTTCAGGTGATATGACCTTTTCTACTGATACAAGTTTCAATTTAAGAGTAGTACATTGAGCAATAAGAAGATTTTTAAGACGGCTGCCATGTTGGCCATACTCGATTATTAGATATGCACCATTTCTATTTGGTGCCAACTAGACTTCAATAGAAGTCTTCTGGTGAAAAATAATTACTGATACTTTCCATCAAGAAGGAGTGTGTGTGTGCGTGTCAATGTGTGTATAATTTGCATTTTTAACGCAGCTTTCACAATTTTTCAGTCGTACTGCTACGATGTCTGCAGTGTGAAAGCTCATAGTAATGTCTAGCACAGTGAGCAACATGATGCCCCACACAGTCATATTATCCTAAAACCAGGCTGACCAGTCCTAACACTAACCTCTTAATCCTGAGCGCCAAGCAAGGCAGCTGCTAGTACCATTTTTAGAAGTCTTTGATATGACTCGACAGGGGATTGAACCCAAAACCTCCCACATACGAGGCAGATGCTCTAACCACTAGGCCACCAGAGCAGTCAAGAAGGAATAATAATATTCTCAAGATGGCTGCTGTGGTGGTCAATTGGTCAGATAGGCATTATTTTCATTTAGGATCAACCAGACATCCTAAGAAGTCTTTCAGTAAAAACCCCATATTGATATGACCATTATTTCTGGAGGTATGGCAAATAGATTTTCAAGATGTCTGCTATGGTGGGTATACTGGATATCTGAGCTGCACCATTTTCATTTAGGACAAACTAAACCTTGCCATAAATGTGAAGCTTCTTGCCAATCCTGTAATTAGTTCAGGATCATTAGCAATAATAAACTTGTGTGCACAGACAATCTTCCTGGGAGTCAAATTACATGTAGCTCAGCTGTCTGAGCTATTAATTCATCCTGCACAGGTTGTTGGTTCAAAACCCACAAAGACCAAACTAGATCATTTGTCCCAGTGTCTTTGGGAAGTAAGGTCAAAATTCAAAGTCATCTCATAGGATGAGTTCCAAACTGAAATATTTTTGTATCTCTGAGATATTTATCTTTGTCTATCCCTAAATGTCAGATTCTACTGGGAGGAAGCCAGACCTTGAGTATCATCAGAGTGACGGCTAGGGGTTTGTTTCAGGGGCTGTAGGCAGAAAATTAGGGCACCATTTATGTTGAGGCAGCATCTTGACGACTTTGATCTTGGAAAGAAACAGATTCAAATTAGAATTCTCTTGAACACAGGACACCACGATGTGTAAGCAACTGATTGATCAAGGTCCAGATATGTTTATGGTCACAATCTCCAAAACACACCCGCTTGACAACTATTACAAGCATAGTCATACACCAGTTATCCACTTATAATAGCCAAGTCTCATAATGCATGCAATCCACGTTTCAATATCGACCGCTTTGGTGGCTTAGTGGTTTGAGTTCCTGCCTCCGATGTGGAAGGTTGTGCGTTTGATCTCTGGCTGAGTCATAACAATGACTTATTAAAATGATACTAACAGATGCCTCGCTTGGCACTCGGCATTTAAAGGTTATTGCTAGGACTTGTCCGCCTGGTGTCAGGATATTGTGACTGGGTGGAACATCATGTTACATGTCTGCAGCATGAAGCCCCAGGGCTAGACATCACTATAAACTGTCTCACTGAAGACAGTGTAATGAAAAGACAGATTTTTAAAAAAAAGCTATGTTAAAAATCTAAATGACACACAATTTTTAAATACCTATTCACTGAGGTGTAACAAATATACAATGTGTAAAGCACATGCCTTTACCAATCACTTATCTCACCTCGGTCCATGTGGATTCAAGTCTCCAGCTTGGCCAATGTGAGAAAGCTGCCAGTGGTTTCCTGTAGGCCAGTAGTTTCCTGTAGGCCAGTGGTTCTTACCAAGATTTTTGTAATAAGAGTTAAAGTATCTGATATGATGCATCGCCACACTAATTTATAGCACTCTAGACAGGCTAGTAGAAATAAAAAAAACTAATTGCAAAATCTTAATCAAAGCCAGTATAAGATGATACACAGGCACAGGTGAGTATCTTTTGATACTAAAATAGGTACTATCATCAGTGATTTCACAAATTATATCATAAACAGTTCATGAGGAATGAACATCAAAGTGAAATTTGAACCCAATTTAGTGATGTGTAAAATATGGATTATGAAATATTTTTTCAAATGTGGATGTACAACTTATCAAGATTGATTCCAATACTAAATTTACTGATTCAAGATTAAGCATACTGAAGAAGACCCTATGCAACAACAAGCTAAACCCAATTACTACACAGGTAAAATGTGAAGAAAAACAGTAGATCAGTGACCTTTCATTGTAGACTGGTTGTATTACTAACATTGATGTAAACAATCATCTAACTTAATGATCCTAGCACGATCTGTGGTTCTGAAATAAGTTTTACCTGCACAATTTAACTAGTCAGTGATGTGAGAAATATCGGTCAAAATAACAACTGGTGTGATTAAGGTGTAGTACTCTTCATGGTGCAATCCTATCACCAAGTACCAAAAACAATAAATTAACAAATCAAAAGTCTCTCAAAGAAACTGACGCTCTACCGACCAAAACAAATTTCCTGAACTTCATAAGAATATTTCTTCCTTTAAAATACTTAGCACTGAAAAAATCTCTGATATTCTTTAGCAATGATAAGATATTTCAATTTCACTGCTAAAGTGGTCATATAATATATTGGTTCTTAGACTGACACCATTTTCATTTCAGACCACTAAAACATCATTTACAACTAACAAGATATTATAAGAAGTAAGAGTAATGATAACTACATTTTTAAGATGGCTGCCATGCCAACCATTCTGGACATAAAACTGAGACCATCAGGCCCAATCATCATCAGCAACCATTAGTAAAATCTCCCATGTAGATATCAAAATGCATTCAGGATAAGCAACATTAACATTTTCATGATGGACACTGCAGCAACCATAGTGGATAACAGGTCAGTGTCATTTTCTTTTAGGATTAACTAGACATCAGTAAAAGTCTTTCAGCAAAAACCCCACGTTGATGTGACCATCCACAATGAAGGAGAAGCAATAACAAGATTGTCAAGATGGCGACTATTTTCATTTAGGACCAACTATACATCACAAGACATCTTCCGGTGATAAGATATTTAAGATGACTGCTGTTGTTGTCATTTTGGATGTCAGATCAGCACCATTTTCATTTTCAGAAAAACTAGGCAACAAGGTAAATATTTCAGTGAAAACTGCATGTTGATATGACCGTCCATTCAAGAGGAGTAGTGATAACAAGATTTTCAAGATGGCTGCCATGGTGGCCATATTGGATGTTCAAGCAACACCATTTTCATTTATGACCAACCTAGACAATGGAATGAATGTAGGCTCTGGTAATCATCCTAATAATTTAGAGTCAGCAGTAACAAACTTTTGTTAATAGACAGATGATGAACAAGAAACCATCTCATAAGTTCTTCTCATATATGACCAGTAGAGCTGGTCAATAACCAGCAGAGCACCCCTCCACAACGTTGTCATGGGCTGAACACAAAATCATAACTTACACCAGTAAAAGTGAAATGCAGATGACAATAACCTTTTATTGTTTTAATGTTATGGAACTAGGTTTTATCGTTTTAACACCATTTGTCAGCACATTTTAGGCTATACATTGCAGCTAATATTTCCCATGAAGGAAGAACCCGGGAGGTCCCGAGAAAATACACCAATACATGGGTAGCTACTCAGGTAAGCATTCTAAAATAACTGGATGAACCCAAGACTCCAACCCACCTGGAGAGAGGTGAGATGGCATTGATTGGTAAAGGTCAGTGCCTTAGAACACTCTGTCACCCTTGGTCACCTGTTCTGGTAATAACATAAATGCATAAAATCACTTTGTTTAATGAGTATAGCATGACAAGTGCCATTGAAATACAGAAATGCGCTAAACACACGAAATTTAGCTAAAGCTACTAAAGGATGAAAAATGGGTGATGGTAACGTGCTTTTATGAGGGCAGACACTAGGGCCTAACCGAGTAGATAATTTTCACAGAGTACTGAATCCAAGTATTTGGATGTACTATTTGCAGGATCCAGGCACGAACCAAGTAGTAGGTGCGACTCCGGAGAGTACTGTTTGTTTCATTATCGTATGCGAAGCTTAAACTTTTAGGGTACCGTATAACGTATATATATCTCCTACAAGATGAAAGTTTTTATTATTAACTAAAATTATTATGTATTAAAAGACTTTTTTTAAAAAAAAGTTTGATATTTATTGAATTACTTTACTTGTAACCATTTGTGCGCATATTATTTGCCGAGGCGAATACTTCCGAATAACACCGAAAAACCTGATATTCAGCCGAAGCAAATGTAAAATGCGATTTCCTGTTAGGCCATACAGAACAGTCATCCAAATACATGTCTCACCAATTTTCTTGATTACAGGTTTACAAAGATACATATAAGGTGACAAAAACTATTTAGTCACAAAGTTAAATGCAAACACAAAAGCAGACTGTATCATCAATGGACATGTGTATACAGAAAAAATAGTTCAGAAGAAGTGAGGTTGTAGATATTTGTTTTTATAAAAGTTGATGCCTTGGGAGCTTTGTTCTCAGCTTTACAGGTGAGGTAAAAAGTGTACCTCAAGGGCTTGTTTAATTGATTCATTTTTAATGGCGCACCAGCACACTTAGGCTATTTAGCACCATATAATAGGTTGTATTTATATGTGTTTAAAAATACTAAAAGGTTTAATATCGACCAGCGATATAGAAAACCAAATAGTTCAAAGTAAACTAATAAGATGTTGGTAACAGTAAGATATGAAGCTTGGAGATCAAGGGCCAAAAAAAACCCAATGTACTGAGGATCTAGTTGACACAAAAGTGCTTTACCACAGGCTCTAATCGTTTACTGTTCCTATGGCAGTCACAAATCACTCACACAGTTATCAATTCCTAATTCAGAGTTTCCTGGCTACTTACGTTTTAAAGAAAAGAAAACATGGAGAGTTGTTGCCCCTTTGAGTGTCTCACTGCATTATTCACTGTCTAAAACAACCTGGTTCTCGCTGTTTTATGATACCGAAAAATGCAGATGAAAGATGCTGGCACTCTGAGGGGCTAATTTTTTGAGTCAAGATAGGACATGCAGAATATTTAATGTACTCTACTTAAGTTAAATTATTCATACATGGAGAATGAACGCATTACATTTTAAATTAATTCCATCATCTCCTAAATCATTGCAGTTTGGTTCAGGTTAAGGAAAGGAAAAAGGACCTAACAAAGATGCCAGTAATAATAATCAACTGTCGCAACTGGTCTCAGATGCCAGAGGTCTTGGGTTTGAACATTTAGCAATAGCATCATGTCACGCCAATAGCATCATGTCACGCCCATTCACATTACCCTGACACCAGGTCGACCAGTCTTAATGATAACCTATTAAAGCTGAGTGCCAAGCGAGACAGCTGCTAATAACCAAGATCTCTGGCAACTGAATCAGACATTGTAACTACTTAGGCCACTGGAGGTCCAGCAGCAGCACAAGCAGTCATGGATGATAAAGGAGCAATGATAAAACATAGCAATAACTATTCATAATACAGTTGTTATGGCTCCTATACTGAATGTCAGATGAATACTATTTCTTTAAATGAAAACAACACTCACAATATGGCTACCATGTTACTCGTTAGCTATTTTGGATGTACAAGGGTCAACATTTCATGAATGGTATGAATGTGTAGTGGCGGTGCTCAGAGTTTTGGAGGACTAATGATAATAAAGTATGTGATTAGGAATTTTTAACGTAGAGGGTTCTTCCTCCACAATTAATACTGGCTGTCATGTATAGCCTATCATGTGCTGAAAAATAATGTTCAACCCTACAATAACAACATTTCCCAGAACCAAATTAACTGAAATAAGTTATTAAATTATAACTGAATTAGGTCAACATAACCGAATAAATCTATTTCCCAGTTTATAATACTGAGACTACATTAAAATTCAGTTTGACTTTAAAGAGAAGGACCACTGTATTACATTTGTCACTTGATCATAAATGTACAGCTGCACAACTTTGTATGTACATGTTTGTGTAGGTAAGGGCATACAAAAATTTTCTTTCACTGACATAAATAAACTTCAAGTGCAAGATTACATGTTTGGCTCAAATGATTTATTCTCACTGGCAAATTACCAAAAAATGTTAAACCCATATCTGAAGTAACTAAAGCATGAATGGGTAAATTCCAAAACATATGTGAAGCATAGGTAGGGTGTTTGATATAACCTAATTACAATGTGTAAACATGTACAAGCATTTTTGTTCACCTCAACTTAAGATAACATTCCTGGAATGGACAGCATGTAATATGTATGTTTTGATCCCTGGTCATAACTTAATAATCAAATACATGTAAACCAACAGCTAAATTTAGGATGGAATGCATTTAAAATCAGAACCAATTATTCTTCAGCTTCTCCATGACTGGGGTGGGTGGGGTAAAATCTAAAGTTACTAAATGTGCTGACCATCATCACTGCATTACATGTATTTTCAACAAGTAATGCTAATTCATCATAAACCAGGTTATGGTACCTGCAAAAGGTGTTATAGTTAATTATTAGGACTGCATATAGTGTCAACTTAAAGACAATCTTAACAGCAGATTGCAATGTAATTAAAAGCAACCAACCAACAAAATTTGCTATTACACGGCTATTTGTTTCAGCTGAATTTTTTCCCCCTGCAAAATCCACCACTACATGTTTGTATTACTATTAGCACCCCATTTCCTGCCATTTTCATTAGGGCAATGAAGATTTTACCTACAGATATAATATGAAAAGAAATGAGAATACGATCATCAATGGTGTAGCATAACAGCTGCCAACATTTGTTTTTAAAAATCCAGGTAATTTATCAAATTCACCAGAAACGAATTATCTGAGTTTGGTTATATGTACATCTGGAGACAAACTGCGGTAATAGTATCATACAGGATAGAGAGCAATTGTATAATTCATGCCTTACTGGGAAGCGAACACAGGTCTGCAAATCATGGCACACATCACATTCCATGCCAAGAACCATTGCTGACATCTGTTCTGAATCTTTGCTGATCCAATCAATGTGTTGCCAAACCAAAGTAATGAAAAGCAGAGTGCAGAAGTAGGAAAAGTAATTAAATTCCGGGTCAATGAAAATGGAGTTTACAACCACATGTTAGTGTCTCTGTAAAGAAAGTTCCTCAGATGGTAAAAATACATAGCTATGAATGAATATCAATCAGAATTTATACTTTTTCACTCAAAAATTACACATCACTAATATTGTCTGCTTAAAAAAGGAAACATTTTTAGGTCCAAAATATTTATTAAGTACTGTCAATGGTTTGATACTAATTCCCAGAATTTTAAATAAATACCTTTCTTACCTACCATATATATATATATATATATATATATATATATATATATATATATATATATATATATATATATATATATATATATATATATATATATATATATATATATATCTGTGTGTGTATGTGTGTGCACGTGTGTGTGTGTTTGGACAAAGACCCATTTTCAACCCCTGAAAAATCCCACAGATAATCCCAGTATAGAAGGGAATGGAGGCTTACTAAGGTCAAATTCTCTGAATTTTAAAGGTATTTTAATTTGGATCAAAGCCAATGTTATAATAAATGTGCCCACTGAAATACTCCAAGCAATACATTATACAGTAAGTAAATGCTGCAACTTATGCAAACACTTGTCTCCTACCGTATATGCTTGCTTAAAAGTTGGATCCAACTGCAGACAACCTTGACCCTTATTTTCTGTTGCACAATGCTCCAGCAGATCAGGGGCCATGTTTTTTCTACTGCTTATTCCTAACAAAGTACAAAGACCCAGTCTAGTGGCACATTATATCTATATGATGGCCGAGACACATCTATGCAGTTTAACCAAACTTTTAAATGAGTAAATATGGTAGGTTCCTCTTCATGGTTGTTATGGTAGAAGTGGTGGAATCGCTAATCATAAAGATCCAGCTCATGTTTTCGAAAATAATGTCAATTTCACACAAAAAGATATGGCCTAGTGTTCCTAGTCTCAAATGACTTCAATAAAATAACAAAACATGGATTGATAAAATGAGTGTGGGGATAATTAGTTGTCTTCATCAGCATGAAAATATCTAAATATATAGAAAACTTCCCAATAAGCAAGTGAAATTCCTTTTCCAACGGTTTTTCTCAGTTAAATGAGTGCAAACTGCATAAAAATAGAGTTGAGCTTTCTTTCTGATTCTCTTCTGACTGACAATACCAGTACTGCATATTGTCTGTTTCACATTCTATGCATGCCTTCCATGAGTTAAAACAGTTCAGTAATATGCTAACATTACTTGAGAACAATTAAATAAATGACTGATTACTAATTACAATGACATTGAAACAATTGATACTTAGAAGCTAGAGTTACATTTAAATTACACCACAACATAGTTGCTTGACAGCTGAAAGATAGACACATTCCATAACAAAACATATCTTACAGTGTTCCAACCACAGAATGGAACACTTAAGTCTATGAATAGAATTACAATCAAATCTGAACTGGCCACACTGCAAAAATGTGTTTTTGCTAACTGAACAATACAGCATACACAGAGGGCAACAATCTGGTTTTATTCCAAACTCTCATTTACCATGCATGATTTATTAACAAATAGTTACATGCAAACAAAAATGAAGACAATCGATCAAAGATATACCAAACTGTTCGTTATTCTATAAGAACATAATTGATTCCTAAAAAGTGAATAAATTGTTCTCCTATAATTTAAATGAAACACTATTTTAGCCTCGAAGAATTGGATCTCAGCTTTACCTTGAACCAAAACTGAAAACTGCCAGTTTCATGCTCTTCAAAACTTGAATCATTTGGTTGAATGGTTTTTTTTTCTTTCTTTTCCCCCTTTATACCTCAACCATAATGCAGAGCAGCAAATTATGATATGATCTGATCCATCCATCCATTTTTCTGTAATTTGTTTCCGTAATTATCAAACAATGCTGATGACTTGCACTCAATTCCAAGGTAAACAAAGAAAAATTACCGTAACTGAGAATCCCACCATCTACAGCTACCAAATTATGTGATGGCTTTCACTGGGTGTAAATAAGAAGCCTATTGATTTGGGGTCAAATGTCAAGGTCAATATGATTGCAAGAAGCAAAATGGTTTTAGCCATAAACTTCAGATATCAACAAAAAGGCCTATTAAACATGTAGTTGGTATATACATTGACATTCATTGTATGCCTATTTCTACATTTGGTCACAATGCAATGGTTTGATGTTGGAGTGTTTGAGCTGTGTGTAGTACTCTAGAGGAGGGCTCCGAGTGGTCTAAAGCTTTTCCGGGTTCTTCCTCCACCATTAATATTGGCCGCTATGTATAGCCTATCATGTGCTGAAAAATGATGTTTAACCCTACAATAACAACAGCTACCCTAGAAGCTTCATACCATCCACTCAATTTTTCGTAATAAGCTTTATTCCTACCTAACAGAAACAGAAGTATATTTTGACTGGTCACAACATTCAGAAAACCCAAATTTTGTTGTTTTTTATGGCTGAAAACATTTCTTAGTGTTAACAGCCAAAACAACAGTATCTTATTTGAAGACTGTAAATGCTTTGTGTTGGTTGCTTTTTTTAAAGGTTTAACATCATTTTTCAGCACAATATAGGCTATATATGGCGACCAGTATTAATGGTGGAGGTAGAACCCGGAAACCCCCCAGAAAGAACCACCAACCCATGAGAAGCTACTGGCAAGATTTCTCACATACCCAAATGGGCCGAATCTGAGACTCGAACCCACGCAGACAGAGGTGAGATGGCAGTGATCCATAATGGACAGCACTTTAAACCACTCGGCCACTGTAAACATTTTGAAGCTACTGTGCACATCCAAACTGGCTTTAACTAATTCAGTTGAATTATTGTTTTTCATTTCTCAGGTACAGCTGAAAAAAAATCATATTCAACATTTCATGCCTGCAAAAGGTGTCTGTGGTTTTGCAAAAAGTAGTGTTTTGGATAAATGAACTGTTGAGTGTAGTGAAGATAAGGACTAGTGCTTAGAAACCAAATTTCCTGAGTTCTAGAGTGGGTGTTGGAATTTTGGGTTATTTAGAAATATGATGTTGTACCCTTCTAAACTAACCAAAAGGTAGATTTCTTCTTGCCATTTTCCACTGACATTACTGGCAGTGTATACCAACTGGACGAGGCAGTACATCATAAATGGATGTTTCAGCAGAAATACTTTCAGACTATCAGCAGCTTTCTGTAACTGATAAATTTATTTGGACTGACGAATAAAATCCCCTCTTATTTTGACACAACAGAACACCTGTTTGTCCATTGTCTGTTCACCTTTTTTGAATTTGCTGATACATGCGCAGAAGGCAGCATCACAACAAGGTAAGAATTATGCATGGAGTCTAGCAAGGACTATATCACTAGAAACTCCAAACATTACTCTTACAGGTCAGCAGATGATGGATAAACATGTTTTATTCAGGAAGGAATTAATACTAAAACAAGTGGGATTGTACTACTTATTTACTAGGAAGCTGCTGATAGTACTAAAGTATTTCTGCTGGAAAATCCTAAAACACTGCCTCACCCACTCGGTCTCTGCTATCAGTAATATCATGACAAAATAAAGATATATCTTCTGAACTAATTTGATTTGCACAGTTTAACTTTTGAAATGCTTGTTTCTTTAACAAAATACTGCTTAACGTTGCTAATGCTAGAGCAATCTATGACATGAATGGATGCATGTTGTGTATGGGTGTAGCTGGTGCTACACATACTAACGATAAAGAAACCAAGAATACCGATTTTCTATTCTATATTCCACAACAAATTATTTTCGGATATTCGTTTCACCTCAAGATTAGATTGAAACTTACCCAGCCTCCCTGGCTGTTAATCCAATGCTGTGTTGTGTTATCAATATACGTAGCTAGCCATTCATAAATTGAGTCCACCAAATGTACCAAATTCTTTTCCACACACTGAACAGCGATTGCTCCACCAAATGCGAATAGAGCAACCACTCTTCCCCAGTTTGTACCATCGACGAACAGTTCATCTGCAACGCTAACAAATGTAGAATATGCAATATCTGGCGTAATATGTAACTGATGAACTAAATCATCAAACTGTTCCCTGTATCGGTTTTCAAATTCATCTCCAACAGTTCGCATAGTATTGTGCAAGATAGTACGGGTTCCCAAAGGAGGACAGTTCGGCCACGTAAATCCTTGCTTTTGAAGTCTATAATTGATATAATCTGCCACCAGATATCGAGAACTCGAAGGATTCATCTCAATGTTGTTATTGAGACTCATACTCGAGTCACTCCATGACCCCGCATTCCCCAGTTTCTATAAGTAAATTTACATTTCAGTTGTACGCTCTCACAGCTAAATCCATTCATTGACCCTAGAGCTGCGCGATGAGGATACGAACCGAGTGTGGCCGAATTGTGATTAATTGTGAGTGGGTTGTGCCTAAAAAGTAGGACTAAGGCACTCCCGAGTAGTTTTTGGAGCATAGCGTCGGGAGAGCCAGTATTTATAAATTCCATAATTACTAGCTTGACTTTTACTCTTTGTTCATCCCCTTTTCTTACAATATATATATTTGTGAGTAATAATACATCAATTTGTGCTATTCATAAAGTATACAATGATGATGATGATGATGAGGAGGAGGAGGAGGAGGAGAAAGAGGACATCAATGGGGTTGATGATTGAAGATTTTGTAGTCATATCAGTCACCTTCATGCTGCTTGCCAGTAGTCATAGTAACATTGCTAGTAGTAATAGTAGTAGAAGATCTTGTAGTAATGGCTGCTGTTGATGTCGATGAAATAAACATGCACATCGGGACCGTTTGCGACAAGACTACAAATGGATTGGAGTTATTATGAGTAAACGACATGAGAGTCCGAAAAAATCCATCAATTTCAAACTCTCTCTTCAAATGAACAATATTTAAAGATGTACGATATTGTTATCATTTACAGTGTGTTTATTTAAATTACTTTATGCATAAAATCACCTGCAATAAAAATCAGCCCATTAAATTAATTAAGTGGTTTTTTTTAATATAATAATAATAATAATAATAATAATAATAATAATAATAATAATAATGATAATAATAATAATAATGTTATTATTATTATTATTATTATTATTATTATTATTATTATTATTATTATTATTATTATTATTATTATTAATTTAAAGAGGGTGACATATTTAACTAATATGTTCTCTTTGGAAACCATGCAATAAAGTTAAAAACGTTATGTTACAAACATTTGGACTAAAAGTAATATCTAATTAACACAATCGTGAAAAAACATACTATTGCATATAAAATGTAAGAGTCAAAGAACAAAAAAGAAGAAAGAAAGAAAGATGGAATATAATAAGACAAAGATAATCAACAATTATCATCTATTATCATCTAATGTCAAGTGGATTTGTATAGTTAATATTCTTGCAAACTGTATGCAGGATTAACAGATTACAGTGCAAAATTCCCGGCAATGGCACCATATTACGTAAAATACATTTTTAATAATTACTGCATGGTTCGAAATTTGAAAGTTATTTAAAGGCTCAAATCGTAAGTAACATTGTTTATCATTCAAACTTTGAAGAGATTTCGGAGTTAATTGGCTGCTATTCAATTAATGCATATGTAAACAATAATGACTCTTAAATAGTTTTATTTTGTAATTAGTAGTTATCCAATGCAACCATGAAAAACAACTATCCAGAGGAAACATCTTCTGCTGTATCTAAAATAATATGCGCAGCTCGAACTTTAAAAGTCAGCATGGTTGTGATTCAGTACTTTTCCCCAAATTGTTGCATCATTGTTTATAGTAGGTCAAATGCACGCATTGAAATATTGCTCTCTGATGTCATAGTGTAAAATTGTTTTAATGTTGTTTAGTAGTGATATAGCGGCAGATATGCATTTGCACAAAATACTCGACATGTGTGTTCCAATTCAAGTTATTAACGATACGGATATCTATATTATATAGTATAGTTTTTTTTTTAAAAGTGTAAATGACATTTAATTTTTTTATTCTTTAATTCTTTGGCCGGCCAGCACTATAAGAAGAGAGACAAATAGCCGATAACTTTTGACATTTATATATTTCGTAATTCCATCATTGAACTCTCAGAAGCTGTTATTGTCTTGTCTGTCAAAATTCATTTTCCCTATTTTAATAACTGTTAAAGATAGTATACTTTAGACTAATTCAGTCAAAACAATTTTAGCACAAGGGAGCAGTCATTTTAGTTAGCTGTGCGCTTAGATCATTTATAATTTCCACAAGTACAATATCCAGTGAAATTTCAGCCACAGTGCACAAAAGTAAAATAGAGGCATATCAAAACATTCTGTCCATTGTGCATGTTGCAAATATAAACAAACTTCACCATCCACACACCACTTTCTCAGAAATTCATACTCTCTGTAGAGCGCCTTCGATATAGATATGTATTCACTAGTTGTTGATTGGATCAATGGCTATAAATAAAACGTCAGACCATGACTGTGAAGATATTTAATAATAATAATAATAATAATAATAATAATAATAATAATAATAATGAGGACTTTGTAAAGCGCCGAATCTTTAGAAGCTCTAAACGCTTTACAGCATCTATAATGATATGACTACAGATATAACAAAAAACAAAACATGAAATTCGAAAGCATAAAAAAATGCTGAAAATATTTAAGGTACGAAACATTATTAGGTCTTTAAGTTTGTTCTTAACTTCTTGCAGTCGAAAAGGGTGAGTTTTAAGAGCACTCTTGAAATGGATCACTGTCTTTGTGTTTAATTTCAATGGGCAATTCATTCCACATTGCTGGGCCCTGATATGAAAAAGAACGTTGTCCATATGACTTCGTTTTCATATTGGGAACAATGAGTATACAATTGTCAGAAATGGAGCGTAAGTAACTTGCACATGTGTACATATGGGTGAGGCCGGATAGGACAGGTATTTTGGACTGGAGTCAGTCAGTGAAAAGTAGCACAGAGAACAAATTTTGTGTTATATTCCTGATCAAATGGATAGCCTGTGTAAGGTACAGAGCAGTGGTGAGGTGTGCTCTGATCGCGGTACTCTAAATATGATCCATTGATAAGATAATGTAATCGTTCGGTAATCTTTTCAAATGATTTAGATTTGTTTTTTTTTATATACGCATTAGGTGACTGTATAAGAGAATGTAAGCACAGCATTCGCATTCTTCAGTTGTAATCGGTTTTGTCAGAGTCGAAGAGGAATTTTGATTTATTTGTAATTTGTTCGTTGAAATTGCAGAGAGGAAAACTATTTATTCTAAACAGACATTATCGTGCTGGACTAGTTTCAAATCATTCAAGGACTGTGCTACTTAATTAATTTCGTTGGATTATGTGAAACATTCAAGGATTTTAGTGACATTCAACTTTCACTGGATTACCTTGAGGTAAAACTTTTGGATGGTGACCCGACAAAAGAGCGCACGACAAAAGAGCTCAAGACAAATGAACTCCATACCATGAAAGCGCCGATTAAATTATATTATACTAACAAGTAGAGTAGAGATCAAGTAGAGAAGTTTTCAAATGGTAGAAATTTTAATTAAAAAATAAAGAAAACATTATTGAGCAAAAGAAATATGTTTGCAACTATGCTATCAAGTATAAGAGATCAATAAATATAGAGAAGTTTTCAAACGATGGAAGCTTTGGTCTATATATGTTGGTACAAACAGACTAGCGATCAAAGACTCTGTTGGACGTGTATATATAGTTACAAATTCATATTTAAGTTACCATGTTCTGTAGTTTTACAACATTTACAAAATTACAGTATAAGAGTTGTACAAAAACTTTACATGGAAACAATCGAGTCGCAGAAGGGGAAGATACTGTTATTAATTCCTTTTAAATCATTTTAAGTAATGATTATAATTTAGTTAAACATTTACATAATTTATGCAGAATTGATTTCTAATTTAAATTGTAATACACTTCATTTAAGACTTTCAAGTACTAAAAATTATTTGCGCTATTTTGTCTTGCGCTCTTTCGTCGACGCTCTTTTGGTATTGAGCTCTTTTGTCTTGCGCTCATTTGTCGGCGTTCTTTTGTTGGCGTCTTTTTGTTGTACGCTCTTTTGTCGGGGTGCCCGTTTGTATATTAGAATATTTATCAGTGGAGCTAGCATAGCACAAAAGCATATTCGAACATTTATTCGGAATACTTTTGGATCGTTTCAGAAATATTGTGAAATTGATAGAACCTATAGGAAATATAAAACCCCATACATGCTCTTAGTTATTTTAAATTCTTCCAATATGTTTCAATTTATATGTTAGGGGATAAATTATATTTTAGAAAATGTAATTCTTGTTTGGTTTTAACATTTTGCACAGTTTAACACCTAGGACATATAAAGCTTATTAATTTGGGGTATTATTTAAGGTAGTATCTATTAAATCATATTAAATATTGATTACGTGCTGGGCATATTATTTAGAAATATGATAAATAATATTGTCTTAAAATGGAGTCCGATGGTACACATTTAATATTGAAATACTCCGGATTAGCGTAGTCTATAAAGACTTGCCGATAGTCTCACGAAGATAGGCCATGAAGTGACTGAATCATCTTTTCTAGAACCCTATTCTCTTGCCAGCGAGTCAGGACACAATTCTGTTTACGTGATCAAGTTGACAGGTTAAGCAAGTGATTTTGCGATTATACATTTTCCATGTTCTGATTCCTATTCCATCTAATCCTGCTGATTTGGATTCGTTTATTCTATGTAAAAGTCATTAATTTTTTTTTTGCAGGTAGCTTTTTATATGTTTCCCCAAGCTGTGCAGGTTCAACATATTTTGCACCTGATTTGAAACGCCAAGTTTATTTGCTACTTCCATGACATTTGTATTGACAGTACATGCTATAGCATTATCACATGATGACGTAAAGGTAATTCCATCGTATTAAAATTGAGTTTGGAGTGTACATAGAGTCGTTGTGGCGCAGTGATTATCATACTGGACGCACGACTTGAAAGAGTGTGGGTTCGAACAATCGTATCAGCCGGTATTGGTTACCATGGTTGATTCTTTGGCAAGGCAGTTTAACCCAATAACTTCAGTACTAAATAAAATGTACTTACTTATTTATTAATATTATTACTATTATTATTATTATTATTATTATTATTATTATTACTTCTTTTTTTTTCTTTTTTGGCGCCGTTAAACACCAAACCAAAGCAGCCCAAACATTTCAGTTCACTGATTTACATTAATTGTTATGTTGTCTTAATCTTGTGAATGGGCTGAAAATGGTAAGTACCTTAGCATAATTAATAAGATATATGGTTGTTTTTAGAAATCTTTGGATTTTATAGCCTTTTTGTGACGATAGATTATCTTTTAGATGCAGAATGAAATGGAGGTGGGGGGGGGGAGGCAAACACGTAGTTTTCAGTTATACAATTTTACGAATGTAGGCCAAAATATGTTTAGAGATTTAGTCGGGGGGTGGGGAAGGTTTGGAGGACAAGGTACAACAGGACTAGTGATTTTTATTAACTAAAGTATAGTTATATTATCTGTAAAGGTACCCGCTATAGCTCTCTAAGAAAGTTTTCATGGCCTCAGTACTTGGAATAAGAACAGAACACGAGTTATGGCTCTTTGCAAAACTCGCCTGGATAAAAATGGTACGTTTTCAGTATTCAGTGACGAAACATATGATTATAAATGGAGAAGAAAAACAACAACACGAGACATCCAAATTATTTGAACTGGAGTTTGAGAGTTTTAAAAGAAAAAAAAAGAAAACAAAAGCAACCAGTAATTGCATAAATAAAGACATATGAAAATACAAAGCTGTCATCATTAACTACATCTCTCTCTCTCTCTCTCTCTCTCTCTCTCTCTCTCTCTCTCTCTCTCTTTTGGTCGGTTTCACTTAACTTCCTATCATTCATAAGTCCATAGATTTTAGCCCCTATCTTGGTACAAGAGAGAGAGAGAGAGAGAGAGAGAGAGAGAGAGAGAGAGAGAGAGAGAGAGAGAGAGAGAGAGGCTTTGGTCATTTTCCTATTTAATTAATAACAATCGAGTACATTATAGTATGTTTAAGAAGCAACAAAAACAAAGCATTTAGTACATCACAGTACCACGTTGCCGATGAATTTACAGCATAATAATGACATGGTTTGCAACAATGTATCATTTATAAACACTGTAGATAAATCCCAAGGAAAGTGCACACACATCGTTACCACGAACCATATTCTTGTAGGTTATTTGGTGCAATTTCTATTTTACAGAATTTCAGCTGCATCCGTTAGCAGCATGTTAACCTCTCTATGGATTTAGTACGTACATTCGTGATTTAAAGAGTACACCAAAAGTCATGTGAACTTGATACAATTCCAACATTGCTGTTTGAGTGCTTAGATCTAATATTACTATCACTGTGACTAACCGATGTTACTAATACCTCTCTCTCTCTCTCTCTCTCTCTCTCTCTCTCTCTCTCTCTCTCTCTCTCTCTCTCATCGGAGGAATTCACATCATTTTTCAAAACTGCCATTGTAAAAACTCTGTTGAGGAAACCAACACTCGACCATAACGATTTCAAGAACTACCGCCTAGTTTCTAATCTCCAATTCAAATAAACAATCTTCGAAAAAGTTGTTCAAACCGAACTTGTATCTCATCTGAATTCAAACAGTATTTTTAGCAATGTACAGCCTGCATATCGCCCTTACCACAGAATTGAAACCACCCTTTTTCCTTTTGAAAGTAGTTCATTATATTCTCTCGGCTTTGGATAGCGGAGAGATTTTAGTTCTCCGCTCCTTGATTTGTCTGCAGCATTTTACTCAATACAACTTGATATATTACTTCACCGTATTTCCAGCTCCTACTTAGTTAACAGGACACAAATTGTGTCTGCAAACGGAATGCACTCCAGCCCATTTGATATATGTTGTGGTGTTCCACATGGGTCTGTTCTTGGACATTCTCCTCATTTTATACACTCTGTCGCTCCCATGTGTCATAGATCATCACTCAGTGTCTCACCAAATGTATGCTGATGACACCCAAATGTACAAATCTGGCCACCCAACTGATGTTGGTGCTACCATCCAAACTGTAAGGTGGTATATTTCTGCCTTGTAACAAGCGGCAGATGAATGACGATAAAACTGAGGCCATTCTGATCACAACACAAAGACTTTTTCATACACAACCTTTACCTCAAAGAATAAATATCAGCAACACCAACATTAAATTGCCCATTGAACTTAAGACACAAATACAGAGTGAGAACTCACATATTTAGACTGCAAAACAACCTTAAAAAAACAAATAATGTTTCCTACCTTAAATATTTTCAGCAAGGTTTTAAGTTTTCTAATTTCATGGTGTTTTTGTTTTTTAGTCATAACATTATAAATGTTGTGAAGCGCTTAGAGCTTCTAAATATTAGGCGCTATACACAGTCCTCATTGTTAATATTATTATTATTATTATTATTATTATTATTATTATTATTATTATTATTATTATAGCGTGATAGGGTGTTAGTTTTGATTGTAAGGGGTTTACATACTACTCTTTGTGAGAGTAAGTGTGTGTGTGATGGCCAGTAAGTGTTACTAATGATCAATCAATGTATATATTAAACTAATGAACGTTTTCAACATCACATTTCCCCTTGTCCCATGAATATCATACTTATATGAAACCTATGGACATTTTTAACATTACTTTGCCCCTTGTCTTTATAAATTTGTAAGTAAGCTGACTTAAAATTAAGTTCGCCTCGACCCCCCCCCCATGTGCTGCTAATGTTAATTTTCCATTGTACCCATATATATATATATATATATATATATATATATATATATATATATATATATATATATATATATATATATATATATATATATATATATATATATATATATATATATATATATATATATATATATATTTCCCGTAAGCGACTTTATGGGATATAATGTCGTCCTATATTATTATCCTCTAACATTTTGGTTTCTATTATACATGTATAACGTTTTGTTGGATTGTTGGATTTAAATAAGATTTGGTGTTCAGCTCTATACTGATGAGATCTCATATGAGTTTCAAGTTTATACATCTCCGTCCCTTGAAATTAATTGCAAAGATACACTGTCAAAAATGACAGGAGTGAAAATCCATTTGTTCGACTTTTGCAGTTTTCTTTCAAACAATGCCAAGATTTCAAGCGCATTTCACCTGCAGCTTTAATATGCCGAATTCTTGCGTAATTTTAAAGTATCTCTTTTTAAATTATTTTTTAAAAATTATTTGTGATTCAATAGTTGAACATGAATACCTCTTTTGTTTCCATAACGTTTCTCTGACGAAGACTCCGTCGACCATATTGTGAGCAGGCATCTTTATGATATACCCGTCGCCAATAGCCCTAATTCCAAATAAAAGACTTGTACCATCTTGCGGCGACGTCCCAGTTGTTTTGGTATTTGTATGTTCAAACTTTTTTTTTAAACTCGCTCATCCCATCTGAAAAAATTATATTGTTTAAATCTTTTTATTTACTTTGTTTTCTTCCTGTTCCCGGACGAGCAGTTTAATCTAGTGGTCATACATATTTGTTGGTAGGTATTTTTAACTTTTGGTTTGTTTGCTTAATTGTAATATTTTAGGTCGGTTGGTTGATAGAGACATTGGTATGTAGATAGTTTGATCGTTATGCGATTGGGAGGGAATATATTTTAGCACGATTCTTACAGGTCAAGACAGGGGCCCCGAGTGGCCGAGTGGACTAAAGTGCTCTTCGTTACGGATCACTGCCATCTCACCTCTGTGGGTTCGAGTCTAAGGTTCGGCACATGTAGTTATGTGAGAAAGCCAGTAGCTTCTCGTGAGTCGGTGTTCTTTCCTGGGTTTTCCCAGGTTCTTCCTGCACCAATAATACTGGCCGCCATGTGTGCTGAAAAATGGCGATAACCCTACAACAAGAAGTCAAGAAACAAAGTCAATAAAAAAGGAGAAAATTTGTACCTTCACACGTCGTTATTCGAGCATTCCCAGGCCATCAAAATTGTTATCAAGGCTCTATCGATCAGCACTATTTTTAACGACAGAATTTGTTTGCGGTGGTGAAATACTTTACATACCTATGTTTTTCTCACGCTATCTTGTATTATCTTCTATATACAAAACTTTCGTGTACATACAATAGTACTAAATTTGACAAAAAGCAATATATGTGAGGATGTAATTTTGATGTAGTTAGTTGTATGTATATTTAAAAGCATTTCTGACTTTCTGTCAAAAGAATCGGGTAATTTGATTGCACAGGTGGGTGGAATGGATTGTATATATATATTAAAAAAAACAAACAGAACGGCTCTTGTTTAATTTGGCACACAGTCCATTTTTGTTCATTGATGTATGTGGGATTGATTGGAACTTTGATGCAAATAAAAATATATCACATGGGTTTAATGGCGCGTCAGTACAATACCGGCATTAATAATATGATTTCAAGTTATCGATAATGCAATGTTCAAGGGGTGGAATGATGGTACTCTTATTGTGAAAAAATTGCTGAAAATTATTGCATTAGTGATATTCCATTTCTTACAGTTAAATATCATCCACCATTTAACAGCGAGTGTGTGAAAGAATAACCTATAACAAGAACAATTCCATGCTCTTTTGTTCACAGACTTTGATGCAGTGTTCAGCAATATTGTGTATGCTGTGAAAACTAAATGCCACTGACACTTATGAATAACCATTGTAATGGTAAGGAGAAGTGGTAAGGAGAAGTGTCTATATATATATATATATATATATATATATATATATATATATATATATATATATAGAGAGAGAGAGAGAGAGAGAGAGAGAGAGAGAGAGAGAGGCGTAACATTCACTCAAAGATTGTATTTGGTGGTACGTTATTCTAAAGTTTCATAGCTGAGTTCATATCAATATACTATTGTCTCACAAGGTGGAAGTCATTACACTCGACAAGACAGTGTTCTAGTGCCATTTACATTATCTTATCAATGGATCATCTTTAAAGTACCACGATCAGAGTACACCTCTCAGGTGCTCTACCGTAAACTGACAAGGTATGCACACCTGTCGTTGTTCACCCATCAAGAGGTATGCAAGAGTCAGGTATACTTATCCAATGAGAAATCAATAAGAATGTGTATCACTATCAATGCAACCTGGTAAGATATGCACACCTGTCAAGGTTCACCCATCAAGAGGTATGCAAGAGTCGGGTATACTAATCCTATACGAAATCAATACAAATTTGTTCCACTATCAGTGCAACCTGGTAAGATATGCACACCTGTCGAGGTTCACCCATCAAGAGGTATGCAAGAGTCGGGTATACTAATCCTATACGAAATCAATACAAATTTGTTCCACTATCAGTGCAACCTGGTAAGATATGCACACCTGTCAAGGTTCACCCATCAAGAGGTATGCAAGAGTCGGGTATACTAATCCTATACGAAATCAATACAAATTTGTTCCACTATCAATGCAACCTGGTAAGATATGCACACCTGTCGAGGTTCACCCATCAAGAGGTATGCAAGAGTCGGGTATACTAATCCTATACGAAATCAATACAAATTTGTTCCACTATCAGTGCAACCTGGTAAGATATGCACACCTGTCAAGGTTCACCCATCAAGAGGTATGCAAGAGTCGGGTATACTAATCCTATACGAAATCAATACAAATTTGTTCCACTATCAGTGCAACCTGGTAAGATATGCACACCTGTCAAGGTTCACCCATCAAGAGGTATGCAAGAGTCGGGTATACTAATCCTATACGAAATCAATACAAATTTGTTCCACTATCAATGCAACCTGGTAAGATATGCACACCTGTCGAGGTTCACCCATCAAGAGGTATGCAAGAGTCGGGTATACTAATCCTATACGAAATCAATACAAATTTGTTCCACTATCAGTGCAACCTGGTAAGATATGCACACCTGTCAAGGTTCACCCATCAAGAGGTATGCAAGAGTCGGGTATACTAATCCTATACGAAATCAATACAAATTTGTTCCACTATCAATGCAACCTGGTAAGATATGCACACCTGTCGAGGTTCACCCATCAGGAGGTATGCAAGAGTCGGGTATACTAATCCTATACGAAATCAATACAAATTTGTTCCACTATCAATGCAACCTGGTAAGATATGCACACCTGTCGAGGTTCACCCATCAGGAGGAGCAGCAGAGAGGCTGAGCCTACCTCTTTTTTTTTTTTACAGCCCTCTGTTGTCGATAACAACAACAATAACAACGATAACGTAATTATCGCTGTTTTTTCAGCATTTTTTGATTAAAAAATATTTTGTTATCGTCGATAACATAGTTATTGTTGTCGATAACACAGTTATCGTCGAAAACATGAATGTGAAAAATCGCAGATGCCAAATTAACCGTATATGGTATCTAATCCTATTTGATATCGCGTCCTAGGATCTGATAAATTTATCGTTACAAATCCATGTGGGTTTGATTGAGCAACACTAAAGAAATTCCTTTAAATTTGTTATAGTCAAAGTCACCACAGCACCAAGTTTGTCAAATATTTCTGAGTGTACGAGTATCAACTCCGTTAAACATCGCAAGAATATTACAATTTTCTCTGATCACCTTAGGAATTTGAGTGTATAGTTGATTGAAATATATCACGTCGGTGTTCTTGTGTCTTCCACGAGAAAATATCAACGGGGGATTCTTTTGTCGTTCCAACATAGTATAATCATACACAACTAGATTGTTAATGCTACCATCGAGGTCTTCACGGATGGAGCTTCGTCGATATCTGTGATAAACTCAATAATATCCTCCCCCCCCCCCGGTGATTTCTGAGGCGCTCTCATTATAATCTTTTAGCACCTGATAACAATGTTGATCATCTACGCTTGGAGCAACTAAATACAACTTATCCCACTTCATCCATTTCTTTATCAAATTAAGTAGCAGTTGTGTTTTACCGCTACCTGAAGTACCAATGATAATTATTCTGATGGAATCTGGCAGCATCGGATGATGTTTTATAGGTGTTTTTCTCTTTAACGCGGAAAAATCTGTGATTTCCATTAGATATAACTAACTAATATTATGGATTTATATTGTGTAAAGTGTAGGACACGTACGCCAACAATTGACCCAACAACTATCACGACAAAGAATAACAGAGAATCTATCACTGGCAAGTGTGAACGATGTGGTTAAAAAAAATTATTCAGATTTGTCTTTTTAAAAAAAGCGGTGGTGGTATCGCCTCCAAGGATATAGTTATTGTGGACCGGGAACACGATTAGACATCAGACTTGACAACCAAGATAATCCTCGTCCAGGTGAACACCCAATAAACTCCATCGATGAAGCCTGTCGTGTTCATGATATCGCATATCGAAGTGGTGATCTCGAATAGCGTCTTCTCGCAGATGTAAGATTGATCCACGCGTTAAATTCAATTCCCGATAAAACCTTCAAAGAAAAATTAGCATCTAGGTTAATAAAAGCTTCATTGAAAGGTAAATTAATGTGGGGTTCTAGTATTTGATATGGAAGCAATTTATTATTCTCCAATTGGATACAACATGGGTAAGTCAGCGTTCGATAAACTAGCCAGCGCGGCTAAAGTTACAACAAAAACAGCAGCTGATTGGTTAGCCAAACAAGCTATGTGGCAAATTTATCTACTGCGTCCGAAAAAGATTTAAAAAAACCCCGACTTTATATTGGAAATATTGAAATTGAACTGACATTTGATTAGAACGATCTTGTTTAGCTAAAAGTCGTCGTTTCAGAAATGGCGTACTAAATTCAGAGGGAAATGATCAGTGGGTTTGCTCAAATAAACAAATGTTCTTACAGCATTGCTTTTTCCCAAAATTCTTGATGAAGTTTGAAAAGGGATGAGTTGGGTACAATTATATACAAACACTATTATTTTATTTGCTTTAGAGAAAACGTTGATTTGTTTCTAAGGGATATGTGTTTATACACGAAGAGAAACTGGCGGCAATACTTAAATGATTGTTTCTGCGTTTCAATGCAGAGAGAGAGAGAGAGAGAGAGAGAGAGAGAGAGAGAGAGTATTCGTTTTCATTGCTGATATGTAAGTAATTTGGTGCATTTGCAAATATTGTCTGACTATGAGTTAATTTTGTTTAACTGATTCAAGCCAAGAATATTATTGAACAAAAGTTACTTTGTTATTAATATGTTATTACATTTTCATACATAGTTTTAAATGTGATTTTCAATTCTTTCCGCTGTGAATGATAAAAACGAATATACATATACATTTTTGGAGCTTACACAATTCATACAAAAACAAATGTACCTTACGAACTATTTAAGTTATCAAATTATAAAGACATCGTAATACTACTAACATTTCTTACACATAAACATATATATGTAATTTAGAAAAGAAATACGATCACAATAATAGTACAGACACTGTAGACTCTTTAAAAAGGACTGCAATATAATCATACACTCTAATCAAAAGTTTGTAATTATAATTGCAATTTCAATCCAGAGTTTCCAAAGTGATTCAAAATGATACGATTTCCTGTGTGCGAATCTTCATAACAACCAAGCCTTTAACTGTTCATGTTTTGTGATCACCAAAACATAGATAATCCACGTTTGCTAATTGTTCTATGTTTCTTTTTAATCAAGAAATATTTTTTTTTTGTCCCTGGTGAAAATTTTATCGAAAATTGGATAGTGAAGTTATAACAGTTTGAATTTGTACATGTTGTACACTAAAATTAGAAAATAGAAGAAGAACAAGAAAAATCAATCCCCGCCCCCCCCCCCCCAATCGAAAAATACGTCATCAACAACACAACAATCTCCCACACATCAATGAAAGAGCCCGTTTAAACAGTGACACTGTTTGGAAGAAAACTTTGATTGGGTTATTAAAACAGTGTGAAAGGTCATGTTGGATCACATCGGCAAGAACATTTTATTTTCGCTCGCAGTGATTTACTATAAAGTAGGTTTTATACAAATTCTAGATAAAAGTGGAAATTTCATTACAGGATGCCACAGGAGGGAGAGGGGCGCAGCCAGATTCTGATAACCGATAGGCAGAGTAGGCATCAGCCTATGGGCCCCATGCCTTTAGGGGCCCCGCGACAACAGATCAAAACAATATTGATATAAGATAATTTGCGAGGGGAGCCCCAAGATTTCGACTGCCTAAGGGGTTCCGTAGGGTTGAATTCACTATGCGTAGCGAATTTCGGCCGAAAGTTTCCAGGCTTGTGAGTGAGTAGTGGCCCGTTGAAATGCGTTACGGGTCGGGGTTTGGAGGGGGTGGATAGGCAGAATTTATTTCCACGCCACTGACGAACCTCACTAACAGCTGATTTGGGAACTAATATTCATTGATCACGCGAGTCAAATCTTTGAAAAATGTCAATTTATAATAAAAACCGTAAAGCATTGAAAACAGATACTGATATACTCGACATCCTTCCTTAGCAATATATTGTATTTTATGTTTTTTTAAGCAATACTTGTTGGACCAGAGGTTGATATTACTAACTTGAATAAAGTTATTGTTGATGTTATTATTATTATTCACCAGGCCTGGGGAGCCCCGAGTGGCCGAGTGGTCTAAAGCTCTTTCCGTTACGGATCACTGCCATCTCACCTCTGTCTGCGTGGGTTCGAGTCTAAGATTCGGCTAATGTAGTTATGTAAGAATGCTTGCCAGTAGCTTCTCTTGGGTCGGTGGTTCTTTCCAGGGGTTTTCTCGGGTTCTTCCTTCACCAATAATACTAGCCGCCATGCATAGCCTTTCGTGTGCTGAAAAATGGCGTTAAACTCTACAACAACAACAATTCACCATGCCTTCACACATTTGGACTGGTATTGCATTTAAATTAATCGATTCGATTTTAATATATAGCCTGCACACTACTCTCCGACCGATTCACCTACCACCCAACTCCAACCCAATATATATATATATATATATATATATATATATATATATATATATATATATATATATATATATATATATATATATATATAGTTAGTTAGTTCATAATTTGCTTTCGATAAGATATTTTATCAGTCACATGTGTAGGGTCACTATCAAATCTACTACCGGTATATTAAATTTAAACAAAGATAACTATTATACCAGCTATATTTCTTTCGAAATGCAATGAGTACTGCTGGGAGAGTTTACTTGTACTGAGTTCAACTTAATATAAGAGACTCTGAAGTCTACTTTTTAAAAAAAAGCAAGAGATGAGAAATGTTTTTGTTTTTTCATGTTTTATTTAAAATCGCACTATATAATGCCATTCTCTCCAGATTTTGGTCAATGCAGTTTGCAATGGTTTCTAAGATACGTTATAATTGACGAAAGTTTCTTGAAATCGAGGTTACTTAAAGAACAATATACGTTGATAAATGTTAACTTTGATTCAGATATCTTTAATGCCATAAGTGTATACTTGATTCTTTTTCTATTGAATATATTTAAAGTAATTTTTGTTGGGCCAAAAGCTATGCGTATTTCCGGTCTGCAAAATATTCTGATGTTTCGTTTCCGACCCCACCACACACACTTCGGTTAAATATTTTTTTTTAAAAAGAAAATTCCCTAACTTGAGTTGTGCATCTATGGCAAATGAGCTGGTTTATGGTTTAGCATATGTTAGTTACACCTGTACTCGCTTGTAAGCCAGGTTAAATTGCATACAACAAAGACCAAGATTAGCGATCGCATAATGCGCTGGCAGATCAGGGTGGGTTTTTTTTGGTGGTAGAAGGGCTGTCCTAATTAGACCCTGAAATCATTATGCTTTTTGTACTGATTTCCTTATATTTATTTATTTCCTGATATTTAGTTTGGGATTACCAATTCTCCATTGTAGTTTGTTGGGCTTGATTGCAAATGATACATTTTAGGATGTAGTTTTTTTTGGTTTCTACCTGGTATAAAGAATATATGTCTATATTTATGTTCGTGTAAGTGATTTCATGTCAATAAATACTGTTCCCTTTTGATGACAAGAAAGATAGAATCAAGTGAGGGAATAAAACCTCTCTTCGGCAAACAACAATACACATTCTCTATTTAAGGTAACACATGTAAGATGGGAAATATGCTGTACATGTATTAATAACTCGGAAAGAACAAAGAGTTATTTGTAACATATACAAACATAATGTTTTAAATTCTTTTTCTCTTTTCCATCACTATTTTTACACATCTGTACACACTTTATTTCAAAACGTCAACAAAAGATGGTAATTGGCCAGAGCAATTTTCCGTCTACATTCTTGTTGTTGTTATATATGTTTAACGCAATTTCTCAGCACACGATAGGCTGTACATGGCAGCCAGTATTAATGGTGGAGAAAGTCCCGGGAAACCCCCAGAAAGAACCACCGACCCACGAGAAGCTACTGGCATGCTTTCTCACATACCTACATTGGCCGAATCTGAGACTCGAACCCACGCAGACAGAGGTGAGATGGCAGTGATCTGTAGCGGATAGCGCTTTAGACCACACGGCCACTCGGGTCCCCTTATTACATTCTTATTGTTCAAGTATTGTATTTTTAGCGCTATATTCTTGGAGTGAGACAGGATGATTTATGGTATCGTTGAATCTAATGTAAACTATGACATAATAACGTCAAAATGTTTCGAGCTGTATAATAAACCAAAGCTTGTCACCAATGGATACCCTTTAAATTCTTCCAATTTAAATTCACAAAATGTAATTATTCAGTAACATTTAGCGACTTACAATATGATTTATCCATATTATTTCCATGTGATTATATATATATATATATATATATATATATATATATATATATATATATATATATATATATATATATATATATATATGATAGCTTGAGCACTTTCGACTCTTAATGAGTCGTTTTCAAAGAATGCAAATAGAGAAAAATAGACAAAACAAATAAACAGAAAACCGTTGTGTTTGTAAAACTTTTCATGACTATTTCTACGGGAATGAAACCTTTGAAGTTATGTTTCAACTGGCTTACTTCTGCTTGTTGCGGATGTTTGAAAAGGAATCTTACTGGAAACACCGTTTTAGAACACTGAAAGCAAGCGGTTTAAACCAAAGACTAGAAAAAGACAGCTATGCACAAATAAAATTATCTTTTTGCGGCCGACACATTTAAAAAAAAATTTAATTGCTTATCATTCACCTAATAGCATAAAACTACTAATATAGCAATGAAATATCTGAGGTATAATTTGCGCTTACATAAAAAAACATGTCGTTATGGCTCATTGAAATTCTAGGTCAAAATAACAATTTCCAGCATCCGCAACAAATTAAAGTAAAACTAGTTGAAGCATAATGAGAGTTGAAAGCGCTCAGGTTTAGATACTAGTTTTGCACTGTTTGTTGTCAGTTTATTGCATTTATTTTAAGAAATTCCTGACACAGTGCACTTGAAAGGACTGTTATTCGTGTGTGTGTGTCAGACACAAACAGTATCATGTTCTTCAAATGCAATGTTTTTTAGTTGAATCTTAAACTAGAGTAAAAGTTTTAAATGAAGATATAAATGAACAAAGAATAAAGCAGAATAAGACAAAATTAAAACGTGTTTTTGCGTATCTGGTTCAGCCAGTATTGGATGTTAGATATCTTGCCAGTAGCTTCCTGTATGTCAATTGTTCTTATCAGGGTGCCCCCCCACCCCAGTTCCTACCAGTTAATCTGGCCGCCATGTTTAGCATAATGTGTGCTGAAATATGGTGTCAAAAAACAACAAATACAACAATACTAACATTGTTTAATACGAAGCCAATGTAACAGCAAGCGAAGCAAAAAACATCGAGATCTTTCTTGCAACGTTGCAATGAAATCTCTAATGGATATTTCTAATAAAGACAACCCTAAATTAACAGTTGGGGGAGGGGAGGGCAGAACAAATTTGTCCTTTAAATAAAGCATCCCTTATCTAAAAGAAGAAACACCCGATAATTTCATATAAAGAATTGCAAGATATTCTGCATAGGAATAATTAGTAAGTATACTTTATGTTAACAGTTACAGTATTTATTAATCCAATGTCCCCAGTCATGTAATACAGTAGGACCTGTCTTGAAAGACCACCCTTTCTGCCATAAAATTATGGTCTCTCAATACAGGTGGTCTTTCATAACAGGTCACAATGTTGTAGAATCATTAAATTTGTGCATTGATCATATGGTCTCACATTGCATTGGTCTTTCAAGACAGCTTTCTCTGCAAAATGGATGTATGCAAAATCAAATCTTTACAGGAAAAAACAAAAGAGGTAATTTGTTGATGGTAGATGTAAACAATGGTCTATGGGGATTTTTACTTGAGATTTTGTAATGTGTCTTTCATAAGCAGCTATAAATATTTATGCTGTGGTGTAGTTATATATAACTTTTAGTGTACAGGTATTTCATAAGATGAGAATGAAAAAACTTCTCATACATGTCAAGTATTGCCTACAGGTAAATAACACAGGTGATGAATTTATTGGTAATCTGCATACTAAGAAGCCACATATGACCACATCATAGTCAATGCTACTTACCCATATTTTCATGTAAACAAAAATTAAAATCCATTTATTTGGATTTCACAACAGTAACATAAGCTCAACGGAGTTTTAATACATAATCTTTATACCAGTCTATTTTCTTTCAAGTAGTGTGTATGTTTAATAAGAGCAATTTACCAATCTATCCTCTTTAAAGTTGCACATATTTTAAATAAGAGCAATATACCAGTCTATTTGCACATATTTTAAATAAGAGCAATATACCAGTCTATTTGCACATATTTTAAATAAGAGCAATATACCAGTCTATTTGCGCATATTTTAAATAAGAGCAATATATCAGTCTATTTGCACATATTTTAAATAAGAGCAATATACCAGTCTATTTGCACATATTTTAAATAAGAGCAATATATCAGTCTATTCTCTTTCAAGTTGTGTATATGTTTAATAAGAATAAATACGGTACATTTTATTTTGACCATTAATTATTAAAATCATCTCTAAATTTAAGAATTGAACAAGAGTTCCTAAAAAAGAATGTGTATATCCTGTTTTGTGATGATTTCCCTACTTTAGACAGGGTCATTTGAGCTAGAGAATATCAAGTTGGTTCAATTAGGCGATGAAGTGTGAATGTGGGTAATGTTTCATCAGAATATATCTGTAGTGGTTAAAAAGGGACAACCTCAGTAATGAAACACATCATCCCTTATAGCCACCTTGATGGATATGCAAGTCAATGCTAAGTCAGGTATATACATTTGTCATTTTAATTTAAATATAAATTGTTCTTTCAAAGTCTGACACTTAATTTTCTTTAAACAATCTATATAATCCCGACTACTGAAGTCTCTGCATTTTAACTTTCATCAATAAACTTACAGATGAAAATTATTTATGTCTATGGTCTTTTAAAATGGTGGCCAAACCTGGATAAAGAAAAGATCCTTACAAGTGGAATCATCACAATATAGGTTAGTAAAAATTTGCATAACTTTCATTGTGACATCACAGCGCATGACATTCAATCCGGATTGCACTGGATCACACCTTTATGTGCATTATGTCGAAAATGTCTACATACTTTAACATTGATTTTGCTATATGCAATGTTTGTTTGTTTGATTAGGAATTTTAACGTTGCTTGAACAATTTTTCAGTTGCAATTCTTGAGCAACTAAATAATGATTTTCCAAAGGAATGTGGATGAATAAGAATTCAAATCAAGTGAATACTTGCCACATAAAGGTACAAAGATACAAATTCTATAAAAATGACACCCACTACTAAAATAATCAGTTCTGAATGCCTACTTGACCAATGTGACTTTTAGTATGATGTGTGTGTGTGTGTGTGTGTGTGTATATATATATATATATATATATATATATATATATATATCAAGAAAACCACCAAAGACAGTATACCTTGATTGCATTCCATAAATACTCTAAATTTTCTTTATCCATCAGGTACCAGTCAATGAAGATTTCTTTCCTTTGAATTGACTGACACATCTAAAACCTAGTTTATGTTTCTCTACTGACTCTACAAGCTGTCTAAGAAAATGACGTAAAATCAAACCTAACCTTAAGAAAATTAGGTCGATGCAAAGATAAAATACAAGCCAATGAAAGACAGGTCACATTTACCTAGATTTTACTGATACTCCTTATGATACCAGTTTTACGTTTTAAGTTTCTGAGAAAATTAGCTGAACATTATATAATCAAAGTTAATGGGCTATGAAATAAAAGTCACAGTGAACTAATTTTTATTTATGGTTGTAGTACTCTTCATGATAATAGTATAATAACACGTGTTTTACTACTCCATAGGCTACTGAGTGGCGGAAATTTCCAGCTAAATGCCAAGGAAATGAAAAATCACAGGACTTCAAAATGTAGGTCACAGTGGCCAACATAAACATGGATAGAGGTCACTGATTTATATTTTTTATTGCATGGACCTCGACCTTAATGAATGGGCATGGCTACAAAATAACACTGTCTATCCACCAAATCATTATCTATCATTGAAACACTGTCCTTACATGAAAATATAAAAATCAGTTCAAAATACATGCACTGGAAAAGGTTATACAAGTTACAATTATATTTTCTCCTACTTTGAACTTCACCTTCAATGTAGGTGACATGGTGGCTATGGAATGTGACACACCATCACTTACAAAGAAGTACCAGTATTCCAAACAATCAGTGGCTGAGGTTTATAACTCATTGTCATCATACTTGAGGATTTTAATGAACAAAACTTTAGCATATAAAAATGAATAAAAAATGAATATGGTAATAAAGTATGAGATAAAGGTCTTCTGAGTAGGGTCAGTTACATTTTCCTTGTGGCCTTGACATTTTGTGGCCTTGACCTTTTTCTAACTATGAATAAAAAAAGACTCATGCATGCATGGCTATGGTATGAAACACACATGAACTGGCCAAAATGTCACACAAACAAAACTATTTATCTAATTTGTGAGTGACATTGACCTTGGGGCAGAAGGTGCAGCTTTAGATGTGACACACTGCCTGTACTTCAAGAAGTAGACAGTTACATTTTCCTTGCCAGGACTTTGACCTTGAGGCAGGGTGCTTGAATATGGTACATCTAGTCACAATATATGTTGGGTCAAGTTTCCTGAAAATCTCCCCAGTTGTTAACTATTGTAAATTCTGAAATGAAGGAAGAATTCAGAACCAAAATTTCTTCATATAAAAATTCTGCAGTTATCTGGAAGCAGTAAATACAATGCTGTTTGAGATTAAATAAAAGAATAATTAATTATTTTATATCCATCTTTATTAGTCAAAAGAGTCATTTTTAACTCCCAAATTATTCTGTCTACTTTGATTTCTTGAGTCTTTTCTATAATTTTGTCCAGGCTTCTTTTTCTTTCTCCTGAATTCTGGTGGTACTCCAGTGTGATCTTGTAAAGCTGCTCCAGTAAGACCGAGAGTTTTTCTCTTTCCTCTCGTTTTTTTGTCGTCAGCAATTACATCTTTCCAGAATTCATCAAATGAGCCAGGGGCCTGATAACTGAAAATTTATAAACATACGATGGATGAACTTACAATTCTCTACAGCAAAGCAATATAGGTGTGTCTGTGTGTGTGATTTGGATTTTTAACCGTTTTTCAGTCATATTATGCCAATGTTTTCAGTGTGGCAGTTTAGAGTGATGTTTAGCACTGGGGCATCATGCCTCACACATGCAGCATCATATCCCATCCTGCCACATTATCTTGACACCTGGCCAACTAGACCTAACACTAACCTCTTAATGCTGAGTGCCAAAAAGTGCATATAAGACTCGTCCATGTTAAGAGTCATCAAATTACATATATAAAATACTAAGACCCATGTCACAGTAAAATGTTGTTGTTGTTATAGGGTTTTACACCATTTTTCAGCACATGATAAGCTATACAGGATGGCCAGTAGTAATTGGTAGAGGAAGAACTCAGGAAAACCCCGGAAAGAACCACCGGCCCAAAAGAAGCTACTGTCAAGCTTTCTCACATACCCAGTCCAAATCCAAGACTTGAACCCACGCAGTTATTAGTACCATTTTTATAAGTCTTTGGCACGACTCAGCAGGGGTTAAAACCTGTAACCTCCCACATTTGAGGCAGATGATCTAACCACTTGACCAATGGAGTGGTCCAAAGTACTAGGCATATATGATGATATTTAGGTAAAACAAGACAGTATAACCCTCATAATAATACAGTCTATTATACTGCCTTGTAGCGAGACAATCTTATTGTGAAGTACACTATATTTTCACCTCAGTATAATGTTAACCATGGTAGCCATAGATTACACTGCCCTGCAGTGAGACTGTCTCATAGCAAGACTGCCTGATTGTGAAACCAACTTATAATTAAATATGCGACACAGTATTTCCACATTATTGGAACTGAGGGGTCTGCTGCCATCTAAGTTGGAATGAGGATGAAATTATTGTATTTAAGTATTAACTGGTCTCATATCCATTTACTTGTGACTGTCTCTCCACTGCAGCTGATACTGGTTCAGCCTGAAATTAAGTACAGGTTGCCAGGCAATCTTAAGCCAGCTGTTGTAATGCCTGCTTATGTATTTTTTAAAAATATTTTTCTCCACTAAACAGCAATTGTCATATACAGAGCCAAGGCATGAAGTGGCTTTAGGGTGCATGAGCTTAAGTAGGCTTCTTGTCTTACAAGATCCACGTTAGTCAATGATATCAAGGCATCAGCAATCACATCTTGCATGACCCTGTTAATCACCTTGGAAAAGAAGGCTGTAGTTTCCCATACATGACTGCTACCTGCTATTATATATAACCAGCTACAAAAAAGATAGCAAGGTCAAATCCAGCATTGAAGAAGTGAAGATCATGTTTCGTACTAACTTGGCATACAAGACATATGCCCACCTTATAAAAAAGGGCTGGGGATTCTGACTGCCACAATAATTTCTGTCTAAGGATGGCATATCAACGTTGAAGATCAACAATTGTATGCAGTATCATCATGGAGAGAACAATGCTGGTACCTGACTTTCTTAAAAGAAAACCTTGGAAATTGCTTGGGTCCCATATTTGTCAGTTGATCAAAGATTTATTTTAAATTTGCTGACTGTGGAAGAAGACAGAATGATGGCTGTTTGTCAGAATATTCCTTATGACTGGTTTGCACACACTGCTGATGATAACAACTAATATTCCGATATAAGAATCCAAAAGTGTTCACAAATAATAAAAGATAACAATGGAAGAAACCTTTGTGCACGATAAGCATGAAATATCTCTTGCACAAGGCAAAAAGTAAGCATACCATATATACTTAGTGCAAGATTTTATATATATATATATATATATATATATAAAGAATACAAATTATATGGCATATAACAGTCCTTTCAAATGCACTGGATCCAGCAAGGGATCACGTTTGTCAGGGATTGGTTAAGATAAATGCAAAAAACTGACACGCAACAGTGCAAAACTAGAATCACTCTAGCCTAAGCGCTTTCGACTCTTAATGAGTCTTTATCAAAGGCAAATACAGAACATAGACAAGACAAACAAGTAAAATACAGACAACGTGTTTACAAAACTTTACATGCCTGTTTCTACAGGAATTAAACCTTGAAATTTATTATGTTACAACTAGTTTCTAACAACTTGTTGCGGATGCTGTAAAATGTGTCTTGTCTATGTTCTGTATTTTCCTTTGATAAAGACTCATTAAGATATATATATATCCTGTGTCTCATTGTCAACTGAAAATTTTGCAATTGGAATATTTCATTATTTATCTCATATAAAATGATTAAAAATTGGAAATAACCCAAATACATAAAGTTTCTTTTCAAAACAGGACATATCTGTATAAACCTTTTACACTGATTTTCCAAACACATTGTCTTCTGAATATGAACTACACCTTCACAGGTTACAACAACAAAAATAACAACAAAATACTGCAATACGGATGGCTGCTAAAATTATTCTGTTCATGTTCCCTTGGATCAACCTCCAACATTTGTTGAGAATTATTTCACAGTTGAGTGATCACCCTCCTGCACAACACCCTCTCACCAGTGACTACCTCCTTTACGTGGCCAGTTTTACTAGCACTGATGAGTTTGTGGATAAAAGTACCCAGTGTTGGCAGCCACCCCTCAGACATGGCATGCAGTCAACATTTAAGGCCGCAAATGTCAAATCTACCCCTCATAAGTGGCTATAAGTTAAATAATATGTGCCCAGATTCAATATTTCATTTATTCAGTAAGGTAAGTAATCTGGTTATCTCTACCAATATTAGATTCCCGAGTTAAGGTTTTTGTTACTGAAAGAAGTGTTGGCTATAAATGTAGATGTTTACAGGAAAAAGGCTAAAAAATATTGTGATAAAGTTTTAGGCTTAACACAGCGGTCAAGTTCAAGTTCTTCACTTAATCGATTAATGCTGAAAGTAACCATTAAGGTCATGGAATTGTCAACATTGGCTAAATATATCTGTGCTGTGGATTCACATGCAAATAGAAATTGACCTTGAACAAAACTGCATACCAGATGAAGAAGCATTTCGTGCACTCTGCAAACAAATTCATTTGCATGATTCAATTACATTACTGTACAATTAGCAACACAGGAGTAAATCATCCACAAAACTTTAACATATAATCAAGTCAAACGGAAAAATGTTACTTTAGAAGAAACAGTACAAGTTGTTCGACTCAATGACAATGGGAAGAATTCTCAAGTTTTTGTTGAAATATTTGATGCAGGAAAGACTCAAATGAAAACAGTTTTAACAGGTAAGGAGAATGGTGTCACTTTACATATCACATAAAACTGAACATTACTCAGAAACATTATTAAATTAAACACTGTATGTAATCGTGCTCAAAACTTCACTCATCAAGTGCCGCTTTGTTTTCAATATCAACTAAATAACTGTAAACATCGTTGTTTGTAAAATTTGTATTTTACATGTACCTTTGGACCAGTTAATCTGTGATGATAAGGTAGTCTGAGAAAGTAAAATAGCCGATGATAGCACTACCTAAGGGAAGTAACTGACATCACCACCTAAGGGAGGTAACTGGCTGTGTTTTATGGTGTCAAGTAAATTAGAGGAAAGCAAATGGCGGTAACGGACTCAATAAAAAGTGTAATGGTATCACGGTACCAATTGTTTTTCCATAGACCTCAATGCTAATATTTGGAGAGATAACTATATTTTCTATCCTAATTTAGCATGCATCTCACACACTGTTATAGAGAACAATGTTAGATTGTCAATTTGACAATGACAAAACCAGGTACTCCATTGCATTTAAGAGAGATAACTCTGCTGGAACTAGACAGGGGTATGAGTTATCTAGTCACAACATACCTATTTTCAGTCATGTGTATTACATTTTCAAAAAATCATAAAAAATACAAAATTTGATCTATTTAGGAATTAGCATAAATTCACATGTTGCCAAGAGGCTAACCTTTTTTTTAAGCCTAACAGAAAGTACAACTCTTACATAATCCACCAATCAAAGCTTGTCTTGTTCTTAAGGTCTGAATGGTATGGACCCTACACCATAAGCTCCACCCATATGGACTTGTGCAATTGGTACTGTTATACCTATAGCAAACCTTGATTTTTCCAATAATCTGTGAAAAAGCTCGGACTATATAACTAACAAGTGTACTTAGTCTCGCTTGTCAAAAACAATTTTATGAAGTACTAAGCTATGTTCTATATGATTGTGTATAGAAATGTTATTGAGCTGTTGGAACTCTTGTTTGCATACCATTGCTTCATTATCAAACTCATGTTTTGAAATAAAATGAATTCTTTTAACTATGAGTTGTGTTTTATTCATATTAACACTTATCAAACTTCACTTTGGTGATATGCGATAAATCACATTATGTCATATTGTTTAATAGTATTTTTTTTTTTTTTTTTTTTTTTTTTTATTGAACACAAGGTATCAGGATTTTACATATTCCCCTACATCACCACCTGACCTGGCGTATGGGGCATGATCTTAAATTCTTTTGTGTCCTGATCTCTACATGTGTTCCCTACACAACACACACACACATACACACACAGACACTTACTTACAATCACAATTATTGTACACAAAGTCACACTCGCATACAAACCCCAAGATGCATGAAATTGCATTTAAAAATAATAATAATAATAATAATAATAATAATAATAATAATAATAATAATAATAATAAATATGTAAATTTTAAAAGTAAAAATAGTAATAATAATAATAATAATTCATGTACCAAAAGTTGATAATAGGGTCCACTTTCTTTTAAACTCGTCACTGCTGTTATTCACTTTGGCGACATATTTTTCCAGCGTTTTATATGATAAAACACAATTTTTATAATAGGCAAGATTTGGGCTTTTTGATGCACAACGTGATCTGTATATAACATATTTTGCAAGCAAAATTAGGAAGTTAATAAGATCGTCAAAGTTGTTATTTCCTATAAAGACATCTTTTCGTGTAATTCGAAAATTTGGGTCATAAGTTTGTATCCATTCTACCAACAGTTTCCAAAAGTTTTCAGTAACTAAACAGTCATAAAATAAGTGCTCAATTTCTTCTATTCCCTCATTACAAAAGGTACATTTATCATTATCACTTAATCTTTTTTAGAAACTGGTTTGTGGTAATATTTCTGTGGAGAAATCTAAAGTTAAAGCTAATCAGTTTTGTGTCTTTTGTACAAAATCTAGCCGAAACAAAAGAGTTGGTCCATTCATTTGTACCAATCGCACACTCTAGCTGTCTGGACCAAGTTTCCTGTTTACCATTTGGCTTTATTATTTTGGTTCTTATCAGGTCTTTATAGATAAATTTATTCTTTGCTCTTACCCTAAGGAGAGATGTTTTGTCCAAAGCTACAAGAAAACTATTTCCAATTTCATAGAAAGTTTTAATTTTCTTTTTCCACATCACAGAGATCTTTGAAATAAGAGCAAAGTACTGTATGAAATTATTTGTTTTTGTTTTTTGTTTTATTTCATCAAAACTTAATAGAGACCCTTGTGCATCAAAAAGATGTTTAATAATTATAATACCATTTGTTCTCCACCTTGTGTATGATTTAAAATTATCTACAGTCACTAAATTAAGAATATCTTGAGACAAGTATTCATTGACAGTAGATGGTTCATTTTTCCATTGAGATAACGCATAAATAACATCACGCCAAAAAATATTTTTAATTAATTTAGAGATTACTTTTAGTTTAGTTTTTCCTAATGAAAGTAACAGCATACCTCCAAATTTTCCAAATATTTGTTCAGAAACCAGTTTTTGCCATAAGCCATTTTCGTTTATTAAGAGGCGCCTAATCCAGGTAAGTTTTATATAACACACAAATGAGTGCAAGTGAATCATATTTAACCCCCCTTCCTCAAAAGAAGCAATAAGTGTGTCTCGTTTAACTCTCTCAGTTTTACTGCCCCAAATAAACTGGAAAAATAATGTATTCAGTTCCTTTTCTATATGGGTGGAGGATTTGGCAAAGCTGCAAAAAGATGAATGAATTTAGGCAAAAGCAAGGACTTTATCAAAGTAATTTTTCCAATAATGGATAAATTTCTTCTACTCCACCAGCCAAGCAGTTTCTTAACTTCCTTTAACTTCATCGAATAATTAAGCTCTACCATATCCTCCAAGTTCAAAGAGAAATATACTCCCAGCAATCTAAAATTAGACATTGACCAGTTAATATCAATTTCTGGACATATTTTTTCATTAGAATATTTTTTGTTTCCAATCCAAATTGCTTTCGATTTCAAAACATTGCAGTGCAGACCTGACACCAAAGCAAAATCATTTAAAATCTGCATGGTTGTCCTCAAGGACAACTGAGAACCATCTAATAATAGAAAAGCATCATCAGCGTACTGCCCTATTTTAAACTCCATTTCATTATAAAAAATGCCTGTAACATCTGTGTTTTTCTTTAGTTCTGTTGCAAGAAGTTCAATTCCTATTATGAAAAAATAGGGTGATAAGGGGTCTCCCTGGCGACAACCTCTCTCCAAATTAAAGAATGGGGATAAATGTCCATTATTAATAACACAACTTTTTGATTTATTGCAAAATAGCCTGAACCAGTGACAAATTGATTCTCCAAAGTTAAAAGACTTCAGAGCAGCTTCTAGAAAGTCCCATTCAACTGAGTCAAACGCTTTTTCAAAGTCTATCAATAGGAGAAGACCAAATTCATTTTTTTCCTCAAGGTATTGCATCAGGTCATACAACAATCTTGTATTTTCACCAATGAATCTCCCTTTCATAAAACCCTTTTGGGTGTCACTGATGATAAACGGGAGTACTTTTTTGACCCTATTAGCAATTGACGCTGAAGCAATCTTGTAATCCACATTAAGTAGAGAGATTGGTCTCCAATTTTTTATAAATTTCCTGTCTTTATCTTCTTTTGGAATGCACGTTATGATCCCCTGAGACTGAAATTCTGAAAAATGATTCATATCATAACCAGTATTTAGAGACCTAAAGAGAAAACCGCCTAGGTCTTTCCAAAAGAATTTGTAAAATTCTACCGTAAATCCATCAGAACCAGGGCTAGTTTCATTTTTCATATTTTTTAGTGCTAAACCACATTCCTCAAACGTTAACTTACCTTCACATGAACTTCTTTCAAAATCTGAGAGTTTTTTATCATGGTTAAAAAAGTGGTTAAGCGTTTGAAAGTTACATTTGTTTTTACTTTGGTATAATTTTTCATAAAAGTCTTTCTGTTGATTTAATATTTCTTTTGAATCTGTTACCCTTGTTCCATCTTCCTTAGTTAACTCTTTTATTGTTTTGTTTGTGTAATTTCTCTTTTCGAGATTAAGAAAATATTTAGAATTTTTTTCACCAGATTCATACCATCGTGCCTTAGATCTTAACATTATACCTTCCACCTCTTTTTTCCTCATTTCTTCTAACTCCGCTTGTTTTTTGTTCAATTCTTTCATCGTAGTGGGGTTATTATTTTGATTCACTAAAGCATGTAAGGTATTTATTTCAGCTTCCATTTTCCTGAGATTTTGTTTTTCCTGTTTTGCTTTAGCTTGTGAATACATAATAGATTCTGATCTTATTATCATTTTAAGGATTTCAAAAAACAATTGATCATTACATGTTAGTTTCACCTGAAGTGGGTTTTTCTTATCACCTTCACAATAATATTCTTCTACTGTGCTAGTTATACATTTTTTTACCAATTTAATATATTCATTTTGCTTTAATAGCTTTGAATTGAATTTCCAGTATCCAGGACCTCTCGGTGCTGCACATATAGACAATTTGAGTGTTATTGCTGAATGATCTGTTTTATAGCCAGGAATAATAGAGGCGTCTATACAATTTGAAAACATGTCCTCAGAGATTAAAAAATAGTCCAGTCTACTCTGTTTCACAGGGCTTGCCTGATGCCAAGTAAATACTCTACTGTCAGGATTGACTGTTCTCCAAGGATCCAGTAAATCTAGTTGATTCTTGATGTCCTGGACTGCTGCTCGGGCCATGGAGTGTTTATCATGCAAGATATTATAAGAGTCAAGCTCCATGTCCTGAACAACATTCCAGTCACCACAAATAATAACAGAGGAATTTTCAAAATTTATAATATCCTCTTTCAAAGTTTTAAAAAACTCAGCATTATCATCATTATGACCATATAGATTCACTAGTGTGAATCTCTGTCCATTAACTAATAAATCTAAGAGAATGTATCTGCCCTGACAATCACATCTGTTTCTAAGAATAAGAAATTCAAAATTATTTCTAAACAGGATAGCAACACCAGCACTACTGCTAGATTTATGGCTAAAAACACACTTATATCCCCATTCAGCCTCCCAATAATTCTCAGTCTCAACTGTACTATGTGTCTCTTGTAAACATATAATAGATGCTTTTTTTTGTTTGACCCAGCAGAAAATATCTCTTCTTTTGAGATCAGAACTATGTAGACCCCTAACGTTCATTGACAAAATTTTAATTTGATTATCCATTGTTAAATCTTGTTTTAAGTAAAACTTTCACAGGGCTTATATAGACATGCATCACAAAACCATTATCATGAAAAATGCTCACATACACCTTGGGACACACTCTCACACACATAACCACATAATGCTTAAAAAATCGATAAGTGTAGTACAGTGTCATGCACCATTGGGTACATATATAATGTTGCCCAATATAGTGATACATGAACTCTGTTCTACGCTGGAGTGTTGGTATAATTAGTAAATATAAATATCAATACAGTATGATTGAGAAATAATACTTTTGTCCATCGATTCAAGATTGAAATACAATGTGCATATTTCAAAATTTTAGATACAAGATTATAAGAACATTCTTACCTTTTACAGGTTTTGTCCTTTTCCGAAAATCACTTTTCTAATTTAAATATATATAATTAAAATTAAAACTGTGCATATCCAATTTTGGAACAAAGTTCTATACCTCCAAATGTATCCAAAATCAATATGGAGAAAAATCATTTTGTTTATAAATTGCGATTTAGTGTTTCACTAATGTCGTCAAAAAGGTCAAATTTGTACCTTTTTCCCTCTTTTGTTTTTGCATACACACCGCAATTAAAGTACCAGGCAGATTCAATTTTTGGATGGGAAGTTAATCTATTTATGAGACCCATATTTTGTCTAGTAACATCTTCTACTATTCTTACATTACATTTGTTCTTGAAATCCCTTTTCCTCTTGGCGATGTTAACTTTGGATTCTGCATTCCAAAATTTCACAATTAATGGTTTAGGGACACCATTCTTCCCAGGGATCCGATGTATTGCGAGAATATCTCTCTCATCTACCTCATGACCTGTTACATTCTTCACCATCTCTGCAAACTTTGCTCTGACATTTTCATTTTGTGATTCAGGCAAGTTGAAAATTTTTATGTTATTTTTCCTTGAGTATTGCTCATTGTGGTTTGCAATCTTCATGGCTTCTTTGGAACAATCTGTATTACTTTTCATTTCTTCTTTTAGTTTTTCACATTCTTTCTTAGAATCAACTAATTCTTCTCTTAACTGATTATTTTCGAAGTTCATTGATTCTATTTTTTCCTCTAACTCTTTTGTTTTGTTAACAATTTGTTTGTCCACTTCCTTCATCAGTTCGATTTTCAGTTTCTCAAACAGCTTGGATACTATGTCGGACACTAATCCACCTAATTCCTCTCTGGTCACTAATAAATTAATACTAGTTTTTATTTCGAGTAGATCCCTCTGGATTAATTCAACACAACTCACCTCTTCATTAGTAACAGTCGAATCCCCTGACTGAGAGCTTGTAGTTGACCTTGTTTGTGGTTTACTGGATTCCTTCTTAGCACTCTGAAAACTACTATTCAAGGTAGACTGAACAGTTTTCTTTGAATTACTCATTTTGTCAGTTAAGAGAGTTCAGCTCACTTATTGTATTCTAAACTGCCTCAATGAAATTGTGAGCAAGTATTGTAAATTGTGCAGATTAATGATTTTGAGGGTCTTCTCAAAAGGTGTAAATCAACACCAGGTTACACAAACCATAGATAAGAGACCCATTTAAAACAAAAACAAAAAAACTTTCACAAAACTACAAATTCTGCAAAAAACACATAATCCACAGATGAAATGGAACTATAGATAGAAGATAAAAAACTTCACATAGATGCTCGACTAAAGATGAATCTCTACATCACACTGCAAACTGTAAATATCACCAACATTTTTGGGAAAGATTTTCTTAGCTACTTTCACTGGCGGCCATCTTGCCGGATCCCCATTCTATTGTTTAATAGTAAGGTCAAAGGTCAACACACTAGTTAGCATGTACCAGTTCTACTCTTAAAGAGACATTTTGATCTAAAATAAAGGACTTATAATTGTTTCATTAACACAGAAAGTAACAACAAGGACAGGTGGACATGGCCCAATCTAATTATAAAGTATTAGCTTTGAACACTTTACACTGTCTGCATATGCAAGAGGTCACTAACCTCTAGTCCTCACACAAAGGTCAAGCTACCCAGCCTCTTTGTCATACAAATAGGAAGCTTCCCTCCTTTCTGTAGTGCATACAATTGATGCAATAAGCCAATCTGACACCAAATAAAGTAGATAACAGCTTTTCTAAGTGGTTATCATGGATTTGGGGTTGAAAATGTGGACTAATATATAGAAAAAGTCTATATGTAGTAGAGACCTCAAGAATGATTATCTAACTAAGGAATCGCATGTTCATTTTTCACGGCACAAAAGTTTATAACAAAAAAAAAAGACATTTAGAGCAGGACTATTCAAATCAAAATAGGAAGGAATACCATATCTTTAATAAATTACCTAAAATACTCATACCAGAATATTCTTTATGGTACAAGTGAACTATCTACAAGAGGACCAGTAGTGTCCTCTATCTTGGTCTATAACATGCTTTAGAAGAACAAGAGAGTTGTTTTTTATTCATGATTTTTCATCTTTTGCGCATAAAATAGTCAATACTTTGGCTAAAATTGACTATATTAACTTTACATAACCTTTTTTTGCCTGTATGCTAATATTGGAGCTGACTACACAGTCACAAAGCCATCAGTCTATATATGCTATAGATATAGTTACAAAATCCCCATTCCAAAGCTAATGTGTGTTATTTTCTAAATTTTCTATGTAAAAGTCTGTCAATATTAGACCAAAACATCTCAATATCCATTGTTTAACCAAATGACACTATGACAGTATAGAAGTGGTGGTTATGTATACTCGTTACTATGGATACACTGTGAAGCTGGTATTATCTTTTAGGTATCACGGTACCAATTGTTTTTCCATAGACCTCAATGCTAATATTTGGAGAGATAACTATATTTTCTATCCTAATTTAGCATGCATCTCACACACTGTTATAGAGAACAATGTTAGATTGTCAATTTGACAATGACAAAACCAGGTACTCCATTGCATTTAAGAGAGATAACTCTGCTGGAACTAGACAGGGGTATGAGTTATCTAGTCACAACATACCTATTTTCAGTCATGTGTATTACATTTTCAAAAAATCATAAAAAATACAAAATTTGATCTATTTAGGAATTAGCATAAATTCACATGTTGCCAAGAGGCTAACCTTTTTTTTAAGCCTAACAGAAAGTACAACTCTTACATAATCCACCAATCAAAGCTTGTCTTGTTCTTAAGGTCTGAATGGTATGGACCCTACACCATAAGCTCCACCCATATGGACTTGCGCAATTGGTACTGTTATACCTTATATAGTGATGATGGCACCATCTAAGGGAGGTAACTGACTTAATGTGCTATATCGTGATGATAGCACCTAAGGGAGGTAACTGGCGTGTTATATGGTGTCGAGTAATTCATAGGAAAGCAAATTGTCCATGGACAGCATCTTACTGATGGCAGAACAAGAGTTGCAATATATTTGCACATTAGTGGCATAGAATAAAAAAGAACAGACGTGTGAGGACTATCATATTTTATCTATTAGGTCTTACTAACCTAGGCTCACTGGAATCTAAGGGATCCTTTGACAGCAAAATGGATATAGCAGGAATATCCTTATTGACTTTAAGCCTGCAAAAGAGATGATGACATATTACATGATAGACAGAATATACACTAATGTACTTGCATCTCATTTGTCAGCCTCTCATTCTCCCTCTCTTTCTCTAGCTGCGGCTTTGAAATGAAAGTACGTCATACTGAGCCTCACTGTGCACTTATGAGCATAAAATTGGCACAAGATTCAAATAATAATAATAACAATATTAATAATAATAATAATAACAATAATAACAACAAGAATACTAATAGTACTAATAGTAACAATAATAATAATAATAATAATAATAATAATAATAATAACAATAGTAATAACAACAATAATAATATTTGATTAGTGAATTTTTGTAACGGTTGATTTTATTTTACTGGCACTTGTTTTCTTTTATTTCATGTACATTAACAAAACTTATTAATATAAATGCAGTCATGTTAGTTGATACCAATTTATTGACATAATTTAACAAGAATCTGTACTTCTTTTTGACCTGTTTTCAATTATGCCAATTATAGAACAATTTTAATGGCATACCGATTACCGTAATCGATATATAAGTCGATGCAATTTCAATGACACAATCCTTATATAAGTCGATTTGGAGTATAAGACGAAGACCTGACTTTAAAGTAAAAAAGGTACTGATTTATAGGCTGGAAATAGGCTGGCAGAAAATGTTTTTACATCTGGATGTTGCAAGGAATGACATACAAAAACTTTCATAACAGCCATTTAAAATGAAGGATTATATAATCAATGTGAGTTAAACATTAAGAACTATGGAGAAAAAAAAAATCACATCTGTCGAAGAACAAAAAAATTCAAATCAAAGTAATATCACTTGAAATGAAGAACAAAAGTTGCAGTACAAAAAGAGGTAACTCCCACTCAAAACTTAATACCCCTGGTGCAATTCTGTTTATTTTAAAAGTAAAAACATGGAAAGAGTTCAAGTTTAGCAATTCAAAAATAAACAACTTGAACTTGGTCCAAATCTTTACATATATACTATTTTCTTCCTTTTTTTCTCTTACATTCAGGCTAACATCCCAGACATTACAATAACACATATTACCAGTATAGTAGGACCTTGAAAATCTAAATGTGCTCCAGGCCCAAATTTTAGTTAAACGTTTTGAGTGCTTCAGAGATTATCTTACCATGATTTACAAAATCCTTTACTTATAAGTTGCTGTGGGTTTAATGTCATTTTTCAGCAGATGATATGCTATATATATATCGCAGCCAGTATATTTGGTGGCAAAAGAACCACCAACCCAGATAAAGCTACTATCAAGCTTTCACACGTACCCACATTAGTCTGCGACTTAAACCCACTGAGATGAAGGTGAGATGGCAGTCACCAGTAATGATGAACACTTAAGACCACTCATTTATAATTGGTCCCCTAAAAGAGAATGCAAAATTAGTAGCAACACAAAAAAATGTGCAAACCTTTCAAGTCCTTCCACCTTTGGCTCCCAGTATTCTTCAATTCTACGAAAAAAGAGGAGACATAAATGAAATTAATTATTATATTCTTTTGTTGCTTCTGTAATGGGTTTTTACTTCAAATGTACAAATAAAAGAAATAAAATGAACGAGTAAACGAAATGAGAACATTATACAAATTTCAGCAAAACTTATCTTAGACAATATCAACATACTGTATATATTAGTCTATAATGTCTTGGACAATATCAACATACTGTATATATTAGTCTATAATGTCTTAGACAATATCGACATAACGTATATATCAGTCTATAATGTCTTAGACAATATCGACATACCGTATATATTAGTCTATAATGTCTTAGACAATATCAACATACCGTATATATTAGTCTATAATGTCTTAGACAATATCAACATACCGTATATATTAATCTATAATGTCTTAGACAATATCGACATACCGTATATATTAGTCTATAATGCCTTATACAATATCGACATACCGTATATATTGGTCAATAATGTCCATATATACAAGCCCATATCACAAAATGTGCCTGCAGATTGTGAATGAATTCACAATAATCCCAGAATCATGTTTAGTCTAAAGTGTTTTGTGAGCACTTTGTAATTCCAATAAATAAATTTAAATAAATTATTCTGATTCCTCTCAAATTAAATCTAACCACAACATTAAATAAATCTGCAGTCTGATAATGAAACAAGAACAATACTAGGAATTAGGAATCAATCGTTCTCTTCTTTCTGCTATTTTACATCTCCATGAATTTAGTATAACTCTATATTCCAATACCTCCCAGGTGACTTACAACATTACTGTTTAATGATCCAATGGAAATTAACCCAAACTATACATATATCATTTTCTAGAACTCAAACCCAAACCAACAACATATTTATAGCTCATTCACTAAAAACAGAATCCACAGTCATTGACCAAAAGTGAAGCACACAATCCAGATATACATTACAAAATTATAATCTGTGATTTAAGATAATGTTCCCATCCTGTAAAGGTACATGGCAGAATAGTTAACTGACTTGAGAGCTCTCCATTTTGGAGGTGCATTGTTTCTCTCATAATGATTGTGCTGAATTAAGATTATTTCTTTTAAATGTTGATTTTTTAACACTTAGAGTTTAAAAGCAACAAGATATCAAACATGCAAAGTGGTGAGTTAAAAAAGAAAATTATGATTTTAGCAACTGCTTTCCTCCTGTGAGGACTTAGAAATGTGCATACATCGAAGAAACGTCTTGCAAGTTTCAAACAAGAAAATAGTGCGGTGTCATTACTAAGGCATGGGCAGTTATTATGTCATTATGTCAATTTTGTATATATGTATATTTTCAGAAACATATGTTTCTTATGGTGAAGCCTGATATTTATGTTAATTTTCATTATTGTTCAACTTAAATATCTACAATTAAAAGACCCTTTAAGTTTGATGGTTTGGTCCAGTTACAATTTATTATCATGTTATAAACACATAACATCCAATCTTACAATATAGTTTGACTTGCTTATCTAATCTATTTGTCCTATTATTACAAAATTTATGACAGCACAGTCTAATAATAAATTTGGCACAGGCTCTTGGAAAATAACTGAACAGATACAGTTGCTTCCCCTTGTACATAATACTCTTTGCCTTTCTACTGAAGAAATGTTATCAATACATACTGCTATACCCTTTTTCTCAAGTGGACAAGGCCCTAATATCTATTCTAATGAAATGTCAGACAGGCCATGTTCTTCAAGCTCATCTCAAACATTGGTGTTCTTTGTATGTGTGTGTTTTAATGCAGCTTTAGACATTTTTCAGTCATATTGCTACAAAGTCTGCAGTGGGCAGTTTATAGTGATGTCTAGAACTGGAGCATCATGCCGCAAACATGTAGCATGATGTTCTTCCCAGTCACATTATCCTGACACCAGGCCAACCCGTCCTAGAACTAACCTCTTAATGCTGAGCACATAGAACCCATGACCTCCAGCACTGATGGCAGATGCTCTAACGATGTATGTCACTTGAGTGGTCTTTAAAGAAAGGAGTGGAATTTTCAATTTTCAAAAAAGAACTTGTAAGTAAAGGTTGAAGTTTGAACAGATGAGTTTCATATTTAAGATTCTTACCTTCTGTATCGTATCTTTGTTATTTGATGAAGTCCCTGAAAAAAAATACAAGTAAAAGGTAATACATTACCAGAAAATGAGACATCATGAAACAGACTTGAAAAAAAAGGTATGAAAAATGTACCCACTTAATGCAAATTGACAAAGCATGTGTTTTGTTACAAACACACAGTGATCCCTTTCAAGAGTGCTCTTAAAACTAACCTTTTATGACTGCAAGAACAAACTTAAAGAAAAAATAATATTTCATACCATAAATATTTTCAGCATTTTTTATGTTGTCCAATTTGATGCTTTTTGTCTTTTGTTTTTCTTTAGTCATATCATTATAGAGCTTGTAAAGCACTTAGAACTTCTAAAGATTAGGTGCTGTACAAAGTCCTCATTATTATTATTATTATTATTATTATTAGATGTTCTATTGGATACAAACATCTGACTTGTTATGGCATTTCATTAATATTACATTTCATAACAAACGGTATTTTCATATCTGTGGTATTTTGAAAGTGGAATGCCATGACAATGCCTAATGCAAATGTTAACTAACATTATAATCTGAGGTAAAAAATGTAATGTTAAAAAGCATATAACATCTTAACATTGTATTTTATGGTGAAACCATGACACGTAATAAATATACCTCAGAAAATCATTCCATGATTTGATAAACTGAAATTTACCATTACCATTACTAGTATTTTAAATCAATTTTATTGAACCTTTTTCAAACTAGGAAATTCAACACATAAAAAAACCCATTGAATTCATGGTACAAAATATTTATAGGTTACAGCATTTGTATGGGAAAATATCAACAAGTGTTTCGGATGGAAATACATGTACATGTAATGTACAACCTTGGAAGTGCTGTATATCCATCCCAAAAAAAACAAGTTCATATTTTTCTCATACAAATGCAGTAACCTTTTTATTAAATATGCTCATTTTCTTATTCTACTTAAGGCTTAATTTTATAAACAAAAATAAATAACAAGAAACAAAGTAACTGAATGTTGCTGTATTCCAAACTAAACACACAAGCGCAGATTCATCAATACACAACAACACTGATAATGCACACATATCTTCACCCAGATAAATTTGAATTCACACGCTAGACATAACTGTAAAAAAAAATATGGCATTTTGGTCTACTTAAAATTGAAATTTAGAGTCATATTGTGAATGAATACGCATTGCAACAACTTTTCCATTTCATCTGGAATGAATAGATTTTGGTATTTCTACAAAATTTTGTGATTATGGTCTGGAGTTATGTGCCCATTCTACAGGAAATACATCAGATTGAAGCAATGAGGGAGAAGTGTGCTGACATCTGCAAGTGTGTTTATGTTCTGTCATTGAATGTTTGAAATCATAATGTGGGAAAAATATGAAGTCTTTCAATTAAATATATCAAAAAGACACTACGAAATTTAATGTTTATTTCAATTTGAGTGCAGTGAGAAGGAAGTAACTGCACTTGGAATATAGTCGAAATTATAGTACAATTTCAAAATGTGTAATCAAGCTTGAGAACCCATGACATGGCTTATTTAATTCAGATTTGCAAAACCAAGAAAGTCTATTTTGACAAAATTCAGGATGTAAATTTTAAGTATATTTTTGCCATTCTCTTTACCAGCTAAAGAAGAAAGTTTATGCCTTGTCACTTGCATGTTATTTATAAGAACTCTGTCTGGCATCTATAGCAAGCCTAAATCCTAAATGCTGCATCAAAAAAGTTAATGCGGAATGTGCCAAAGCAGCTGGTATGTGGCAGTCCATGAAACATCTCATTAAGTTTATTCAGAAACAAATTTAATCAACCAAAATGTAAAGCGAATACTACGAGAGTGTACATGATTTGTTTACAAAGTAGTTCCTAATACTCTATTGGGCATACATGAGTTCAATATGAAGTTGAATGCAAGTGCAGTATCATAAAATACTTAATGATCTGGCAATTTAAAGTTAACAGAGAAAAAAATGAGCATATAATAAAATAAAATTATGAGATATAATCTCTTGTAAAAAGTCTCTTTTGATCTGAAATTTTACATACTGTATGAAAACAGTTGTTTTTGTGTTTAAATTGTTTTAGTCTCGACAAGCAATATAATGAGTTTGGAAAATGGCATAAAAAATGAGCACAAATGAAAGATTCTGTTGTATGCATAGAGAAAACTACTGATTTTATTTTACAAAACTGCAGAATGATGAAGTGAAAATTACATGGAAATAAATTGAATGCACTGATCATTAAGCCTACCTTCTGCATGACATGATGGCATGATTTGTGATGTCATGAGATACCAGTACACATTTTGCATAATTACATTATGATATGGGCATATTAACATAATACAGTAGTCATATTTTATGTGCCAACATGTAGTAAATCATCAAATGAGAACAATACATAGCAAATGCTGCAAGGTAACTCTTACAAGAATTTGTAACATCTGACCCAAATTACCTCCCTTTGCTCTGGCTACAGTTTACACACAGAAAACCTTGTATTATACCTACATTTTTTCATACCATGTTATTTCAAGCAAATCATAAATATAATCTTTTATTATATACTAAAGTATAAAACAGGGACTTACTGACAAAACAATTATTGTTTTCATTTGCATGTGAAAAAATATATCCTTATATTTTTGCATGTGAAAATATAAGATTACCCATCATGCCATCTGACACTTGATTGTGTGTGCCCACAAAATTTGTACTTGCAGCAACACAAAAATGAGTACTTTGTGATCTAGAACAAATAAACAGAAACTGACTTACATTACAGACATGGAGAAATATCTGTAATAAAGAAATCTGACAAGATGCCCTTTGCAGCTCACTCAAGTTACCTTCCCATATTTCCTTGACAACCATGATAAACATGCTGTAATGCATTCCTGAATTGGACTCACATTGTTTTCAGACTTGGTCAAATAGTTTACAAAATGACAAAAATGTAATTTACTTTGACAGATAAGTTGAACCTAATCCTACCACTTTCTTGGAGTACCGGTATGTACATTTATATGAAAAGCCTGTGAAAGTGAGGTGCAACATTTGTGGAAACGGAGTGGGGCTTAGCATTTTGTGCCAAAGAGTGAATTTAATCTTCTAAATTTCAACTGATCTGGTATATGAAAAAAAAAATTCTTAATACAGGATATACTGTATTTCATGTTTTTTTTTTTTGTACATGAAAAAATAATTATTAATTTCAGTGTATGAAAAATTACATGTAAATTAAATAGTTATCATGTTGTGGCACTGACTGTATGAAAAATAAAGGGATCATACCCAAACTAGTTCTATCGAACACACATTACGCAACAACCAACCATACAAACATACATTATAAACATATATTTTCGGTCTCATTCTGCTCTCACCTCGAGAATCCAATAACTATAAAAATAAAAGTACTCCAAAAAATTTGTTGTGAGAGAGAGAGAGAGAGAGAGAGAGAGAGAGAGAGAGAGAGAGAGAGAGAGAGAGAGAGAGAGAGAGAGAGAGAGAGAGCATGTCTCAGTGTGCATGCTCATCTGCATTCAGAGCATACTTCTTTGTAGCTGTTATGTTGTGTAATGTTGGCAAAATGATTAAGATGGCCTGAACATTTATGAGTATTTATTGGTAAATTGTATGCGACAATTAGACCAACAAGTTGGTCTATACAATGATCCGAGTCCACTTTGTCAAGAAACTAAGTGCAACTTGTATTCTTAAAGCAACAACTTCATTTTCAAATTACAATAAAAAATGTAAAGAACTTAAAAAAAACACATTTTAGTTCATCCATGCAAGTGTGTGTGTGAGTGTGAGAAATTCTGTCAGTATACAAGACCATTTTTATTCAGGACAGTTTCTAACTAGCTTTCGCAAAGAGAAAAAAAGACAATTTCTAGTTACCCGACAACTGTGATAAGCCTCACGATTATGCCTATGGCTGTCAATGGGAACCCGGGTAATCAGGTACCCGACTGTAGCGAAAAACCCGGGCATTGAAAATTAATGATGAGTACCTGTTCACAAAATTAATTTGTCAACAATGCTATCAAAATATCATATATCATCAGCAGCATGAGTAGTGTGAGTTTCCTCTGACCCTTGGCACCCCATTTTGATATTTGGACATTCGTGTTGGGGTGTAGGATCAGAGCACATTTCCTATCGTAAAGTTGGAATTCGCAGACACCATTTGATGTCGGCATGGGGTAGCAGCTTACATGCTGGCCCAGCAAAGTTTAACGACCTTTCATCGAGATATACCTGCATGAAATTGATAGGAATAGGATTTATTTTCTCAAATATCATGAGCAGACGAAAGTACATCATTCTGAAATTTGACCCGGATCTGACCATTTGCATTCTTAGTCACGTGATTACACAAATCTTGCAAACTACTTGTCTATGACATCAGAGGTCATACAGTCACGTGATATCAACAATAAGTAAATTTCCAAAAGTTGTTGTACATATAATTTGGACATATTATATAGTAGCCACATAAATAAATATAGTATGTTCTCTCCTCACTAAGCCATACGGATGCTATAAAAAGAATTCGAGGGAAAGTAGAACAAGGTTTACTATAATAGAACATGATACTGTTAGGAAAGTACAAGTCCACGGACAAGCATACTCTTATATTGTAGTTACGCAAAGCAGTCTTTTCTAAAATAACGTCTGTGAAATTATTGTAATGTTAATAGAAACACGATATTTGGAAGGTGGTTATATCGAAAAAGCATAATCCATATACGTTTACGCATAATTTAGTGGGGGAAAAAAAAATCTTACTGATTATGCCAAAAGCATAATGGTTGGCATGTATGCATCTGGGTACAAAGGTTAGTCTAAATAAATTCATTAATTAATAGTATGCGGTCTGATCATTCGCAGCTACCACGGTGCGGACGCTTCAGATCGAGTAGCGCATTACATGGTTGGTCTATGCCGCCAGTCAAAATATTAAAACAAAGGCGAAGAACAATTTTTTGGTCAAGGGTTGTACATGTCTTTCATGTTCTAATGAGTACCTGGGTACCCGTTAAATGACGCAACTGGTACCCAGTTAAGTTTTCCATGGTTTTTGACAGCCCTAATTATGACACAACTATATTCCATTATGAAGAAACACCTCTAAATCATCAATTCATTTTTGTTTTAATTCTGATATACATTGTTACAATAACCACATGGCTATGCAGTGTTATGGTTATTCCAGCTGAAACCAGATAAAGGGCAAGATTCAAAATACCCATTCATGTCCACGTCAAATCAGCAAGGCTGTGAGTAGGGAAATGAGTTTCTCTTGAGGGAAATTAAAATCTGTCAATGTGCTATCAAGTTCATTGTCCATACTCATTTTAAAATGCACGTGGTGTTTAATTACGGTGACAGACTTAATAAGAAGAACTAATTAACGATAATTATAGATTATGATCTGTGAAGGCTTTGCTGGTGTGTGGTCCAGCAGTTTTTGAGAATTTATTTGTAACACTGTCGATGACTCATACTAAACCTTAATCTTCCGCTTCATAATCTCGGCACAGGAGATAGTTTTAGTGATGGCATTTCCAGTTCCATTCCAACTAATATTTCTTATGTTTGGCTCCTAAAAGTAAATAAAAACATCATATACATGTACGTATCTTCCTAAATTTGTAAAAACAGAGTTTGATGAAATTTATATTTAATTTAGCACATGATGTAAATTTGTCATACTATATTCAATGTAATATCATAACTGTTCATGTGACACATTTTCCTGTGGTGGTGTGATTTGGATTTTTAACACAGCTTTAAACATATTTCGCTACAATGTTTGTAAGTTGGGGGTTTAGAACCACAGCCAAGTCATACAAAAAACTGTTAAAAAACGGTACTGACATTTGCATTGCTAGGCGCTCAGCATTAAGATGTTAGTGTTAGGACTGGTCGGCCTGGTGTCAGGACAATGTGACTGGGTGGGACATTATTCTACATGTCTCTGGTATTATAACCCATACTGCAGACATTGTAGCAATATCAGGGCTTGAATTTAACACAAATTTCTTTGTAGTCAGAAGGACTAGTGTACTGAGAAATTTACTAGTCCTGTCCATAAAAAATATGTCACACACTTGTATTGAGATAACCAACAATTTTCTTTCATAAATAGCATTATCATATGAAATACAGAGGTACAGAAGAATAAATCCTACTTCAAATCATCAATCAATTAACATTTCTTGTTTCTCAAGATAATCTGGATCCAATTCCAAAAAGAGATTCAGGTGTCTGTCTTTTCTCGTCCTCCACCTGCAATCTGGGTCCATATGGGGTTTGTTCTGGTCTCCTTACCCTTCTCACTGAAACATTCCACAAATGTATTCCTGGTGATGCATCGTATAATGGAATGTCATTTTGTATGGAACATTATAAAGAAAAGGTCCGACTGAACCCAAGGTCTCAAACAAGCTCTCCAGTCACTCTTCACCATTTTCATCTCAGATTCAATTTTAAAGTTTGAACACCCCGCAACAAAACTGGCTGTTTTCTCTTTTTGTTTTTGCGAATTCTATACACCTGTTACACCACATAACGTTCTTGTCCTCATCATAATTCAGCCATTCTGTGTCTTTTGTCCATGTCTTCTGAAACGTCTGATTACGCTTTTCCTTATCAATAGAATTATTCCTCTTTTATGTCATTTTCATTTAACTTTTGCTTTTTTCTGTGGCTCAACAACTTCTATAAAATGCCACATTTTGCCTGTCTTATAAGTTTAAAGTAAGAAAAGGAATGGCAGTGTCCTTTATATAAGGAAGTCCGAGCAAGAAACAAGATTCAAAACACGTGCCTTTGCGGCCCCCCCCCCCTTAAATGACATCTTCCTAATAAAGTCTTGACTTCAGTGATGTTCTGCAGGAACAAAGCAGTGGCTATTGTAAACACTGTTATAAAATATTAAGTATCAACTCGGCGTGTTGTATTCAACTGCTCCAATTACGGTCTCATCTTTAATAGCGTAAGTTTAGTAAGTGTTATTAAATAATCGGACCTCAATGTATTGTTGAAATTAATAATAAGCAGGAAAATGTTCAAATCTTAGATGATTTTAATTTCCAACAAATGTACGGCATTTTGCTTGGATATCTCCACGTGTATTCAATTATTTGTTCAGTCTTGTACGGGATATATATATATATATATATATATATATATATATATACAAAATTTTATTGTCATAGAAAAAGTAGTTGCATGGAAATGATGTGTCAGAAATGTGATCATAATAAATTGATCTAATTCTTATAATTATTTCGATGCAAACGTAAATTATGCAGTTCCCCATTTGTTACTGTGGTCACATGAATAAAGTGTGAAACCAGGTTATTTTTCATTTAATACAGATTAATAAGGATATCAATTACCAAATTTCCGTTGTTAGTTAAGGATGGGACCATGATTGGCGCTGTTCAGTGAAGTGCACAAAATCAGATGGCTTCTTGTAACAGAAACACATTTCTGAGACAGAAATTGACTTCATCTTCTCATGCTAATATTTTAGGACTGTTTACAACGGTCACTGCGTTTGATTCTACAGAATACATACTGAAGTCATGTCTTTATTAGGGTATTGAGTAAACAAACGCTGACTGTTGATAAACAAAACTTACTAGCCCACTGGATTAATAACATTATGATAGTTACTAGTCTTACAGGAATTCTCCTAGTCTCGGGCTAGCGGACTACTGCTAATTTCGAGCCCTGGATATAACTGATTTTTTTTAAAAAGCTACATAAAAAATCCAGTCCAAAAAAACTCCACACACTCAAAAGCTTTAAGTACATCAATAATAATGAATGCTATACAAATTGTTGAAATCACTAGGCACTTAGCATTATGAAGTTAGTGTTAGGACTGCAGACATCATAGTGATATGACTGAATAATTGTTAAAGCTATGTCAAAAATACACACACACACACACACACACACACACACACACACACACACACACACACACACACACACACAGAACTATGGCTTCAGACATGGTCAGAAGCTCAGCCAATCAGATGCACAATCACCTACTTAATATTCGTGGATTTTATTCATTAGCTCTTAATGATATAAATATAAATTTCAAACCCATCACAACTGAAAAAGAAATATGGCATTCAGAGTGGTTACAAGGTTAGCATGTGTGTGTATTTTTTAATAATTTTTCCATAACAATTTCAGTCATTTCAGTCATTACTGTTATGATCACTGCAGTGTGGCAGTTTATCGTGATGTCTAGTACTGGGGCATCATGCCGCTGACATTGAGCACCATGTCCCACCCATTCACATTATCCTGACACCAGGCTGACAAGCTCTACCACTATCTTCTTAATGCTAAGTGCCAAAGGAGGAAGCTGCTTGTAATATTTTTATCGGTCTTTGGTATGACTCAGTTGGAGTGAAACTGTGAAGTTGAAATGGTTAGCCACTCAGAGACAAGATCACTTCATTTATACACAAGGATCTTGCTCAATATAGAACCTGTCAGAGATTTTAATGACATAACTGATTTTGCAAGTTTGACTGAAACTGGATTAGAATGGTGACTAAAGCTTGGTACTTTGACTCCAGTAATATATAATGCTGTAGTGATCCTCAAGGAGATTAAATCATGTGTGAAGACATAATTCACTTTTGCCTTTATGGTTTCACATTTTAAGTTTTGATATTATATATATATTAACAGATATTTCATATATGATTAACCATCTGTAGAATTTCTGCACACAAAAACATTCTGCTGACTTTGTGGGGTTGAATTTAACTGATAATGTATTGTATTCTTTATATTACACAGTGTAACAATAGTAGCTAATCTTCATCCACTTTTGTTAGTTTACCCAATTTGGATGCAAACAAAGAAAAAATAGTTTTAAAAAAAGCAAATTACCAGCTTGAAAAAGGGTAAAGTATTTTAATTAATTGATGATAAAGGGAAATGATGAATAACAAATATTTTGAAATTTGTTATAATTCATTAGATATTATTTTATCTCAATACATTAACATGTTACTACTAAAGTGAAGAAAAAAAAAATTGGGAAACAATAATGACATCAAAATATAAAGAGATTCTAATAACCTTAATCTTTATCATTGCAAAGCCCATCAGATTCTTTATTTTACTTCCGGAATTAACTTTCATCTCCACCCCTGTGTCTTCCTGGAGGGGAAAGACTGGAGCTTCAGTTACTTCTTTTACCTCGCCTTTTGTGTAGTTTTCCATCATGGACTAGTACTGGCTATAGAAAAAATAAAAAATAAAACGAGTAAAAAAAAAAGCCTCGAAATTACAAAATTACATCAACTTCAGATATCGATAAAAACCAAGGGTGAAATCTGACAGGTACACAATGCAATTATGATACAAAGTTGACTGTACTGCTGCAAAATACCTTGAACAAAAACATTTGGTATGCGAATAACTACGAAGTGGTAGCAAGGGGAGGTAACTATAATTGTGTCTTGGAGAAGTTACATTCCTTAATAGCTGTATTTATCATCTATATTTATTATACATAGACAGGAAAGATATAACTTATTCATTTTTATGGACGGGTTTGGATGCTTGTACTTTTGATGGGTACTTGTAGGAAGCACAGATCAATGCAATTTTTTGCTTCTGCATTATGTGCTGAAGCTAAAGCTGTCAAAAGGTACATGGGTTCTCTGGTACCTGCCCATTGAATAATAAAACAGGTAATAAAATTTGCAACCAGGTACTGGACTTTTAAAAATAAAACAAAACGAAATCAAGAAAATAACATTTTTCCAAGATCAGATCAAAGATATCAGGCAATAATGGGAGTAAGAGAGACACAGAATATTGATTTACAGTTCAAGGCTCATGTTGTTTCATTACTACTGTTCAAACTATCCAATGTTAGACCTCCATTTAATTTCCTTATTTTATTTTATAGTAACTGTAAATGAAACAGTTCCAAAAAAACTGATGGGTTTTTCGAATGTGAAACCATATGTCACAGATTCATTATATTTTGAGAAATACATAGCAAACTAGTCTAACTTCAAACAAACGAGATATTAATTGAAACTGGCTTTCTTTTGGATGTGATTCATGTTATATGAATGAAAATGTTAGTGGACAGTGATTTTGTTAAACTTAAAAACATGTTTCATTGGGAAAAGGACAAATCAATAACACTTTACACATTCTGAAAGAAGAATTTGACATTGATATAATAGAGCAAACCACCATTTGTGGACTTCAACAAAATTCAGCAAAAGTTAGATATGAAGGAAGACTAGTTAAAGTGAGTGCAATGCATACATAATTTACCAATTTGTTTATTTTCTATATTCTCACACTAATCCATGTTGATTTAGCTAATTTGTGACAAAATTTAACCGCCTATCCTGGTAAGTAAAAAAAATATATGTTTGGTTTTCCATAATTTTTTTGTAATTACCAATATGCAAAGTAATATATAGACTGCTCATTTTATGCTCTGATGATGTTTTTCCCCACTTATATTAGTAATGATTATGCTTATACCTTTTTGGGGGATTGGCATGTATGAACATACAACAAATCAGTTCTGGCTCACATTTGATTCAATTTCTCTTTGATTGGGTACCCTGGTAACCAATTGTGACGATCAACATGTAACCAGTTGATGTTTCCTGAAATTGTGACAGCTTTAGGGTGAAGTAGTTGATCCACCCCATACTTGCTCAATGTTGAAGCACTAAAGTGGAGGGGTAACCATCTAGCAACTTACTAATGTGATGCATCATGCACATGTGCACAACTGTGGGTTGTGAGATAGAGTGATTGATAGTTGAACAGTCACTACATGCAGACACCCACTGAATCATTGAATGATGTCTGTGATTCATATAACAACTAGAAATTATGATTAGAAAAAAAGTGAAATTCACTTGCACTTTATTTCAGTAAAATCTGAACCAGCTTATGAACTGATCTGATGCATGGCAGAGGTTTCAGCTTCACTGTGAGCAGCAGAAATTGATCTAAATATAAGAAAAGGAAAATAATTTAATCAAATATGCACATTTAAATTGCAAGTGACAACCACTGAGTTTTAAAATGCTAGCCTTGTGTTCAGTCCTTATGCAACAATGGTCGTACAAACTGTCAACAATAGCATGCATTTAAATGGCTGTATAATGCACAACCTTGAACCAGCTTTGATTCTGAATAACAAGGCTTAATGTGTTTCTGAATTCAGAGGACATACTACATAAATCAAAGCCCAGGCAACTATTGTCAACACCTTTGTTAAATTCTGAGGATGCCAATTTAAGATCCTGGCATGGGAAATGTGTCACTTACATCATGCTGTCCTTATCTTACCACACCAATTAGACACAAACAATTAACAGTGGAGGTTTGGTGACTATTATCAACCCAAAAACTTTCATGCTGAAATGAATAATATAGTATTAAATCATCATCTTGTTTTGCTCTCCTTCTTTTTGATGGCTATGGACCAGTAGCAGATTTCAAAGATATTTGTTTATGTTCAGATGAAGAAATACCGGTACTCTGCACCATCAATTATAGCTTCCTTAGTAACATTTTTCTGTTTGGTCTAAAATTATGATGCTCTGGACTACAAGATAGGAATCTCAATATTCAACATTTCACTCTGTGTATGCGTGTGTAGTGTTAAAAATGCTATTTAGTTTCATATTTTGAGGAACTATGCTTAGCTGTCAACATATAGCTTACTAACATTTTTTATGAAAATAAATGCAGTCATTTAATTATCTCTGTCTTTGGAGATCCAGCACATGTATTCCATCTTCTCTCGACAATGATGTACAATACAGTGGGACCCCGCTATAACATGGTAGTTGGGAGCCATAGAATCCGACCGTGTTATGAACCGAACTGTGTTATAAGCAACCATGTACAATACCAACACATTTTTGGATTTAATTTCGGGGGGGGGGGGGGGGGGTACATAAAGACGGGAGCAAAAATGCATGGCACAATTACCATTTTTGATCAATATATATTAAAGGAGAAAAACTTTTGCTGCGGTAACAGAAATTGCAGATATAATATATTACTTTATTCAGAGAACCATGCAATGGTACATACATGTGTCTAATTTATATATACATGTATAATTTATTGCATGAAAAGAGTATCAATGCAGTTTAGTCACCAGTGAATCTTGTAACATACATTGAATCCACAATACAAATATTTCCATCAAAAATATCCACAGACGGATGTAAAATATTCAATAATTTTGTCACAGATCATTATGTGACTGAATTCAATGAAAAGAAAATAACAAAAATTATGTAATGGGTGTACGTAATGAATGATGAAACAGTATATGTCCGAAGATTAATGAACGGTGTCTGTATCCATTTTATACCACTACATTTCTCATCTGTCAATAGTTATTATTTTTTGAAAAACTGTGATTTTTAGCTGCTTTCTGCTAATGTCACGTTTGCTCTTGTAAAAGGCAATTATAGTTCTCAGTTGCAGAATTTGAATTTACTAGTCAACAGATTGCATAAAACAACATAGCCAAGCCATGCGCACATGTTGGCAGCTTTTGTTTCTTGGATGCTGTATAAATTGTTGCCCCCTGATTTGAACAAGTTTAGCTTGGCAGTTCACTTTGATGATAAACAATGTACTTAAATTAATTGATTTATACACTGGTGAGAATCTTTTATCAACCGCCGCATTGCCTGTTGCTTAGCTGTGTATGAAATTAAGAGAACATATATCGGAGATTATTAGAGCAATGATTGTATTCGGAATGCATTCAAGACAAACATAAAGTAGACACGATGGCTTCATTGCTCAGGGATCAGTAATAATAATATTGGCGCTTATGAGCTGTCATTTTTCAACAATAAACAAAGATCAAAGTTCTCAGTAGGCCCAGCAATTGGTTCATATTTCCGATGTTTATTTTGAAAAAAAACTAGAAGAAATTTGTTAATTTTTGAAATTTTAGGAGCCATACAATGATTATTTTATATTCGAATTTGAGTGTGATTTCCTCCCCAAAATGATAATACATTTTCTACAGGTTCTTTTTCACACTTTTAAGACGAGTATGAGAATGATAATTAAACTCCTGATACATTTCATTTTTCATACTTAAAAGATTTTTTTTGGGTGGGGTGGGGGGTTGAGAAAAATACCTGTAATAAATTACCTGAAATTTCGGGAGCCATGCCACGACCGTGTTATATCCGAATTCGTGTTATAACAGGGCGCGTTATAGCAGGGTCCCACTGTACCTACTGTTAACTTGAATTTCAGTTGGCCAACAACAAGGCAGCATTCCATTCAGTGCATTACTCTTGAATACTATGCAGGCACATTCATGGATATGTCAAATTGTAGAAAGGGTCTGGCATTGCTTAAAGGAATGATAATAATTTTAACTTTGCGTCGGAATATGAAGTCCAATGCCTGAGCTAATGTTGATACCAAATTTATTATGTAAAGTGAAGCTTGAAATATCAGTATTGAGTCTTAAATGGGTCGCACTAGAAAAGTGTCCTCCCTGACAAGATTATATGGTATATGTATGTTATTAAGATAAATTGAGCAAACAACACGAGCCCCTGTAAGGAAAATATTTTTTTTACGTAAAATAATTTGAAATTTGATTAAACACATGTCAATTTAATATGATATTGTTTTCCTATTTTGATAACTGAAGTACAGCGATTGTAATGTTGTGTAACAAATACTGAAATAGGGTAATTTTTAGTCCTACAATGTAAGCCCCGACGCTGATATTTATGTAGAACTAGGTAATTTTGGGCACGTGGAAATTTGCAACTAGCTGTAGAATTTGAATCAGGTCTTCTTAAAGTCCTACAATTTAAGATGCTTACCCTGATATATGTGGACTGTTTTTGTTTGAATTCATCTTTATAAGGGGAGGCGTGTTACACTGCAGGACTACTGTAGGTTCTGATTATGTCATCAGCCCATGGCCATTATCTGAAAAAAAGTCTTCGAAGTTTGAGCACTATTTTCAGTCTATACTGTCCTGTAGCCTTATCTAAACTTTTTTAAAAAAAATAATGGCCTTTACCAACAAAGTCACGTCACACAAATCTGAGTGACTGTAAATACCCACTTTTGCATCTCCAAAAGGCAGGTGTACGTGTAACGTGTTTTCGTACGAGTTTTACACCAGGGTAAGTAACTCTTATAAGTTCCATACGGTCCTACTAATACTGCAAAGACGCACAAAACATGTGTCAAAGACAAGAAAAGGCATGGTAAAAACGGCACAGATATTTTATACTGATAATAGTGAAAAATAATACCGGTGATACAAAATTTATATATATATATATATTTGCAATCAACAATGTCATGAATTATGTTAAATATTCAATAATGTATTTGTCATAAAAATGGAATCTTTTCATCATTATTTAGAAAAGATTTATCTCATTTAAAACAGAGGCAGAAATGTCCTCGTGAGTATTATATTTTATATGTGCACATAATCAGTGCTACAAAAAGATATGTATACAAAACGGTGCAGAGACGTTTTTTTCTTCTACGTATGATACTGAAAAATATTTACTGAGGATCCAAAGTTATACAAATAAATATACCAGAATTAGACATGTTTGCTTTATTTAGAATTAAACCAGAATTAGACATGTTTGCTTTATTTAGAATTAAACCAGAATTAGACATGTTTGCTTTATTTATAATTAAACCTGAATTAGACATGTTTGCTTTATTTATAATTAAACCAGAATTAGACATGTTTGCTTTATTTAGAATTAAACCAGAATTAGACATGTTTGCTTTATTTAGAATTAAACCAGAATTAGACATGTTTGCTTTATTTAGAATTAAACCAGAATTAGACATGTTTGCTATATTTAGAATTAAACCAGAATTATACATGTTTGCTTTATTTATATGTAGGTCGTTCATTTCAGTAGATAGATAAATATTTTCACACATGGAAGTGATTTTACTCTTCCTGTTTATTACTGACCATGAAATGACCTCGAAAATATTTAATTATGGTACGTGTTGAGAAGAAGAAATAAGCACGCAAAGACAGAATCAAAAACTGGGCAAAGACTCACGAAGACTTGCAGAGACGTTATATACTTGCAATACAGGAAAATATTTCCTGTTGATAACATTTATATAAATAAATATATAAGAATTAGGAATGTTGCTGCTATATTTGTCTTTTTGTACATAATTAAATATTTTTAAAAATTTCTTGGTAATGAATCAATTCATACAAGAGATAATTATCCAATTAATTGTATAGGTATTCAGACCACAGGATGGCCGTGGTTTAATGTAAAACGAATAAAGAGGTGTGTCCGTCAAATTAAGTCGGCTAAACTATTTATTAATCAAAAACGAAAAACGTTAAAATACGATAGTCCTTTGTTAATTACGTCGGCAAAAGAAAAGATGAAATACTTATTATCTACCAAGTTATGAATTCTTTGATAATTGCGTCGGCAAAGGAGATGATAAAATACTTATAATCTACCAATTTATGAATTCTTTGATAATTACGTCGGCAAAGTAGATGATAAAATATTAGTAGTAATATGGGACGATCTAGCGACAATGGGAAATCCAGTCAAAAAGGGCTTGGGACCTTCTGGCGACAAGATTTCTAGCGACATTGGAAATCTCAGTCTAAAAGGTCGTGGGACACTCTAGCGACAAAGGTCGTGGGACACTCTAGCGACAAAGGTCGTGGGACACTCTAGCGACAATGGGAAATCCAGTCAAAAAGGGCTTGGGACCTTCTGGCGACAAGATTTCTAGCGACAATGGAAATCTCAGTCTAAAAGTTTATGGGACACTCTAGCGACAATGGAAATCTCAGTCTAAAAGGTCGTGGGACACTCTAGCGACAATGGAAATCTCAGTCTAAAAGGTTATGGGACACTCTAGCGACAATGGAAATCTCAATCTAAAAGGTCGTGGGACACTCTAGCGACAAGGGAAATGTAGCATGGTGGGACTATTTATCGACAAGGGGAATTTAACATGCTGTGCCTATCTAGCGACAAGGGAAATTGAACATGGGAAATATTATTTTTATTTGGGACTGTCTAGCGACAAGGGAAATGGAGGCAAAGAAAGCAAATATCTTTACGAGGTATATGAGTGGCCCTGAAAACAAACCACACAATCTCCTATCAAAACTGAAGGGAAGGAAAATAAAATCACACAATCTCCTATACACACAGAAGGAAAGGAAAACAAAACAAGGATAATTAAGAACATCATACATTCTATGTGAAATATGTTCATTATTTTCATTCATTCATCAATTTAATAAAAAGGTAGTATGATATTTATTGTCGACAGACTTCTTAACATATCTCAAATTTAAGCGATGTCCTGTGTTTCTCAGCACACGCTAAAAACAATGTTGCCATATTGTAACAAATCTAAGTCGAAGGGAAAAAAGCAGCACCAAAATATGCTTTGTTCTATCGACAGTCTAAGTCGTGTGTTTTGATTTGAAATCCAAAGTTCACCATAGGCAGGGTCATAAAGTGCAATGTTACTCGCGTCAATCATTGTTACATTGTTACAATTCTTCCGAACGTGTGTTTTGGTTGTGGTATTTTTATTTCAAAGTTAGCCATAAGCAGGGTTATACAGTGCAAGATCACTCGCGTCATTCTTGAAATAGTTTTGTATTTGTTTCCTTTCGAAAAAACGGTAGATCTCATGCTTAAAAAATTCAGTGACACATTTCCGTGACATATTTCCGTGACACATTGCAGTGCCAAAAAAAAAAGATAAAGCTCTGATAACTGAATTGTACAAGTTTGTCAACTCAAGATTTTATTTCATCCAACGATTTATTGATTGACTATTTGTAAGGGTGTAGCGTTTGAAAAACAAATTACATGTCAAACGAAAATTATGGTGCATACTGATTAAAATTTCAAAACGGGAACATCTACCATTAGGATTTCAATCAAACGTATATATATATATATATATATATATATATATATATATATATATATATATATATATATATATATATATATATATATATATATATATATATATATATATATATATATAGAGAGAGAGAGAGAGAGAGAGAGAGAGAGAGAGAGAGAGAGAGAGAGAGAGACTAGGTTATATCTACTTGTAAAAAGAATCAGGACACTTACGCTTGTTTTTGTGGTATATTTTCCCTTAGAAAAATTGAAAGAAACACACATCCCACTTAGAAAATCAATTCCATAGGAAAGGTCCACGATTTTAGAATATCACCAAAAGCGATCCGATAAATACGACTAAAATGTTCTCACAAAATAGTTAGTCCAAATACGCTGTGATGTATTTGATTCTAAAATTGACATAATTTCCGTGAGATCGCCCAGGGTACGATTGTTCTTGCTCTAGTTTTACTTCTTTTTTTATATAAATAATCTAGCGGTGAAACACGACATATCTCGAAACTAGGTGAAGAGCTACTGAAGTCAATTCAAAGTGAACGCGGTAAGAAAATTAGTCTAGCCAATGAAATTGTTTATGATGAGTGATGCAATGTTTTTTTTTACGAAGGTAGTATGGCAAAATAATAAATACGCTCTCAAGTTGTTCCCATTGCAGTGCAGACTGGAATGTGAACTTAAATCCCTCCATTGTGTATTGTAGCATTTCTTCTTACCACATAAATTACTGAACGGTCACAGAACTGGTTCGCATTTTGAAACTGACAATTTATTTGTATCTCACTTAAACATTTTGACGTACACACTCACATCGGTATAGTCAGGAGTGGTGCAGTATTAAGTGGCAAGGGTAGTTTTCCTTTTTTTTTCTTCTTTTCTTTTCAAACTTGTGAATCTCGGATTTGTACGAATTAACGAAGCAAGTTCAGTGAATCTCAAGGATAAAAACCCAAGTTGTCTGTCTATTGATGTGAATATTTACATCAAAAACAATATGACCTGCAAAACACAAAGATATACGGCAAGTTTGATTAAAATGAACACAATAACACCTAACTGTAGTAACAAAGAGATGTTTTTCTTCACGTCCGCGTAACTTAGAGTTTCAATCCACTTTCAAGACAAACTTGGTATCCTTTTGTGAGCGTGAAATTAAAATACTGAAGAAACTTAAGCGCTTTGCTATAGACTATAGTATAGATAATTTCAGCAACAAACTAAACAACATAAATACCGTTACAACCATAGAAAGCCCGAAATCGTCTATTACAAAATAAATGCGTTAAAAAAAATAATTAAAGATTAACGATGGCTAAGCAATAAAACCGAATTAAAGAAAGGCAAGGACATTTGTATATAGACCTTTCACTTTGATATTGTATGCGGATGTAATCTGCCAGGTATTAACAGCTTGAAAAAAGGTAAACGCAAAGAGAAACCTCAATTCAGGGAAAATACACATATCAAAACAAACCACATAATTTACTATCCACACACGGGTAAGCAGCTAAAACAAACCAAATAATTTACTATCCAATATCACACCATCTACCATTCACACACACACGGGGATGCAGTCAAAACAAAGCACATAATTTATTATCCAATATCACACCATCTACCATCCACACACACACGTGGATGCAGCTAAAACAAACCACATAATTTACTATCCAATATCACACCATCTACCATCCACACACACGGGGAAGCAGCCAAAACAAAACATACAATTTACTATCCACACACGGGTAAGCAGCTATAACAAACCACACAATTTACTATCCAATATCACACCATCTACCATCCACACAAGGGAAGCAACCAAAACAAACCACATAATCTACTATCCAATATCACACAATCTGTGAAGTGCCAAATTTTCGGTCAAATCCATTAAATAACATTTAGTTCTAGCCAGCAGCCATTTGTTAGATTTATGAGACATTCTGCACGGAGAGATTTTTTTCTAATCGGTTCTCCTAGTTAACTGTGTTTGTTTAAATTATACTGACCGAAAGTGACCTCATGGAAGGGTCTTTCTCTCACGAAACATGCCAGAATTGATTTGAAACAGACAACGTGGCATCTTGACACGCTGACGAAGTGACTTTCAAGGGAAAGCGCGAGAAATTATATTGGTTCTGATTGGTCACTGTGGAATAAGGTTTGTGTTCTACCCAAGGAAATCTTAGAATATGTATATCCACTAGTTAAAAATTACCTCAGTCTTAGAAGTACCTCTGCAAGAGAGGGCAGTGTTGAATTATTCCGAAATAAAGACTCCGGATGTTATTTTTAGAGCAGTGTCTTCGAAAACAATAAGTTCAGGAAAGTCCGTTAGAAATCCAACGGCAGAAGCGCACCAAAAATACCACGAGGTATTTGTTTCAAATCCACACTTATCATGATGTAATTGATATAATGTTTCTTCGTTACAGGTCTGCATGATTTGTTGATACGTTTGTATGAATAGTTTCATTTGTTACATTAATTTAGTAATGTGCTTTTAATTATGAATTATAATTCGTACCTTAATTCATAGTAAGAATGATGTAGTGTTAATGGATGTTGCAAAAACACTATGTAGAGTTATGATTGGAAAGTGTTATGTTCATTCTTGAATTTATCATATGGTTTGAATATTGATTGTGTTCTAAAATTTAATGTCTTACTTCAAGTAATGAATTACGGGAATACATGTGAATTCCCCAAATTTTGATATCGTAGAAAATTTAGCGACAGTGTATAATGCATTAGGTAAAATCAAACCGAATTAACAAGTGGTTTAGCTGTATTGATCTGAAGACATGTGTAGTTGATTACTAGCCGTAAAATTGTTATCACTGATAGTAATATCTGATTGTTCGAACCAGCAAAAACGGACAGTCTCAGCTATTAAAGTGTAATAAGAGACTTAGGGCGTTTTACTTTTTCTTTTGAAAGGAAAATAGTTTTTATTTGGAGAGAGCAGTAAGGAAATCGATGACGTAGAAGACGGGGAAAGGAAATTGTGCAGTAAGAGTTGCAAGGAGCATACGTCAACACAGGGGACAAGTCCGAGTTCGAGAAGTGAGCAGAGAAGCAGTTAGATGAAACAGGTCATGAAAAACGAACACCGTGGACGAAGTTTATTGAACACTCGATTCTTATGATGAAATTAGCTATCAGCCATAAAACGGCTAGATTTGTTTAATTCTATATGCCATTTATTTTAAATTCGGTTAAAGTAAATTCTGAAACCACGTGTATTCAGAAGGAAAGGAAATTTCACCGTGTATGTTTTTTCTTTTTCTTTTCTTTTGATTAAATTGTTTGTTTATTTTTACGGGGCTCGTAGTTTCTTTGTTCAATATATATTATCTCAGTTTACCATATACATTCTATACTCGAACCGGGCGATTACACCGTTGGCGGTCATCTCCTAGATAGCGAGTATTAAGGGGGGGGGGGGAAAGTGGTTTAGAGTGTTGTTCTTCCAAGTTGGGCAATACCTCTGACAAGTGGGTTTGTGCAATATTGTACGAATAACGCTCAGGACCTGAGACTCCTGTAACACAATCTATCATCCACACACGGGAAGCAGCCAAAACAAACCACATAATTTACTATCAATATCATACCATCCACAAACGGGGAAGCAGCCAAAATAAAACATACAATTTATTATCCACACACGGGATGCAAGCAAAATAAAACATACAATTTACTATCCACACGGGAAGGAGCCAAAACAAACCACATACTCTACTATCCAATATCACACAATCTATCATCCACACACGGGAAGCAGCCAAAATAAAACATACAATTTACTATCCACACACGGGAAGCAGCCACAAAAAAACATACAATTTACTATCCACACACCAGTAAGCAGCCAAAACAAACCACTTAATCTACTATCCAATATCATACAATCTACTATCCACACACGGGAAGCAGCCAAAATAAAACATACAATTTACTACCCACACACGGGAAGCAGCCACAAAAAAAAACATATAATTTACTATCCACACACCGGTAAGCAGCCAAAACAAACCACTTAATCTACTATCCAATATCACAGAATCTACTATCCACACACGGGAAGCAGCCAAAATAAAACATACAATTTACTATCCACACACGGGAAGCAGCCAAAATAAAACATATAATTTAATTTCCACAAACGGGAAGCAGCCAAAACAAACCACATAATCTACTATCCAATATCATACCATCTACCATCCACAAACGGGGAAGTAGCCAAAACATAACATACAATTTACTATCCCCACACGGGAATCAGCCAAAACAAAGCACATAATCTACTATCCAATATCACACCACACACTGGTAAGCAGCCAAAAAAAACATACAATTTACTATCCCCACACGGGGAAGCAGCCAAAAAAAACCAATATAATCTACTATCCAAAATCATACAATCTACCATCCAATCACACGGTCAAGAAGCCAAAACAAAACATACAATTTACTATCCAAACACGGGGAAGCAGCCGAAGCAAAACGGTTTAGTGTTCGAAATGGTTGGATAGTTTGATGTGAGGGATAGAAAGAAGTCAAAGAGCATCTATATTCTAAAAAAATGTAAAACAAACGACAGACGTATTTGTTTCAAAACATATTTTTATTCAATAACAAACAACTCACAAAACACAATTTTTATCAACTAAAAAACATTTTTTAATTCACAAATATTTGTTTTTTAAATAACAAACATTTTTTTCAAATATCAAACATTTTTTCAAATAACAAACATTTTTTCTTCAAATAACAAACATTTTGTTTTTTCAATAACACCAATACATTATCTTTGACATGGTTGACAACGTTGTGAATTAAATTGAGATTTCCACTGTTGGAAGTCATTGGGCCATCGATGTACACTACGTTTCCTAACTAAAGACAACAGATAGCCATAATGGTCACAATCGATCTACTTTGTCATCGTTTCGAGAAAATAGACACAATATTGTCCACACACCATATAGTCTGTGCCTTTTAATTTCGCATTATTGAATCGTGTCGTCTGGACAATTCTTCTCATAAAGTCAATGATATCATCTTCCGAAGGAGGCAATCCATACGAATCAAAATACTCCACACAACCCTCTTGAGGAAATTAGACAGCTACCCAGCGAGTTCCTGGAAGATGACTGTCATCTGTGTTGATGACATAAGCTTGATTCTTTTGAGGTTTGCGATGAGGTAGTTCATCTTTAGCACACACGACAGGATTCCAAGAAGCAGTGTACGAACGACGGTTTAAAAGATAATAAAGTTCCCAGGTATTCGTGTTTTTGTGACCTTGTTTTTTTTTCTTTCTTCACAGGCGATGATAAGTCATCAATTCAATACAGACTTTTTGCTTGAAAAGGTCTGTCAAGTAACTGTTTGTTTGCTTCATCTCCATACTCTTGGACAAGAGAGCTTCGATGCGATCAATTTCTCGAGCAAACAATGGAGGAGAGGAATGATCACGCAAGTCTTTATACCACTGATATAACACGGCTTCTTCTGAGATGAGACTCCAAGCTTCGTTCAGATAATTGTCCAGTTTTTCTTTTTGACTCATCATCATACATTTATCATGTTGAATTTGACTGGGATGATCGATTTAACATCCATAACAATCTTTATTTGATCATGTCTCTCATTGTATTCTCCAAGTGTTTGGCAAAACAGGTGACTAAATGTTGTTCCTGTTCTATCCATCTGGACTGCATTATCACTACTTCTTCTTCTTTTGGTCTTTGGGGTCTGCTTTCTCTGTAACCTCCCTTTCCATTTTCATTGATTCTCCACTATTCAAAGAGGGACAAGAGTTTTACGTAGTGTTTAATAGTCTAGAATGACTTCTTTCAAACTGTTGATTTCTATGGTATTATCGAATTCGGCATACAGAATGACATTCACCGTTTCGGTAAGAGGTCCTGCAAACTTAAGTTCCACACGCAGTTGCCTAGATTTTATAGGGTGGAAATGTCCCTCGTCGCTGCCTTGGTCTGGAGTGAAATCAAAACCCCACAAAGTGTAACCTCCTGCATAATCGTCGTAGGAAATACCGTGACTGGCGTTGGTTCCTAACTGTCCTGTGGATACGATCTCAAGTAATTCTTCTGGGCAAAGTCGGGTTCGAAGGGTCGGGTACACAAAGTTTCGCCATCGCGACTGACTTCGATTTTGTATATTCCGCAGTGCCTAAACTGGAAAGGATTTTTATCGTGGGTACCGTTGAGGGCTGCATTGCTGACGATACCAATGAATAAACGTTTGGGTAACTGTCCTTGGAACAGATGATTTTTGATCTTAGATCGGAGTCCAGTGGCAATGGTGAACGTTTTTACTTCCACGCGTCGTATCGGATACATGGCTATCGTTCTGCTCAAAGTGTGACTGATATCATTTCCCACTTTAGGTTACACTTTCACACGACGCACGTATAACCTGGCTTCTTGGATAATGGTTTTGTATTCGTTGGCATGAGCCATCAAATGGAAAGCAGTACTGCTACGATTCAGTCTCAAGCGAATATCCACTCCGTTCAGCAAATACTTCTCTTGAAACCATATGTCCAAATGCAAACGATCGAACAGTTCTAAACTACGTCCTTGCAGAATTTTCTTTCGACGCTCCTTAATACCCACATTGTGAGGATCATCATCAATGACGACAAGGCTGTGTCGTTAAACGTATTATCACCTGTTGTGTCAGGTTTCCAAACCACGCAAGCATCTAAATGAGAATTCTTGGCTTCTTTTCCGTACGTCAATAGATTTTCGAGGTACGCTCGGTAAGGGTAAGTATCCATGCTACTGCTTACCAGTTTGTTATTCATGTACAAATCCACATCGCTGAACAAGGAATGCATGAAATTGTTGACGGGAGCTACTCGGGCATCAGCCCCTGGAACGGAGTTGTCCGTTTTAATCACTTTCACTTTCAAATGCAAGTAACTGCTGTTTAGATCAATGTAATCTTCGGGTTGTACTTTGATTTCAAATTCGATGGGAGCTGAATCCGTCAAAGAGAAGACGGGATGAAATTCAACCCATTAGGTTTCTTGCATGGTCATCATCGTGGGTGGCATTGCAAAGAGATCCAGTTCTAACATGGAACAGGCACAAGATTCTTGGTGCATAATTTTTTCTCTCAGTCTCTATGTTTTACTTTTAATAATCAAAAATGTCTAAATCTCGAACGTTTTTTTTTTCTTCGTCTTTCTAGCTTTAGAGGTACGGAGACTTTTGGAAGGGTGTCTTCGTCGACGCTTTCTGCCTTGTCCTTGCTGTGTGCTCAGGTCAGCAGGAATGTCAGACTCAGTACCGTTCAGGGCATTTATAGGACTTTCTCGTTGACCCAAAAACTCTTTACCCGTTTGATGCAAGACATTTTTGCCAACTCTCAAAAAAGCTTCTTTAGGGTTTTGTTTGTCAATAAGGACATTGTGAAGAAAATCTTTGCTGTGAGTAAATGCGGCATCTTTTAAGGCGTGCAATCCTCGTGTCACCATCGGTTTCAAAACAGGGACCACGGAACGAAAGGCTGATTTAAACATATCTCCTAAACCATGTCTTCGTTGTCGAGCGACTCCTTGGTACACAGGATACATCACTTTTTCAGTTGTTCGAGAATCGTTTTTGAAAATGGAGTTTCACTGTGACTTTCCCTTTGGTAAATGGAATATTTTGTTCCAGTTCTCCTTTTATAGTAATGTTGACACTGTCGAAATATGACTTACTGACGGGCAAATAATGAGAATGTACAAATTCACGGTATTTCCATCTTCCTCGTCAGCGGGTGCGGCAGAATCCACTTTGAAAGGAATGACACGCAGTAACGGTACAGAGGTGTGTCCTACCACGTTGTATTCCACCACATCGGAGTACACAAACATCAAGTTGAGTCCTTGGTTCATTTCTACAGGGAATCGAAAATATTTCGCAAAATTCGAGTTAGTGGTTATGGATGGTATTTCATTTTTCTTGACCACCATCCTTGGGTCTCCACCTAAAATATCATTCAATTCAGGACAAAAGGTATTAGCCATCATTTTATCCTCTGAAAATTTCATCATTAGGCGACGAGCCACTTTATGGTACTCAAAGGTAACACCTTTTTTTTTACTTTCTCCATGGCTTTACCAAACAAAATATTGAACCTGGTAGCAAGTGTAGTCACTAAATGTTGACCACTAAAATAATAACCAGCAGGAATGGTGAACACATAGTTGTCCCTTTAGTTTGTGGGTCATCTGTTTTCTTTGTGTCACTGCCAGTGATGCCTCGTTCGTCTAAGGCTTTCTGCATTTGCTCGTCATACACTAGTACTTCGAAAGTGTTTTGATTTTCTATGATGTTTTTAATTTGTTTCGGGTGTATCATTTCCACTAAAGCCACTTCCCAATGAGCATCTTGATTCAAATGAATGGTTTAAGGTAATTTAGTCGTGTAACAACACAACGTGTTGTTAGGAAACACCTCCATGAAACTGTCACTGGGTAACGTTAAGTAAAATTGGTTAATAGTGTTGTTCATAATTCCAACGTTCTTCTGTCCGAGGAGTCACTCAAGGTTAAAGGAGTGTCTAAAAGAGGATTGTGATTGGAAGGGTGACTGTTAGGAGAATGACTAACGTTGGATGCAAGATCCCCAATATTGTTACTGTTGTTCCCGTTGCAAGAATATTTCAGGGAAGGATTGGGAAGAAGATAAGCGATGCAACTGCTGAGTAAAATGGTCCACAATTGTTTGTCTCCTTGTTGCAAACTCAAATTAGCAATGGCTGCATCGATGACACAATACACCACAAAGATTTGACAGAAAAAGACGATTTGCGTTTTAAGGACACGTTCTCCGCACCACAACCACAAGGGTTGTTTTTGTAAATCTTGCAGAGAAGAACTGGGTGAAGGAGTAGTCACTGTGGTCACTGAAGCTGTATTAAAGGGCATGATGGTCACTTCTTTTTATAGTCGATGACTTGCGAAGCGTCAATCCAAGAATCAAAACTAGGAGGATATCCTTTCCAACGTACTTTGACTTCTTTGACACGACGTTTTCCTACTTTATGGGTTCTTCGTTCGAGAATGCTTTCAATGTCGTACACGTCGTCTTCTTTTTTGGTGACACGTTGTAACTCAGACAAGTTAAACGTTCCTTTTAATACTTCTCCGTTCATATCTTCCAATTTATAGACGGTAGGATGACGATCACGCACTCGCCCAGTAACACGAAACAATTCCGGTGGTCCAGTTGGGTAAGTAACCTTTGTCGAAAGTGCGTTTGGTTTTGCCAATGCGAACCCAATCTCCAGGGGTTAACACTTCTCCACCTTTCTTGGAGACAGCCATCGTCCGGAACGTACCAAACAGACGCTCAAAAACAGTCACATCGTTGTCAGGTGTCACATCTTGTGGGCAATATAAGGACAAGGCTGACCGAAGCACCAGTGCTGGCATATTTTTTAGTAAACAAAGTAGGCGTTAGTACAATTAGTTAGTAACAAGAATGGACTGGGTGCTGTCTTACTTCCGGATGGTCCACCAGTTAAATTTGCGTCTATAGCAATGAAACCATCCGAAAGAAAGTGGGCAAAAATGGAAAAGGAAGCTCATTCGATGCTTTATAGTTTAGAACGTTTTGACCAATATACATATGGAAGAAAAGTTACAATACTTTAAGCCGAGTCTATCTAGAAATTCTCGACATAGAAACTGAACGACCAAGGATAATGAACGTTATGTTCGACAGCTTTCCAGATGCGAGACTACAAAAAGTCAAAAAAGCAATTTTGAAAAAGGCTGATATACAATTCCTTATGGAACTGATTAATGAGGGCTGGCCTGAAGCTAGAGACAAAGTGTCCCAAAACACTCTTACCTAACCTCGGTACTTATATACAATAAAATAAAATCAAATAAAACATGTGATGAGTATAATTATGCATCGTATAATTATCAAGTAACTTTGGTAGGTTTGTTTCCCCTTGTCGGTAATCGCTAAAGGAAAGATTCCTAAGACTACTCACCCACCCACCCACCGAAAAAAGCAGCACTAGACTGTCCCCAAACACACTTATATACCCAGGTTATATATATAAAGTAAAATATTAAAAAGTGATCAGTATATTCATTTATGAAATTCTTTAAAGTTTTTTCTTCTTCTTCGTTGTTCGTATTTCTTTGTGGCAAAGAGCGTTTTGGAAATATATTTACCGCATATTCTTTAAATCCTTTTTTTTGTATTTATAACACCTATTTGAAATTGTGATGATATTGGCTGGTATGATAAATTCACAAACACAGATGACGAACTTTATCTTAGACAAAGAAATCAACATGTGTAAAAGTTCTTTATCGTCAATTTCGCAAAGGAATTTAATTAACTAATAAAAGAGAACTGAAAAGGCATGTCTTTGTTCGACAATATTCATCAGCATTAATACTTGTTTTGTTTATTTATTTGTTTATTTATTAATTTATTTTTTTTTTTTTGGGGGGGGGGGTAAGTGGTGTTGGTTTTTTGTGCTGTTGTGCTCGCTCAGTGTAGTGCATAAGTAAAGACCTAATACTGTTTCCAACCTCACATATTTTTAGTTTTTTTTTATTTATTTATTTATTTTTGTATTTATCTTTTATTATTATTATTATTATTATTATTATTATTATTGTGTCAATGATATATATTCAAATCAAAGGTTTTTCCGGGTTCTTCCTCCACCAATAATACTGGCCGCCATGTATAGCCTATATTGTGCTGAAAAATGGCGTTAAACCATAAAAAAACAAACAAAAACAAACAAATCAAAGGTAATTAGTTTAGCAAACTGTAAGACTCGTGCATTTAATTTTCTTAAGTCACATTATCCAGATACAAGGCCAACAAGTCCTAACACTAACCCTTTGATGCTGAGCGGTATGCGAGGCAGCTATTAGTACCATTTTTATAGAGATGATGTTTATTCAGAAAATCGGTTGACCTGAATAAATCTTTGACAAACAAGTAATGTTGACCTAGATCCTGACCTTGATTCAGGGTTAGTGGCATAAACTTAAACAGGTTTTATTTTAATTTTAAAATGATTGGTTGTTGTCAAGGTCAAGATGGGACTAGTGAATTAAGAATTAAACAACTTTTTATTCTTCATGTAAAATGACTGCTTCTCGTCAGGGTCATGTTAAGAGTACGTGATATAAGCAATCACGTGACTCCTCGCCCCATTTCTCTATCTCGCCTTTGGGGATTGTTTCGAAACTGTGCATTAGAATACGATGTAATCTTTGTTTTAGTGCAATATGCTCCGTCAAGCTTTCTCGCATACCCACGTTAAATAGTGTTTCTACAAGGGACTGTAGATAAGCACAAAGCAGACTTCAGTATACTTCATCGTCTTCTATCTTGGATTATCTAATAAGACTCGAACTTGAATCTAACAGAACATTTTATTACTACGACTTCTGTATTTTAATTTGTGGATTATTCTTAGATTACATTTGGATTTGATTCTTAAAGGAATTTCTTTTTTCATTTTTATAATATTTTTCCAGGGAAACAAATTATTTTTTAAACTTTACAAGGCTTGTTGTTTTCAGTTTTTCTTGTGAAATTGTTTATTGGAGCCTAAACAAGTAACACATGTACCGCAGTACTTATGTCATTACCTTTCGTTTTTCCGACATCTACTTTCAAAAATTATACTTTAATTTTTGACACACTGAACATAAATTTAATTTTAAGGTTAATATTATTTAGACCGTGAATGAAACAGTAGAGGTCTTCAGATGACTGAATCAAGATCATGAAAATATTATCTGTAAATCGTAGTCACCCATTCGGTTTCTAACGGCATTGATTCAAGAAGTCATTTTCTAACATTCACATCCGGTTTCTAATGACATTTATTGAAGATGTCATTTTCTAATATTCACATCCGGTTTAACGGCATTGATTCAAAAAGTAATTTTCTGATATTCACATGAATAGCGATGGATCATAAGGAGTCGTCGAATTACTCGTTTCGGTATCTACCTGTTTAACACAGTTCAAAATCACCAAATCGTAAAAGTTTATTTCAAGAATGCATACAATTAAATCTTCTAAACGTTTCCCTAGATAGTCCGCCTGTAATGTCTTATCTGCAATTACGTGAAATTTTCCTCCTTCTCTTTGGCCAAAACAATCAAAACAGGAAGCTTGTTTGAAATCCTTCCCATCTGGTCCTGCTAACATGATAGTGTTTCTGTCGTTTTTTTTTTGGCGAAGCGATGTGAAATTTCTAACCTTCATTCCCATGCTTGTATCCATTCATGCGAACTGCTGTAAGATTGATTGAGTCGTGTTCCAAAGACAACGTGTAACGGCACGTCTACCTTCCTTTCCATCATCATGAAATAGGGAGTACAACCTGAGAGCGGCATGCCATTTCTAGTTTCGGGAGGTGTTCGTCCCAGTCTCTTTGGTTTTCTTCAACAAACGCAGATAGCATGCTTTCTAACTTTCGGTTCATTTTCCTGAGCCTCGTTATCTCAATTCTAAGGAAACAACACCTTTCACGAAAAAGTATAATCTATAACAGTCAGCCTTGATCCGCGTGAATCTGTCTTGGCACACCAAAACGCATGACGACTTCTTCGTCTTTCAGTTGTTTACAATGTTTGTTGATTGTAGATTCCTAGCAAGGCAGTTAATAACTCAATCCATTTCATAATGTAATCAGCGATAACTAGAATGTAAATATTTTAGATTTTTGATCTTCGGAAGTGGCCCAAAGATGTCAGCAGCTTTATGTTCAATCGGAAATCTTGATGCAGTCAACTGCATTGGAACTCGCCGGTCCTGTCCTGATGACTTTGGAATCGCACAAGCCGCACATCATTTCGAGGTCCATCTCAGTAATACCCTTTTCCGATCTTTGCTATAATTTTTCTAATGGCACGGTGTTAGTCACTGCCAGGATCATCAACCATAAGTAGAACATCATTTCTCTTTTCTTGTGGAACAATAGTCTAACTGTGAATTTCTCCCCATCATGATACTCCCATCTGCAACGGAGTATGGCATTCTTTATCTCTACTTAGTCCTACATACTCCAGATGAGTTTCAACACCTCTCCAAATTTGGCAACTTCTTACCATGATGGTCGTTCTTGCTTTCCTTCCAGCTCATTACAATTACGACCTCCTGGTCCGATATCTGAACCACTATCACTGGACGTCTGTTTTTGCTGCTACTGGCATATCAGTTACAACACCTCTCTCCTACTAGATCTGTCGGTAGTCCAAAATTGGACAACTTTTTTTGAAGACAAGAAACGGTCGCATTTCCCCTCAAAGTCGATGACTCCTCTGACTGATTCTAATACAGCAACGTTTGTCATAGCATAGAGCGTCTGGTTAGTTGCAGTTGCATTCGGTATATTGTGCAGTGCTGACCAGCGTCCCCGAGATTAGAGTGTTGTGGCGCTCCCCACACCTCTGATACTGCTCTGTCACCTCAACATCTGGTACAACTGAATATGACGAAATTTGACAGCTTGTCAAAATTTCCTGGAACAATCATTTCCTGTATCGCTGGGATGTTCACTATTTCAACAACAATTATCCTGGCATATCCAAATGGACCTTTAAATGTACAAGGTCAATTCTCCTTGAAGATGGAAAGGCAACTTATTAAAATCGATTCAACGCAAGTTAAATTTGAGAAAATCTGGTCCAAGACTTTCCTCTGCCTGGATCTCAGCAAGCGGTACTTTGTCATCGATGAACCCTAAATAGTCATTTTGTATAAATGTCCCTTCCGGTCCACCTACTTGGTCTGGTTCGGTGGTGAAAATATGTTTCGTAGCCTGAACCAATTCAGTGCAAGACTTCTCTGGTACGGTCAGCAATTGCAGTACTCCTCTGGTACTGCTTGACCTATGATTTCAACACTTAATACAGATTAGTTTCTTCTTCTGTATAAGAAGTTAGGGTTTAACACATCTTGAAGTGAATGATAAATCAATTAAGGGCGTCGTCACATCGGACGACATATAAGTAACGACCAGCCTCTTCTCTGCTTCATTTTAAAACTTGCTTTGAGACCTGTATATAAACGCTGTCTGTAATGCATTCCTTGTGGTATCAGCTGTCTTCTTGATCTTTGGCGACTACATGGGATCTCCAAATCTCCTGTCCACTAAAGTAAATATGTCGCCTGAAGGCGGTTCCTTCTCTCAACAACTCTCCTGCCTTCCTGGTCATACTTGCACTCCTATCAATAATCCCCTTCCGCATAGCTAGTTTTTTGTCTAAAATAGTTGCATTCCTTTGTCAAGCGCCGAAACTCATCTTCGACTGGAATTACAGTCTGAATAACTGTCTTTATTTCTGTTTCGGAAAAAAAGCATCCTCGTCGAATTTACCCTCCATAAGCAATTTTGAATATTTGTTCTACTCCCAGATCAATACCAACGCTGCCAACCAATATGTAGCGGAATATATCCTCAGCTACACATATTCTCGCTATATTGGGTTCTTTAGGATATGTTTTTGTATTTGGAGTGATATCCCGCTGAATCTGTCTTGGGACTGGTGCTCCAGAGTGTGAAAAGCTTCTACCCAGGCGAGATAACATCTTATTCCTGGTTTCTTGTCGCCAACTGCATCACTGCGTCATTAACGGGGTGTTCTGTGATTGGCTGTCTGTCTGTACACTTTCCACCCAATGCTAAAGCCAATAATATCTCGAAGGTGCCATTAAAATTTTATTTCCAAAAGAGTGATGTAAGGGAGCTAAAATAATAGACGAGATCAACAATGTACAATAATCACGGTTACTCCAAATGTATTATTATATGATTAATCGACAGCGATGTTTGTGGTGAATGCCTCATGTTTGAGTACCAAATGTTTACTATCAAGTTTCAAAAATAGAACATGCTTCATATATATGTTATGGTATCTTATTTGTTCCAGTGAGATCAAAACACTTAGTATGATAAATAAAGTAATAAGATAAATCAACAGTGTAATCAAAAGGTGTGAAAGAATGATGACACTCCGATAGCTGCATATTAAAACTGAAACATAAATGTAGTTTTGGTTATACTTGTTTTTAAATGTTCATTTCCTCATTATCATTCTGCAAAGGAAGCAAAGTATCCAAATATAAATTATATGACTTTGCACAAAAGGAGTAAAGGATATCAAACCGACTCATTCAAAGACTCTAGTGCAAAGCATTGAGTATCAAAGTCCTTTAATATTTGCACAGGACGTTTTAATTAGTTACATGCCGCGACTGATATTTGGGCGTTCTGGAAAATAGAATGCCTCATAAAGTAAATTGATGAAGCGCATGGTATAGATAAAGCCTTATCATACAAAACCAACAAAACCCTTTATGCATCAATCAATGTATCCAACTTTTACTAAATTCAATTAGTCAAACGTCAGTCATATTTTCACACGGGAAAAAATCACTATGGTAGCCAGAGAACTGTTTTCAAAATGATTCTGCATATTTATTTACTGAAGCAATCAAGATTTACTTTATTTATACTAAGTTACTTTATGTAGTTCCTTTCAACAATGCAATGTGTTGGTTATAGTAATTTTGAAAATAACAAGGGGAAACATCCTCCTATTCAAAAGATTTGGTATTTCAGTTGGATATCCTGGACAGATTATGCACAAAGACACCAAAAAGGTCATTTACATATAAATATATGTATAGCGCTGAATTCAAAGAGGGAGATGGGTGTTATTAAAAACAAAAGTAGACGAAACGAAAAGGATGGATTTCATAGCTTTATTACCGATTTTGGTTCACAAATATGCTTTTCATTACTATTATCAATTTCAAACACATGTTAGGTGAATATTAAACTTCATTTTAGAGATTCAGGTAGAAGCGCTAAGCCACAAGCAATATAGTGCTATAAAAACTAAACAATAAAAATGCTTGTTATAAGGTGTAAAGGACGAATTTAATTTTTGTATTATAATGTACATGTTACATTAAGTTTTCAGAATCAAGAATCAAAAGATAATAGGAAATTTAAGAATATTTTTCTGAGTATTTAAAATTCACAATGAACTATGGAAATCTAATCCATAATCTTTCAATAAATTTATGTTGTTCCTGTCTTTCCCATTACATGTCAAATTATAGAGAGTAGGACAGACGCAAAGCAGGAATAGGTTAAAATTAGATTGAATACAACATAAATTCTGAAGTAAGGTATAATCGGTTAAAAAATTTTAAGGAAGAAAAGACACCTAATGAAACAAAAAAGAATGGACGAAAAATGTTGGATATGGACAAATTATGAAAAAACAAAGTTAAACAGGTGATGCAAAGATGGATGAGTGTATGATGAGTCAAGAACATTTAAGAAGAATAAGATAGGCAAACAAAACTGAGCGAGAGAAAGACTGGTGCAAATATAATGGAAGAGAGTAAGACAAAGGAAAATGGTGTTAGACAAGATGGACGATAGTAAGACAAGTGTAAACAAGGTGGAAGAGGTAAAGGAGGGAGAGGAAACAATAAGTAACAATTAGTAACACAGGTGAAGAAAGAAATGAATGAGAGTAATATTTGAGATGAAAGGACTGGTAATGCAACCATTGATGATGTTATAAAAAAATAGATGACGAAATGATGAGAGGTTCATGTATGTGAAGTATAGACATAAAAACAAAGTCTGGAGGAGGTAAAACATGTGATGATATGATGGGGGAGTAGAAACATAGGTAAATAAAAAAAGTGAAAGATGGTCTAACAGGTGAGAATGTGATGGGGAAGACAGGAAAAACGGTTGAGGAAAATTCAGCAAATTTTGAAACGAGGGTACACTGGATTTTTGTTCTATTGACTCATATGCTTGTCACAATTATTGTCAGCACAAGAAAAAGCCGTGCATTTGTGAAACAAATATTTGGCGTCCCCCAGCACCCATTAAAATATTTGTTGATTAGAAGGCTAATTTAAGCTATGACCCCTCAAAAACGATTTTCATATGAAGATAAAATAAAAGAAGTGTTTCATTTTGGTTCAGTTGTACAAATGTTGAACCTGTTTTTCTTTACTGCATGCCACTGTTTGTGGCAGCCTGCTTCCAGTGGTGTAAAAAATAAGATAGGAACATAAATAAGAATCATAATCCAGCCATATAACTTATTTCTTCGGCAAATGATCAAATTTAACCATGCAAACATGGTAAAATCCCCACACTTTTATTCCAGTTCTGCTTGACCTTTTCCACCCGAATCCAATTGTCCCACATCTTGACACCAGCTTTTGCTTGAAAACTTTACCTGTAAAAATGATATTAAAGAATATGCAGTGTGGCAAGTGTCATATATATATATATATATATATATATATATATATATATATATATATATATATATATATATATATATATATATTGGTCTGAAGAGGCCTCCGTTACGGATTACTGTCATCTCAACTGTCTGCGTGGGTTCGGCCAATGTTTTGTATGTGAGAAATCTTGCCAGTAACTTCTCATACGTGGGTGGTTCTTGCTGAGATTTTCCCGGGTTCTTCATCCACAATTAGTACTGGCCAACATGTATAGCCTATCTTGTGCTGAAAAATGGCATTGAACGCCCAACTCAACAACACAGGATATTCTTACAAATATGTGACATCTGTTTAAAAAATACAGATTAGATAAATGTCTTCTCATAAACTATATGATCTTTCTCAAACAATTCGCTAATATCTATACTTGTGTTACTTTCCTACTGTAAGAATATTTTGTGTTATAAGATAGACTGGATAAATGTTTTCAAAATTGTTTTCAAATTACATACCATTTGTGTAGAGTAAAATAGGTCAATCTCTTCAAGGGATTTGAATAAATGTGAGTTCCAGAGTAAATCTCGTATTCTGCATTATTTAACACATAATATCCATGAATTTGAACCATCAAATTTAATATACCTTTACTAAAACACTCAAAACAATTTAATAATCAGAGCAAATTCAAATTATTATCATCATTTTCTTTTACCAAGACTAAAAGGAATCTTGTATTTACCTCGCATGAAGGTGAGACTTGAATCAGTTCCTTTCTTGCAGTTGGTAGTAGCCTTTACATATATTCCTTCGGGTCTGTCTTCCAAATCTGCATCTAGAGAAGAGAAAAATCAATTATTGGCTATAAGTTATAGGTGTGGTACAGTTCAACCGCAAAATGTGGTATAATTCAGCTGAAACATGTGGTGCAATTCAGCTTAAACATGTGGTACAATTCAGCTGAATCATGGGGTACAATTCAGCTGAAACATGTGGTACAATTCAAAAATGCAACATACTGTACAAATCAACTGAAACAAGTGGTACAATTCAACTGAAACATATCGTATAATTCAGCTGAAACATGTGGTAGAATTCATCTGAAACATGACGTATAATTCAGCTGAAACATGTGGTACAATTCAACTGATACAGTGGTACAATTCAAATGCAAGTGCAGTACAGCTATAAAGTGTCTTACAATTAAACTAAAAGGTGTTGTATAATTCAACTGAAAGTGTCATACAATTCAACTGAATCCTATAAATAATGATTAATATTTATAAAGAGGAATTAAATAACGCAAACTGCATTTAAGATACAAGCTTATCTCAGCTGAGAAAGGAAAAAAGTAAAATGACAATTACGTATTAAGTGAAGTCATGTCAGAGTGTGTATCAGCTAGATACTGGTAGATTATATGATATCATGTAAATCACTAGCAGCTGAAATCAGACTCACACATAAGCATTCAAATTAGGTAAGTTAATAAAACATAAGAACACAACAGTTAGTAAAAGAAGAACAATACCAACAGTTGATAAAAGATGAAATGCACAAATAATGATATTAAATTTGAAACAACACCAGCAGTAAGCTGGAACCCCCCCCCCCCCCAACACTTACCATTGAGTCTCTAACAGTGGCTTCTAAAAAGCCAGATAATATGATGTCCCACATGTATAAAACTTTGATTAAAAGTGATCCCTCTCAAAAGTTTTATTTAGCTAAGATAGATAGATAGATAGATAGATAGATAGATAGATAGATAGATAGATAATCACCAGGTTCCTCAACATCCACAAGACGAATGCATTCGCCTTTGTTTCGGCAGAATTCACTGGATATTACTACAGGATCTTCTAGTTCGGCATGAAAACCTGTTCTAAGATTCCATTCCTAGTGAATAAAAACATTAAAATCAAAATTATAATGTGCAAAAACAACTCATTATTTTTACACATGAAGTCGATTTAACTGCTGTATAATCGACCAATGGAACTTCACTCTTATAATGGAAACTACATATTTCTGATTCAGTTATAATCTTAATTATGAAATACTAGTAACGATGTTGCTAGTTATGTCAAAGTTATCATCAATTGTTGATTTGCACCCAATATTGTTTTAAATAATGCTACAATTCAGCGATATGGGGAAAAAAATGCTTTTCTATTATTATCCAAAACTTTAATTTTCTTCTTCAATACTTTTTAAAAAAATCTGAATCAGTCAGGTTCTCATCTTTTTTTCTTGTCTGATGATATTTGAGATCACGGAATTTTTTTTTATTTTGCGCCATTAAGTTTCTAATCTGAAGGAAAATAATTTTACCATAAATAGATCTCTTTTGATTGAAACATTTCAAGCTCAACAAAACATGACATTATATGATCTAACCTCGAGTGAAATAAGTCAATATAGTGTCAGGGTAGTATCAATTGGTAACATGTGGTGAAATATACAGAGATGATTCATTTATTTATTAATTCATTGATTATTTGGCTGGTTGGTTGAGGAACTGACTGGCGTTTAACAGCCCAGCAGCATATGAAAATCGCATTAATACTAGGGATGTTAATATCGTTTTCTTTCCAAAACCGATTATCGTTTGTAGAAATCCGATTTTAAACCGATTATCGGTTTTTATCCTACATTGAAATTACAAGAAATATATTCTTATAATGCAAGTTAGTGAATGCCTCTTGGGAATGAAAGATATTCATTACATACCATAACATATAGACGCGCATCGTCTGAGGGCATGGAGGACGATATTGTGGCTCCACCAAAGGCATCAAATCATGAAATGAATTGGATTCAGCAATCGAAATTGGTAGCATGTTTTCAGCATCAAACTTAGCTACAGCAGCAGTAACTTTTTCTTGATGACTATCAGGACAGTTTCTTTGTGTTCCAATAAATGTTGTTAATCGCAGCTGAGCATTTGAAGGAGACACAATTCCGGGATGTTTGCTACGCAAATATGCATGCAATCCAGTAGTAGTACCACCGCTCCGACTTATTTGTTGTGAACATAGTTTACAGCGAGCCATGCTTGATGAAATGTTTTCAAAGTTTTCCCATACATTAGATTTATTTATACGACCAGCCATATTTGTAAACTTGAAAAGACACAATAAGCAGAGACCAGTCCTCAACAACAGAGACTGTAGCTATTAACAGTCTATTGTTGTCAATTTCGGACATGAAAGAACTTAGCGACCGGTCGGTCGACTAACTATTGACATCCTTCAACAATAAATGTATTCATTAACAAACACTCTGCATGGAGCGTTCACAAATTTTAAACAAACACACCTTACTATCTGCTGGCCATATTGTATTAAAATGTAAACACTAAACAAATGCATGAACGAATTTTTTTCTGGCATTTTTTAAAATTTTCATAACAAAAATGGTAAAAAATATTGAATTCGATTATCGTTTTGTAAAAACAAACACCGATAATCGTTTTCAAAACCGATAATTGGATTTCTGATTTTCGTTTTACAACCCTAATTAATACCAAAGGAATACGAGCAAAAGGCCTTGGCATTAAATAAGTGGAGAAATCTAATGCAAAGTTGTTTCTTTTTAAACAATAACAGAAGGCTAATGCAAATTTGTTTTTGTTTGTTTGCTTATCGATCTATAGACGGCTGGAATGGGGCTTATAATACAGAACACCTACCACATCTCTGATTTGACTGTATGAAGAAAAGAAAAAAACTTTTCTGAAATTCAGGAAAGGTCAGAGACCTATCAGAAACTTACCAAAGGATCTGGACACATGTAAGCTTTGCATATGTATTTGTACAATTGCTCTGATGCATACTGGAAGTCGATGGCCCTTACTTTCTCCAAAACATACCTGTAAGTTAGCAGAAAAGTAAGGAAGGAAGGTAAGAAAGTAGTCATCGAGGAGTAATCAAATATGTATAGTGTCCAAGCAAGCAATTACTTCCATAGGTGAATAAAAATGTATGTTAGTAAATAACTCGGTCATTCTAAATAATCCAATCCGAAGAGAAATTAAGCAAGAAGTGAATCACTTCTTAATCGTTTCAAACTATTCTGCATCTATATCGCGAGTAAACGTCATCTTTACCTGCATTCTAACTTTGTCAAATCAACATAATGTAATGAGCAGGAAATCCAGGCGCTAATTTTGTTTAAAACAGTTACAAATCAATTTCAGTCGTCGTAAAGCTTTCGGGGGTAAAGCGGCGTGATTGGTAGTACTAATACTAATGCCTCTAATTCGTAGACGGGGTTACGACATCGCAAATAGGTGGGTGGGTGTTGTCAACATTGATGGACAATCTCAATTTATTCATTAATATCTACTGTTATTTGCTACCAAACGATGACTGGTATGATTCTCTGGTATATTTTATATTCCCAGATAAATTGATAATAAATCATTCATTTAACTCTTTCATTTCACGATGTTATTATGCCAGGAATGCATGTATAACTTTCTTAGGTATTAAGCCTCGTTTCCAATTTTGGCACATTTGGAATACTCCCGTCGTTATCTCGCATAATATTTAGGGGTCGCTTACGACATCACTAATTTTGAACGCTAAAACATTTAATTTGTACTGCAAATTTTGACCACTGAGGAATATATTCGCTGTATGCACACTTAGCTAACACAATGGGTAATATACTTATTCAATTAAAATTCTTAATTTAAGTGTAGTTTTATTGCTATCAGTAGCAGAGTACGGTTGCCCCTGCAAGCGCTCGCTCGCAGAATTTGTCCTGTGGTTGTTACCCAGCGAACGGCAGAATTTTCCCTACCAAACGCAGAATTCCATGGGAGGTATAAAAGGCTTGTCAGCGTCTCCATTTCAATGCACATAATAAGCTGTGGGGGGGGGGGGGAAGGTGACGGACACTAGGGGCAGGTTGATTGAGGCTTGGGCCAATATGTCAACACTGACCATATTAAATGATGGCACCGGAACGCGTCTAAATCCGATAAACGGTGCCTTGTCCGCCATTGACCTCACCCTATGCACAAAAACACTAGCACAAGTGGCGGGATGGGAGGTGGATCAAACTGACCCCATGGGCAGTGACCACTTCCTAGTTATCACCACCCTGCAAATGACAGTGCAGTCGCATGTGCAAACAAACAACCCCAGGTGGAACTATAAAAAAGCAGACTGGGACTTATTTAAACAAATGCTAAAAGATGAAGATACTACCCAGATAGAAACAAATGACATAGACCAATACTATGAAAACATTAATTATATCATTAACAAAGCAGCATCTAGCAGCATCCCAACCACTACTTATAAGGCACCAAAACTTACTGTGCCCTGGTGGAATAACGAAATTAAAACAACACAGCAGGCTAAAAACAAAGCACTCAGGAAATTCAAGCGTTCCAAATTAACCACGTACTTTATGGAATTCAAAAATCTCACTGAGAAATTAAAAGAGCTGATTAAAAAAGCCAAAATGGAAACCTGGCAAGCTTACTGTGGTACGCTCAACCACAAAACAAACTCTAAACAAGTATGGGATAAGATTAAAAAGATTAGAGGTAAAAATACCAACAATACCCCCAAATTAAGCAACACAAACAGTGATAAAGAACAGGCTGACTTATTAGCTCAACACTTTACTAATATGAGCAAAAGCAGCAACCATACTAAAGAATTTCAATTACATAGGGCCATCGAAGAAAGAGCAAACCCAAAAATATTCCAAGACTTGGGACCCAAGGACTCTCCTTTAAACAACAAAATAACTAAATACGAATGGGACCAAGCACTCAAAACAAAAAAAGAAACTTCACCTGGGGAAGATAAAATAGGGTATATAATATATAAACAATTACCACCAAATATAGTTCTTATAATAATAAATTTCCTAAATAACATATGGGAAACAGGAAAGTTACCAAAAAAATGGAAACATGCGATAGTAATACCTATCTTAAAACCTAATAAAGACAGCCATGATGTCAACTCCTATAGGCCCATATCACTAACCAATAACATCTGTAAAATCATGGAAACTATCATCAACAACAGAATCAAGTCACACCTTACAAAAAATAACCTTATCTCAGAAAATCAATGTGGATTCAGAAACAAGCGCTCCACCACAGACCAACTTGTAAGACTTGAAACTGCTATTAAACTAGCATTTAACTCACAACAAAAACAGAGCAGAAACCTCATTGCGGTTTTTCTCGATCTCGAGAAAGCATTCGATCTAGTATGGACCAAGGTGCCTTATAGCCAAATTAAATAACTATGGCATTACTGGACGAATGTTTAATTTTATTCAAGATTTCCTAGCAAACCGCACAATTACAACTAGGGTAGGGGCAACTTACTCTGAGAAACACTCACTTGAAAATGGAACTCCACAAGGCAGTGTACTCAGCCCCACCCTCTTTAACATCATGATAAATGACTTAGATAAAAATTTGGCGACTACCAAAGTTGAATTGTCACAATTTGCTGACGATGGTGGCCTATGGAGAGCAGGCAACCCCTCCAACCACAAAAACATCTCTGAACTTCAAACCAGCTTAAACAATATTGGAAACTGGGCTAATCAATGGGGCTTTAAACTATCGCACCAAAAAACGGTAGCCGTACTGTTCACCCCATATAGAAGAAACATCAAATACCCTAAATTAACAATACAGGACCAAGAAATAAAATTTGTTAAAGTTGCAAAATTTCTGGGTATGTACTATGACCAACATCTCACATGGGCATACCATATAGAGGACTTAGTTAATAGATGTAGTCGGGATCTAAATCTGATAACGAGCCTAAAAGGCACACATTGGGGTGCTGACCAAGAAACATCCCTAAAATTATATAGAGCTCTGGTAAGATCTAAACTAGATTATGGCTGCCAAGTATACTCATCGGCACCCATAACACAACTCAAAAAATTAGATCAAATCCAAAGATCAGCACTATTAAAGTGTACCGGAGCTCTAAAAACAACATCGACAGCCGAGCTACATGTCTTAACGGGAGAGTTGCCCCTTTACTTGAGACGGCAAGAGCTCCTTTTAAAATATGTAGCACGGCTGTCCACCCACCCCGCCACACACCCCACCCTCCTGGCTATAAATAAAACCAACATCCCAATCAGGAAAACTTTGAAACAAAAACTACCTATGGGAAAACAATATCATCTCTTAAAGACAATAATACCAGTAGAACTAACTCCTCTAAACAATAACGTAGTGTACGAACACGAACCTTGGAACAACGTACAATCTAAAGTCAACACCTCCCTCACAGAAAAAGGCAGTAAACAAAATCAAGAACAAACTCTCAAAATAGAAGCCTTAAACATTATAAATACTCAATACCAACAATATACCAAAATATATACGGATGGATCTAAAATTACTAACCCATACAGAACAGCTGCTGCAATGGTCATACCAGAGCTCAACATACAAATAGGCAGACGTCTCCCAGACTACTGCTCTATTTACACAGCTGAATTCTGGTCCATCCTCAAATCATTACAATGGATTGAAGAATTCAAACCTAATAAGACAGTAATTATTAGTGACTCGCTTAGCGTCCTATCTTCAATTCAAACAAATACCACTAAATGCAGGGAAGATTTTCTCAATCAAATAAACGCCAAACTAAAACTACTAAATACCGGAAATACTATTGTAGAGTTCATGTGGATACCATCCCACATTGAAATTAAGGGTAACGAAATGGCCGACAAACTGGCTAAGGAAAAACTACACGAACCGAATTTCGAGCCGCTGCACTATAGCACAACCGAACTCTACAGTATAATAAACACCCAAATAGATATAAAATGGCAACATGATTGGGACAATAGTACAAAAGGGAGAGTGTTGTACACTACTGTTAAGGAAGTCAACAGGCACAAAAAACCGCCCAAGGGCTCACCTAAAGAGCAGACAATCATCAATAGGATAACTTTAGGAAAAACCAAGCTGGCCAACAGCATGGGAAAATATATAGGACCCTTTCCTCATAATATAAACTGCTACCATTGTAATACCCCGGAAGATCTACATCATATCTTCAACAATTGCAGTAAAACCAAACAAGAAAGGGACAAATTTAGATCACAACAGCAGAATATAAAAGCCCCATATACATACCCAGAAATTATACAAAATACCAATCCCAACATTTTAATGACACACAAGAATATGTTGGAATTGCTACAAAACATAGGAAAAATAGGAAATATATAAATTATCCATTAAAATCTCAAACCCAACAAACAACATAACAGGACCCTAATGCTTACATATAAACCATTACTAAGCCCCTTTAGGACAGGAAAACAAGAAACGGCCAGGACCGGGGTGGGGAAACTGGGCTCAACAAGGAATACCTTTGACGTGTCGCTTAACGGCCCCGGATACTTCCGGCAGAGGTCCCTTGTTGTTGCCTGGCCGCCGCGCCTCACGGACCGGTCGGGGGGAGGCGACTGGGTGTAGAAATGGACAATCCTTGACGTGTCGCTTAACCGGCCCGGGACATTTCCCGCAGGGACCCATTGCTACTACCTAAAAACCGAACCACACACCTGAACTAAACCAAGGGGCCAAAACAAATATGAAAATAGGGTCCCAATAAAACAAAAAGGGAAATAAAGAGCTAAAACACAAACAAGTCATGCTTACATATAAAACATTAATAAACCCCTCTAGGACAGGAAAACAAGAAACGGCCAGGACCGGGGTGTGGAAACTGGGCTCAACAAGGAATACCTTTGACGTGTCGCTTAACGGCCCCGGATACTTCCGGCAGAGGTCCCTTGTTGTTGCCTGGCCGCCGCGCCTCACGGACCGGTCGTGGGGAGGGGACTGGGTGTAGAAATGGACAATCCTTGACGTGTCGCTTAACCGGCCCGGGACATTTCCCGCAGGGACCCATTGCTACTACCTAGTAATCGAACCACACACCTGAACTAAATCAAGGGGCCAAAACAAATATGAAAATAGGGTCCCAATAAAAACAAAAAGGGAAATAAGGAGCAATAACACAAACAAGACATAAAAACAAAATCAATTTACCCAATAAATAACACCACAAGAAATAACAAGATGACACCAAAAACAAACACCATAGGCAGTAAGGATGTAGGTTAACACTCTACTCTCTCTTCTTTCCTCTTTAGACACTATCCCTAGATACCTTCTCATTAGGAGTACAACCAAATGTACAGTGTTAAAAACATAAGTATCAACCACACCGAAAAGCTTAATTAGAACCAACAGTTGCACCGAGAACGGAGCAACTTAACCAGGTAGAGAAATATGATAGAGACCCCAAATCAAGAACATATAAGGTAGTCTAAAACTCCAAAGACTATCAGGTCCGGCGACACAAGGTCGCACATCAAATAGAAAAAGGAAGAACGTAATTTAGATCCCGTAAAATTAGAACATATAAGGTAGTCAAAAACCCAAGACTATCAGGGCCAGCAGCACAAGGCTGCAAAACTAACTAAATAACCTAAGAAATATGGCATAATTAGAACCCCAAATAGAACATATAAGGTGGTCAAAGCCCAGACCATCAGGCCCGGCAACACAAGGTTGCACATAACAAAATTAGGAAAACAACTACACAAAAATACACATCGAGCACACAACATTATAAAACACTGTTACATAAACGTTGTACACTCAAAAGCAGCACAGAGTATATAAATAGGGATAGGGTACGTCCAAAGAAGCAGCCCTTGCCAGGCACTTCGCCTCGCCCGCAAAACCTGCCGCAGCAACTACACGTGCTTAGCACGTCCTAAAAAAAACCAACAGAAACAGAATGAATTAATATGAGTGTGTGCTGGAACTATTCCCACTCATATATGTGGCCCTACAATCACACAGTAGTAGCTCAATAGCTACTCCGATGTGACGGCCCAAGTAAATAGTGTTCCATGAACACATAAATGCCTGCAGGGTGGCGGCTCCATTCCCACCCTCAGGATAAAGTAAATAACCGTCTTTTGACGGATAAAACAGTGATAAGAGCCCTCGGGACGAATCACTTTAAACGCATAATGTCAGTCAGTCCACCAGGACCTGTTCGGGTTTTCGAGGGTCACGGTACGAGCTCCTTACGTTAGGAAAAAGCGTGGGAAAATCTTTTACTATTATTTTACTACGAATACCATATAAGAAAGTGCGCAAAGATAAGGTAACTCTTTTGTTTATTATTTTCCGCGAATCAGAATTACAGTTATATCACAATATCTACATAAATAAATGCAAAGAAAAATAATGTTTCTTTTATAGAACATTTTGGACAGATCTAAACTAAGTTTGTAATTCTACATCTGTGTATTAAAACCTTTATAGACATTCATTCATTCATTCATTCGTCATGTTTTAAATCAGCAACTCAGCTTACATATCTGCTTATCAGTTAAATAGCACTCAGACAGTATTTCATGATCCTGTGAGGTCAAGTCAAGTGTTTCTTGCAGACCTTGTTCAAATAATGATGTTTAGTACAATTCAATAGGAATAGGTTAGCAAATAATAATAATAATAATAATAATAATAATAATAATAATAATAATAATAATAAGTGCAGGTTTGAATATAGAGCAAATGAGTGTTTCTCAAAGCTCTCTCTAATAGCTATTTGTTAAATTGTAAAGCTGTTGAGTGTTTCTCAAGGCTTTGTACATATGTTGTTATTTAATTTGTTACAGCCACTGAGTGTTTCTCAAGGCTCTGTTTGAAATTAACCATATGAACTTAGTGAAAAGTTAGCCAATGTTCCAAAAAGTCCATTACTAAACATTAAGTTAAATAATAACATCTGAACCTTAAATTTGGACATTGATAAATGTTAATATCAACTTCTAACCTAAACTATTACTTAAATGACTATGTTTGTCCAATGGCATACAACCACTGTGATGTAAAACTTAATGAGTTATTATTTGAAGTGATGTATCTGATGTTTGAGTCTTAAGTATTTTTAATATCATACAAGTCTGTGACTTAATAAACCACCTGAAACTTAAATCTGAGTCTGCATTTCATCACTAGTCCCATTTTGATTGTAAGGATTCCCCACTTGATAAGAGAATCAGAGACCTCTTGGAGTTAAGGTCAAAGTTTAACTGGGCCTTTTACTCTGATGATAGTTTATCAGCCATATCGAACATAGTGGGTCATTGAGTGGTCACCGGAAGTGTTTTATTACGGCCAACGCTAGCCCGTAACAATATATTATTTTCTAAAAACATCCTATAATCACTGAGCAGATGATTTCAAAGCCGCATAATGTTCATTATTCTTATAGTTAGAGAGACAATTTCATATGTTGCCACAACGTGTAGTCCAATATCACTGTTACCTCTGTAATAATGGTGTTTCAATGTTTTCAAACAAATGACAACTGAACTTACTGAACCCGAGACGGGTTCTCTTACACCCTTAATGCATACTTAAGAAAGGGTCCCATAACGGAGTAATGTAAACCAGCCCAACCTGAAACACAGAATGGGACATTCGATATGTGTGCTTGAGTGTACGCGTGTAGCATCTATTCATCAGCTATATTCCCATATTATTTTCAGTAATTTCCCTCAATTCACTTTTAACTTAGTTGTTCGCATGCTTGGCATGTGTTGCTTTATTCTCAAAGAAAATCCACGTAAAATAAGACACAATCTTTATGAACTGAAAATGCAAAATATAACTAAGTGAGAAAACATACTGAAAAAGGATATTTTTACAGTCCGCAACTACAGAAAGTGTGCCATTTTCTCTGTCACCCGTTACCGCAGCAATTTGCTCCATTACAAATACATCTTAAACATATTAAATTAGTTAAAATATCAGTCCGTTTACCTGTCTTTCAGAAAATTTAGTAGAGAAACCACTCCTACTAAAGAAAGAACTAAAGCAGTCCACAGTGGATATATGGAGGCATCGGCATAATTATCCAGGATTTGGTTAATAAAACAGCACAGCCTCGGTAACAACAATGCTGTGTATCTAATTTAGTTACAGCAATTCAGCTAGGTAAAGCTTATTGCTTGTGCTACTAGTGACAACATGAGAGTCGATTAAACAATTCTAAAACACAAGCTGTGTATATGTGATTATTATTTTTAAAGTAGCTTTAACAATTTTTCCATCATATCGCTACGATGTCTGCAGTGAGGCAGTTTATAGTAATGTCAAGCACTGGGGCATCTTGTCGCAGACATGTAGCATGATGTCCCACCTAATCACATTATCCTTACACCACCGCTCCGGTGGCCTAGTGGTTAGAGCGTTCGCCGCGGAAGCGGGAGGTCGTGGGTTCGATCCCCGGCCGAGTCATACCAAAGATTTACAAAAATGGTACTAACAGCTGCCTCGCTTGACGCTCAGCATTAAGAGGTTAGTGTTAGGACTGGTCGGCCTGGTGTCAGGATAATGTGACTGGGTGGGACTTCATGCTACATGTCTGCGTCATGATTCCTCAGTACTAGACATCACTATAAACTGCCTCACAGCAGACATCGTAGCGATATGACTGAAAAATTGTTAAAGCTACGTTAAAAATCCTAATCAAACAAACAATTATCCTTACACCAGGCTGACCAGTGCTAACACTAACATCTTAATGCTTAGCGCTAACCGAGGCAGCTGTTAGTACCATTTATGTAAGTCTTTGGTATGATTCAGTCGGGGATCGAACCCACGATCTCCCGCGTCCCTGGCGAACGTTCTAACCACTCTATCACCAGAGCGGCAACGTTATTTAACTACTTCAAATAAAATTAATGGTCACTCTCAAATATATCATCTTTTCTACTTAGTATCATTCTAATTTCTTGTGTCCGTGACGATACCAGATCCATCAGTCCCTCACTTGACAGCATATTTAAGGAACATGGTTACCTTATCCCATAATTCTGTGTTTTCATACTGGTTTTTCCCCAAATAAATCTTTCAATTTTGAAAAGAGACAAATATTGTAAGCAGCTAAAGATGGCATCTATGACGGGTAATTTGTGGTTTGGGTACCAAATATTTGCACAGTTCGTATTAAACACGTGTATGTGCAATTCAGGAAACCTATTTCTAAGCACTCATTCCTGGGATGCATGAATTGTACCAGTTACTCTCGTTTATCATATTTTCTAGCAATACTGTAAACTCTTCCCTACTGCAATTTGTATGGTTTTACTTTTTAAAACAATTATATATAAATGGCACATTGGATAGATCCACAACGGTGTTTTGATACTAGAATACGTAAAGACCACGAAAACAGTAATCAATTCAAATCCCAAATGAGAATAAAATGACAGTAAGAGTTCAACAACTAGTGCTCTATTTCTTTCAGCGCAATTTAATTTAAGTCTTAGTAAATTGGTGAAAGGTTCAGTTTCAATAAGCTAGCACACATTTTCAATGAGCTAGACGCGTGCGATGTATGGAGTTAGAATGTAAACCTATGTGATTGTTTTCGGTCTTTTCAGACTGTGTTGATTACGCTAATCACAGGTTGACTGTATTTTCAAGATGTTCCCTGGCTCTTGACTTCATTAAGGACTCACTCATAAAGATGTATGTCGACATTAAAATGATGCATAGATTACTGAATTTCAGCATGAACACTGTATTCGGATACCTGTGTAAATAGGCAACGTTATGTCTAACAAAACAAAACACAATCAAACACCCCAACAAATTGAAAAGAGAAAGCATATTATATTGCAACAGTCAACGCTAAATAATAAATGACTTTAGCAGGTGAAAGTAATTGTTATTTAAGGCACTCCAGGAGATGTTGTATTTCAGTGCTCCTTACATGTAGAAAATGCGCATATTTGTTTAAAACAAGCTGTTGCCGAAACTCCTGGAATGTGGAAATTCGATAGGTGGCTACCTGATTATTCTTGGAGATTTAAACTTTAACTTAGACTGTCGTAAAAACCTGTATACATCAAAACTCCTAGATTCCATTCATGTTTTAAACCTCAAACAGTCATTTAGCCAGCCAACCCATAAACATGGTCACATGTTTGACTGGATTCTTCATAGACCTGATAATAATATTCAAGAGTCCTCCCTTGTATTCCACGAACTTGCATCAGATCACACCTGTATTATATGCCATCTGGACGTATCAGTCCTTAACCATCACCTTTATTTGCTACTAAGAGAAAACGCCGAAAGATAAATAGAACCAAACGAATGCATGACATCCAAGTAAACCTAACAGTTTGCTTACCTCCTACAGCATAACAACACGATAACTGCCTGCGCTGAATGCTTATAAAACATGCCCAAGCCAGCAAATGCAGAGTATCAATTCAAAGGTATTCTCCATTGTGTAGCAGTGTTAGGGACCAGTTTCACACTGCTAAAAGAGACCGCCGTAAAGCTGACACAGGCTTTGGTTTTCATCCAGACTCACTATTCATTATCATTAGCTAAGAAGAACATCTCACAGCAGTATTAATATCATGTGAAGATTGCTAACAAACTAATGGCAATGAACAAATTTACACCACTTTCAACTACGTTTTCTTCAGTCGACGTTCCAGCCCTATTTGCACATTTCTTCCATGACATGGTACAAACCATTAGGGCTAAGTTGGACAACACAATTTCAGATGACTTGTCACCATAAAGTTGCAATACAGAACTTCAGCGGCAACCGTTAGCAGCATTTAAACATGTATCTATGGATTTAATAATTACATTCATGATGAGGAATACACCAATTCCTACATCATTGCTGGTTGTATGCATATATTCAATATTGCTTCACGAACTGATGATATTAATACCTCTCTCTTTGCCGTGAGTTCCGAGCATTTATCAAAACTGCCATTGTAAAACTTCTGCTGAAGAAACCAGCACTCGACCATAACGATGTAAAAAAAGTACTGCCCAGTTTCCAATCTCCGCATTCATTAAAAATTCTAAGAACAAATTGTTCTAAACTTATAAAGATTATGTGCTGTACAAAGTCATCATAATCATCATTATTTATTATTATTATTATTATTATTATTATTATTATTATTATTATTATTATAAAGGACTATGAAACATTGAGATGAGAAATTTCTTGATCAATTCGTTTATCTAATTAATTTTGTACTCTTGCTATTCATTGTTTTCTACGAACTCTTTTGGTCAAACACTCTCATATGGTTATGAATAATAGAATGTGATATTCCAGTAATTTCTGCTACTATTTCCATTACTAAATTACTTGTAGGTCAATGGTTAGTTCTCTACTGCGTTTTGTTTACGTCTCAAGGGAGGTCAAACATTAGCACTTGCCACAAATTTTGCTTCAATATGAACTCAGATAATGCACACATAAACCATATTTGCAGAGTCATTATTCTACATATAGTTGCCCATTTGAAATCACATTTTACTAAATAAGATATGTCTAACTATGCCTCCTGGCACTATAAAGATATGGAGAGGTCGCCCGTCATCCACCCATCTATACATTTATGAATGAACTGATGCATCAATCCATTCATCTGCATGCATTCATTGTTGCTAAAGAATCATTTTCGATACCTCCTAACATCCGATGGGGAAATACTTCTATGTTTTAAACATAATTACTTGCATTTATCTTTGAAAATTAGAAGCTTTTTCCTGATTTCTGAAAATTCTCCATTCATCTACGCAGTGAAATTAGCAATTCAATAGTTTTATTCCATAGCCTAATGCACCTTTGATCAAACTGTTGGAGACTCAAATTACATAGTTTCACCTTACCCATACATGATTGCATCTTTGCATGAATCATTTTTGACGCCTCATAACAGCTGATATGGAAATAATAATAAATTTACATCTTTAGAGAATAACTGAAATCAAATTGAATATGTATATATTTTGTTGTGATGCAAGCGACCTCAATAGTTAAGAACACGATATTACAGGGTAAGGGATGTTACTGAATGAATGAGAAAATAAAGGAATTATCTAATTACATGGATAGCTTATTACTCCATGCCAGATTATCCAGTAGATCAAAAGACTCGGCTAACTTATCACGTGTCATTGCGACTATCTGCTGTTGTAGAGCCTCTGACAACTGAAATGGTAAAATAGCATGCCTTTATTATATCCCATGTATATGCATATCAATCGGGTTAAAAAAGAGATGAATTTTGTCAAATGACCTTTATTACATCTTTACATTTTGGTAGGTAAAGGTAACTTTGTAATATTGTAAAATTGTGTGTCATAAATGATAAGTAGGAAAATATTTACGCAATGTGTATAATTCCATCATCACTGATTCTTTACTATTCCAAAATTAAGATTGCAATATGTCCATAAATAAAATTGCTTTCAGGAGACAAGAAATCATAAACCTAAAATAATATTTGATAACATGTCGCTCCCTAACCTGTTGCAGTTCACGCCTGGTGCATTTCTCCTCTTCCAGTACGGCCTGGTAGGAACGGCAGGCCAGGTCTATCATCTCTCCGTTCGTAGAAATCTTGTACTGAAGGTTTATTATTTCCTTTTCTGTGCCTTTCTTCTTTTCAAGTTTCCTCTTTAGTTTTTCCTGACACTTCATCTGCTTCTTTTCAAACATAAGGCATTTCTGAAAGAATATTTGGTTGTGAGACATATTCAATGATTGAAAATTATTTAATTTGTTACCCGTATCTATTTCGTAACATTGTTTAACAACAGCGACACTCGGGACAAAATATTTACTATCCGAAATCGAGATAAATAATAAATCTTCTAAAAGAAAGCATATCTTTGTAGACCTGTAATCAAATTAATTGTGCCCCGCCTATTGTATGACCTTGCCTTGGAAGCATTCACGATAGAAGCTATTTTATCTTGTAACAAATTGAAAGATGTTAAAATTGCAAAGTATGTAAGAAATCACTTTATAAAGGTTCTATGAAGTAAACAAAAACAAATCGTATGAATTGTGTAGCAATTTTCCAGATGAACATAAAGTAAAAAAACTTAACCTCTCTTACTATCTAAACAGATATTAACATGAAAGGATTATATGCATCCATACTCTCTCTCTCTCTCTCTCTCTCTCTCTCTCTCTCTCTCTCTCTCTCTCTCTCTCTCTCTCTCTCTCTCTCTCTCTCTCTCTCAAAGCAATCGTATATAGACGGACAGATGATTTGTTTTAATGGTAGACATATATTGTAAAGACATATACCTTTTCAACTGCTTTCAGTTGCCTGATATAATCCATGTGACGTTTAATAGTGACCTCCAGCAAACATCTCTGTCTATCCAGCTGCTTAAATGCCGTTTCGTTAAATCTGAATGTGATATAAAATCAATAATAATAATAATAATAATAATAATAATAATAATAATAATAATAATAATAATATATTATTATAATATACCTCTCAAGACACTGTAATAACAAGTAATTATAACTCTCAAAACATTGTAGTAGTTACAATAACTGTCGCAATACTGGCATAACTTACAGCAGAAAAGTCAACTCTTCCTTACCAATTAACTAACCTTTATTAATCTCAGCAGGATATATATATATATATATATATATATATATATATATATATATATATATATATATATATATATATATATATATATATATATATATATATATATATATATTTGTGGCTCTCATTTCACATCTGCATATGAAAACTGTGCACAATGCTTTTTCATTATACAGGAATTGTCTTTATTGAGTTAAATATAAGTCACATGTTAATATGATATCGTGCATTTTAATGTTATAAAGAATACTTAAGAAAACACTTACACTTTGCTGTTTGTGTCACGACTGGCAAAATTTAGATCACTTGCATTGTTGTTACTGCTACCTTCAGTCTTGTAGAGGTCGAGCACAAAGTCTTTCACGAAGGCAAAGATTTCGTGTAATGCTGGTAGTCCTACAGAAAACATTGATAAAACAGCACTTATAATCTTTCAAATTTAGACAGGACATGGCAAATACCTCGGATAAAATGATGTCCTTTAAATGCTAAAATAGTTTCGTACAGGTGATAATAAAAGCCTTTGATTAATATGCATGTTGTCAGAGAATTAAGAATGATTTTAAACAATATACATCAAATTAAAATAAATTCTTCAGAGTTTCCCTAATAGTCTATAAAATATTTGAAAATGACTATTCATGCAAATTTAGGTAAAATTAAAAGCTGGACTTACCCTTCGCTAACTTTAAATAAGAAAGCGTCTTCATGACATCATTTAAGGACTTGTTTTCGCCACGAGTGAAATCAGCTATTTGTCCCACAAGGCTTCTAAATAGGTCAATATTATTGAAGCTGAAATATTGAGATACAAATAGATTATTTCAGAAACAAAATGTAATACCCGTCTGGTGATTATAATAATACAGGACACATAGTATGCTGGGTTACTTCCCTTAGCATTCTCAAGTATCTAACTGATATATAAAAATTCAAGTGTCAGCATCTGATCTTTATATAACAAACCAAGTGTCAGCATCTGAATTTTATATAACAAACAAAGTGTCAGCATCTGACCTTTATGTAACAAACCAAGTGTCAGCATCTGACCTTTATGTAACAAAACAAGTGACAGGATCTGACTTTTGTATAACAAACAAAGTGTCAGCATCAGACCTTTATGTAACAAACCAAGTGTCAGCATCTGACCTTTATATAACAAACCAAGTGACATCATCTGACCTTTATATAACAAAACAAGTGACAGCATCTGACTTTTGTATAACAAACAAAGTGTCAGCATCAGACCTTTATGTAACAAACCAAGTGTCAGCATCTGACCTTTATATAACAAACCAAGTGACATCATCTGACATTTATGTAACAAACCAAGTGTCAGCATCTGACCTCTTTATACCATATTCGATTTCATGTTCATAACTCATTTTTAAAATTAGGATTACACAGAATTGAAAAGTTACAAATATTAATCCCACCATGACATGAAGTACTTTAGAACAGACTAGCATTGTATAGCCTGATGATAATACTGTCGCCTAACTTCACTGTAATAACAAGTATGCAAAAAAAGACGAAAATTAATCTAATTTGCAAAAATGTAAATAAGAAACTAAATGTGATAATATATGCAATGATAACAATAGATGATTCGCATGAAGCTTCTGTCTATAATTTCCCTTGATGTGTTTCATAGATTATCTAAAAAAATTTAAAATTTGAACACCCCCTCCCCGATTTAATCTGGCACTGGAAAATTGCAATTGTGTCACATATATGTATATTCGTAGAGTATCCCTGTCCATAAGTAAAGTGTAATTATGTCCCAACTGTCTAATCGTGAGTATCTATATCCCACAAAAAGTGTAATTATGTCACAACTGTCTAATCGTGAGTATCCATATCCTACAGAAAGTGTAATTATGTCACAACTGTGTAATCGTGAATATCCATATCCTAACGAAAGAGTAATTATGTCACAACTGTGTGTTCGTAGATCAAGAAGACTGAGAGGCTAATACAAAATATGTCAATGCCAATAATAATAATAATAATAATAATAATAATAATAATAATAATAATAATAAAATAGAAGTTGCTAATAATAATAATAATAATAATAATAATAATAATAATAATAATAAAAAAAATAATAATAAAATAGAAGTTGCTAATAATAATAATAATAATAAAAATAGAAGTTTCTATATGATTATTATTATTATTATTATTATTATTATTATTATTATTATTATTATTAAAACACGCCAGAAAAAGCCATTGCCTCTATTTATTTTCTAGTGAGGCCGCAATCGCCTGTTCTTGCCTTTACATTCAGAATACTTACACCTCTCTATCCTTGTTGCAAACCAAAAACGTGGGTATAAGAATTCTCTCCATTTTTACTTGGTTTCCTGTTCCATAGTTACTTTAACTAATGGTCGATCTCAGTGTCACGTGTCAAATTATATAGTGACGTCATGATATTATCTTCACAGTCGGTTCACTTCACTTCGATGTGGTTTAATATTTTTCATATTACGCGATTCTGATTGATCCAAACAAGCTCATGAATTTTTACGCTGTATTCGATTTACTGATTGCCTGCGATTGAGGGAAAATTTAATTACCTTGTGTACTGGACTTTTACAATTGACATTATGGCGGACATTTTTCGATTCTACTGCCTGAACAGAACTGTGTAAATAAAAGTCACATCTGCCTCAATATGGTCCATTTACCCCCATACAGGTCGTTACGCGATGTATAGATATTAGTATGCCCTGAAAATTGGCTTTAAACACAAAACAAGAACAACAATTAAAACGGAATTGGTCAACTGATAGCATGCGTGTGAAACAGGGTGGGGGTATACCTGTAAACTGGGATCCACCCGATATAGAGGAATGGATTAAGTGTTAAGTAATAAGAGTATATATAAAAGAAAATCTGACCTCCGCTCACAGACAAATGGGAACATTCATCAGCTTCCAAACTGAAATAACATTACCAAACCATGGCAAGTTTACGCTGTAAAATATCTTATCATGTGATGCAATTCCGAATGTGTCTATCTCTACAAGGGGCATATAATTGACTGTTCCAAATCGAATAATGCAATCTTCTGGTTACATATATATTACTGTAAATCTGGAATATCTTCAGCCTTAACTATCCCTTCACATATCCAACAATTTGAATGATTAGAACTGAAACTGATATTGACATACTCTCGTTGTTAAACCTGTCTCTATGTGATATCATGCTGAACTTGCATTCATGCTGAAAAATTATATTGTTGAGACAAATATTCTATTTATACGGAATGACGATTGCTATTTGAATTCTAATTGGAGAGAAAAAAATATCTAATAAATATTGCGATTTACAAGAGAGCTCAAAACATTTCAGGAACTATTTTGTTAGCGTAACAAATGAAAATTGCAAAATTATATTTTCTTCTTTCACTCCAATTTCAAATAAAATTAAAAGAATGTGATAAACAGAATCCTAAATGGGTAAGCATTTCATATTAAATGTATGAAACTCGCTTTTTCTATCATTGGACTAGGCATTAATAAACACGTTTCATAAATTCAATATGAAATCATCACCCGATGTCCAATCTATACCGTATATGATCCAGTCACAACGTAATAATTTGGTTAAATGAAATAAGTGTGAACATTTATCTCCATGGAATAGAAGAAGAAAATGACTTTATTAATGATGAAAAAGAGGAAGAATATGAGTGTAATATGATACGGGAAAAAGAATAATGGTGTTGCCACTACTTTAATTTCTGTGAATAATAATAACAATAATAATAATTAGTGTTCCTTATGTTACCATTATTATTATTATTATTATTATTATTATTATTATTATTATTATTTGCAATAATGAGGAAATATGATGATGACAACGATGATGATGATAATCATTCTTTATGAATTGGTTTATCTCTTCCGGAAAATTCACTCCACTCATGACATCGGCATAATAGTCATTTCTGTTCAAATGCGGGATATTTCTATAATATTGTTATTCTTTTTATTTGCAAATCTACACAAAGCATGGCTCCGGTTCGGTTAAATTGTCGTCTTTTATTTTTATATTGATTTATTTTCTTTCAAACTTTCGGATGTTGTTTCCTTTTCTTATTCAGATTGGCTGGATTGGTTCATGCAGATGCAAAATAACATAGTAAACATCATGAATATTTCTCTTTCAGGAATCTTTCTAATAATTTCTTTGCTAATATGGAGAAATTTTGCCACATTTTGTACTATATATTTAGCTCTGTTATTTTAAGAATTCCATGAAATATCTATTATCGTTAAACCTATTGGTAACCTCAGCTTGGATCGAAATATCTTCTGAAGAAACTAAAAACAACAACCCAAAATATGAAAAGAAAGAAAAGTACGTGATACAAATATCCTAGTTTAGTATTAATGTCAATGTGGCTTACAACTTTTGCTTAATTTTCATAGAAAACAATGGGGGAAAAACCGATACAAAGTGTGTGGTGAGGATAGGCCATTTTATATCTTGACTCAAAAGATTGTGTACGTTTTCATAAATAAGAATAACAGTAACAACAAAATAGCTTCCAAAGATTAGATGCTATACAAAGTCCTCATTATTATTATTATTATTATTATTATTATTATTATTATTATTATTATTTATGTTCCAAAGTTACGATAACAAATGGTCTATCAGTACGTCATGTGACAAGTCACAGTGACGTCATTATATTATTATATATAATATGATTATATACAATCCAACAACAACATAATATTTTGATTATGTTAAATAAGTGTGAGCATCTATCTCTCTGAAGAAGAAAAGCAGAAGATTGTAATGAGAAAAGAACAGAAAGAGTGGAATAATAATGCTTTTACTGCTACTGATGATGTTTGTGATATTGCTAATGACGATGATGACAATAGCAACAATAATAATAATAACAGGAACAATAGCAACACAACTTATACAACTAATAATAATTATTTTTAAAAAAACAAGATAACGACGACGGCCAGTTTGATGATGATGACAATGTTAATCTTCATTTGTTATCTCTTCGGAAAATTTCACCCCTTTCATGACGTTAACGCAACAGATGCGAATCCATTTCTTTTATCCGATGAACATGTAAGCAAAGCATGGCAGCAGTTCCGCTAAATTGTCAGACTGAAAATCCCAATAGATTTATTTTCTCTACTTTGCGGTTTTTGTTTCATTTTATAATTCAATTCGACTGGATCGCTTCATGCATAGAAAAATGAACTTGGCAAACATTAGGTTACAGAGACACTTTCTTTTTCATGAATTCTTCTCGCGAAAAGTTGTTCATTTTTAGATTAATTTTTCAGATCCTGACCTTGATTCGGGGTTAGTGGCATAAACTTAAACAGGTTTTATTTTAATTTTAAAATGATTGGTTGTTGTCAAGGTCAAGATGAAACTAGTGAATTAAGAATTAAACAAACTTTTATTCTTCACATAGAATGACTGCTTCTCGTCAGGGTCATGTCAAGAGTACGTGATATAAGCAATCACGTGACTCCTCGCCCCATTTCTCTATTTCTCAGTTTGGGGATTGTTTCGTAACTGTGCATGAGACTACCATATAATCTTTGTTATAGTGCAATATGCTAGTTTGGGGCTTTTACATATGACGTTAAGTCATTTTCTTTTGTTATAACCATTTTTAAAAAAATACTTTTTAACTTTCCTTCAGTTCATTTGGACTTTATATAATTTATTCGTATTTCTGATAATATTTGATGTACTCATACCGAATTATTGGACAAAGTTTAGTAAAATTTTATTAGGATTTCCAACACCGGAGTTTTAAATATTGTTTTTGTTGTTATTCATCATCATCATCAGCCTCTTGACCTAGTGTAGTCGTTGAGGCACTGTGCTACTGAACATCTGACCAGTTCCCTCCACTTGACTCGATCATGTGCCAATGCCTGTATCTGTGCAAAACTTTTCCTGGTCCATTCTGTGATGTTGTCACTCCACTTTTTTTCTCTGTCTACCTCTCCTTCTATCACCTTGGGCACTACCCTGCAGTACTGTTGTGGATAGACTGTTGGCTCTAGTGACATGGCCATACAATTTCAGCTTTCTCTTTTTGACAATGGTGAGGGCGTCTTCATAATGGCCTACTTTGTGCCTGATGGTGTTGCGCACTTCTTCATTTCTGATGTGGTCCATGTAAGAGATGTCAATGATGGTTCTGTAGTATCTCATTTCAAGTGCCTGAATTCTTGGTTGTAATTCTGCTGTCAGGGTCCAGGCCTCACATGAATACAGAAAGATTGAGATAACTAGTGCTCTCAATAGCCTGATTTTAGTTTTGAGACAGATGTTCTTGTCTCTCCAGATGGGTCTTAGCTTTGACATAGCTGCCGTTGTTTGTGCTGCTCGTGACAAAATTTCTGCTCTTGATCCCTCTTCCGTGATTATGGAACCAAGATATTTGAATTGGCCCACTGTTTCCAGTTCCTGTCCTCTGACTTAAATCTTGTTTGAGATATGTTTGCCACTGTTTGTCACCAGCTTTGTCTTATCGGCACTTAACTCCATGTCAAATCTGGAAGATGTTTTATCCAGGTTCTTCACTAAGGTGGCAAGCTCATCTTCACTGCCTGCCAGTCCATCAATGTCGTCTGCAAAGCGGAGGTTGGTGATGTTACGCCCACCAATGCTGACTGTCCCACAGTGGTTTTCCAGGGCTTCGCTCATGATGCGCTCTAAGTAGATGTTGAAAAGCGTGGGTGACAGGAGACAGCCTTGCCGTACTCCAACTGTAGTCTTGATCCAGTCCCCCACAGAACATTGAGCAATTACTTCACTGGTAGCCTTGGCGTACAGCTGCTTGATGGTGTTGGTCAACTTTTGACCCATGTTGTACTGAAGCAATCCTGACTACCAGTCAACTTATAATTTAATAAAGTGCAATTGCAAATTTCATTAATGTTTGAGGGAATTTATAATCTTCTTTTATTGTTTTACAGTCCCTTCATATTGTAAAGTTTTGCCTGTTTCCAATGCAAATAATAGTAACTGTGGTAACAGTTTTTGATATATGACCATTGTACAAAACAAACGTAATCTGATACAAGATGTAAATCATATAAAAATTATTAGTTTAAATATTAATCATCCGGGTAAAGATTTTTGAAGCCCAGAGTGTACATGATATGATTGTAAATTGTTATTACTTACCGTCTATTTTAAGAGAGAAATAGGTAATTGTATCCATTTTTTTCTCATGTAAGTTCATAAGTGTCGCCAGCATGATGAAACTGTTCATCATCAATGTGAATCTTTGTATTATTTATTGTGAAATAATTGTTATTTTTGTCGTTTGAAATCGGGCGCCATGTTTACTACTGTGTATAGTGGGCGCTCGGCTTTCCACTAGGAGGCGCTTAAGTTAATCTTTCCGAATTCTACCATATATAGTCATTTTCTCGAAAATATTGTCGTGAATTTCCCGAGTGTGTTCCCAAAACCTATAAATAGGGGCGAGATCCGCCGTTTTGGCAGTTGTGGTTCTGCTGGACACCAGTAAAGGTCTCAAGATCCAACAAACAGAATAAAAGTTTCTAGTCATCCCATCTGATAATTTCAAGTTTTAATAGCAAGGTACACTACTTACTACCGACACACTAAATTTAGTATTCATAATGACTACTATAATGTTTCTCTGATATTGTTTCACGTTTATTTCCTTGCTATATTAAATAAAGGTCCAAATTAAGTTGTTAGGCTGACGACACACTGTCACTGTGTCATCAACACAACCGTCTGCTATCCATTGGAAATTTAGTATTCGGATTGGCACTATCGAAGTTCCTACTCAATTACATGTATCATTCTCAGATATAAAATTCCCATCCAATTTGTAGTGATTGTGTCGTTTCGATGGCGAAATAATATACCCGACACAACGACACACTTTGTTGTCACAAAACGACACACATTGTCGCATTCAATTCAAGCGCACACTATTGACATCCGGTTGCACAATACTGTGTCGCTCAAAACGACAAACTGTGTCTCAGTCGAGAATGCGACACACTTAACATCCGGTTCCAGACTGTGCCTCTAACACATTTACCATTGTACTAAAAACACAAACCCGGGTCTGGTTCCGAACGTTGATTGGATGCACAAATATCCTTACCACTTTGGTACGTCATACAAACACATTTTGAGACATACTAACTTATTTTTGTTGTTGTTGTGTGTGTACAAAATTAATTTGGGACAAAGGGAACATTGATGCTGATTATTTTTTACATGCAATATACCACTGAAACTAGTGTTTTAATATGCTTTATCAAAACAAATGTTCTTAAAATTAGTAAATATTATATTTCAGCATTTTGAGCCCTTAAGTTTGTGGGCAAACACATACTATCCTGGAAGTCATATAATAAACTGTGTTGACTATTTATATTTGTTTTCTTTTGTGTGTTTATTATCTAAATAGGACCTTTGTGGTGAACACACCATTTATTGACACTACAATTCACTGGAGAGATCTAGTAACTGAAAAAGACGTGAGTTGTCCATCTATTCCATTTTATCTGACCTTGACTCCTTGGCACGTTACAGTACTTCTTCATTGTGGCCCACAATGCCTCATGCCACACTCTATCAAAAGCCTTTTTGAAATCTATGAACACATGATAGATGTCTTGTTGATGTTGTGAGTACTTTCCACACAGAACCCTAAGATTGAAAATTTGTTCTGTTGTGCTTCTTCTACTACGGAACCCTGCCTGTTCTTCAGCGATTATTCTTCTGCTTGTGGGTTCAGTCTGTTCAAGATGATCTTCAGCATCACCTTACTAGCATGGCTGATCAAACTGATAGTTCTGTAATTTTGGCTCAGCTGGAGATTGCCCTTTTTTTGGAGTGTTATAATTAGTGACTGGGTCCACTGTGTTGGCCATTCACCTGTCTGCCAGATCTTATTGCAGATTTTTGTTAGTAGTTCTATCACTGATTCCCCACCATTCTTGATGAGTTCAGCTGGGATGTTGTCTGCTCCAGCTGCCTTTCCATTCTTCAGTGCTCTTTTTGCTGACTCCACCTCTTCTTTGAGAATGGGGAAATCATCATTATTTGTGGAGTTTGGAACTACAAGCACCTCTGGGTTTCCTGCGGACGGATGGTTGTAGAGTTCTTTACAATACTCAGTCCATCTTTCTTCAATGTCACTTGCTTCTGTGAGGCATTTTCCATTTTCATCTTGAATGGTACTGACTCTTGGTTGCTTCTTTCTGGTGAGGTCTTTCACAGTTTGGAATGGCTTTTTGCTGTTATTCTTTATCAGACTGTTATCTATTTCTGCGCACTGTTGTCCAATCCAATCTTCGTTTGCTTTTATCAATTTTTTTCTGACATTCTTGTTTATTTCTCGATATTCCACTGCCCCTGTTGTGTGTCTGGTGTTTTTTTAGGACTCTTCGGGCATCACACAGATTCAGAATCTCTTCTGTAACCCAGGGTTTTTTCTTTGGGCGATGGAGGCCAATGATGTCCTTGGCAACTGTTGAAAGTGTCTGTCATCACTTTAACATCAACATCCATCACACGGAGTGGAGCAAATTTTCCTCCAATTGTGGCTTGGAATGACTTGCAGATGTTAGGGTCCTTCAGTTGTTCAAGGTTGAATTTGAGCCTGATTTTCTTTGGCTTGTTAATTTTCTTTTTTGTTGTTATTATTGTAGGGTTTAACGCCATTTTTCACCACACGATTGGCTGTACATGGCGGCCAGTATTAATGGTGGAGGAAGAAACCGGGGAAAACCCCAGGAAAGAACCACCGACCCACGAGAAGCTGCTGGCAAGCTTTCTCGCACACCCACGTTAAATAGTGTTTGTACAAGGGACTGTAGATAAGAAGAAAGCAGACTTCAGTATACTTCATCGTCTTCTATCTTGGATTATCTAATAAGACTCGAACTTGAATCTATTAGAACATTTTATTACTAGGACTTCTGTATTTTAATTTGTGAATTATTCTTTGATTACATTTGGATTTGATTCTTAAAAATAATTTCTTTTTTCATTTTTATAATATTTTTCCAGGGAAACAAATTATTTTTTAAACTTTACAAAGCTTGTTGTTTTCAGCTTTTCTGTGAAACTGTTTATTGGAGCCTAAACAAGTAACACATGTACCGCAGTACTTATGTCATTACCTTTCGTTTTTCCGACATCTACTTTCAAAAATTATACTTTAATTTTTGACACACTGAACATTAATTTAATTTTAGGGTTAATATTATTTAGACCGTGTATGAAACAGTAGAGGTTTTTAGATGACTGAATCAAGATCATGAAAATATTATCTATAAATCGTAGTCACACATCCGGTTTCTAACGGCATTGATTCAAGAAGTCATTTTCTAATATTCACATCCGGTTTCTAATGACATTTATTGAAGATGTAATTTTCTAATATTCACATCCGGTTTCCAACGGCATTGATTCAAAAAGTAATTTTCTGATATTTACATGAATAGCGATGGATCATAAGGAGTCGTCGAATTACTCGTTTCGGTATCTACCTGTTTTACACAGTTCAAAATCACCAAATCGTAAACGTTTATTTCAAGAACGCTTGCAATTAAATCTTCTAAACGTTTCCCTAGATAGTTCGCCTATAATCTCATATCTGCAATTACTTGAAATGCTCCCCCTTCTCTTTGGCCAAAACAATCAAAACAAGACGCTTGTCTGAAATCCTTCCCATCTGGTCCTGCTAACATGATAGTGTTTCTGTCGTTTTTTTTCTGTCGAAGCGATGTGAAATTTCTAACCTTCATTCCCATGCTTGTATCCATTCATGCGAACTGCTGTAACATTTATTGAGTCGTGTTCCAAAGACAACGTCTAACGGCACGTCTACCTTCCTTTCCATTATCATGAAGTAGGGAGTACAACCTGAGAGCGGCATGCCATTTCTAGTTTCGGGAGGTGTTCGTCCCAGTCTCTTTTGGTTTTCTTCAACAAACGCAGATAGCATGCTTTCTAACTTTCGGTTCATCCTCCTGAGCCTCGTTATCTTAATTCCAAGGAAACAACACCTTTCACGAAAAATTATAATCGATAACAGTCAGCTTTGATCCGTGTGAATCTGTCTTGGCACACCAAAACGCATGACGACTTCTTCGTCTTTCAGTTGCTTACAATGTTTGTAGATTGTAGATTCCTAGCAAGGCAGTTACCGTATTTTCGCGCATATATGACGCGCCTATTTATAAGACGCACCAGTGTATAAGACGCGAGTTTTTACGATTTGTGTATTAAACAAAATTACATAAGACGCACGCGGCCTAGCCATCTGCCGCACTGAACAATTTATATCCAGTGGTTTCCTTTCCTTTATCATAAATGAAAAGTTGTCCAATGTTTCATCACCCGTCTGATGTAAATAAAAGGCTTCGTTACCATTTTTAGTTTAGATCAAAGAATTGTCTGAGGCAGGACCGCAAGGATGATTGTTTATTCTTATCTGCCGCCGGGCCAATAGCGGATGGGTTGAGTACCTGGTATCTAGATTCTAGAACAATAAACGCCAGCTGTAAAGGCGGCTTCATTGATCTGCTAGGCCAAGTCTTCAGCGAGTGGGATTAGTACCGTACATAGACCAATAAATACCCGATGTATGCGGTTAGCATATACAAACGTGGGAAAAGTCTCTTGTTACCGGTATATATAAATGAGTGATCAATTTGCTTAGCATTTTTAAATTTATAAAATTGTCACGATGCCGAAGCGAAAATCATATATGGCCGACTTTAAATTATCACGCCAGCTGGTCGACAACGTCGTGCAACGTACGTAGAGGCATGTAATTGGGTTCTTCGGGCATGGGAGAAAGTGAATATTACGACAATCATCAATGGCTTCAGAAAGTGTGGGATACTTCCCGAATCGGCCAGCTATATTGGTTCTTCGGACGACGACGCAGTTGCATCTGATACCACTGACGCCTATGAGGATCAATTAGCATCAGTGATGGAGTTATTCCGCGACGACGACAGTGAATTTGATTCAAGTTTCAGTGGATTTGAAGCCGAAACTGATGACGATGAAGATGAAGATGAATAGAACAATATGGTACATTGATTTTTGATCAAGTCAAAATCCTATTTAGTAAAAGTTTATTATATTGTGTTTAATAAAAAGTTTAAATATATGGTATAACTAATTTTCATATTTAAGTCCAATATTGAACAAATTCTTGTCTTGTTTTCGAACTATTTAATCTTGCCTTATTTTCGAACGCATCCACCAAAGATACTAAAACTTTTAGTATCTTTGAACCCAACCGGATGTATAGGTAATATAGCCGCCGTAGGTTTTGCTGTCATAATTAATAACATTAAACAAAACTATTTAAACATACTATATTATATAAATTTAAAACATTTACTCCGACTAAACGTAGATCTTCAATAATTACGGTATACAAAACATTGAAACGAAAGGATTTTAAATTTGAAGTGGCCTGCACTGGATTGGTACACGTGGTAATTACTGAACACTTACCCAATTGTTTTTACAACTAGGAATGAAAATCGTGAAACGTGAATATCGACCGCAATAATCGTCCTTCAATATCACACACTGTACCGTTCGTTCGTGTTAAAAAATACTTTCCGTATTTTCGCAGATATAAAACGCACCTAAGTTTAAGACGCACCATATATAAGACGCAGATCTGGCGACATGTGTAACAAATATTTTATATAAGACGCACCCATATGTAAGACGCGCCCTAGTATAAAACCTTGTATAAGGCGCGTCTTATATACGCGACAATACGGTAATACCTCAGTCCATTTCATAATGTAATCAGCGATAACTAGAATGTAAACATTTAGATTTCGGAAGTGGCCCCAAGATGTCAGCAGCTTTATGTTCTATCGGAAATCTTGATGCAATCAACTGCATTGGAGCTCGCCCGTCCTATCCTGATGACTTTGGAGTCGCACAAGCCCCAGTAATACTCTTTTCCGATCTTTGCTATAATTTTTCTAATGCCACGGTGTTAGTCACTGCCAGGATCATCAACCATAAGTAGAACATTTCTCTTTTCTTGTGGAATAATAGTCTAACTGTGAATTTCTCCCCATCATGCGACTCCCATTTGCGACGGAGTATGGCATTCTTTATCTCTAGTTAGTCATACATACTCCAGATGAGTTTCAACACCTCTCCAAATATGGCAACTTCTTACCATGATGGTCGTTCTTGCTTTTCTTCCAGCGCATTACAATTACGACCACCTGGTCCGATATCTGAATCACTATCACGGGACGTCTGTATCGCTACTACTGGCATATCAGTTACAACACCTCTCTCTAACTAGATATGTCGGTAGTCCAAAATTGGACAACTTTTTTGAAGACAAGAAACGGTCACATTCCCCTCAAAGTCGATAACTCCTCTGACTGCTTCTAAGACAGCAATGTTTGTCACAGTATAGAGCGTCTGGTTAGTTGCAGTTGCATTAGGTATATTGTCCGGTTCCGACCAGCGTCTCCGAGACTAGAGTGTCGTTACTTACCCCATATCTCTGATAGTGCACTTTCACCTCCACATCCGGTACAACAAAAGATGACGAAATTTGACAGCTTGTCAAAATTTCCTGGAACAATTATTTCCTGTATCGCTGGGATGTTCACTATTTCAACAACAATTATCCTGGCATATCCTAATGGTCTGTTAAATGTACAAGGTCAATTCTCCTTGAAGATGGAAAAGCAACTTATTACAATCGATTCAACGCAAGTTAAATTTGAGAAAATCTGGTCCAAGACTTTCCTCTGCCTGGATCTCGGCAACAGGTACTTTGTCATCGATGAACTCTAAATAGGCTTTTTGTTTAAATGTCCCTTCCCGTCGACCTACTTGGTCCAGTTCGGTGGTGAAAATATCTTTTTCGTAGCCTGAACCAATTCAGTGCAAGACTTCTCTGCTACTGTCAGCAATTGCAGTACTTCTCTGGTACTGCTTGACGTCTGATTGAAACATTTATTACAAATTTGTTTCTTGTTCTGTACACGAAGGTAATGTTTAACACATCTTGAAGTGAATGATAAATCTATTAAGGGTGTCGTCACATCGGACGCCATATAAGTAGCGACCAGACTCTTCTCTGCTTCGTTTTAAAATTTGCTTTGAGACTTGTATATAAATGCTGTTTGTAATGCATCCCTTGTGGTATCAGCTGTTTTCTTGATCTTTGGCTAATACATGGGATCTCAACACCGCCTGTCCACTAAAGTGAATATGTCACCTGAAGGCGGTCCCTTCTCTCAACAACTCTCCTGCCTTCCTGGTCATACTTGCACTCCTATCAATAATCCCATTCCGCATAGCTAGTTTTTTTTTTCTAAAATCGTTGCATTCCTTTGTCAAGCGCCGAAACTCATCTTCGACAGGAATTACTGTCTGAATAACTGTCTTTATTTCTGTTTCGGAAAAAAAGCATCCTCGTCGAATTTACCCTCCATAAGCAATTTTGAATATTTGTTCTACTCCCAGATCAATACCAACGCTGCCAACAAATATGTAGTGGTATATATCCTCAGCTACACATATTCTCGCTATATTGGGTTCTTTAGGATATGTTTTTGTATTTGGAGTGATATCCCGCTGAATCTGTATTGGGACTGGTGCTCCAGAGTGTGAAACGTTTCTACCCATGCGAGATAACATCTTATTCCTGGTTTCTTGTCGCCAACTGCATCACGGCGTCATTAACGGGGTGTCCTGTGATCGGCTGTCTGTCTGTACACTTTCCACCCAATGCTAAAGCCAATAATATCTCGAAGGTGCCATTAAAATTTTATTTCCAAAAGGGTGATGTAAGGGAGCTAATATAATAGACGAGATCAACAATGGACAATAATCACGGTTACTCCAAATGTATTGTTATATGATTAATCGACAGCGATGTTTGTGGTGAATGCCTCATGTTTGAGTACCAAATGTTTACTATCAAGTTTCAAAAATAGAACATGCTACATATATATGTTATGGTACCTTATTTGTTCCAGTGAGATCAAAACACTTAGTATGATAAATAAAGTAATAAGATAAATCAACAGGGTAATCAAAAGGTGTGAAAGAATGATGACACTCCGATAGCTGCATATTAAAACTGAAACATAAATGTAGTTTTGGTTATACTTGTTTTTAAATGTTCATTTCCTCATTATCATTCTGCAAAGGAAGCAAAGTATCCAAATCTAAATTATATGACTTTGCACAAAAGGACGAATGGATATCAAACCGACTCATTCAAAGACTCTAGTGCAAAGCATTGAGTATCAAAGTCCTTTAATATTTGCACAGGACGTTTTAATTAGTTACATGCCGCGACTGATATTTGGGCGTTCTGGAAAATAGAATGCCTCATAAAGTAAATTGATGAAGCGCATGGTATAGATAAAGCCTTATCATACAAAACCAACAAAACCCTTTATGCATCAATCAATGTATCCAACTTTTACTAAATTCAATTAGTCAAACGTCAGTCATATTTTCACACGGGAAAAAATCACTATGGTAGCCAGAGAACTGTTTTCAAAATGATTCTGCATATTTATTTACTGAAGCAATCAAGATTTACTTTATTTATACTAAGTTACTTTATGTAGTTCCTTTCAACAATGCAATGTGTTGGTTATAGTAATTTTGAAAATAACAAGGGGAAACATCCTCCTATTCAAAAGATTTGGTATTTCAGTTGGATATCCTGGACAGATTATGCACAAAGACACCAAAAAGGTCATTTACATATAAATATATGTATAGCGCTGAATTCAAAGAGGGAGATGGGTGTTATTAAAAACAAAAGTAGACGAAACGAAAAGGATGGATTTCATAGCTTTATTACCGATTTTGGTTCACAAATATGCTTTTCATTACTATTATCAATTTCAAACACGTTAGGTGAATATTAAACTTCATTTTAGAGATTCAGGTAGAAGCGCTAAGCCACAAGCAATATAGTGCTATAAAAACTAAACAATAAAAATGCTTGTTATAAGGTGTAAAGGACGAATTTAATTTTTGTATTATAATGTACATGTTACATTAAGTTTTCAGAAACAAGAATCAAAAGATAATAGGAAATTTAAGAATATTTTTCTGAGTATTTAAAATTCACAATGAACTATGGAAATCTAATCCATAATCTTTCAATAAATTTATGTTGTTCCTGTCTTTCCCATTACATGTCAAATTATAGAGAGTAGGACAGATGCAAAGCAGGAATAGGTTAAAATTAGATTGAATACAACATAAATTCTGAAGTAAGGTATAATCGGTTAAAAAATTTTAAGGAAGAAAAGACACCTAATGAAACAAAAAAGAATGGACGAAAAATGTTGGATATGGACAAATTATGAAAAAACAAAGTTAAACAGGTGATGCAAAGATGGATGAGTGTATGATGAGTCAAGAAACATTTAAGAAGAATAAGATAGGCAAACAAAACTGAGCGAGAGAAAGACTGGTGCAAATATAATGGAAGAGAGTAAGACAAAGGAAAATGGTGTTAGACAAGATGGACGATAGTAAGACAAGTGTAAACAAGGTGGAAGAGGTAAAGGAGGGAGAGGAAACAATAAGTAACAATTAGTAACACAGGTGAAGAAAGAAATGAATGAGAGTAATATTTGAGATGAAAGGACTGGTAATGCAACCATTGATGATGTTATAAAAAAATAGATGACAAAATGATGAGAGGTTCATGTATGTGAAGTATAGACATAAAAACAAAGTCTGGAGGAGGTAAAACATGTGATGATATGATGGGGGAGTAGAAACATAGGTAAATAAAAAAAAAGAAAGATGGTCTAATAGGTGAGAATGTGATGGGGAAGACAGGAAAAACGGTTGAGGAAAATTCAGCAAATTTTGAAACGAGGGTACACTGGATTTTTGTTCTATTGACTCATATGCTTGTCACAATTATTGTCAGCACAAGAAAAAGCCGTGCATTTGTGAAACAAATATTTGGCGTCCCCCAGCACCCATTAAAATATTTGTTGATTAGAAGGCTAATTTAAGCTATGACCCCTCAAAAACGATTTTCATATGAAGATAAAATAAAAGAAGTGTTTCATTTTGGTTCAGTTGTACAAATGTTGAACCTGTTTTTCTTTACTGCACGCCACTGTTTGTGGCAGCCTGCTTCCAGTGGTGTAAAAAATAAGATAGGAACATAAATAAGAATCATAATCCAGCCATATAACTTATTTCTTCGGCAAATGATCAAATTTAACCATGCAAACATGGTAAAATCCCCACACTTTCATTCCAGTTCTGCTTGACCTTTTCCACCCGAATCCAATTGTCCCACATCTTGACACCAGCTTTTGCTTGAAAACTTTACCTGTAAAAATGATATTAAAGAATATGCAGTGTGGCAAGTGTCATATATATATATATATATATATATATATATATATATATATATATATATATATTGGTCTGAAGAGGTCTCCGTTACGGATTACTGTCATCTCAACTGTCTGCGTGGGTTCGGCCAATGTTTTGTATGTGAGAAATCTTGCCAGTAACTTCTCATACGTGGGTGGTTCTTGCTGAGATTTTCCCGGGTTCTTCATCCACAATTAGTACTGGCCAACATGTATAGCCTATCTTGTGCTGAAAAATGGCATTGAACGCCCAACTCAACAACACAGGATATTCTTACAAATATGTGACATCTGTTTAAAAAATACAGATTAGATAAATGTCTTCTCATAAACTATATGATCTTTCTCAAACAATTCGCTAATATCTATACTTGTTACTTTCCTACTGTAAGAATATTTTGTGTTATAAAATAGACTGGATAAATGTTTTCAAAATTGTTTTCAAATTACATACCATTTGTGTAGAGTAAAATAGGTCAATCTCTTCAAGGGATTTGAATAAATGTGAGTTCCAGAGTAAATCTCGTATTCTGCATTATTTAACACATAATATCCATGAATTTGAACCATCAAATTTAATATACCTTTACTAAAACACTCAAAACAATTTAATAATCAGAGCAAATTCAAATTATTATCATCATTTTCTTTTACCAAGACTAAAAGGAATCTTGTATTTACCTCGCATGAAGGTGAGACTTGAATCAGTTCCTTTCTTGCAGTTGGTAGTAGCCTTTACATATATTCCTTCGGGTCTGTCTTCCAAATCTGCATCTAGAGAAGAGAAAAATCAATTATTGGCTATAAGTTATAGGTGTGGTACAGTTCAACCGCAAAATGTGGTATAATTCAGCTGAAACATGTGGTGCAATTCAGCTTAAACATGTGGTACAATTCAGCTGAATCATGGGGTACAATTCAGCTGAAACATGTGGTACAATTCAACTGCAACATACTGTACAAATCAACTGAAACAAGTGGTACAATTCAACTGAAACATATCGTATAATTCAGCTGAAACATGTGGTAGAATTCATATGAAACATGACGTATAATTCAGCTGAAACATGTGGTACAATTCAACTGATACAGTGGTACAATTCAAATGCAAGTGCAGTACAGCTATAAAGTGTCTTACAATTAAACTAAAAGGTGTTGTATAATTCAACTGAAAGTGTCATACAATTCAACTGAATCCTCTAAATAATGATTAATATTTATAAAGAGGAATTAAATAACGCAAACTGCATTTAAGATACAAGCTTATCTCAGCTGAGAAAGGAAAAAAGTAAAATGACAATTACGTATTAAGTGAAGTCATGTCAGAGTGTGTATCAGCTAGATACTGGTAGATTATATGATATCATGTAAATCACTAGCAGCTGAAATCAGACTCACACATAAGCATTCAAATTAGGTAAGTTAATAAAACATAAGAACACAACAGTTAGTAAAAGAAGAACAATACCAACAGTTAATAAAAGATGAAATGCACAAATAATGATATTAAATTTGAAACAACCCCAGCAGTAAGCTGGAAACCCCCCCCCCCCCAACACTTACCATTGAGTCTCTAACACTGGCTTCTAAAAAGCCAGATAATATGATGTCCCACATGTATAAAACTTTGATTAAAAGTGATCCCTCTCAAAAGTTTTATTTAGCTAAGATAGATAGATAGATAGATAGATAGATAGATAGATAGATAGATAGATAATCACCAGGTTCCTCAACATCCACAAGACGAATGCATTCGCCTTTGTTTCGGCAGAATTCACTGGATATTACTACAGGATCTTCTAGTTCGGCATGAAAACCTGTTCTAAGATTCCATTCCTAGTGAATAAAAACATTAAAATCAAAATTATAATGTGCAAAAACAACTCATTATTTTTACACATGAAGTCGATTTAACTGCTGTATAATCGACCAATGGAACTTCACTCTTATAATGGAAACTACATATTTCTGATTCAGTTATAGTATTCTTAATTATGAAATACTAGTAACGATGTTGCTAGTTATGTCAAAGTTATCATCAATTGTTGATTTGCACCCAATATTGTTTTAAATAATGCTACAATTCAGCGATATGGGGAAAAAAATGCTTTTCTATTATTATCCAAAACTTTAATTTTCTTCTTCAATACTTTTAAAAAAAATCTGAATCAGTCAGGTTCTCATCTTTTTTTCTTGTCTGATGATATTTGAGATCACTGAATTTTTTTTTATTTTGCGCCATTAAGTTTCTAATCTGAAGGAAAATAATTTTACCATAAATAGATCTCTTTTGATTGAAACATTTCAATCTCAACAAAACATGACATTATATGATCTAACCTCGAGTGAAATAAGTCAATATAGTGTCAGGGTAGTATCAATTGGTAACATGTGGTGAAATATACAGAGATGATTCATTTATTTATTAATTCATTGATTATTTGGCTGGTTGGTTGAGGAACTGACTGGCGTTTAACAGCCCAGCAGCATATGAAAATCGCATTAATATTTAATACCAAAGGAATACGAGGAAAAGGCCTTGGCATTAAATAAGTGGAGAAATCTAATGCAAAGTTGTTTCTTTTTAAACAATAACAGAAGGCTAATGCAAATTTGTTTTTGTTTGTTTGCTGATCGATCTATAGACGGCTGGAATGGGGCTTATAATACAGAACACCTACCACATCTCTGATTTGACTGTATGAAGAAAAGAAAAAAACTTTTCTGAAATTCAGGAAAGGTCAGAGACCTATCAGAAACTTACCAAAGGATCTGGACACATGTAAGCTTTGCATATGTATTTGTACAATTGCTCTGATGCATACTGGAAGTCGATGGCCCTTACTTTCTCCAAAACATACCTGTAAGTTAGCAGAAAAGTAAGGAAGGAAGGTAAGAAAGTAGTCATCGAGGAGTAATCAAATATGTATAGTGTCCAAGCAAGCAATTACTTCCATAGGTGAATAAAAATGTATGTTAGTAAGTAATTCAGTCATTCTAAATAATCCAATCCGAAGAGAAATTAAGCAAGAAGTGAATCACTTCTTAATCGTTTCAAACTATTCTGCATCTATATCGCGAGTAAACGTCATCTTTACCTGCATTCTAACCTTGTCAAATCAACATAATGTAATGAGCAGGAAATCCAGGCGCTAATTTTGTTTAAAACAGTTACAAATCAATTTCAGTCGTCGTAAAGCTTTCGGGGGTAAAGCGGCGTGATTGGTAGTACTAATACTAATGCCTCTAATTCGTAGACGGGGTTACGACATCGCAACTAGGTGGGTGGGTGTTGTCAACATTGATGGACAATCTCAATTTATTCATTAATACCTACTGTTATTTGCTACCAAACTATGACTGGTATGATTCTCTGGTATATTTTATATTCCCAGATAAATTGATAATAAATCATTCATTTAACTCTTTCATTTCACGATGTTATTATGCCAGGAATGCATGTATAACTTTCTTAGGTATTAAGCCTCGTTTCCAATTTTGGCACATTTGGAATACTCCCGTCGTTATCTCGCATAATATTTAGGGGTCGCTTACGACATCACTAATTTTGAACGCTAAAACATTTAATTTGTACTGCAAATTTTGACCACTGAAGAATATATTCGCTGTATGCACACTTAGCTAACACAATGGGTAATATACTTATTCAATTAAAATTCTTAATTTAAGTGTAGTTTTATTGCTATCAGTAGCAGAGTACGGTTGCCCCTGCAAGCGCTCGCTCGCAGAATGTTTCCTGTGGTTGTTACCCAGCGAACGGCAGAATTTTCCCTACCAAACGCAGAATTCCATGGGAGGTATAAAAGGCTTGTCAGCGTCTCCACCAGGACCTGTTCGGGTTTTCGAGGGTCACGGTACGAGCTCCTTACGTTAGGAAAAAGCGTGGGAAAATCTTTTACTATTATTTTACTACGAATACCATATAAGAAAGTGCGCAAAGATAAGGTAACTCTTTTGTTTATTATTTTTCCGCGAATCAGAATTATAGTTATATCACAATATCTACATAAATAAATGCAAAGAAAAATAATGTTTCTTTTATAGAACATTTTGGACAGATCTAAACTAAGTTTGTAATTCTACATCTGTGTATTAAAACCTTTATGGACATTCATTCATTCATTCATTCATTCATTCGTCATGTTTTAAATCAGCAACTCAGCTTACATATCTGCTTATCAGTTAAATAGCACTCAGACAGTATTTCATGATCCTGTGAGGTCAAGTCAAGTGTTTCTTGCAGACCTTGTTCAAATAATGATGTTTAGTACAATTCAATAGGAATAGGTTAGCAAATAATAATAATAATAATAATAATAATAATAATAATAATAAGTGCAGGTTTGAATATAGAGCAAATGAGTGTTTCTCAAAGCTCTCTCTAATAGATATTTGTTAAATTGTAAAGCTGTTGAGTGTTTCTCAAGGCTTTGTACATATGTTGTTAGTTAATTTGTTACAGCCACTGAGTGTTTCTCAAGGCTCTGTTTGAAATTAACCATATGAACTTAGTGAAAAGTTAGCCAATGTTCCAAAAAGTCCATTACTAAACATTAAGTTAAATAATAACATCTGAACCTTAAATTTGGACATTGATAAATGTTAATATCAACTTCTAACCTAAACTATTACTTAAATGACTATGTTTGTCCAATGGCATACAACCACTGTGATGTAAAACTTAATGAGTTATTATTTGAAGTGATGTATCTGATGTTTGAGTCTTAAGTATTTTTAATATCATACAAGTCTGTGACTTAATAAACCACCTGAAACTTAAATCTGAGTCTGCATTTCATCACTAGTCCCATTTTTATTGTAAGGATTCCCCACTTGATAAGAGAATCAGAGACCTCTTGGAGTTAAGGTCAAAGTTTAACTGGGCCTTTTACTCTAATGATAGTTTATCAGCCATATCGAACATAGTGGGTCATTGAGTGGTCACCGGAAGTGTTTTATTACGGCCAACGCTAGCCCGTAACAATATATTATTTTCTAAAAACATCCTATAATCACTGAGCAGATGATTTCAAAGCCGCATAATGTTCATTATTCTTATAGTTAGAGAGACAATTTCATATGTTGCCACAACGTGTAGTCCAATATCACTGTTACCTCTGTAATAATGGTGTTTCAATGTTTTCAAACAAATGACAACTGAACTTACTGAACCCGAGACGGGTTCTCTTACACCCTTAAAGCATACTTAAGAAAGGGTCCCATAACGGAGTAATGTAAACCAGCCCAACCTGAAACACAGAATGGGACATTCGATATGTGTGCTTGAGTGTACGCGTGTAGCATCTATTCATCAGCTATATTCCCATATTATTTTCAGTAATTTCCCTCAATTCACTTTTAACTTAGTTGTTCGCATGCTTGGCATGTGTTGCTTTATTCTCAAAGAAAATCCACGTAAAATAAGACACAATCTTTATGAACTGAAAATGCAAAATATAACTAAGTGAGAAAACATACTGAAAAAGGATATTTTTACAGTCCGCAACTACAGAAAGTGTGCCATTTTCTCTGTCACCCGTTACCGCAGCAATTTGCTCCATTACAAATACATCTTAAACATATTAAATTAGTTAAAATATCAGTCCGTTTACCTGTCTTTCAGAAAATTTAGTAGAGAAACCACTCCTACTAAAGAAAGAACTAAACCAGTCCACAGTGGATATATGGAGGCATCGGCATAATTATCCAGGATTTGGTTAATAAAACAGCACAGCCTCGGTAACAACAATGCTGTGTATCTAATTTAGTTACAGCAATTCAGCTAGGTAAAGCTTATTGCTTGTGCTACTAGTGACAACATGAGAGTCGATTAAACAATTCTAAAACACAAGCTGTGTATATGTGATTATTATTTTTAAAGTAGCTTTAATTTTTTTTCCATCATATCGCTACGATGTCTGCAGTGAGGCAGTTTATAGTAATGTCAAGCACTGGGGCATCTTGTCGCAGACATGTAGCATGATGTCCCACCTAATCACATTATCCTTACACCACCGCTCCGGTGGCCTAGTGGTTAGAGCGTTCGCCGCGGAAGCGGGAGGTCGTGGGTTCGATCCCCGGCCGAGTCATACCAAAGACTTACAAAAATGGTACTAACAGCTGCCTCGCTTGACGCTCAGCATTAAGAGGTTAGTGTTAGGACTGGTCGGCCTGGTGTCAGGATAATGTGACTGGGTGGGACTTCATGCTACATGTCTGCGTCATGATTCCTCAGTACTAGACATCACTATAAACTGCCTCACAGCAGACATCGTAGCGATATGACTGAAAAATTGTTAAAGCTACGTTAAAAATCCTAATCAAACAAACAATTATCCTTACACCAGGCTGACCAGTGCTAACACTAACATCTTAATGCTTAGCGCTAACCGAGGCAGCTGTTAGTACCATTTATGTAAGTCTTTGGTATGATTCAGTCTGGGATCGAACCCACGATCTCCCGCGTCCCTGGCGAACGTTCTAACCACTCTATCACCAGAGCGGCAACGTTATTTAACTACTTCAAATAAAATTAATGGTCACTCTCAAATATATCATCTTTTCTACTTAGTATCATTCTAATTTCTTGTGTCCGTGACGATACCAGATCCATCAGTCCCTCATGTGACAGCATATTTAAGGAACATGGTTACCTTATCCCATAGTTCTGTGTTTTCATACTGGTTTTTCCCCAAATAAATCTTTCAATTTTGAAAAGAGACAAATATTGTAAGCAGCTAAAGATGGCATCTATTACGGGTAATTTGTGGTTTGGGTACCAAATATTTGCACAGTTCGTATTAAACACGTGTATGTGCAATTCAGGAAACCTATTTCTAAGCACTCATTCCTGGGATGCATGAATTGTACCAGTTACTCTCGTTTATCATATTTTCTAGCAATACTGTAAACTCTTCCCTACTGCAATTTGTATGGTTTTACTTTTTAAAACAATTATATATAAATGGCACAATGGATAGATCCACAACGCTGTTTTGATACTAGAATACGTAAAGACCACGAAAACAGTAATCAGTTCAAATCCCAAATGAGAATAAAATGACAGTAAGAGTTCAACAACTAGTCCTCTATTTCTTTCAGCGCAATTTAATTTAAGTCTTAGTAAATTGGTGAAAGGTTAAGTTTCAATAAGCTAGCACACATTTTCAATGAGCTAGACGCGTGCGATGTATGGAGTTAGAATGTAAACCTATGTGATTGTTTTCGGTCTTTTCAGACTGTGTTGATTACGCTAATCACAGGTTGACTGTATTTTCAAGATGTTCCCTGGCTCTTGACTTCATTAAGGACTCACTCATAAAGATGTATGTCGACATTAAAATGATGCATAGATTACTGAATTTCAGCATGAACACTGTATTCGGATACCTGTGTAAATAGGCAACGTTATGTCTAACAAAACAAAACACAATCAAACACCCCCACACATTGAAAAGAGAAAGCATATTATATTGCAACAGTCAACGCTAAATAATAAATGACTTTAGCAGGTGAAAGTAATTGTTATTTAAGGCACTCCAGGAGATGTTGTATTTCAGTGCTCCTTACATGTAGAAAATGCGCATATTTGTTTAAAACAAGCTGTTGCCGAAACTCCTGGAATGTGGAAATTCGATAGGTGGCTACCTGATTATTCTTGGAGATTTAAACTTTAACTTAGACTGTCGTAGAAACCTGTATACATCAAAACTCCTAGATTCCATTCATGTTTTAAACCTCAAACAGTCATTTAGCCAGCCAACCCATAAACATGGTCACATGTTTGACTGGATTCTTCATAGACCTGATAATAATATTCAAGAGTCCTCCCTTGTATTCCACGAACTTGCATCAGATCACACCTGTATTATATGCCATCTGGACGTATCAGTCCTTAACCATCACCTTTATTTGCTACTAAGAGAAAACGCCGAAAGATAAATAGAACCAAACGAATGCATGACATCCAAGTAAACCTAACAGTTTGCTTACCTCCTACAGCATAACAACACGATAACTGCCTGCGCTGAATGCTTATAAAACGTGCCCAAGCCAGCAAATGCAGAGTATCAATTCAAAGGTATTCTCCATTGTGTAGCAGTGTTAGGGACCAGTTTCACACTGCTAAAAGAGACCGCCGTAAAGCTGACACAGGCTTTGGTTTTCATCCAGACTCACTATTCATTATCATTAGCTAAGAAGAACATCTCACAGCAGTATTAATATCATGTGAAGATTGCTAACAAACTAATGGCAATGAACAAATTTACACCACTTTCAACTACGTTTTCTTCAGTCGACGTTCCAGCCCTATTTGCACATTTCTTCCATGACATGGTACAAACCATTAGGGCTAAGTTGGACAACACAATTTCAGATGACTAGTCACCATAAAGTTGCAATACAGAACTTCAGCGGCAACCGTTAGCAGCATTTAAACATGTATCTATGGATTTAATAATTACATTCATTATGAGGAATACACCAATTCCTACATCATTGCTGGTTGTATGCATATATTCAATATTGCTTCACGAACTGATGATATTAATACCTCTCTCTTTGCCGTGAGTTCCGAGCATTTATCAAAACTGCCATTGTAAAACTTCTGCTGAAGAAACCAGCACTCGACCATAACGATGTAAAAAAAATACTGCCCAGTTTCCAATCTCCGCATTCATTAAAAATTCTAAGAACAAATTGTTCTAAACTTATAAAGATTATGTGCTGTACAAAGTCATCATAATCATCATTATTTATTATTATTATTATTATTATTATTATTATTATTATTATTATTATAAAGGACTATAAACATTGAGATGAGAAATTTCTTGATCAATTCCTTTATCTCATTAATTTTGTACTCTTGCTATTCATTGTTTTCTACGAACTCTTTTTTTGTCAAACACTCTCATATGGTTATGAATAATAGAATGTGATATTCCAGTAATTTCTGCTACTATTTCCATTACTAAATTACTTGTAGGTCAATGGTTAGTTCTCTACTGCGTTTTGTTTACGTCTCAAGGGAGGTCAAACATTAGCACTTGCCACAAATTTTGCTTCAATATGAACTCAGATAATGCACACATAAACCATATTTGCAGAGTCATTATTCTACATATAGTTGCCCATTTGAAATCACATTTTACTAAATAAGATATGTCTAACTATGCCTCCTGGCACTATAAAGATATGGAGAGGTCGCCCGTCATCCACCCATCTATACATTTATGAATGAACTGATGCATCAATCCATTCATCTGCATGCATTCATTGTTGCTAAAGAATCATTTTCGATACCTCCTAACATCCGATGGGGAAATACTTCTATGTTTTAAACATAATTACTTGCATTTATCTTTGAAAATTAGAAGCTTTTTCCTGATTTCTGAAAATTCTCCATTCATCTACGCAGTGAAATTAGCAATTCAATAGTTTTATTCCATAGCCTAATGCACCTTTGATCAAACTGTTGGAGACTCAAATTACATAGTTTCACCTTACCCATACATGATTGCATCTTTGCATGAATCATTTTTGACGCCTCATAACAGCTGATATGGAAATAATAATAAATTTACATCTTTAGAGAATAACTGAAATCAAATTGAATATGTATATATTTTGTTGTGATGCAAGCGACCTCAATAGTTAAGAACACGATATTACAGGGTAAGGGATGTTACTGAATGAATGAGAAAATAAAGGAATTATCTAATTACATGGATAGCTTATTACTCCATGCCAGATTATCCAGTAGATCAAAAGACTCGGCTAACTTATCACGTGTCATTGCGACTATCTGCTGTTGTAGAGCCTCTGACAACTGAAATGGTAAAATAGCATGCCTTTATTATATCCCATGTATATGCATATCAATCGGGTTAAAAAAGAGATGAATTTTGTCAAATGACCTTTATTACATCTTTACATTTTGGTAGGTAAAGGTAACTTTGTAATATTGTAAAATTGTGTGTCATAAATGATAAGTAGGAAAATATTTACGCAATGTGTATAATTCCATCATCACTGATTCTTTACTATTCCAAAATTAAGATTGCAATATGTCCATAAATAAAATTGCTTTCAGGAGACAAGAAATCATAAACCTAAAATAATATTTGATAACATGTCGCTCCCTAACCTGTTGCAGTTCACGCCTGGTGCATTTCTCCTCTTCCAGTACGGCCTGGTAGGAACGGCAGGCCAGGTCTATCATCTCTCCGTTCGTAGAAATCTTGTACTGAAGGTTTATTATTTCCTTTTCTGTGCCTTTCTTCTTTTCAAGTTTCCTCTTTAGTTTTTCCTGACACTTCATCTGCTTCTTTTCAAACATAAGGCATTTCTGAAAGAATATTTGGTTGTGAGACATATTCAATGATTGAAAATTATTTAATTTGTTACCCGTATCTATTTCGTAACATTGTTTAACAACAGCGACACTCGGGACAAAATATTTACTATCCGAAATCGAGATAAATAATAAATCTTCTAAAAGAAAGCATATCTTTGTAGACCTGTAATCAAATTAATTGTGCCCCGCCTATTGTATGACCTTGCCTTGGAAGCATTCACGATAGAAGCTATTTTATCTTGTAACAAATTGAAAGATGTTAAAATTGCAAAGTATGTAAGAAATCACTTTATAAAGGTTCTATGAAGTAAACAAAAACAAATCATATGAATTGTGTAGCAATTTTCCAGACGAACATAAAGTAAAAAAACTTAACCTCTCTTACTATCTAAACAGATATTAACATGAAAGGATTATATGCATCCATACTCTCTCTCTCTCTCTCTCTCTCTCTCTCTCTCTCTCTCTCTCTCTCTCTCTCAAAGCAATCGTATATAGATGGACAGATGATTTGTTTTAATGGTAGACATATATTGTAAAGACATATACCTTTTCAACTGCTTTCAGTTGCCTGATATAATCCATGTGACGTTTAATAGTGACCTCCAGCAAACATCTCTGTCTATCCAGCTGCTTAAATGCCGTTTCGTTAAATCTGAATGTGATATAAAATCAATAATAATAATAATAATAATAATAATAATAATAATAATAATAATAATATATTATTATAATATAACTCTCAAGACACTGTAATAACAAGTAATTATAACTCTCAAAACATTGTAGTAGTTACAATAACTGTCGCAATACTGGCATAACTTACAGCAGAAAAGTCAACTCTTCCTTACCAATTAACTAACCTTTATTAATCTCAGCAGGATATATATATATATATATATATATATATATATATATATATATATATATATATTTGTGGCTCTCATTTCACATCTGCATATGAAAACTGTGCACAATGCTTTTTCATTATACAGGAATTGTCTTTATTGAGTTAAATATAAGTCACATGTTAATATGATATCGTGCATTTTAATGTTATAAAGAATACTTAAGAAAACACTTACACTTTGCTGTTTGTGTCACGACTGGCAAAATTTAGATCACTTGCATTGTTGTTACTGCTACCTTCAGTCTTGTAGAGGTCGAGCACAAAGTCTTTCACGAAGGCAAAGATTTCGTGTAATGCTGGTAGTCCTACAGAAAACATTGATAAAACAGCACTTATAATCTTTCAAATTTAGACAGGACATGGCAAATACCTCGGATAAAATGATGTCCTTTAAATGCTAAAATAGTTTCGTACAGGTGATAATAAAAGCCTTTGATTAATATGCATGTTGTCAGAGAATTAAGAATGATTTTAAACAATATACATCAAATTAAAATAAATTCTTCAGAGTTTCCCTAATAGTCTATAAAATATTTGAAAATGACTATTCATGCAAATTTAGGTAAAATTAAAAGCTGGACTTACCCTTCGCTAACTTTAAATAAGAAAGCGTCTTCATGACATCATTTAAGGACTTGTTTTCGCCACGAGTGAAATCAGCTATTTGTCCCACAAGGCTTCTAAATAGGTCAATATTATTGAAGCTGAAATATTGAGATACAAATAGATTATTTCAGAAACAAAATGTAATACCCGTCTGGTGATTATAATAATACAGGACACATAGTATGCTGGGTTACTTCCCTTAGCATTCTCAAGTATCTAACTGATATATAAAAATTCAAGTGTCAGCATCTGATCTTTATATAACAAACCAAGTGTCAGCATCTGAATTTTATATAACAAACAAAGTGTCAGCATCTGACCTTTATGTAACAAACCAAGTGTCAGCATCTGACCTTTATGTAACAAAACAAGTGACAGGATCTGACTTTTGTATAACAAACAAAGTGTCAGCATCAGACCTTTATGTAACAAACCAAGTGTCAGCATCTGACCTTTATATAACAAACCAAGTGACATCATCTGACCTTTATATAACAAAACAAGTGACAGCATCTGACTTTTGTATAACAAACAAAGTGTCAGCATCAGACCTTTATGTAACAAACCAAGTGTCAGCATCTGACCTTTATATAACAAACCAAGTGACATCATCTGACATTTATGTAACAAACCAAGTGTCAGCATCTGACCTCTTTATACCATATTCGATTTCATGTTCATAACTCATTTTTAAAATTAGGATTACACAGAATTGAAAAGTTACAAATATTAATCCCACCATGACATGAAGTACTTTAGAACAGACTAGCATTGTATAGCCTGATGATAATACTGTCGCCTAACTTCACTGTAATAACAAGTATGCAAAAAAAGACGAAAATTAATCTAATTTGCAAAAATGTAAATAAGAAACTAAATGTGATAATATATGCAATGATAACAATAGATGATTCGCATGAAGCTTCTGTCTATAATTTCCCTTGATGTGTTTCATAGATTATCTAAAAAAATTTAAAATTTGAACACCCCCTCCCCGATTTAATCTGGCACTGGAAAATTGCAATTGTGTCACATATATGTATATTCGTAGAGTATCCCTGTCCATAAGTAAAGTGTAATTATGTCCCAACTGTCTAATCGTGAGTATCTATATCCCACAAAAAGTGTAATTATGTCACAACTGTCTAATCGTGAGTATCCATATCCTACAGAAAGTGTAATTATGTCACAACTGTGTAATCGTGAATATCCATATCCTAACGAAAGAGTAATTATGTCACAACTGTGTGTTCGTAGATCAAGAAGACTGAGAGGCTAATACAAAATATGTCAATGCCAATAATAATAATAATAATAATAATAATAATAATAATAATAATAATAATAATAATAAAATAGAAGTTGCTAATAATAATAATAATAATAATAATAATAATAATAAAAAAAATAATAATAAAATAGAAGTTGCTAATAATAATAATAATAATAAAAATAGAAGTTTCTATATGATTATTATTATTATTATTATTATTATTATTATTATTATTATTATTATTAAAACACGCCAGAAAAAGCCATTGCCTCTATTTATTTTCTAGTGAGGCCGCAATCGCCTGTTCTTGCCTTTACATTCAGAATACTTACACCTCTCTATCCTTGTTGCAAACCAAAAACGTGGGTATAAGAATTCTCTCCATTTTTACTTGGTTTCCTGTTCCATAGTTACTTTAACTAATGGTCGATCTCAGTGTCACGTGTCAAATTATATAGTGACGTCATGATATTATCTTCACAGTCGGTTCACTTCACTTCGATGTGGTTTAATATTTTTCATATTACGCGATTCTGATTGATCCAAACAAGCTCATGAATTTTTACGCTGTATTCGATTTACTGATTGCCTGCGATTGAGGGAAAATTTAATTACCTTGTGTACTGGACTTTTACAATTGACATTATGGCGGACATTTTTCGATTCTACTGCCTGAACAGAACTGTGTAAATAAAAGTCACATCTGCCTCAATATGGTCCATTTACCCCCATACAGGTCGTTACGCGATGTATAGATATTAGTATGCCCTGAAAATTGGCTTTAAACACAAAACAAGAACAACAATTAAAACGGAATTGGTCAACTGATAGCATGCGTGTGAAACAGGGTGGGGGTATACCTGTAAACTGGGATCCACCCGATATAGAGGAATGGATTAAGTGTTAAGTAATAAGAGTATATATAAAAGAAAATCTGACCTCCGCTCACAGACAAATGGGAACATTCATCAGCTTCCAAACTGAAATAACATTACCAAACCATGGCAAGTTTACGCTGTAAAATATCTTATCATGTGATGCAATTCCGAATGTGTCTATCTCTACAAGGGGCATATAATTGACTGTTCCAAATCGAATAATGCAATCTTCTGGTTACATATATATTACTGTAAATCTGGAATATCTTCAGCCTTAACTATCCCTTCACATATCCAACAATTTGAATGATTAGAACTGAAACTGATATTGACATACTCTCGTTGTTAAACCTGTCTCTATGTGATATCATGCTGAACTTGCATTCATGCTGAAAAATTATATTGTTGAGACAAATATTCTATTTATACGGAATGACGATTGCTATTTGAATTCTAATTGGAGAGAAAAAAATATCTAATAAATATTGCGATTTACAAGAGAGCTCAAAACATTTCAGGAACTATTTTGTTAGCGTAACAAATGAAAATTGCAAAATTATATTTTCTTCTTTCACTCCAATTTCAAATAAAATTAAAAGAATGTGATAAACAGAATCCTAAATGGGTAAGCATTTCATATTAAATGTATGAAACTCGCTTTTTCTATCATTGGACTAGGCATTAATAAACACGTTTCATAAATTCAATATGAAATCATCACCCGATGTCCAATCTATACCGTATATGATCCAGTCACAACGTAATAATTTGGTTAAATGAAATAAGTGTGAACATTTATCTCCATGGAATAGAAGAAGAAAATGACTTTATTAATGATGAAAAAGAGGAAGAATATGAGTGTAATATGATACGGGAAAAAGAATAATGGTGTTGCCACTACTTTAATTTCTGTGAATAATAATAACAATAATAATAATTAGTGTTCCTTATGTTACCATTATTATTATTATTATTATTATTATTATTATTATTATTATTTGCAATAATGAGGAAATATGATGATGACAACGATGATGATGATAATCATTCTTTATGAATTGGTTTATCTCTTCCGGAAAATTCACTCCACTCATGACATCGGCATAATAGTCATTTCTGTTCAAATGCGGGATATTTCTATAATATTGTTATTCTTTTTATTTGCAAATCTACACAAAGCATGGCTCCGGTTCGGTTAAATTGTCGTCTTTTATTTTTATATTGATTTATTTTCTTTCAAACTTTCGGATGTTGTTTCCTTTTCTTATTCAGATTGGCTGGATTGGTTCATGCAGATGCAAAATAACATAGTAAACATCATGAATATTTCTCTTTCAGGAATCTTTCTAATAATTTCTTTGCTAATATGGAGAAATTTTGCCACATTTTGTACTATATATTTAGCTCTGTTATTTTAAGAATTCCATGAAATATCTATTATCGTTAAACCTATTGGTAACCTCAGCTTGGATCGAAATATCTTCTGAAGAAACTAAAAACAACAACCCAAAATATGAAAAGAAAGAAAAGTACGTGATACAAATATCCTAGTTTAGTATTAATGTCAATGTGGCTTACAACTTTTGCTTAATTTTCATAGAAAACAATGGGGGAAAAACCGATACAAAGTGTGTGGTGAGGATAGGCCATTTTATATCTTGACTCAAAAGATTGTGTACGTTTTCATAAATAAGAATAACAGTAACAACAAAATAGCTTCCAAAGATTAGATGCTATACAAAGTCCTCATTATTATTATTATTATTATTATTATTATTATTATTTATGTTCCAAAGTTACGATAACAAATGGTCTATCAGTACGTCATGTGACAAGTCACAGTGACGTCATTATATTATTATATATAATATGATTATATACAATCCAACAACAACATAATATTTTGATTATGTTAAATAAGTGTGAGCATCTATCTCTCTGAAGAAGAAAAGCAGAAGATTGTAATGAGAAAAGAACAGAAAGAGTGGAATAATAATGCTTTTACTGCTACTGATGATGTTTGTGATATTGCTAATGACGATGATGACAATAGCAACAATAATAATAATAACAGGAACAATAGCAACACAACTTATACAACTAATAATAATTATTTTTAAAAAAACAAGATAACGACGACGGCCAGTTTGATGATGATGACAATGTTAATCTTCATTTGTTATCTCTTCGGAAAATTTCACCCCTTTCATGACGTTAACGCAACAGATGCGAATCCATTTCTTTTATCCGATGAACATGTAAGCAAAGCATGGCAGCAGTTCCGCTAAATTGTCAGACTGAAAATCCCAATAGATTTATTTTCTCTACTTTGCGGTTTTTGTTTCATTTTATAATTCAATTCGACTGGATCGCTTCATGCATAGAAAAATGAACTTGGCAAACATTAGGTTACAGAGACACTTTCTTTTTCATGAATTCTTCTCGCGAAAAGTTGTTCATTTTTAGATTAATTTTTCAGATCCTGACCTTGATTCGGGGTTAGTGGCATAAACTTAAACAGGTTTTATTTTAATTTTAAAATGATTGGTTGTTGTCAAGGTCAAGATGAAACTAGTGAATTAAGAATTAAACAAACTTTTATTCTTCACATAAAATGACTGCTTCTCGTCAGGGTCATGTCAAGAGTACGTGATATAAGCAATCACGTGACTCCTCGCCCCATTTCTCTATTTCTCAGTTTGGGGATTGTTTCGTAACTGTGCATGAGACTACCATATAATCTTTGTTATAGTGCAATATGCTAGTTTGGGGCTTTTACATATGACGTTAAGTCATTTTCTTTTGTTATAACCATTTTTAAAAAAATACTTTTTAACTTTCCTTCAGTTCATTTGGACTTTATATAATTTATTCGTATTTCTGATAATATTTGATGTACTCATACCGAATTATTGGACAAAGTTTAGTAAAATTTTATTAGGATTTCCAACACCGGAGTTTTAAATATTGTTTTTGTTGTTATTCATCATCATCATCAGCCTCTTGACCTAGTGTAGTCGTTGAGGCACTGTGCTACTGAACATCTGACCAGTTCCCTCCACTTGACTCGATCATGTGCCAATGCCTGTATCTGTGCAAAACTTTTCCTGGTCCATTCTGTGATGTTGTCACTCCACTTTTTTTCTCTGTCTACCTCTCCTTCTATCACCTTGGGCACTACCCTGCAGTACTGTTGTGGATAGACTGTTGGCTCTAGTGACATGGCCATACAATTTCAGCTTTCTCTTTTTGACAATGGTGAGGGCGTCTTCATAATGGCCTACTTTGTGCCTGATGGTGTTGCGCACTTCTTCATTTCTGATGTGGTCCATGTAAGAGATGTCAATGATGGTTCTGTAGTATCTCATTTCAAGTGCCTGAATTCTTGGTTGTAATTCTGCTGTCAGGGTCCAGGCCTCACATGAATACAGAAAGATTGAGATAACTAGTGCTCTCAATAGCCTGATTTTAGTTTTGAGACAGATGTTCTTGTCTCTCCAGATGGGTCTTAGCTTTGACATAGCTGCCGTTGTTTGTGCTGCTCGTGACAAAATTTCTGCTCTTGATCCCTCTTCCGTGATTATGGAACCAAGATATTTGAATTGGCCCACTGTTTCCAGTTCCTGTCCTCTGACTTAAATCTTGTTTGAGATATGTTTGCCACTGTTTGTCACCAGCTTTGTCTTATCGGCACTTAACTCCATGTCAAATCTGGAAGATGTTTTATCCAGGTTCTTCACTAAGGTGGCAAGCTCATCTTCACTGCCTGCCAGTCCATCAATGTCGTCTGCAAAGCGGAGGTTGGTGATGTTACGCCCACCAATGCTGACTGTCCCACAGTGGTTTTCCAGGGCTTCGCTCATGATGCGCTCTAAGTAGATGTTGAAAAGCGTGGGTGACAGGAGACAGCCTTGCCGTACTCCAACTGTAGTCTTGATCCAGTCCCCCACAGAACATTGAGCAATTACTTCACTGGTAGCCTTGGCGTACAGCTGCTTGATGGTGTTGGTCAACTTTTGACCCATGTTGTACTGAAGCAATCCTGACTACCAGTCAACTTATAATTTAATAAAGTGCAATTGCAAATTTCATTAATGTTTGAGGGAATTTATAATCTTCTTTTATTGTTTTACAGTCCCTTCATATTGTAAAGTTTTGCCTGTTTCCAATGCAAATAATAGTAACTGTGGTAACAGTTTTTGATATATGACCATTGTACAAAACAAACGTAATCTGATACAAGATGTAAATCATATAAAAATTATTAGTTTAAATATTAATCATCCGGGTAAAGATTTTTGAAGCCCAGAGTGTACATGATATGATTGTAAATTGTTATTACTTACCGTCTATTTTAAGAGAGAAATAGGTAATTGTATCCATTTTTTTCTCATGTAAGTTCATAAGTGTCGCCAGCATGATGAAACTGTTCATCATCAATGTGAATCTTTGTATTATTTATTGTGAAATAATTGTTATTTTTGTCGTTTGAAATCGGGCGCCATGTTTACTACTGTGTATAGTGGGCGCTCGGCTTTCCACTAGGAGGCGCTTAAGTTAATCTTTCCGAATTCTACCATATATAGTCATTTTCTCGAAAATATTGTCGTGAATTTCCCGAGTGTGTTCCCAAAACCTATAAATAGGGGCGAGATCCGCCGTTTTGGCAGTTGTGGTTCTGCTGGACACCAGTAAAGGTCTCAAGATCCAACAAACAGAATAAAAGTTTCTAGTCATCCCATCTGATAATTTCAAGTTTTAATAGCAAGGTACACTACTTACTACCGACACACTAAATTTAGTATTCATAATGACTACTATAATGTTTCTCTGATATTGTTTCACGTTTATTTCCTTGCTATATTAAATAAAGGTCCAAATTAAGTTGTTAGGCTGACGACACACTGTCACTGTGTCATCAACACAACCGTCTGCTATCCATTGGAAATTTAGTATTCGGATTGGCACTATCGAAGTTCCTACTCAATTACATGTATCATTCTCAGATATAAAATTCCCATCCAATTTGTAGTGATTGTGTCGTTTCGATGGCGAAATAATATACCCGACACAACGACACACTTTGTTGTCACAAAACGACACACATTGTCGCATTCAATTCAAGCGCACACTATTGACATCCGGTTGCACAATACTGTGTCGCTCAAAACGACAAACTGTGTCTCAGTCGAGAATGCGACACACTTAACATCCGGTTCCAGACTGTGCCTCTAACACATTTACCATTGTACTAAAAACACAAACCCGGGTCTGGTTCCGAACGTTGATTGGATGCACAAATATCCTTACCACTTTGGTACGTCATACAAACACATTTTGAGACATACTAACTTATTTTTGTTGTTGTTGTGTGTGTACAAAATTAATTTGGGACAAAGGGAACATTGATGCTGATTATTTTTTACATGCAATATACCACTGAAACTAGTGTTTTAATATGCTTTATCAAAACAAATGTTCTTAAAATTAGTAAATATTATATTTCAGCATTTTGAGCCCTTAAGTTTGTGGGCAAACACATACTATCCTGGAAGTCATATAATAAACTGTGTTGACTATTTATATTTGTTTTCTTTTGTGTGTTTATTATCTAAATAGGACCTTTGTGGTGAACACACCATTTATTGACACTACAATTCACTGGAGAGATCTAGTAACTGAAAAAGACGTGAGTTGTCCATCTATTCCATTTTATCTGACCTTGACTCCTTGGCACGTTACAGTACTTCTTCATTGTGGCCCACAATGCCTCATGCCACACTCTATCAAAAGCCTTTTTGAAATCTATGAACACATGATAGATGTCTTGTTGATGTTGTGAGTACTTTCCACACAGAACCCTAAGATTGAAAATTTGTTCTGTTGTGCTTCTTCTACTACAGAACCCTGCCTGTTCTTCAGCGATTATTCTTCTGCTTGTGGGTTCAGTCTGTTCAAGATGATCTTCAGCATCACCTTACTAGCATGGCTGATCAAACTGATAGTTCTGTAATTTTGGCTCAGCTGGAGATTGCCCTTTTTTTGGAGTGTTATAATTAGTGACTGGGTCCACTGTGTTGGCCATTCACCTGTCTGCCAGATCTTATTGCAGATTTTTGTTAGTAGTTCTATCACTGATTCCCCACCATTCTTGATGAGTTCAGCTGGGATGTTGTCTGCTCCAGCTGCCTTTCCATTCTTCAGTGCTCTTTTTGCTGACTCCACCTCTTCTTTGAGAATGGGGAAATCATCATTATTTGTGGAGTTTGGAACTACAAGCACCTCTGGGTTTCCTGCGGACGGATGGTTGTAGAGTTCTTTACAATACTCAGTCCATCTTTCTTCAATGTCACTTGCTTCTGTGAGGCATTTTCCATTTTCATCTTGAATGGTACTGACTCTTGGTTGCTTCTTTCTGGTGAGGTCTTTCACAGTTTGGAATGGCTTTTTGCTGTTATTCTTTATCAGACTGTTATCTATTTCTGCGCACTGTTGTCCAATCCAATCTTCGTTTGCTTTTATCAATTTTTTTCTGACATTCTTGTTTATTTCTCGATATTCCACTGCCCCTGTTGTGTGTCTGGTGTTTTTTTAGGACTCTTCGGGCATCACACAGATTCAGAATCTCTTCTGTAACCCAGGGTTTTTTCTTTGGGCGATGGAGGCCAATGATGTCCTTGGCAACTGTTGAAAGTGTCTGTCATCACTTTAACATCAACATCCATCACACGGAGTGGAGCAAATTTTCCTCCAATTGTGGCTTGGAATGACTTGCAGATGTTAGGGTCCTTCAGTTGTTCAAGGTTGAATTTGAGCCTGATTTTCTTTGGCTTGTTAATTTTCTTTTTTGTTGTTATTATTGTAGGGTTTAACGCCATTTTTCACCACACGATTGGCTGTACATGGCGGCCAGTATTAATGGTGGAGGAAGAAACCGGGGAAAACCCCAGGAAAGAACCACCGACCCACGAGAAGCTGCTGGCAAGCTTTCTCGCACACCCACGTTAAATAGTGTTTGTACAAGGGACTGTAGATAAGAAGAAAGCAGACTTCAGTATACTTCATCGTCTTCTATCTTGGATTATCTAATAAGACTCGAACTTGAATCTATTAGAACATTTTATTACTAGGACTTCTGTATTTTAATTTGTGAATTATTCTTTGATTACATTTGGATTTGATTCTTAAAAATAATTTCTTTTTTCATTTTTATAATATTTTTCCAGGGAAACAAATTATTTTTTAAACTTTACAAAGCTTGTTGTTTTCAGCTTTTCTGTGAAACTGTTTATTGGAGCCTAAACAAGTAACACATGTACCGCAGTACTTATGTCATTACCTTTCGTTTTTCCGACATCTACTTTCAAAAATTATACTTTAATTTTTGACACACTGAACATTAATTTAATTTTAGGGTTAATATTATTTAGACCGTGTATGAAACAGTAGAGGTTTTTAGATGACTGAATCAAGATCATGAAAATATTATCTATAAATCGTAGTCACACATCCGGTTTCTAACGGCATTGATTCAAGAAGTCATTTTCTAATATTCACATCCGGTTTCTAATGACATTTATTGAAGATGTAATTTTCTAATATTCACATCCGGTTTCCAACGGCATTGATTCAAAAAGTAATTTTCTGATATTTACATGAATAGCGATGGATCATAAGGAGTCGTCGAATTACTCGTTTCGGTATCTACCTGTTTTACACAGTTCAAAATCACCAAATCGTAAACGTTTATTTCAAGAACGCTTGCAATTAAATCTTCTAAACGTTTCCCTAGATAGTTCGCCTATAATCTCATATCTGCAATTACTTGAAATGCTCCCCCTTCTCTTTGGCCAAAACAATCAAAACAAGACGCTTGTCTGAAATCCTTCCCATCTGGTCCTGCTAACATGATAGTGTTTCTGTCGTTTTTTTTCTGTCGAAGCGATGTGAAATTTCTAACCTTCATTCCCATGCTTGTATCCATTCATGCGAACTGCTGTAACATTTATTGAGTCGTGTTCCAAAGACAACGTCTAACGGCACGTCTACCTTCCTTTCCATTATCATGAAGTAGGGAGTACAACCTGAGAGCGGCATGCCATTTCTAGTTTCGGGAGGTGTTCGTCCCAGTCTCTTTTGGTTTTCTTCAACAAACGCAGATAGCATGCTTTCTAACTTTCGGTTCATCCTCCTGAGCCTCGTTATCTTAATTCCAAGGAAACAACACCTTTCACGAAAAATTATAATCGATAACAGTCAGCTTTGATCCGTGTGAATCTGTCTTGGCACACCAAAACGCATGACGACTTCTTCGTCTTTCAGTTGCTTACAATGTTTGTAGATTGTAGATTCCTAGCAAGGCAGTTACCGTATTTTCGCGCATATATGACGCGCCTATTTATAAGACGCACCAGTGTATAAGACGCGAGTTTTTACGATTTGTGTATTAAACAAAATTACATAAGACGCACGCGGCCTAGCCATCTGCCGCACTGAACAATTTATATCCAGTGGTTTCCTTTCCTTTATCATAAATGAAAAGTTGTCCAATGTTTCATCACCCGTCTGATGTAAATAAAAGGCTTCGTTACCATTTTTAGTTTAGATCAAAGAATTGTCTGAGGCAGGACCGCAAGGATGATTGTTTATTCTTATCTGCCGCCGGGCCAATAGCGGATGGGTTGAGTACCTGGTATCTAGATTCTAGAACAATAAACGCCAGCTGTAAAGGCGGCTTCATTGATCTGCTAGGCCAAGTCTTCAGCGAGTGGGATTAGTACCGTACATAGACCAATAAATACCCGATGTATGCGGTTAGCATATACAAACGTGGGAAAAGTCTCTTGTTACCGGTATATATAAATGAGTGATCAATTTGCTTAGCATTTTTAAATTTATAAAATTGTCACGATGCCGAAGCGAAAATCATATATGGCCGACTTTAAATTATCACGCCAGCTGGTCGACAACGTCGTGCAACGTACGTAGAGGCATGTAATTGGGTTCTTCGGGCATGGGAGAAAGTGAATATTACGACAATCATCAATGGCTTCAGAAAGTGTGGGATACTTCCCGAATCGGCCAGCTATATTGGTTCTTCGGACGACGACGCAGTTGCATCTGATACCACTGACGCCTATGAGGATCAATTAGCATCAGTGATGGAGTTATTCCGCGACGACGACAGTGAATTTGATTCAAGTTTCAGTGGATTTGAAGCCGAAACTGATGACGATGAAGATGAAGATGAATAGAACAATATGGTACATTGATTTTTGATCAAGTCAAAATCCTATTTAGTAAAAGTTTATTATATTGTGTTTAATAAAAAGTTTAAATATATGGTATAACTAATTTTCATATTTAAGTCCAATATTGAACAAATTCTTGTCTTGTTTTCGAACTATTTAATCTTGCCTTATTTTCGAACGCATCCACCAAAGATACTAAAACTTTTAGTATCTTTGAACCCAACCGGATGTATAGGTAATATAGCCGCCGTAGGTTTTGCTGTCATAATTAATAACATTAAACAAAACTATTTAAACATACTATATTATATAAATTTAAAACATTTACTCCGACTAAACGTAGATCTTCAATAATTACGGTATACAAAACATTGAAACGAAAGGATTTTAAATTTGAAGTGGCCTGCACTGGATTGGTACACGTGGTAATTACTGAACACTTACCCAATTGTTTTTACAACTAGGAATGAAAATCGTGAAACGTGAATATCGACCGCAATAATCGTCCTTCAATATCACACACTGTACCGTTCGTTCGTGTTAAAAAATACTTTCCGTATTTTCGCAGATATAAAACGCACCTAAGTTTAAGACGCACCATATATAAGACGCAGATCTGGCGACATGTGTAACAAATATTTTATATAAGACGCACCCATATGTAAGACGCGCCCTAGTATAAAACCTTGTATAAGGCGCGTCTTATATACGCGACAATACGGTAATACCTCAGTCCATTTCATAATGTAATCAGCGATAACTAGAATGTAAACATTTAGATTTCGGAAGTGGCCCCAAGATGTCAGCAGCTTTATGTTCTATCGGAAATCTTGATGCAATCAACTGCATTGGAGCTCGCCCGTCCTATCCTGATGACTTTGGAGTCGCACAAGCCCCAGTAATACTCTTTTCCGATCTTTGCTATAATTTTTCTAATGCCACGGTGTTAGTCACTGCCAGGATCATCAACCATAAGTAGAACATTTCTCTTTTCTTGTGGAATAATAGTCTAACTGTGAATTTCTCCCCATCATGCGACTCCCATTTGCGACGGAGTATGGCATTCTTTATCTCTAGTTAGTCATACATACTCCAGATGAGTTTCAACACCTCTCCAAATATGGCAACTTCTTACCATGATGGTCGTTCTTGCTTTTCTTCCAGCGCATTACAATTACGACCACCTGGTCCGATATCTGAATCACTATCACGGGACGTCTGTATCGCTACTACTGGCATATCAGTTACAACACCTCTCTCTAACTAGATATGTCGGTAGTCCAAAATTGGACAACTTTTTTGAAGACAAGAAACGGTCACATTCCCCTCAAAGTCGATAACTCCTCTGACTGCTTCTAAGACAGCAATGTTTGTCACAGTATAGAGCGTCTGGTTAGTTGCAGTTGCATTAGGTATATTGTCCGGTTCCGACCAGCGTCTCCGAGACTAGAGTGTCGTTACTTACCCCATATCTCTGATAGTGCACTTTCACCTCCACATCCGGTACAACAAAAGATGACGAAATTTGACAGCTTGTCAAAATTTCCTGGAACAATTATTTCCTGTATCGCTGGGATGTTCACTATTTCAACAACAATTATCCTGGCATATCCTAATGGTCTGTTAAATGTACAAGGTCAATTCTCCTTGAAGATGGAAAAGCAACTTATTACAATCGATTCAACGCAAGTTAAATTTGAGAAAATCTGGTCCAAGACTTTCCTCTGCCTGGATCTCGGCAACAGGTACTTTGTCATCGATGAACTCTAAATAGGCTTTTTGTTTAAATGTCCCTTCCCGTCGACCTACTTGGTCCAGTTCGGTGGTGAAAATATCTTTTTCGTAGCCTGAACCAATTCAGTGCAAGACTTCTCTGCTACTGTCAGCAATTGCAGTACTTCTCTGGTACTGCTTGACCTCTGATTGAAACATTTATTACAAATTTGTTTCTTTTTCTGTACACGAAGGTAATGTTTAACACATCTTGAAGTGAATGATAAATCTATTAAGGGTGTCGTCACATCGGACGCCATATAAGTAGCGACCAGACTCTTCTCTGCTTCGTTTTAAAATTTGCTTTGAGACTTGTATATAAATGCTGTTTGTAATGCATCCCTTGTGGTATCAGCTGTTTTCTTGATCTTTGGCTAATACATGGGATCTCAACACCGCCTGTCCACTAAAGTGAATATGTCACCTGAAGGCGGTCCCTTCTCTCAACAACTCTCCTGCCTTCCTGGTCATACTTGCACTCCTATCAATAATCCCATTCCGCATAGCTAGTTTTTTTTTCTAAAATCGTTGCATTCCTTTGTCAAGCGCCGAAACTCATCTTCGACAGGAATTACTGTCTGAATAACTGTCTTTATTTCTGTTTCGGAAAAAAAGCATCCTCGTCGAATTTACCCTCCATAAGCAATTTTGAATATTTGTTCTACTCCCAGATCAATACCAACGCTGCCAACAAATATGTAGTGGTATATATCCTCAGCTACACATATTCTCGCTATATTGGGTTCTTTAGGATATGTTTTTGTATTTGGAGTGATATCCCGCTGAATCTGTATTGGGACTGGTGCTCCAGAGTGTGAAACGTTTCTACCCATGCGAGATAACATCTTATTCCTGGTTTCTTGTCGCCAACTGCATCACGGCGTCATTAACGGGGTGTCCTGTGATCGGCTGTCTGTCTGTACACTTTCCACCCAATGCTAAAGCCAATAATATCTCGAAGGTGCCATTAAAATTTTATTTCCAAAAGGGTGATGTAAGGGAGCTAATATAATAGACGAGATCAACAATGGACAATAATCACGGTTACTCCAAATGTATTGTTATATGATTAATCGACAGCGATGTTTGTGGTGAATGCCTCATGTTTGAGTACCAAATGTTTACTATCAAGTTTCAAAAATAGAACATGCTACATATATATGTTATGGTACCTTATTTGTTCCAGTGAGATCAAAACACTTAGTATGATAAATAAAGTAATAAGATAAATCAACAGGGTAATCAAAAGGTGTGAAAGAATGATGACACTCCGATAGCTGCATATTAAAACTGAAACATAAATGTAGTTTTGGTTATACTTGTTTTTAAATGTTCATTTCCTCATTATCATTCTGCAAAGGAAGCAAAGTATCAAAATCTAAATTATATGACTTTGCACAAAAGGACGAATGGATATCAAACCGACTCATTCAAAGACTCTAGTGCAAAGCATTGAGTATCAAAGTCCTTTAATATTTGCACAGGACGTTTTAATTAGTTACATGCCGCGACTGATATTTGGGCGTTCTGGAAAATAGAATGCCTCATAAAGTAAATTGATGAAGCGCATGGTATAGATAAAGCCTTATCATACAAAACCAACAAAACCCTTTATGCATCAATCAATGTATCCAACTTTTACTAAATTCAATTAGTCAAACGTCAGTCATATTTTCACACGGGAAAAAATCACTATGGTAGCCAGAGAACTGTTTTCAAAATGATTCTGCATATTTATTTACTGAAGCAATCAAGATTTACTTTATTTATACTAAGTTACTTTATGTAGTTCCTTTCAACAATGCAATGTGTTGGTTATAGTAATTTTGAAAATAACAAGGGGAAACATCCTCCTATTCAAAAGATTTGGTATTTCAGTTGGATATCCTGGACAGATTATGCACAAAGACACCAAAAAGGTCATTTACATATAAATATATGTATAGCGCTGAATTCAAAGAGGGAGATGGGTGTTATTAAAAACAAAAGTAGACGAAACGAAAAGGATGGATTTCATAGCTTTATTACCGATTTTGGTTCACAAATATGCTTTTCATTACTATTATCAATTTCAAACACGTTAGGTGAATATTAAACTTCATTTTAGAGATTCAGGTAGAAGCGCTAAGCCACAAGCAATATAGTGCTATAAAAACTAAACAATAAAAATGCTTGTTATAAGGTGTAAAGGACGAATTTAATTTTTGTATTATAATGTACATGTTACATTAAGTTTTCAGAAACAAGAATCAAAAGATAATAGGAAATTTAAGAATATTTTTCTGAGTATTTAAAATTCACAATGAACTATGGAAATCTAATCCATAATCTTTCAATAAATTTATGTTGTTCCTGTCTTTCCCATTACATGTCAAATTATAGAGAGTAGGACAGATGCAAAGCAGGAATAGGTTAAAATTAGATTGAATACAACATAAATTCTGAAGTAAGGTATAATCGGTTAAAAAATTTTAAGGAAGAAAAGACACCTAATGAAACAAAAAAGAATGGACGAAAAATGTTGGATATGGACAAATTATGAAAAAACAAAGTTAAACAGGTGATGCAAAGATGGATGAGTGTATGATGAGTCAAGAAACATTTAAGAAGAATAAGATAGGCAAACAAAACTGAGCGAGAGAAAGACTGGTGCAAATATAATGGAAGAGAGTAAGACAAAGGAAAATGGTGTTAGACAAGATGGACGATAGTAAGACAAGTGTAAACAAGGTGGAAGAGGTAAAGGAGGGAGAGGAAACAATAAGTAACAATTAGTAACACAGGTGAAGAAAGAAATGAATGAGAGTAATATTTGAGATGAAAGGACTGGTAATGCAACCATTGATGATGTTATAAAAAAATAGATGACAAAATGATGAGAGGTTCATGTATGTGAAGTATAGACATAAAAACAAAGTCTGGAGGAGGTAAAACATGTGATGATATGATGGGGGAGTAGAAACATAGGTAAATAAAAAAAAAGAAAGATGGTCTAATAGGTGAGAATGTGATGGGGAAGACAGGAAAAACGGTTGAGGAAAATTCAGCAAATTTTGAAACGAGGGTACACTGGATTTTTGTTCTATTGACTCATATGCTTGTCACAATTATTGTCAGCACAAGAAAAAGCCGTGCATTTGTGAAACAAATATTTGGCGTCCCCCAGCACCCATTAAAATATTTGTTGATTAGAAGGCTAATTTAAGCTATGACCCCTCAAAAACGATTTTCATATGAAGATAAAATAAAAGAAGTGTTTCATTTTGGTTCAGTTGTACAAATGTTGAACCTGTTTTTCTTTACTGCACGCCACTGTTTGTGGCAGCCTGCTTCCAGTGGTGTAAAAAATAAGATAGGAACATAAATAAGAATCATAATCCAGCCATATAACTTATTTCTTCGGCAAATGATCAAATTTAACCATGCAAACATGGTAAAATCCCCACACTTTCATTCCAGTTCTGCTTGACCTTTTCCACCCGAATCCAATTGTCCCACATCTTGACACCAGCTTTTGCTTGAAAAATTTACCTGTAAAAATGATATTAAAGAATATGCAGTGTGGCAAGTGTCATATATATATATATATATATATATATATATATATATATATATATATATTGGTCTGAAGAGGTCTCCGTTACGGATTACTGTCATCTCAACTGTCTGCGTGGGTTCGGCCAATGTTTTGTATGTGAGAAATCTTGCCAGTAACTTCTCATACGTGGGTGGTTCTTGCTGAGATTTTCCCGGGTTCTTCATCCACAATTAGTACTGGCCAACATGTATAGCCTTTCTTGTGCTGAAAAATGGCATTGAACGCCCAACTCAACAACACAGGATATTCTTACAAATATGTGACATCTGTTTAAAAAATACAGATTAGATAAATGTCTTCTCATAAACTATATGATCTTTCTCAAACAATTCGCTAATATCTATACTTGTTACTTTCCTACTGTAAGAATATTTTGTGTTATAAAATAGACTGGATAAATGTTTTCAAAATTGTTTTCAAATTACATACCATTTGTGTAGAGTAAAATAGGTCAATCTCTTCAAGGGATTTGAATAAATGTGAGTTCCAGAGTAAATCTCGTATTCTGCATTATTTAACACATAATATCCATGAATTTGAACCATCAAATTTAATATACCTTTACTAAAACACTCAAAACAATTTAATAATCAGAGCAAATTCAAATTATTATCATCATTTTCTTTTACCAAGACTAAAAGGAATCTTGTATTTACCTCGCATGAAGGTGAGACTTGAATCAGTTCCTTTCTTGCAGTTGGTAGTAGCCTTTACATATATTCCTTCGGGTCTGTCTTCCAAATCTGCATCTAGAGAAGAGAAAAATCAATTATTGGCTATAAGTTATAGGTGTGGTACAGTTCAACCGCAAAATGTGGTATAATTCAGCTGAAACATGTGGTGCAATTCAGCTTAAACATGTGGTACAATTCAGCTGAATCATGGGGTACAATTCAGCTGAAACATGTGGTACAATTCAACTGCAACATACTGTACAAATCAACTGAAACAAGTGGTACAATTCAACTGAAACATATCGTATAATTCAGCTGAAACATGTGGTAGAATTCATATGAAACATGACGTATAATTCAGCTGAAACATGTGGTACAATTCAACTGATACAGTGGTACAATTCAAATGCAAGTGCAGTACAGCTATAAAGTGTCTTACAATTAAACTAAAAGGTGTTGTATAATTCAACTGAAAGTGTCATACAATTCAACTGAATCCTCTAAATAATGATTAATATTTATAAAGAGGAATTAAATAACGCAAACTGCATTTAAGATACAAGCTTATCTCAGCTGAGAAAGGAAAAAAGTAAAATGACAATTACGTATTAAGTGAAGTCATGTCAGAGTGTGTATCAGCTAGATACTGGTAGATTATATGATATCATGTAAATCACTAGCAGCTGAAATCAGACTCACACATAAGCATTCAAATTAGGTAAGTTAATAAAACATAAGAACACAACAGTTAGTAAAAGAAGAACAATACCAACAGTTAATAAAAGATGAAATGCACAAATAATGATATTAAATTTGAAAGAACCCCAGCAGTAAGCTGGAAACACCCCCCCCCCACTTACCATTGAGTCTCTAACACTGACTTCTAAAAAGCCAGATAATATGATGTCCCACATGTATAAAACTTTGATTAAAAGTGATCCCTCTCAAAAGTTTTATTTAGCTAAGATAGATAGATAGATAGATAGATAGATAGATAGATAGATAGATAGATAGATAATCACCAGGTTCCTCAACATCCACAAGACGAATGCATTCGCCTTTGTTTCGGCAGAATTCACTGGATATTACTACAGGATCTTCTAGTTCGGCATGAAAACCTGTTCTAAGATTCCATTCCTAGTGAATAAAAACATTAAAATCAAAATTATAATGTGCAAAAACAACTCATTATTTTTACACATGAAGTCGATTTAACTGCTGTATAATCGACCAATGGAACTTCACTCTTATAATGGAAACTACATATTTCTGATTCAGTTATAGTATTCTTAATTATGAAATACTAGTAACGATGTTGCTAGTTATGTCAAAGTTATCATCAATTGTTGATTTGCACCCAATATTGTTTTAAATAATGCTACAATTCAGCGATATGGGGAAAAAAATGCTTTTCTATTATTATCCAAAACTTTAATTTTCTTCTTCAATACTTTTTAAAAAAATCTGAATCAGTCAGGTTCTCATCTTTTTTTCTTGTCTGATGATATTTGAGATCACTGAATTTTTTTTTATTTTGCGCCATTAAGTTTCTAATCTGAAGGAAAATAATTTTACCATAAATAGATCTCTTTTGATTGAAACATTTCAATCTCAACAAAACATGACATTATATGATCTAACCTCGAGTGAAATAAGTCAATATAGTGTCAGGGTAGTATCAATTGGTAACATGTGGTGAAATATACAGAGATGATTCATTTATTTATTAATTCATTGATTATTTGGCTGGTTGGTTGAGGAACTGACTGGCGTTTAACAGCCCAGCAGCATATGAAAATCGCATTAATATTTAATACCAAAGGAATACGAGGAAAAGGCCTTGGCATTAAATAAGTGGAGAAATCTAATGCAAAGTTGTTTCTTTTTAAACAATAACAGAAGGCTAATGCAAATTTGTTTTTGTTTGTTTGCTGATCGATCTATAGACGGCTGGAATGGGGCTTATAATACAGAACACCTACCACATCTCTGATTTGACTGTATGAAGAAAAGAAAAAAACTTTTCTGAAATTCAGGAAAGGTCAGAGACCTATCAGAAACTTACCAAAGGATCTGGACACATGTAAGCTTTGCATATGTATTTGTACAATTGCTCTGATGCATACTGGAAGTCGATGGCCCTTACTTTCTCCAAAACATACCTGTAAGTTAGCAGAAAAGTAAGGAAGGAAGGTAAGAAAGTAGTCATCGAGGAGTAATCAAATATGTATAGTGTCCAAGCAAGCAATTACTTCCATAGGTGAATAAAAATGTATGTTAGTAAGTAATTCAGTCATTCTAAATAATCCAATCCGAAGAGAAATTAAGCAAGAAGTGAATCACTTCTTAATCGTTTCAAACTATTCTGCATCTATATCGCGAGTAAACGTCATCTTTACCTGCATTCTAACCTTGTCAAATCAACATAATGTAATGAGCAGGAAATCCAGGCGCTAATTTTGTTTAAAACAGTTACAAATCCATTTCAGTCGTCGTAAAGCTTTCGGGGGTAAAGCGGCGTGATTGGTAGTACTAATACTAATGCCTCTAATTCGTAGACGGGGTTACGACATCGCAACTAGGTGGGTGGGTGTTGTCAACATTGATGGACAATCTCAATTTATTCATTAATACCTACTGTTATTTGCTACCAAACTATGACTGGTATGATTCTCTGGTATATTTTATATTCCCAGATAAATTGATAATAAATCATTCATTTAACTCTTTCATTTCACGATGTTATTATGCCAGGAATGCATGTATAACTTTCTTATGTATTAAGCCTCGTTTCCAATTTTGGCACATTTGGAATACTCCCGTCGTTATCTCGCATAATATTTAGGGGTCGCTTACGACATCACTAATTTTGAACGCTAAAACATTTAATTTGTACTGCAAATTTTGACCACTGTAGAATATATTCGCTGTATGCACACTTAGCTAACACAATGGGTAATATACTTATTCAATTAAAATTCTTAATTTAAGTGTAGTTTTATTGCTATCAGTAGCAGAGTACGGTTGCCCCTGCAAGCGCTCGCTCGCAGAATTTTTCCTGTGGTTGTTACCCAGCGAACGGCAGAATTTTCCCTACCAAACGCAGAATTCCATGGGAGGTATAAAAGGCTTGTCAGCGTCTCCACCAGGACCTGTTCGGGTTTTCGAGGGTCACGGTACGAGCTCTTTACGTTAGGAAAAAGCGTGGGAAAATCTTTTACTATTATTTTACTACGAATACCATATAAGAAAGTGCGCAAAGATAAGGTAACTCTTTTGTTTATTATTTTTCCGCGAATCAGAATTATAGTTATATCACAATATCTACATAAATAAATGCAAAGAAAAATAATGTTTCTTTTATAGAACATTTTGGACAGATCTAAACTAAGTTTGTAATTCTACATCTGTGTATTAAAACCTTTATGGACATTCATTCATTCATTCATTCATTCATTCATTCATTCGTCATGTTTTAAATCAGCAACTCAGCTTACATATCTGCTTATCAGTTAAATAGCACTCAGACAGTATTTCATGATCCTGTGAGGTCAAGTCAAGTGTTTCTTGCAGACCTTGTTCAAATAATGATGTTTAGTACAATTCAATAGGAATAGGTTAGCAAATAATAATAATAATAATAATAATAATAATAATAATAAGTGCAGGTTTGAATATAGAGCAAATGAGTGTTTCTCAAAGCTCTCTCTAATAGATATTTGTTAAATTGTAAAGCTGTTGAGTGTTTCTCAAGGCTTTGTACATATGTTGTTAGTTAATTTGTTACAGCCACTGAGTGTTTCTCAAGGCTCTGTTTGAAATTAACCATATGAACTTAGTGAAAAGTTAGCCAATGTTCCAAAAAGTCCATTACTAAACATTAAGTTAAATAATAACATCTGAACCTTAAATTTGGACATTGATAAATGTTAATATCAACTTCTAACCTAAACTATTACTTAAATGACTATGTTTGTCCAATGGCATACAACCACTGTGATGTAAAACTTAATGAGTTATTATTTGAAGTGATGTATCTGATGTTTGAGTCTTAAGTATTTTTAATATCATACAAGTCTGTGACTTAATAAACCACCTGAAACTTAAATCTGAGTCTGCATTTCATCACTAGTCCCATTTTTATTGTAAGGATTCCCCACTTGATAAGAGAATCAGAGACCTCTTGGAGTTAAGGTCAAAGTTTAACTGGGCCTTTTACTCTGATGATAGTTTATCAGCCATATCGAACATAGTGGGTCATTGAGTGGTCACCGGAAGTGTTTTATTACGGCCAACGCTAGCCCGTAACAATATATTATTTTCTAAAAACATCCTATAATCACTGAGCAGATGATTTCAAAGCCGCATAATGTTCATTATTCTTATAGTTAGAGAGACAATTTCATATGTTGCCACAACGTGTAGTCCAATATCACTGTTACCTCTGTAATAATGGTGTTTCAATGTTTTCAAACAAATGACAACTGAACTTACTGAACCCGAGACGGGTTCTCTTACACCCTTAAAGCATACTTAAGAAAGGGTCCCATAACGGAGTAATGTAAACCAGCCCAACCTGAAACACAGAATGGGACATTCGATATGTGTGCTTGAGTGTACGCGTGTAGCATCTATTCATCAGCTATATTCCCATATTATTTTCAGTAATTTCCCTCAATTCACTTTTAACTTAGTTGTTCGCATGCTTGGCATGTGTTGCTTTATTCTCAAAGAAAATCCACGTAAAATAAGACACAATCTTTATGAACTGAAAATGCAAAATATAACTAAGTGAGAAAACATACTGAAAAAGGATATTTTTACAGTCCGCAACTACAGAAAGTGTGCCATTTTCTCTGTCACCCATTACCGCAGCAATTTGCTCCATTACAAATACATCTTAAACATATTAAATTAGTTAAAATATCAGTCCGTTTACCTGTCTTTCAGAAAATTTAGTAGAGAAACCACTCCTACTAAAGAAAGAACTAAAGCAGTCCACAGTGGATATATGGAGGCATCGGCATAATTATCCAGGATTTGGTTAATAAAACAGCACAGCCTCGGTAACAACAATGCTGTGTATCTAATTTAGTTACAGCAATTCAGCTAGGTAAAGCTTATTGCTTGTGCTACTAGTGACAACATGAGAGTCGATTAAACAATTCTAAAACACAAGCTGTGTATATGTGATTATTATTTTTAAAGTAGCTTTAAAATTTTTTCCATCATATCGCTACGATGTCTGCAGTGAGGCAGTTTATAGTAATGTCAAGCACTGGGGCATCTTGTCGCAGACATGTAGCATGATGTCCCACCTAATCACATTATCCTTACACCACCGCTCCGGTGGCCTAGTGGTTAGAGCGTTCGCCGCGGAAGCGGGAGGTCGTGGGTTCGATCCCCGGCCGAGTCATACCAAAGATTTACAAAAATGGTACTAACAGCTGCCTCGCTTGACGCTCAGCATTAAGAGGTTAGTGTTAGGAATGGTCGGCCTGGTGTCAGGATAATGTGACTGGGTGGGACTTCATGCTACATGTCTGCGTCATGATTCCTCAGTACTAGACATCACTATAAACTGCCTCACAGCAGACATCGTAGCGATATGACTGAAAAATTGTTAAAGCTACGTTAAAAATCCTAATCAAACAAACAATTATCCTTACACCAGGCTGACCAGTGCTAACACTAACATCTTAATGCTTAGCGCTAACCGAGGCAGCTGTTAGTACCATTCATGTAAGTCTTTGGTATGATTCAGTCTGGGATCGAACCCACGATCTCCCGCGTCCCTGGCGAACGTTCTAACCACTCTATCACCAGAGCGGCAACGTTATTTAACTACTTCAAATAAAATTAATGGTCACTCTCAAATATATCATCTTTTCTACTTAGTATCATTCTAATTTCTTGTGTCCGTGACGATACCAGATCCATCAGTCCCTCATGTGACAGCATATTTAAGGAACATGGTTACCTTATCCCATAGTTCTGTGTTTTCATACTGGTTTTTCCCCAAATAAATCTTTCAATTTTGAAAAGAGACAAATATTGTAAGCAGCTAAAGATGGCATCTATGACGGGTAATTTGTGGTTTGGGTACCAAATATTTGCACAGTTCGTATTAAACACGTGTATGTGCAATTCAGGAAACCTATTTCTAAGCACTCATTCCTGGGATGCATGAATTGTACCAGTTACTCTCGTTTATCATATTTTCTAGCAATACTGTAAACTCTTCCCTACTGCAATTTGTATGGTTTTACTTTTTAAAACAATTATATATAAATGGCACAATGGATAGATCCACAACGCTGTTTTGATACTAGAATACGTAAAGACCACGAAAACAGTAATCAATTCAAATCCCAAATGAGAATAAAATGACAGTAAGAGTTCAACAACTAGTCCTCTATTTCTTTCAGCGCAATTTAAATTAAGTCTTAGTAAATTGGTGAAAGGTTCAGTTTCAATAAGCTAGCACACATTTTCAATGAGCTAGACGCGTGCGATGTATGGAGTTAGAATGTAAACCTATGTGATTGTTTTCGGTCTTTTCAGACTGTGTTGATTACGCTAATCACAGGTTGACTGTATTTTCAAGATGTTCCCTGGCTCTTGACTTCATTAAGGACTCACTCATAAAGATGTATGTCGACATTAAAATGATGCATAGATTACTGAATTTCAGCATGAACACTGTATTCGGATACCTGTGTAAATAGGCAACGTTATGTCTAACAAAACAAAACACAATCAAACACCCCCACACATTGAAAAGAGAAAGCATATTATATTGCAACAGTCAACGCTAAATAATAAATGACTTTAGCAGGTGAAAGTAATTGTTATTTAAGGCACTCCAGGAGATGTTGTATTTCAGTGCTCCTTACATGTAGAAAATGCGCATATTTGTTTAAAACAAGCTGTTGCCGAAACTCCTGGAATGTGGAAATTCGATAGGTGGCTACCTGATTATTCTTGGAGATTTAAACTTTAACTTAGACTGTCGTAAAAACCTGTATACATCAAAACTCCTAGATTCCATTCATGTTTTAAACCTCAAACAGTCATTTAGCCAGCCAACCCATAAACATGGTCACATGTTTGACTGGATTCTTCATAGACCTGATAATAATATTCAAGAGTCCTCCCTTGTATTCCACGAACTTGCATCAGATCACACCTGTATTATATGCCATCTGGACGTATCAGTCCTTAACCATCACCTTTATTTGCTACTAAGAGAAAACGCCGAAAGATAAATAGAACCAAACGAATGCATGACATCCAAGTAAACCTAACAGTTTGCTTACCTCCTACAGCATAACAACACGATAACTGCCTGCGCTGAATGCTTATAAAACGTGCCCAAGCCAGCAAATGCAGAGTATCAATTCAAAGGTATTCTCCATTGTGTAGCAGTGTTAGGGACCAGTTTCACACTGCTAAAAGAGACCGCCGTAAAGCTGACACAGGCTTTGGTTTTCATCCAGACTCACTATTCATTATCAGTAGCTAAGAAGAACATCTCACAGCAGTATTAATATCATGTGAAGATTGCTAACAAACTAATGGCAATGAACAAATTTACACCACTTTCAACTACGTTTTCTTCAGTCGACGTTCCAGCCCTATTTGCACATTTCTTCCATGACATGGTACAAACCATTAGGGCTAAGTTGGACAACACAATTTCAGATGACTAGTCACCATAAAGTTGCAATACAGAACTTCAGCGGCAACCGTTAGCAGCATTTAAACATGTATCTATGGATTTAATAATTACATTCATGATGAGGAATACACCAATTCCTACATCATTGCTGGTTGTATGCATATATTCAATATTGCTTCACGAACTGATGATATTAATACCTCTCTCTTTGCCGTGAGTTCCGAGCATTTATCAAAACTGCCATTGTAAAACTTCTGCTGAAGAAACCAGCACTCGACCATAACGATGTAAAAAAAATACTGCCCAGTTTCCAATCTCCGCATTCATTAAAAATTCTAAGAACAAATTGTTCTAAACTTATAAAGATTATGTGCTGTACAAATTCATCATAATCATCATTATTTATTATTATTATTATTATTATTATTATTATTATTATTATTATTATAAAGGACTATAAACATTGAGATGAGAAATTTCTTGATCAATTCCTTTATCTAATTAATTTTGTACTCTTGCTATTCATTGTTTTCTACGAACTCTTTTTTTGTCAAACACTCTCATATGGTTATGAATAATAGAATGTGATATTCCAGTAATTTCTGCTATTATTTCCATTACTAAATTACTTGTAGGTCAATGGTTAGTTCTCTACTGCGTTTTGTTTACGTCTCAAGGGAGGTCAAACATTAGCACTTGCCACAAATTTTGCTTCAATATGAACTCAGATAATACACACATAAACCATATTTGCAGAGTCATTATTCTACATATAGTTGCCCATTTGAAATCACATTTTACTAAATAAGATATGTCTAACTATGCCACCTGGCACTAAAAAGATATGGAGAGGTCGCCCGTCATCCACCCATCTATACATTTATGAATGAACTGATGCATCAATCCATTCATCTGCATGCATTCATTGTTGCTAAAGAATCATTTTCGATACCTCCTAACATCCGATGGGGAAATACTTCTATGTTTTAAACATAATTACTTGCATTTATCTTTGAAAATTAGAAGCTTTTTCCTGATTTCTGAAAATTCTCCATTCATCTACGCAGTAAAATTAGCAATTCAATAGTTTTATTCCATAGCTTAATGCACCTTTGATCAAACTGTTGGAGACTCAAATTACATAGTTTCACCTTACCCATACATGATTGCATCTTTGCATGAATCATTTTTGACGCCTCATAACAGCTGATATGAAAATAATAATAAATTTACATCTTTAGAGAATAACTGAAATCAAATTGAATATGTATATATTTTGTTGTGATGCAAGCGACCTCAATAGTTAAGAACACGATATTACAGGGTAAGGGATGTTACTGAATGAATGAGAAAATAAAGGAATTATCTAATTACATGGATAGCTTATTACTCCATGCCAGATTATCCAGTAGATCAAAAGACTCGGCTAACTTATCACGTGTCATTGCGACTATCTGCTGTTGTAGAGCCTCTGACAACTGAAATGGTAAAATAGCAGGCCTTTATTATATTCCATGTACGCATATCAATCGGGTTAAAAAAGAGATGAAGTTTGTCAAATGACCTTTATTACATCTTTACATTTTGGTAGGTAAAGGTAACTTTGTAATATTGTAAAATTGTGTGTCATAAATGATAAGTAGGAAAATATTTACGCAATGTGTATAATTCCATCATCACTGATTCTTTACTATTCCAAAATTAAGATTGCAATATGTCCATAAATAAAATTGCTTTCAAGAGACAAGAAATCATAAACCTAAAATAATATTTGATAACATGTCGCTCCCTAACCTGTTGCAGTTCACGCCTGGTGCATTTCTCCTCTTCCAGTACGGCCTGGTAGGAACGGCAGGCCAGGTCTATCATCTCTCCGTTCGTAGAAATCTTGTACTGAAGGTTTATTATTTCCTTTTCTGTGCCTTTCTTCTTTTCAAGTTTCCTCTTTAGTTTTTCCTGACACTTCATCTGCTTCTTTTCAAACATAAGGCATTTCTGAAAGAATATTTGGTTGTGAGACATATTCAATGATTGAAAATTATTTAATTTGTTACCCGTATCTATTTCGTAACATTGTTTAACAACAGCGACACTCGGGACAAAATATTTACTATCCGAAATCGAGATAAATAATAAATCTTCTAAAAGAAAGCATATCTTTGTAGACCTGTAATCAAATTAATTGTGCCCCGCCTATTGTATGACCTTGCCTTGGAAGCATTCACGATAGAAGCTATTTTATCTTGTAACAAATTGAAAGATGTTAAAATTGCAAAGTATGTAAGAAATCACTTTATAAAGGTTCTATGAAGTAAACAAAAAAAATCATATGAATTGTGTAGCAATTTTCCAGATGAACATAAAGTAAAAAAACTTAACCTCTCTTACTATCTAAACAGATATTAACATGAAAGGATTATATGCATCCATACTCTCTCTCTCTCTCTCTCTCTCTCTCTCTCTCTCTCTCTCTCTCTCAAAGCAATCGTATATAGACGGACAGATGATTTGTTTTAACGGTAGACATATATTGTAAAGACATATACCTTTTCAACTGCTTTCAGTTGCCTGATATAATCCATGTGACGTTTAATAGTGACCTCCAGCAAACATCTCTGTCTATCCAGCTGCTTAAATGCCGTTTCGTTAAATCTGAATGTGATATAAAATCAATAATAATAATAATAATAATAATAATAATAATAATAATAATAATATATATTATTATAATATAACTCTCAAGACACTGTAATAACAAGTAATTATAACTCTCAAAACATTGTAGTAGTTACAATAACTGTCGCAATACTGGCATAACTTACAGCAGAAAAGTCAACTCTTCCTTACCAATTAACTAACCTTTATTAATCTCAGCAGGATATATATATATATATATATATATATATATATATATATATATATATATATATATATATATATATATATATATATATATATATATATATATATATATATATATTTGTGGCTCTCATTTCACATCTGCATATGAAAACTGTGCACAATGCTTTTTCATTATACAGGAATTGTCTTTATTGAGTTAAATATAAGTCACATGTTAATATGATATCGTGCATTTTAATGTTATAAAGAATACTTAAGAAAACACTTACACTTTGCTGTTTGTGTCACGACTGGCAAAATTTAGATCACTTGCATTGTTGTTACTGCTACCTTCAGTCTTGTAGAGGTCGAGCACAAAGTCTTTCACGAAGGCAAAGATTTCGTGTAATGCTGGTAGTCCTACAGAAAACATTGATAAAACAGCACTTATAATCTTTCAAATTTAGACAGGACATGGCAAATACCTCGGATAAAATGATGTCCTTTAAATGCTAAAATAGTTTCGTACAGGTGATAATAAAAGCCTTTGATTAATATGCATGTTGTCAGAGAATTAAGAATGATTTTAAACAATATACATCAAATTAAAATAAATTCTTCAGAGTTTCCCTAATAGTCTATAAAATATTTGAAAATGACTATTCATGCAAATTTAGGTAAAATTAAAAGCTGGACTTACCCTTCGCTAACTTTAAATAAGAAAGCGTCTTCATGACATCATTTAAGGACTTGTTTTCGCCACGAGTGAAATCAGCTATTTGTCCCACAAGGCTTCTAAATAGGTCAATATTATTGAAGCTGAAATATTGAGATACAAATAGATTATTTCAGAAACAAAATGTAATACCCGTCTGGTGATTATAATAATACAGGACACATAGTATGCTGGGTTACTTCCCTTAGCATTCTCAAGTATCTAACTGATATATAAAAATTCAAGTGTCAGCATCTGATCTTTATATAACAAACCAAGTGTCAGCATCTGAATTTTATATAACAAACAAAGTGTCAGCATCTGACCTTTATGTAACAAACCAAGTGTCAGCATCTGACCTTTATGTAACAAAACAAGTGACAGCATCTGACTTTTGTATAACAAACAAAGTGTCAGCATCAGACCTTTATGTAACAAACCAAGTGTCAGCATCTGACCTTTATATAACAAACCAAGTGACATCATCTGACCTTTATATAACAAAACAAGTGACAGCATCTGACTTTTGTATAACAAACAAAGTGTCAGCATCAGACCTTTATGTAACAAACCAAGTGTCAGCATCTGACCTTTATATAACAAACCAAGTGACATCATCTGACATTTATGTAACAAACCAAGTGTCAGCATCTGACCTCTTTATACCATATTCGATTTCATGTTCATAACTCATTTTTAAAATTAGGATTACACACAATTGAAAAGTTACAAATATTAATCCCACCATGACATGAAGTACTTTAGAACAGACTAGCATTGTATAGCCTGATGATAATACTGTCGCCTAACTTCACTGTAATAACAAGTATGCAAAAAAAGACGAAAATTAATCTAATTTGCAAAAATGTAAATAAGAAACTAAATGTGATAATATATGCAATGATAACAATAGATGATTCGCATGAAGCTTCTGTCTATAATTTCCCTTGATGTGTTTCATAGATTATCTAAAAAAAATTAAAATTTGAACACCCCCTCCCCGATTTAATCTGGCACTGGAAAATTGCAATTGTGTCACATATATGTATATTCGTAGAGTATCCCTGTCCATAAGTAAAGTGTAATTATGTCCCAACTGTCTAATCGTGAGTATCTATATCCCAATAAAAGTGTAATTATGTCACAACTGTCTAATCGTGAGTATCCATATCCTACAGAAAGTGTAATTATGTCACAACTGTGTAATCTTGAATATCCATATCCTAACGAAAGAGTAATTATGTCACAACTGTGTGTTCGTAGATCAAGAAGACTGAGAGGCTAATACAAAATATGTCAATGCCAATAATAATAATAATAATAATAATAATAATAAAATAGAAGTTGCTAATAATAATAATAATAATAATAATAATAATAAAATAGAAGTTGCTAATAATAATAATAATACAAATAGAAGTTGCTATATGATTATTATTATTATTATTATTATTATTATTATTATTATTATTATTATTATTATTATTAAAACACGCCAGAAAAAGCCATTGCCTCTATTTATTTTCTAGTGAGGCCGCAATCGCCTGTTCTTGCCTTTACATTCAGAATACTTACACCTCTCTATCCTTGTTGCAAACCAAAAACGTGGGTATAAGAATTCTCTCCATTTTTACTTGGTTTCCTGTTCCATAGTTACTTTAACTAATGGTCGATCTCAGTGTCACGTGTCAAATTATATAGTGACGTCATGATATTATCTTCACAGTCGGTTCACTTCACTTCGATGTGGTATAATATTTTTCATATTACGCGATTCTGATTGATCCAAACAAGCTCATGAATTCTTACGCTGTATTCGATTTACTGATTGCCTGCGATTGAGGGAAAATTTAATTACCTTGTGTACTGGACTTTTACAATTGACATTATGGCGGACATTTTTCGATTCTACTGCCTGAACAGAACTGTGTAAATAAAAGTCACATCTGCCTCAATATGGTCCATTTACCCCCATACAGGTCGTTACGCGATGTATAGATATTAGTATGCCCTGAAAATTGGCTTTAAACACAAAACAAGAACAACAATTAAAACGGAATTGGTCAACTGATATCATGCGTGTGAAACAGGGTGGGGGTATACCTGTAAACTGGGATCCACCCGATATAGAGGAATGGATTAAGTGTTAAGTAATAAGAGTATATATAAAAGAAAATCTGACCTCCGCTCACAGACAAATGGGAACATACATCAGCTTCCAAACTGAAATAACATTACCAAACCATGGCAAGTTTACGCTGTAAAATATCTTATCATGTGATGCAATTCCGAATGTGTCTATCTCTACAAGGGGCATATAGTTGACTGTTCCAAATCGAATAATGCAATCTTCTGGTTACATATATATTACTGTAAATCTGGAATATCTTCAGCCTTAACTATCCCTTCACATATCCAACAATTTGAATGATTAGAACTGAAACTGATATTGACATACTCTCGTTGTTAAACCTGTCTCTATGTGATATCATGCTGAACTTGCATTCATGCTGAAAAATTATATTGTTGAGACAAATATTCTATTTATACGGAATGACGATTGCTATTTGAATTCTAATTGGAGAGAAAAAAATATCTAATAAATATTGCGATTTACAAGAGAGCTCAAAACATTTCAGGAACTATTTTGTTAGCGTAACAAATGAAAATTGCAAAATTATATTTTCTTCTTTCACTCCAATTTCAAATAAAATTAAAAGAATGTGATAAACAGAATCCTAAATGGGTAAGCATTTCATATTAAATGTATGAAACTCGCTTTTCTATCATTGGACTAGGCATTAATAAACACGTTTCATAAATTCAATATGAAATCATCACCCGATATCCAATCTATACCGTATATGATCCAGTCACAACGTAATAATTTGGTTAAATGAAATAAGTGTGAACATTTATCTCCATGGAATAGAAGAAGAAAATGACTTTATTAATGATGAAAAAGAGGAAGAATATGAGTGTAATATGATACGGGAAAAAGAATAATGGTGTTGCCACTACTTTAATTTCTGTGAATAATAATAACAATAATAATAATTAGTGTTCCTTATGTTACCATTATTATTATTATTATTATTATTATTATTATTATTATTATTATTATTATTATTATTTGCAATAATGAGGAAATATGATGACAACGATGATGATGATAATCATTCTTTATGAATTGGTTTATCTCTTCCGGAAAATTCACTCCACTCATGACATCGGCATAATAGTCATTTCTGTTCAAATGCGGGATATTTCTATAATATTGTTATTCTTTTTATTTGCAAATCTACACAAAGCATGGCTCCGGTTCGGTTAAATTGTCGTCTTTTATTTTTATATTGATTTATTTTCTTTCAAACTTTCGGATGTTGTTTCCTTTTCTTATTCAGATTGGCTGGATTGGTTCATGCAGATGCAAAATAACATAGTAAACATCATGAATATTTCTCTTTCAGGAATCTTTCTAATAATTTCTTTGCTAATATGGAGAAATTTTGTCACATTTTGTACTATATATTTAGCTCTGTTATTTTAAGAATTCCATGAAATATCTATTATCGTTAAACCTATTGGTAACCTCAGCTTGGATCGAAATATCTTCTGAAGAAACTAAAAACAACAACCCAAAATATGAAAAGAAAGAAAAGTACGTGATACAAATATCCTAGTTTAGTATTAATGTCAATGTGGCTTACAACTTTTGCTTAATTTTCATAGAAAACAATGGGGGAAAAACCGATACAAAGTGTGTGGTGAGGATAGGCCATTTTATATCTTGACTCAAAAGATTGTGTACGTTTTCATAAATAAGAATAACAGTAACAACAAAATAGCTTCCAAAGATTAGATGCTATACAAAGTCCTCATTATTATTATTATTATTATTATTATTATTATTATTATTATTATTATTATTATATATGTTCCAAAGTTACGATAACAAATGGTCTATCAGTACGTCATGTGACAAGTCACAGTGACGTCATTATATTATTATATATAATATGATTATATACAATCCAACAACAACATAATATTTTGATTATGTTAAATAAGTGTGAGCATCTATCTCTCTGAAGAAGAAAAGCAGAAGATTGTAATGAGAAAAGAACAGAAAGAGTGGAATAATAATGCTTTTACTGCTACTGATGATGTTTGTGATATTGCTAATGACGATGATGATAATAGCAACAATAATAATAATAACAGGAACAATAGCAACACAACTTATACAACTAATAATAATTATTTTTAAAAAAACAAGATAACGACGACGGCCAGTTTGATGATGATGACAATGTTAATCTTCATTTGTTATCTCTTCGGAAAATTTCACCCCTTTCATGACGTTAACGCAACAGATGCGAATCCATTTCTTTTATCCGATGAACATGTAAGCAAAGCATGGCAGCAGTTCCGCTAAATTGTCAGATTGAAAATCCCAATAGATTTATTTTCTCTACTTTGCGGTTTTTGTTTCATTTTATAATTCAATTCGACTGGATCGCTTCATGCATAGAAAAATGAACTTGGCAAACATTAGGTTACAGAGACACTTTCTTTTTCATGAATTCTTCTCGCGAAAAGTTGTTCATTTTTAGATTAATTTTTCAGATCCTGACCTTGATTCGGGGTTAGTGGCATAAACTTAAACAGGTTTTATTTTAATTTTAAAATGATTGGTTGTTGTCAAGGTCAAGATGAAACTAGTGAATTAAGAATTAAACAAACTTTTATTCTTCACATAAAATGATTGCTTCTCGTCAGGGTCATGTCAAGAGTACGTGATATAAGCAATCACGTGACTCCTCGCCCCATTTCTCTATTTCTCAGTTTGGGGATTGTTTCGTAACTGTGCATGAGACTACCATATAATCTTTGTTATAGTGCAATATGCTGGTTTGGGGCTTTTACATATGACGTTAAGTCATTTTCTTTTGTTATAACCATTTTTAAAAAAATACTTTTTAACTTTCCTTCAGTTCATTTGGACTTTATATAATTTATTCGTATTTCTGATAATATTTGATGTACTCATACCGAATTATTGGACAAAGTTTAGTAAAATTTTATTAGGATTTCCAACACCGGAGTTTTAAATATTGTTTTTGTTGTTATTCATCATCATCATCAGCCTCTTGACCTAGTGTAGTCGTTGAGGCACTGTGCTACTGAACATCTGACCAGTTCCCTCCACTTGACTCGATCATGTGCCAATGCCTGTATCTGTGCAAAACTTTTCCTGGTCCATTCTGTGATGTTGTCACTCCACTTTTTTTCTCTGTCTACCTCTCCTTCTATCACCTTGGACACTACCCTGCAGTACTGTTGTGGATAGACTGTTGGCTCTAGTGACATGGCCATACAATTTCAGCTTTCTCTTTTTGACAATGGTGAGGGCGTCTTCATAATGGCCTACTTTGTGCCTGATGGTGTTGCGCACTTCTTCATTTCTGATGTGGTCCATGTAAGAGATGTCAATGATGGTTCTGTAGTATCTCATTTCAAGTGCCTGAATTCTTGGTTGTAATTCTGCTGTCAGGGTCCAGGCCTCACATGAATACAGAAAGATTGAGATAACTAGTGCTCTCAATAGCCTGATTTTAGTTTTGAGACAGATGTTCTTGTCTCTCCAGATGGGTCTTAGCTTTGACATAGCTGCCGTTGTTTGTGCTGCTCGTGACAAAATTTCTGCTCTTGATCCCTCTTCCGTGATTATGGAACCAAGATATTTGAATTGGCCCACTGTTTCCAGTTCCTGTCCTCTGACTTAAATCTTGTTTGAGATATGTTTGCCACTGTTTGTCACCAGCTTTGTCTTATCGGCACTTAACTCCATGTCAAATCTGGAAGATGTTTTATCCAGGTTCTTCACTAAGGTGGCAAGCTCATCTTCACTGCCTGCCAGTCCATCAATGTCGTCTGCAAAGCGGAGGTTGGTGATGTTACGCCCACCAATGCTGACTGTCCCACAGTGGTTTTCCAGGGCTTCACTCATGATGCGCTCTAAGTAGATGTTGAAAAGCGTGGGTGACAGGAGACAGCCTTGCCGTACTCCAACTGTAGTCTTGATCCAGTCCCCCACAGAACATTGAGCAATTACTTCACTGGTAGCCTTGGCGTACAGCTGCTTGATGGTGTTGGTCAACTTTTGACCCATGTTGTACTGAAGCAATCCTGACTACCAGTCAACTTATAATTTAATAAAGTGCAATTGCAAATTTCATTAATGTTTGAGGGAATTTATAATCTTCTTTTATTGTTTTACAGTCCCTTCATATTGTAAAGTTTTGCCTGTTTCCAATGCAAATAATAGTAACTGTGGTAACAGTTTTTGATATATGACCATTGTACAAAACAAACGTAATCTGATACAATATGTAAATCATATAAAAATTATTAGTTTAAATATTAATCATCCGGGTAAAGATTTTTGAAGCCCAGAGTGTACATGATATGATTGTAAATTGTTATTACTTACCGTCTATTTTAAGAGAGAAATAGGTAATTGTATCCATTTTTTTCTCATGTAAGTTCATAAGTGTCGCCAGCATGATGAAACTGTTCATCATCAATGTGAATCTTTGTATTATTTATTGTGAAATAATTGTTATTTTTGTCGTTTGAAATCGGGCGCCATGTTTACTACTGTGTATAGTGGGCGCTCGGCTTTCCACTAGGAGGCGCTCAAGTTAATCTTTCTGAATTCTACCATATATAGTCATTTTCTCGAAAATATTGTCGTGAATTTCCCGAGTGTGTTCCCAAAACCTATAAATAGGGGCGAGATCCGCCGTTTTGGCAGTTGTGGTTCTGCTGGACACCAGTAAAGGTCTCAAGATCCAACAAACAGAATAAAAGTTTCTAGTCATCCCATCTGATAATTTCAAGTTTTAATAGCAAGGTACACTACTTACTACCGACACACTAAATTTAGTATTCATAATGACTACTATAATGTTTCTCTGATATTGTTTCACGTTTATTTCCTTGCTATATTAAATAAAGGTCCAAATTAAGTTGTTAGGCTGACGACACACTGTCACTGTGTCATCAACACAACCGTCTGCTATCCATTGGAAATTTAGTATTCGGATTGGCACTATCGAAGTTCCTACTCAATTACATGTATCATTCTCAGATATAAAATTCCCATCCAATTTGTAGTGATTGTGTCGTTTCGATGGCGAAATAATATACCCGACACAACGACACACTTTGTTGTCACAAAACGACACACATTGTCGCATTCAATTCAAGCGCACACTATTGACATCCGGTTGCACAATACTGTGTCGCTCAAAACGACAAACTGTGTCTCAGTCGAGAATGCGACACACTAAACATCCGGTTCCAGACTGTGCCTCTAACACATTTACCATTGTACTAAAAACACAAACCCGGGTCTGGTTCCGAACGTTGATTGGATGCACAAATATCCTTACCACTTTGGTACGTCATACAAACACATTTTGAGACATACTAACTTATTTTTGTTGTTGTTATGTGTGTACAAAATTAATTTGGGACAAAGGGAACATTGATGCTGATTATTTTTTACATGCAATATACCACTGAAACTAGTGTTTTAATATGCTTTATCAAAACAAATGTTCTTAAAATTAGTAAATATTATATTTCAGCATTTTGAGCCCTTAAGTTTGTGAGCAAACATATGCTATCCTGGAAGTCATATAATAAACTGTGTTGACTATTTATATTTGTTTTCTTTTGTGTGTTTATTATCTAAATAGGACCTTTGTGGTGAACACACCATTTATTGACACTACAATTCACTGGAGAGATCTAGTAACTGAAAAAGACGTGAGTTGTCCATCTATTCCATTTTATCTGACCTTGACTCCTTGGCACGTTACAGTACTTCTTCATTGTGGCCCACAATGCCTCATGCCACACTCTATCAAAAGCCTTTTTGAAATCTATGAACACATGATAGATGTCTTGTTGATGTTGTGAGTACTTTCCACACAGAACCCTAAGATTGAAAATTTGTTCTGTTGTGCTTCTTCTACTACGGAACCCTGCCTGTTCTTCAGCGATTATTCTTCTGCTTGTGGGTTCAGTCTGTTCAAGATGATCTTCAGCATCACCTTACTAGCATGGCTGATCAAACTGATAGTTCTGTAATTTTGGCTCAGCTGGAGATTGCCCTTTTTGGGGAGTGTTATAATTAGTGACTGGGTCCACTGTGTTGGCCATTCACCTGTCTGCCAGATCTTATTGCAGATTTTTGTTAGTAGTTCTATCACTGATTCCCCACCATTCTTGATGAGTTCAGCTGGGATGTTGTCTGCTCCAGCTCCCTTTCCATTCTTCAGTGCTCTTTTTGCTGACTCCACCTCTTCTTTGAGAATGGGGAAATCATCATTATTTGTGGAGTTTGGAACTACAAGCACCTCTGGGTTTTCTGCGGACGGATGGTTGTAGAGTTCTTTACAATACTCAGTCCATCTTTCTGCAATGTCACTTGCTTCTGTGAGGCATTTTCCATTTTCATCTTGAATGGTACTGACTCTTGGTTGCTTCTTTCTGGTGAGGTCTTTCACAGTTTGGAATGGCTTTTTGCTGTTATTCTTTATCAGACTGTTATCTATTTCTGCGCACTGTTGTCCAATCCAATCTTCGTTTGCTTTTTTCAATTTTTTTCTGACATTCTTGTTTATTTCTCGATATTCCACTGCCCCTGTTGTGTGTCTGGTGTTTTTTAGGACTCTTCGGGCATCACACAGATTCAGAATCTCTTCTGTAACCCAGGGTTTTTTCTTTGGGCGATGGAGGCCAATGATGTCCTTGGCAACTGTTGAAAGTGTCTGTCATCACTTTAACACATCACTTTAACATCAACATCCATCACACGGAGTGGAGCAAATTTTCCTCCAATTGTGGCTTGGAATGACTTGCAGATGTTAGGGTCCTTCAGTTGTTCAAAGTTGAATTTGAGCCTGATTTTCTTTGGCTTGTTAATTTTCTTTTTTGTTGTTATTATTGTAGGGTTTAACGCCATTTTTCACCACACGATTGGCTGTACATGGCGGCCAGTATTAATGGTGGAGGAAGAAACCGGGGAAAACCCCAGGAAAGAACCACCGACCCACGAGAAGCTGCTGGCAAGCTTTCTCGCACACCCACGTTAAATAGTGTTTGTACAAGGGACTGTAGATAAGAAGAAAGCAGACTTCAGTATACTTCATCGTCTTCTATCTTGGATTATCTAATAAGACTCGAACTTGAATCTATTAGAACATTTTATTACTAGGACTTCTGTATTTTAATTTGTGAATTATTCTTTGATTACATTTGGATTTGATTCTTAAAAGTAATTTCTTTTTTCATTTTTATAATATTTTTCCAGGGAAACAAATTATTTTTTAAACTTTACAAAGCTTGTTGTTTTCAGCTTTTCTGTGAAACTGTTTATTGGAGCCTAAACAAGTAACACATGTACCGCAGTACTTATGTCATTACCTTTCGTTTTTCCGACATCTACTTTCAAAAATTATACTTTAATTTTTGACACACTGAACATTAATTTAATTTTAGGGTTAATATTATTTAGACCGTGTATGAAACAGTAGAGGTTTTTAGATGACTGAATCAAGATCATGAAAATATTATCTATAAATCGTAGTCACACATCCGGTTTCTAACGGCATTGATTCAAGAAGTCATTTTCTAATATTCACATCCGGTTTCTAATGACATTTATTGAAGATGTAATTTTCTAATATTCACATCCGGTTTCCAACGGCATTGATTCAAAAAGTAATTTTCTGATATTTACATGAATAGCGATGGATCATAAGGAGTCGTCGAATTACTCGTTTCGGTATCTACCTGTTTTACACAGTTCAAAATCACCAAATCGTAAAAGTTTATTTCAAGAACGCTTGCAATTAAATCTTCTAAACGTTTCCCTAGATAGTTCGCCTATAATCTCATATCTGCAATTACTTGAAATGCTCCCCCTTCTCTTTGGCCAAAACAATCAAAACAAGACGCTTGTCTGAAATCCTTCCCATCTGGTCCTGCTAACATGATATTGTTTCTGTCGTTTTTTTTTCTGTCGAAGCGATGTGAAATTTCTAACCTTCATTCCCATGCTTGTATCCATTCATGCGAACTGCTGTAACATTGATTGAGTCGTGTTCCAAAGACAACGTCTAACGGCACGTCTACCTTCCTTTCCATTATCATGAAGTAGGGAGTACAACCTGAGAGCGGCATGCCATTTCTAGTTTCGGGAGGTGTTCGTCCCAGTCTCTTTGGTTTTCTTCAACAAACGCAGATAGCATGCTTTCTAACTTTCGGTTCATCCTCCTGAGCCTCGTTATCTTAATTCCAAGGAAACAACACCTTTCACGAAAAATTATAATCGATAACAGTCAGCCTTGATCCGTGTGAATCTGTCTTGGCACACCAAAACGCATGACGACTTCTTCGTCTTTCAGTTGTTTACAATGTTTGTAGATTGTAGATTCCTAGCAAGGCAGTTACCGTATTTTCGCGCATATATGACGCGCCTATTTATAAGACGCACCAGTGTATAAGACGCGAGTTTTTACGATTTGTGTATTAAACAAAATTACATAAGACGCACGCGGCCTAGCCATCTGCCGCACTGAACAATTTATATCCAGTGGTTTCCTTTCCTTTATCATAAATGAAAAGTTGTCCAATGTTTCATCACCCGTCTGATGTAAATAAAAGGCTTCGTTACCATTTTTAGTTTAGATCAAAGAATTGTCTGAGGCAGGACCGCAACGATGATTGTTTATTCTTATCTGCCGCCGGGCCAATAGCGGATGGGTTGAGTACCTGGTATCTAGATTCTAGAACAATAAACGCCAGCTGTAAAGGCGGCTTCATTGATCTGCTAGGCCAAGTCTTCAGCGAGTGGGATTAGTACCGTACATAGACCAATAAATACCCGATGTATGCGGTTAGCATATACAAACGTGGGAAAAGTCTCTTGTTACCGGTATATATAAATGAGTGATCAATTTGCTTAGCATTTTTAAATTTATAAAATTGTCACGATGCCGAAGCGAAAATCATATATGGCCGACTTTAAATTATCACGCCAGCTGGTCGACAACGTCGTGCAACGTACGTAGACGCATGTAATTGGGTTCTTCGGGCATGGGAGAAAGTGAATATTACGACAATCATCAATGGCTTCAGAAAGTGTGGGATACTTCCCGAATCGGCCAGCTATATTGGTTCTTCGGACGACGACGCAGTTGCATCTGATACCACTGACGCCTATGAGGATCAATTAGCATCAGTGATGGAGTTATTCCGCGACGACGACAGTGAATTTGATTCAAGTTTCAGTGGATTTGAAGCCGAAACTGATGACGATGAAGATGAAGATGAATAGAACAATACGGTACATTGATTTTTGATCAAGTCAAAATCCTATTTAGTAAAAGTTTATTATATTGTGTTTAATAAAAAGTTTAAATATATGGTATAACTAATTTTCATATTTAAGTCCAATATTGAACAAATTCTTGTCTTGTTTTCGAACTATTTAATCTTGCCTTATTTTCGAACGCATCCACCAAAGATACTAAAACTTTTAGTATCTTTGAACCCAACCGGATGTATAGGTAATAAAGCCGCCGTAGGTTTTGCTGTCATAATTAATAACATTAAACAAAACTATTTAAACATACTATATTATATAAATTTAAAACATTTACTCCGACTAAACGTAGATCTTCAATAATTACGGTATACAAAACATTGAAACGAAAGGATTTTAAATTTGAAGTGGCCTGCACTGGATTGGTACACGTGGTAATTACTGAACACTTACCCAATTGTTTTTACAACTAGGAATGAAAATCGTGAAACGTGAATATCGACCGCAATAATCGTCCTTCAATATCACACACTGTACCGTTCGTTCGTGTTAAAAAATACTTTCCGTATTTTCGCAGATATAAAACGCACCTAAGTTTAAGACGCACCATATATAAGACGCAGATCTGGCGACATGTGTAACAAATATTTTATATAAGACGCACCCATATGTAAGACGCGCCCTAGTATAAAACCTTGTATAAGGCGCGTCTTATATACGCGACAATACGGTAATACCTCAGTCCATTTCATAATGTAATCAGCGATAACTAGAATGTAAACATTTAGATTTCGGAAGTGGCCCCAAGATGTCAGCAGCTTTATGTTCTATCGGAAATCTTGATGCAATCAACTGCATTGGAGCTCGACCGTCCTATCCTGATGACTTTGGAGTCGCACAAGCCCCAGTAATACTCTTTTCCGATCTTTGCTATAATTTTTCTAATGCCACGGTGTTAGTCACTGCCAGGATCATCAACCATAAGTAGAACATTTCTCTTTTCTTGTGGAATAATAGTCTAACTGTGAATTTCTCCCCATCATGCGACTCCCATTTGCGACGGAGTATGGCATTCTTTATCTCTAGTTAGTCATACATACTCCAGATGAGTTTCAACACCTCTCCAAATATGGCAACTTCTTACCATGATGGTCGTTCTTGCTTTTCTTCCAGCGCATTACAATTATGACCACCTGGTCCGATATCTGAACCACTATCACGGGACGTCTGTATCGCTACTACTGGCATATCAGTTACAACACCTCTCTCTAACTAGATATGTCGGTAGTCCAAAATTGGACAACTTTTTTTGAAGACAAGAAACGGTCACATTCCCCTCAAAGTCGATAACTCCTCTGACTGCGTCTAAGACAGCAATGTTTGTCACAGTATAGAGCGTCTGGTTAGTTGCAGTTGCATTAGGTATATTGTCCGGTTCCGACCAGCGTCTCCGAGACTAGAGTGTTGTTACTTACCCCATATCTCTGATAGTGCACTTTCACCTCCACATCCGGTACAACAAAAGATGACGAAATTTGACAGCTTGTCAAAATTTCCTGGAACAATCATTTCCTGTATCGCTGGGATGTTCACTATTTCAACAACAATTATCCTGGCATATCCTAATGGTCTGTTAAATGTACAAGGTCAATTCTCCTTGAAGATGGAAAAGTAACTTATTAAAATCGATTCAACGCAAGTTAAATTTGAGAAAATCTGGTCCAAGACTTTCCTCTGCCTGGATCTCGGCAACCGGTACTTTGTCATCGATGAACTCTAAATAGGCTTTTTGTTTAAATGTCCCTTCCCGTCGACCTACTTGGTCCAGTTCGGTGGTGAAAATATCTTTTTCGTAGCCTGAACCAATTCAGTGCAAGACTTCTCTGTTACTGTCAGCAATTGCAGTACTTCTCTGGTACTGCTTGACCTCTGATTGAAACATTTATTACAAATTTGTTTCTTGTTCTGTACATGAAGGTAATGTTTAACACATCTTGAAGTGAATGATAAATCTATTAAGGGTGTCGTCACATCGGACGCCATATAAGTAGCGACCAGACTCTTCTCTGCTTCGTTTTAAAATTTGCTTTGAGACTTGTATATAAATGCTGTTTGTAATGCATCCCTTGTGGTATCAGCTGTTTTCTTGATCTTTGGCGACTACATGGGATCTCAACATCGCCTGTCCACTAAAGTGAATATGTCACCTGAAGGCGGTCCCTTCTCTCAACAACTCTCCTGCCTTCCTGGTCATACTTGCACTCCTATCAATAATCCCATTCCGCATAGCTAGTTTTTTTTTCTAAAATCGTTGCATTCCTTTGTCAAGCGCCGAAACTCATCTTCGACAGGAATTACTGTCTGAATAACTGTCTTTATTTCTGTTTCGGAAAAAAAGCATCCTCGTCGAATTTACCCTCCATAAGCAATTTTGAATATTTGTTCTACTCCCAGATCAATACCAACGCTGCCAACAAATATGTAGTGGTATATATCCTCAGCTACACATATTCTCGCTATATTGGGTTCTTTAGGATATGTTTTTGTATTTGGAGTGATATCCCGCTGAATCTGTATTGGGACTGGTGCTCCAGAGTGTGAAACGTTTCTACCCATGCGAGATAACATCTTATTCCTGGTTTCTTGTCGCCAACTGCATCACGGCGTCATTAACGGGGTGTCCTGTGATCGGCTGTCTGTCTGTACACTTTCCACCCAATGCTAAAGCCAATAATATCTCGAAGGTGCCATTAAAATTTTATTTCCAAAAGGGTGATGTAAGGGAGCTAATATAATAGACGAGATCAACAATGGACAATAATCACGGTTACTCCAAATGTATTGTTATATGATTAATCGACAGCGATGTTTGTGGTGAATGCCTCATGTTTGAGTACCAAATGTTTACTATCAAGTTTCAAAAATAGAACATGCTACATATATATGTTATGGTATCTTATTTGTTCCAGTGAGATCAAAACACTTAGTATGATAAATAAAGTAATAAGATAAATCAACAGGGTAATCAAAAGGTGTGAAAGAATGATGACACTCCGATAGCTGCATATTAAAACTGAAACATAAATGTAGTTTTGGTTATACTTGTTTTTAAATGTTCATTTCCTCATTATCATTCTGCAAAGGAAGCAAAGTATCCAAATATAAATTATATGACTTTGCACAAAAGGAGTAAAGGATATCAAACCGACTCATTCAAAGACTCTAGTGCAAAGCATTGAGTATCAAAGTCCTTTAATATTTGCACAGGACGTTTTAATTAGTTACATGCCGCGACTGATATTTGGGCGTTCTGGAAAATAGAATGCCTCATAAAGTAAATTGATGAAGCGCATGGTATAGATAAAGCCTTATCATACAAAACCAACAAAACCCTTTATGCATCAATCAATGTATCCAACTTTTACTAAAATCAATTAGTCAAACGTCAGTCATATTTTCACACGGGAAAAAATCACTATGGTAGCCAGAGAACTGTTTTCAAAATGATTCTGCATATTTATTTACTGAAGCAATCAAGATTTACTTTATTTATACTAAGTTACTTTATGTAGTTCCTTTCAACAATGCAATGTGTTGGTTATAGTAATTTTGAAAATAACAAGGGGAAACATCCTCCTATTCAAAAGATTTGGTATTTCAGTTGGATATCCTGGACAGATTATGCACAAAGACACCAAAAAGGTCATTTACATATAAATATATGTATAGCGCTGAATTCAAAGAGGGAGATGGGTGTTATTAAAAACAAAAGTAGACGAAACGAAAAGGATGGATTTCATAGCTTTATTACCGATTTTGGTTCACAAATATGCTTTTCATTACTATTATCAATTTCAAACACGTTAGGTGAATATTAAACTTCATTTTAGAGATTCAGGTAGAAGCGCTAAGCCACAAGCAATATAGTGCTATAAAAACTAAACAATAAAAATGCTTGTTATAAGGTGTAAAGGACGAATTTAATTTTTGTATTATAATGTACATGTTACATTAAGTTTTCAGAAACAAGAATCAAAAGATAATAGGAAATTTAAGAATATTTTTCTGAGTATTTAAAATTCACAATGAACTATGGAAATCTAATCCATAATCTTTCAATAAATTTATGTTGTTCCTGTCTTTCCCATTACATGTCAAATTATAGAGAGTAGGACAGACGCAAAGCAGGAATAGGTTAAAATTAGATTGAATACAACATAAATTCTGAAGTAAGGTATAATCGGTTAAAAAATTTTAAGGAAGAAAAGACACCTAATGAAACAAAAAAGAATGGACGAAAAATGTTGGATATGGACAAATTATGAAAAAACAAAGTTAAACAGGTGATGCAAAGATGGATGAGTGTATGATGAGTCAAGAAACATTTAAGAAGAATAAGATAGGCAAACAAAACTGAGCGAGAGAAAGACTGGTGCAAATATAATGGAAGAGAGTAAGACAAAGGAAAATGGTGTTAGACAAGATGGACGATAGTAAGACAAGTGTAAACAAGGTGGAAGAGGTAAAGGAGGGAGAGGAAACAATAAGTAACAATTAGTAACACAGGTGAAGAAAGAAATGAATGAGAGTAATATTTGAGATGAAAGGACTGGTAATGCAACCATTGATGATGTTATAAAAAAATAGATGACGAAATGATGAGAGGTTCATGTATGTGAAGTATAGACATAAAAACAAAGTCTGGAGGAGGTAAAACATGTGATGATATGATGGGGGAGTAGAAACATAGGTAAATAAAAAAAAAGAAAGATGGTCTAATAGGTGAGAATGTGATGGGGAAGACAGGAAAAACGGTTGAGGAAAATTCAGCAAATTTTGAAACGAGGGTACACTGGATTTTTGTTCTATTGACTCATATGCTTGTCACAATTATTGTCAGCACAAGAAAAAGCCGTGCATTTGTGAAACAAATATTTGGCGTCCCCCAGCACCCATTAAAATATTTGTTGATTAGAAGGCTAATTTAAGCTATGACCCCATAAAAACGATTTTCATATGAAGATAAAATAAAAGAAGTGTTTCATTTTGGTTCAGTTGTACAAATGTTGAACCTGTTTTTCTTTACTGCACGCCACTGTTTGTGGCAGCCTGCTTCCAGTGGTGTAAAAAATAAGATAGGAACATAAATAAGAATCATAATCCAGCCATATAACTTATTTCTTCGGCAAATGATCAAATTTAACCATGCAAACATGGTAAAATCCCCACACTTTCATTCCAGTTCTGCTTGACCTTTTCCACCCGAATCCAATTGTCCCACATCTTGACACCAGCTTTTGCTTGAAAACTTTACCTGTAAAAATGATATTAAAGAATATGCAGTGTGGCAAGTGTCATATATATATATATATATATATATATATATATATATATATATATATATATATATATATATATATATATATATATATATATATATATATATATATTGGTCTGAAGAGGTCTCCGTTACGGATTACTGTCATCTCAACTGTCTGCGTGGGTTCGGCCAATGTTTTGTATGTGAGAAATCTTGCCAGTAACTTCTCATACGTGGGTGGTTCTTGCTGAGATTTTCCCGGGTTCTTCATCCACAATTAGTACTGGCCAACATGTATAGCCTATCTTGTGCTGAAAAATGGCATTGAACGCCCAACTCAACAACACAGGATATTCTTACAAATATGTGACATCTGTTTAAAAAATACAGATTAGATAAATGTCTTCTCATAAACTATATGATCTTTCTCAAACAATTCGCTAATATCTATACTTGTTACTTTCCTACTGTAAGAATATTTTGTGTTATAAGATAGACTGGATAAATGTTTTCAAAATTGTTTTCAAATTACATACCATTTGTGTAGAGTAAAATAGGTCAATCTCTTCAAGGGATTTGAATAAATGTGAGTTCCAGAGTAAATCTCGTATTCTGCATTATTTAACACATAATATCCATGAATTTGAACCATCAAATTTAATATACCTTTACTAAAACACTCAAAACAATTTAATAATCAGAGCAAATTCAAATTATTATCATCATTTTCTTTTACCAAGACTAAAAGGAATCTTGTATTTACCTCGCATGAAGGTGAGACTTGAATCAGTTCCTTTCTTGCAGTTGGTAGTAGTCTTTACATATATTCCTTCGGGTCTGTCTTCCAAATCTGCATCTAGAGAAGAGAAAAATCAATTATTGGCTATAAGTTATAGGTGTGGTACAGTTCAACCGCAAAATGTGGTATAATTCAGCTGAAACATGTGGTGCAATTCAGCTTAAACATGTGGTACAATTCAGCTGAATCATGGGGTACAATTCAGCTGAAACATGTGGTACAATTCAACTGCAACATACTGTACAAATCAACTGAAACAAGTGGTACAATTCAACTGAAACATATCGTATAATTCAGCTGAAACATGTGGTAGAATTCATATGAAACATGACGTATAATTCAGCTGAAACATGTGGTACAATTCAACTGATACAGTGGTACAATTCAAATGCAAGTGCAGTACAGCTATAAAGTGTCTTACAATTAAACTAAAAGGTGTTGTATAATTCAACTGAAAGTGTCATACAATTCAACTGAATCCTATAAATAATGATTAATATTTATAAAGAGGAATTAAATAACGCAAACTGCATTTAAGATACAAGCTTATCTCAGCTGAGAAAGGAAAAAAGTAAAATGACAATTACGTATTAAGTGAAGTCATGTCAGAGTGTGTATCAGCTAGATACTGGTAGATTATATGATATCATGTAAATCACTAGCAGCTGAAATCAGACTCACACATAAGCATTCAAATTAGGTAAGTTAATAAAACATAAGAACATAACAGTTAGTAAAAGAAGAACAATACCAACAGTTAATAAAAGATGAAATGCACAAATAATGATATTAAATTTGAAACAACCCCAGCAGTAAGCTGGAAACACCCCCCCCCCCACTTACCATTGAGTCTCTAACACTGACTTCTAAAAAGCCAGATAATATGATGTCCCACATGTATAAAACTTTGATTAAAAGTGATCCCTCTCAAAAGTTTTATTTAGCTAAGATAGATAGATAGATAGATAGATAGATAGATAGATAGATAGATAGATAGATAATCACCAGGTTCCTCAACATCCACAAGACGAATGCATTCGCCTTTGTTTCGGCAGAATTCACTGGATATTACTACAGGATCTTCTAGTTCGGCATGAAAACCTGTTCTAAGATTCCATTCCTAGTGAATAAAAACATTAAAATCAAAATTATAATGTGCAAAAACAACTCATTATTTTTACACATGAAGTCGATTTAACTGCTGTATAATCGACCAATGGAACTTCACTCTTATAATGGAAACTACATATTTCTGATTCAGTTATAGTATTCTTAATTATGAAATACTAGTAACGATGTTGCTAGTTATGTCAAAGTTATCATCAATTGTTGATTTGCACCCAATATTGTTTTAAATAATGCTACAATTCAGCGATATGGGGAAAAAAATGCTTTTCTATTATTATCCAAAACTTTAATTTTCTTCTTCAATACTTTTAAAAAAAATCTGAATCAGTCAGGTTCTCATCTTTTTTTCTTGTCTGATGATATTTGAGATCACGGAATTTTTTTTTATTTTGCGCCATTAAGTTTCTAATCTGAAGGAAAATAATTTTACCATAAATAGATCTCTTTTGATTGAAACATTTCAAGCTCAACAAAACATGACATTATATGATCTAACCTCGAGTGAAATAAGTCAATATAGTGTCAGGGTAGTATCAATTGGTAACATGTGGTGAAATATACAGAGATGATTCATTTATTTATTAATTCATTGATTATTTGGCTGGTTGGTTGAGGAACTGACTGGCGTTTAACAGCCCAGCAGCATATGAAAATCGCATTAATATTTAATACCAAAGGAATACGAGGAAAAGGCCTTGGCATTAAATAAGTGGAGAAATCTAATGCAAAGTTGTTTCTTTTTAAACAATAACAGAAAGCTAATGCAAATTTGTTTTTGTTTGTTTGCTTATCGATCTATAGACGGCTGGAATGGGGCTTATAATACAGAACACCTACCACATCTCTGATTTGACTGTATGAAGAAAAGAAAAAAACTTTTCTGAAATTCAGGAAAGGTCAGAGACCTATCAGAAACTTACCAAAGGATCTGGACACATGTAAGCTTTGCATATGTATTTGTACAATTGCTCTGATGCATACTGGAAGTCGATGGCCCTTACTTTCTCCAAAACATACCTGTAAGTTAGCAGAAAAGTAAGGAAGGAAGGTAAGAAAGTAGTCATCGAGGACTAATCAAATATGTATAGTGTCCAAGCAAGCAATTACTTCCATAGGTGAATAAAAATGTATGTTAGTAAGTAACTCAGTCATTCTAAATAATCCAATCCGAAGAGAAATTAAGCAAGAAGTGAATCACTTCTTAATCGTTTCAAACTATTCTGCATCTATATCGCGAGTAAACGTCATCTTTACCTGCATTCTAACTTTGTCAAATCAACATAATGTAATGAGCAGGAAATCCAGGCGCTAATTTTGTTTAAAACAGTTACAAATCAATTTCAGTCGTCGTAAAGCTTTCGGGGGTAAAGCGGCGTGATTGGTAGTACTAATACTAATGCCTCTAATTCGTAGACGGGGTTTACGACATCGCAACTAGGTGGGTGGGTGTTGTCAACATTGATGGACAATCTCAATTTATTCATTAATACCTACTGTTATTTGCTACCAAACGATGACTGGTATGATTCTCTGGTATATTTTATATTCCCAGATAAACTGATAATAAATCATTCATTTAACTCTTTCATTTCACGATGTTATTATGCCAGGAATGCATGTATAACTTTCTTAGGTATTAAGCCTCGTTTCCAATTTTGGCACATTTGGAATACTCCCGTCGTTATCTCGCATAATATTTAGGGGTCGCTTACGACATCACTAATTTTGAACGCTAAAACATTTAATTTGTACTGCAAATTTTGACCACTGAAGAATATATTCGCTGTATGCACACTTAGCTAACACAATGGGTAATATACTTATTCAATTAAAATTCTTAATTTAAGTGTAGTTTTATTGCTATCAGTAGCAGAGTACGGTTGCCCCTGCAAGCGCTCGCTCGCAGAATTTTTCCTGTGGTTGTTACCCAGCGAACGGCAGAATTTTCCCTACCAAACGCAGAATTCCATGGGAGGTATAAAAGGCTTGTCAGCGTCTCCACCAGGACCTGTTCGGGTTTTCGAGGGTCACGGTACGAGCTCCTTACGTTAGGAAAAAGCGTGGGAAAATCTTTTACTATTATTTTACTACGAATACCATATAAGAAAGTGCGCAAAGATAAGGTAACTCTTTTGTTTATTATTTTCCGCGAATCAGAATTATAGTTATATCACAATATCTACATAAATAAATGCAAAGAAAAATAATGTTTCTTTTATAGAACATTTTGGACAGATCTAAACTAAGTTTGTAATTCTACATCTGTGTATTAAAACCTTTATAGACATTCATTCATTCATTCATTCATTCATTCATTCATTCATTCGTCATGTTTTAAATCAGCAACTCAGCTTACATATCTGCTTATCAGTTAAATAGCACTCAGACAGTATTTCATAATCCTGTGAGGTCAAGTCAAGTGTTTCTTGCAGACCTTGTTCAAATAATGATGTTTAGTACAATTCAATAGGAATAGGTTAGCAAATAATAATAATAATAATAATAATAATAATAATAATAATAACAAGTGCATGTTTGAATATAGAGCAAATGAGTGTTTCTCAAAGCTCTCTCTAATAGATATTTGTTAAATTGTAAAGCTGTTGAGTGTTTCTCAAGGCTTTGTACATATGTTGTTAGTTAATTTGTTACAGCCACTGAGTGTTTCTCAAGGCTCTGTTTGAAATTAACCATATGAACTTAGTGAAAAGTTAGCCAATGTTCCAAAAAGTCCATTACTAAACATTAAGTTAAATAATAACATCTGAACCTTAAATTTGGACATTGATAAATGTTAATATCAACTTCTAACCTAAACTATTACTTAAATGACTATGTTTGTCCAATGGCATACAACCACTGTGATGTAAAACTTAATGAGTTATTATTTGAAGTGATGTATCTGATGTTTGAGTCTTAAGTATTTTTAATATCATACAAGTCTGTGACTTAATAAACCACCTGAAACTTAAATCTGAGTCTGCATTTCATCACTAGTCCCATTTTTATTGTAAGGATTCCCCACTTGATAAGAGAATCAGAGACCTCTTGGAGTTAAGGTCAAAGTTTAACTGGGCCTTTTACTCTAATGATAGTTTATCAGCCATATCGAACATAGTGGGTCATTGAGTGGTCACCGGAAGTGTTTTATTACGGCCAACGCTAGCCCGTAACAATATATTATTTTCTAAAAACATCCTATAATCACTGAGCAGATGATTTCAAAGCCGCATAATGTTCATTATTCTTATAGTTAGAGAGACAATTTCATATGTTGCCACAACGTGTAGTCCAATATCACTGTTACCTCTGTAATAATGGTGTTTCAATGTTTTCAAACAAATGACAACTGAACTTACTGAACCCGAGACGGGTTCTCTTACACCCTTAAAGCATACTTAAGAAAGGGTCCCATAACGGAGTAATGTAAACCAGCCCAACCTGAAACACAGAATGGGACATTCGATATGTGTGCTTGAGTGTACGCGTGTAGCATCTATTCATCAGCTATATTCCCATATTATTTTCAGTAATTTCCCTCAATTCACTTTTAACTTAGTTGTTCGCATGCTTGGCATGTGTTGCTTTATTCTCAAAGAAAATCCACGTAAAATAAGACACAATCTTTATGAACTGAAAATGCAAAATATAACTAAGTGAGAAAACATACTGAAAAAGGATATTTTTACAGTCCGCAACTACAGAAAGTGTGCCATTTTCTCTGTCACCCGTTACCGCAGCAATTTGCTCCATTACAAATACATCTTAAACATATTAAATTAGTTAAAATATCAGTCCGTTTACCTGTCTTTCAGAAAAGTTAGTAGAGAAACCACAACTACTAAAGAAAGAACTAAAGCAGTCCACAGTGGATATATGGAGGCATCGGCATAATTATCCAGGATTTGGTTAATAAAACAGCACAGCCTCGGTAACAACAATGCTGTGTATCTAATTTAGTTACAGCAATTCAGCTAGGTAAAGCTTATTGCTTGTGCTACTAGTGACAACATGAGAGTCGATTAAACAATTCTAAAACACAAGCTGTGTATATGTGATTATTATTTTTAAAGTAGCTTTAACAATTTTTCCATCATATCGCTACGATGTCTGCAGTGAGGCAGTTTATAGTAATGTCAAGCACTGGGGCATCTTGTCGCAGATATGTAGCATGATGTCCCACCTAATCACATTATCCTTACACCACCGCTCCGGTGGCCTAGTGGTTAGAGCGTTCGCCGCGGAAGCGGGAGGTCGTGGGTTCGATCCCCGGCCGAGTCATACCAAAGACTTACAAAAATGGTACTAACAGCTGCCTCGCTTGACGCTCAGCATTAAGAGGTTAGTGTTAGGAATGGTCGGCCTGGTGTCAGGATAATGTGACTGGGTGGGACTTCATGCTACATGTCTGCGTCATGATTCCTCAGTACTAGACATCACTATAAACTGCCTCACAGCAGACATCGTAGCGATATGACTGAAAAATTGTTAAAGCTACGTTAAAAATCCTAATCAAACAAACAATTATCCTTACACCAGGCTGACCAGTGCTAACACTAACATCCTAATGCTTAGCGCTAACCGAGGCAGCTGTTAGTACCATTTATGTAAGTCTTTTGTATGATTCAGTCTGGGATCGAACCCACGATCTCCCGCGTCCCTGGCGAACGTTCTAACCACTCTATCACCAGAGCGGCAACGTTATTTAACTACTTCAAATAAAATTAATGGTCACTCTCAAATATATCATCTTTTCTACTTAGTATCATTCTAATTTCTTGTGTCCGTGACGATACCAGATCCATCAGTCCCTCATGTGACAGCATATTTAAGGAACATGGTTACCTTATCCCATAGTTCTATGTTTTCATACTGGTTTTTCCCCAAATAAATCTTTCAATTTTGAAAAGAGACAAATATTGTAAGCAGCTAAAGATGGCATCTATGACGGGTAATTTGTGGTTTGGGTACCAAATATTTGCACAGTTCGTATTAAACACGTGTATGTGCAATTCAGGAAACCTATTTCTAAGCACTCATTCCTGGGATGCATGAATTGTACCAGTTACTCTCGTTTATCATATTTTCTAGCAATACTGTAAACTCTTCCCTACTGCAATTTGTATGGTTTTACTTTTAAAACAATTATATATAAATGGCACAATGGATAGATCCACAACGCTGTTTTGATACTAGAATACGTAAAGACCACGAAAACAGTAATCAATTCAAATCCCAAATGAGAATAAAATGACAGTAAGAGTTCAACAAATAGTCCTCTATTTCTTTCAGCGCAATTTAATTTAAGTCTTAGTAAATTGGTGAAAGGTTCAGTTTCAATAAGCTAGCACACATTTTCAATGAGCTAGACGCGTGCGATGTATGGAGTTAGAATGTAAACCTATGTGATTGTTTTCGGTCTTTTCAGACTGTGTTGATTACGCTAATCACAGGTTGACTGTATTTTCAAGATGTTCCCTGGCTCTTGACTTCATTAAGGACTCACTCATAAAGATGTATGTCGACATTAAAATGATGCATAGATTACTGAATTTCAGCATGAACACTGTATTCGGATACCTGTGTAAATAGGCAACGTTATGTCTAACAAAACAAAACACAATCAAACACCCCCACAAATTGAAAAGAGAAAGCATATTATATTGCAACAGTCAACGCTAAATAATAAATGACTTTAGCAGGTGAAAGTAATTGTTATTTAAGGCACTCCAGGAGATGTTGTATTTCAGTGCTCCTTACATGTAGAAAATGCGCATATTTGTTTAAAACAAGCTGTTGCCGAAACTCCTGGAATGTGGAAATTCGATAGGTGGCTACCTGATTATTCTTGGAGATTTAAACTTTAACTTAGACTGTCGTAAAAACCTGTATACATCAAAACTCCTAGATTCCATTCATGTTTTAAACCTCAAACAGTCATTTAGCCAGCCAACCCATAAACATGGTCACATGTTTGACTGGATTCTTCATAGACCTGATGATAATATTCAAGAGTCCTCCCTTGTATTCCACGAACTTGCATCAGATCACACCTGTATTATATGCCATCTGGACGTATCAGTCCTTAACCATCACCTTTATTTGCTGCTAAGAGAAAACGCCGAAAGATAAATAGAACCAAACGAATGCATGACATCCAAGTAAACCTAACAGTTTGCTTACCTCCTACAGCATAACAACACGATAACTGCCTGCGCTGAATGCTTATAAAACGTGCCCAAGCCAGCAAATGCAGAGTATCAATTCAAAGGTATTCTCCATTGTGTAGCAGTGTTAGGGACCAGTTTCACACTGCTAAAAGAGACCGCCGTAAAGCTGACACAGGCTTTGGTTTTCATCCAGACTCACTATTCATTATCATTAGCTAAGAAGAACATCTCACAGCAGTATTAATATCATGTGAAGATTGCTAACAAACTAATGGCAATGAACAAATTTACACCACTTTCAACTACGTTCTCTTCAGTCGACGTTCCAGCCCTATTTGCACATTTCTTCCATGACATGGTACAAACCATTAGGGCTAAGTTGGACAACACAATTTCAGATGACTAGTCACCATAAAGTTGCAATACAGAACTTCAGCGGCAACCGTTAGCAGCATTTAAACATGTATCTATGGATTTAATAATTACATTCATGATGAGGAATACACCAATTCCTACATCATTGCTGGTTGTATGCATATATTCAATATTGCTTCACGAACTGATGATATTAATACCTCTCTCTTTGGCGTGAGTTCCGAGCATTTATCAAAACTGCCGTTGTAAAACTTCTGCTGAAGAAACCAGCACTCGACCATAACGATGTAAAAAAAATACTGCCCAGTTTCCAATCTCCGCATTCATTAAAAATTCTAAGAACAAATTGTTCTAAACTTATAAAGATTATGTGCTGTACAAAGTCATCATAATCATCATTATTTATTATTATTATTATTATTATTATTATTATTATTATTATTATAAAGGACTATAAACATTGAGATGAGAAATTTCTTGATCAATTCCTTTATCTAATTAATTTTGTACTCTTGCTATTCATTGTTTTCTACGAACTCTTTTTTTGTCAAACACTCTCATATGGTTATGAATAATAGAATGTGATATTCCAGTAATTTCTGCTATTATTTCCATTACTAAATTACTTGTAGGTCAATGGTTAGTTCTCTACTGCGTTTTGTTTACGTCTCAAGGGAGGTCAAACATTAGCACTTGCCACAAATTTTGCTTCAATATGAACTCAGATAATACACACATAAACCATATTTGCAGAGTCATTATTCTACATATAGTTGCCCATTTGAAATCACATTTTACTAAATAAGATATGTCTAACTATGCCTCCTGGCACTATAAAGATATGGAGAGGTCGCCCGTCATCCACCCATCTATACATTTATGAATGAACTGATGCATCAATCCATTCATCTGCATGCATTCATTGTTGCTAAAGAATCATTTTCGATACCTCCTAACATCCGATGGGGAAATACTTCTATGTTTTAAACATAATTACTTGCATTTATCTTTGAAAATTAGAAGCTTTTTCCTGATTTCTGAAAATTCTCCATTCATCTACGCAGTAAAATTAGCAATTCAATAGTTTTATTCCATAGCCTAATGCACCTTTGATCAAACTGTTGGAGACTCAAATTACATAGTTTCACCTTACCCATACATGATTGCATCTTTGCATGAATCATTTTTGACGCCTCATAACAGCTGATATGAAAATAATAATAAATTTACATCTTTAGAGAATAACTGAAATCAAATTGAATATGTATATATTTTGTTGTGATGCAAGCGACCTCAATAGTTAAGAACACGATATTACAGGGTAAGGGATGTTACTGAATGAATGAGAAAATAAAGGAATTATCTAATTACATGGATAGCTTATTACTCCATGCCAGATTATCCAGTAGATCAAAAGACTCGGCTAACTTATCACGTGTCATTGCGACTATCTGCTGTTGTAGAGCCTCTGACAACTGAAATGGTAAAATAGCAGGCCTTTATTATATTCCATGTACGCATATCAATCGGGTTAAAAAAGAGATGAAGTTTGTCAAATGACCTTTATTACATCTTTACATTTTGGTAGGTAAAGGTAACTTTGTAATATTGTAAAATTGTGTGTCATAAATGATAAGTAGGAAAATATTTACGCAATGTGTATAATTCCATCATCACTGATTCTTTACTATTCCAAAATTAAGATTGCAATATGTCCATAAATAAAATTGCTTTCAAGAGACAAGAAATCATAAACCTAAAATAATATTTGATAACATGTCGCTCCCTAACCTGTTGCAGTTCACGCCTGGTGCATTTCTCCTCTTCCAGTACGGCCTGGTAGGAACGGCAGGCCAGGTCTATCATCTCTCCGTTCGTAGAAATCTTGTACTGAAGGTTTATTATTTCCTTTTCTGTGCCTTTCTTCTTTTCAAGTTTCCTCTTTAGTTTTTCCTGACACTTCATCTGCTTCTTTTCAAACATAAGGCATTTCTGAAAGAATATTTGGTTGTGAGACATATTCAATGATTGAAAATTATTTAATTTGTTACCCGTATCTATTTCGTAACATTGTTTAACAACAGCGACACTCGGGACAAAATATTTACTATCCGAAATCGAGATAAATAATAAATCTTCTAAAAGAAAGCATATCTTTGTAGACCTGTAATCAAATTAATTGTGCCCCGCCTATTGTATGACCTTGCCTTGGAAGCATTCACGATAGAAGCTATTTTATCTTGTAACAAATTGAAAGATGTTAAAATTGCAAAGTATGTAAGAAATCACTTTATAAAGGTTCTATGAAGTAAACAAAAAAAATCATATGAATTGTGTAGCAATTTTCCAGATGAACATAAAGTAAAAAAACTTAACCTCTCTTACTATCTAAACAGATATTAACATGAAAGGATTATATGCATCCATACTCTCTCTCTCTCTCTCTCTCTCTCTCTTTCTCTCTCTCTCTCTCTCTCTCTCTCTCAAAGCAATCGTATATAGACGGACATATGATTTGTTTTAATGGTAGACATATATTGTAAAGACAAATACCTTTTCAACTGCTTTCAGTTGCCTGATATAATCCATGTGACGTTTAATAGTGACCTCCAGCAAACATCTCTGTCTATCCAGCTGCTTAAATGCCGTTTCGTTAAATCTGAATGTGATATAAAATCAATAATAATAATAATAATAATAATAATAATAATAATAATAATAATATATTATTATAATATAACTCTCAAGACACTGTAATAACAAGTAATTATAACTCTCAAAACATTGTAGTAGTTACAATAACTGTCGCAATACTGGCATAACTTAGAGCAGAAAAGTCAACTCTTCCTTACCAATTAACTAACCTTTATTAATCTCAGCAGGATATATATATATATATATATATATATATATATATATATATATATATATATATATATATATATATATATATATATATATATATATATATATATTTGTGGCTCTCATTTCACATCTGCATATGAAAACTGTGCACAATGCTTTTTCATTATACAGGAATTGTCTTTATTGAGTTAAATATAAGTCACATGTTAATATGATATCGTGCATTTTAATGTTATAAAGAATGCTTAAGAAAACACTTACACTTTGCTGTTAGTGTCACGACTGGCAAAATTTAGATCACTTGCATTGTTGTTGCTGCTACCTTCAGTCTTGTAGAGGTCGAGCACAAAGTCTTTCACGAAGGCAAAGATTTCGTGTAATGCTGGTAGTCCTACAGAAAACATTGATAAAACAGCACTTATAATCTTTCAAATTTAGACAGGACATGGCAAATACCTCGGATAAAATGATGTCCTTTAAATGCTAAAATAGTTTCGTACAGGTGATAATAAAAGCCTTTGATTAATATGCATGTTGTCAGAGAATTAAGAATGATTTTAAACAATATACATCAAATTAAAATAAATTCTTCAGAGTTTCCCTAATAGTCTATAAAATATTTGAAAATGACTATTCATGCAAATTTAGGTAAAATTAAAAGCTGGACTTACCCTTCGCTAACTTTAAATAAGAAAGCGTCTTCATGACATCATTTAAGGACTTGTTTTCGCCACGAGTGAAATCAGCTATTTGTCCCACAAGGCTTCTAAATAGATCAATGTTATTGAAGCTGAAATATTGAGATACAAATAGATTATTTCAGAAACAAAATGTAATACCCGTCTGGTGATTATAATAATACAGGACACATAGTATGCTGGGTTACTTCCCTTAGCATTCTCAAGTATCTAACTGATATATAAAAAATCAAGTGTCAGCATCTGACCTTTATGTAACAAAACAAGTGACAGCATCTGACTTTTGTATTACAAACAAAGTGTCAGCATCAGACCTTTATGTAACAAACCAAGTGTCAGCATCTGACCTTTATATAACAAACCAAGTGACATCATCTGACATTTATGTAACAAACCAAGTGTCAGCATCAGACCTCTTTATACCATATTCGATTTCATGTTCATAACTCATTTTTAAAATTAGGATTATCCACAAAAGAAAAGTTAAAAATAGTAATCCCACCATGACAAGAAGTACTTTAGAACAGTCTAGCATTGTATAGCCTGATGATAATACTGTCGCCTAACTTCACTGTAATAACAAGTATGCAAAAAAAGACGAAAATTAATCTAATTTGCAAAAATGTAAATAAGAAACTAAATGTGATAATATATGCAATGATAACAATAGATGATTCGCATGAAGCTTCTGTCTATAATTTCCCTTGATGTGTTTCATAGATTGTCTAAAAAAATTTAAAATTTGAACACCCCCTCCCCGATTTAATCTGGCACTGGAAAATTGCAATTGTGTCACATCTATGTATATTCGTAGAGTATCCCTGTCCATAAGTAAAGTGTAATTATGTCCCAACTGTCTAATCGTGAGTATCTGTATCCCACAAAAAGTGTAATTATGTCACAACTGTCTAATTTGAGTATCCATATCCTACAGAAAGTGTAATTATGTCACAACTGTGTAATCGTGAATATCCATATCCTAACGAAAGAGTAATTATGTCACAACTGTGTGTTCGTAGATCAAGAAGACTGAGAGGCTAATACAAAATATGTCAATGCCAATAATAATAATAATAATAATAATAATAATAATAATAATAATAATAATAAAATAGAAGTTGCTAATAATAATAATAATAATAATAATAATAAGAAAAATAATAATAATAAAATAGAAGTTGCTAATAATAATAATAATAATAATAATAATAATAATAATTAAAAAATAGAAGTTGCTATATGATTATTATTATTATTATTATTATTATTATTAAAACACGCCAGAAAAAGCCATTGCCTCTATTTATTTTCTAGTGAGGCCGCAATCGCCTGTTCTTGCCTTTACATTCAGAATACTTACACCTCTCTATCCTTCTTGCAAACCAAAAACGTGGGTATAAGAATTCTCTCCATTTTTACTTGGTTTCCTGTTCCATAGTTACTTTAACTAATGGTCGATCTCAGTGTCACGTGTCAAATTATATAGTGACGTCATGATATTATCTTCACAGTCGGTTCACTTCACTTCGATGTGGTATAATATTTTTCATATTACGCGATTCTGATTGATCCAAACAAGCTCATGAATTCTTACGCTGTATTCGATTTACTGATTGCCTGCGATTGAGGGAAAATTTAATTACCTTGTCTACTGGACTTTTACAATTGACATTATGGCGGACATTTTTCGATTCGACTGCCTGAACAGAACTGTGTAAATAAAAGTCACATCTGCCTCAATATGGTCCATTTACCCCCACACAGGTCGTTACGCGATGTATAGATATTAGTATGCCCTGAAAATTGGCTTTAAACACAAAACAAGAACAACAATTAAAACGGAATTGGTCAACTGATAGCATGCGTGTGAAACAGGGTGGGGGTATACCTGTAAACTGGGATCCACCCGATATAGAGGAATGGATTAAGTGTTAAGTAATAAGAGTATATATATAAAAGAAAATCTGACCTCCGCTCACAGACAAATGGGAACATACATCAGCTTCCAAACTGAAATAACATTACCAAACCATGGCATGTTTACGCTGTAAAATATCTTATCATGTGATGCAATTCCGAATGTGTCTATCTCTACAAGGGGTATATATTTGACTGTTCCAAATCGAATAATGCAATCTTCTGGTTACATATATATTACTGTAAATCTGGAATATCTTCAGCCTTAACTATCCCTTCACATATCCAACAATTTGAATGATTAGAACTGAAACTGATATTGACATACTCTCGTTGTTAAACCTGTCTCTATGTGATATCATGCTGAACTTGCATCCATGCTGAAAAATTATATTGTTGAGACAAATATTCTATTTATACGGAAAGACGATTGCTATTTGAATTCTAATTGGAGAGAAAAAAATATCTAATAAATATTGCGATTTACAAGAGAGCTCAAAACATTTCAGGAACTATTTTGTTAGCGTAACAAATGAAAATTGCAAAATTATATTTTCTTCTTTCACTCCAATTTCAAATAAAATTAAAAGAATGTGATAAACAGAATCCTAAATGGGTAAGCATTTCATATTAAATGTATGAAACTCGCTTTTCTATCATTGGACTAGGCATTAATAAACAAGTTTCATAAATTCAATATGAAATCATCACCCGATATCCAATCTATACCGTATATGATCCAGTCACAACGTAATAATTTGGTTAAATGAAATAAGTGTGAACATTTATCTCCATGGAATAGAAGAAGAAAATGACTTTATTAATGATGAAAAAGAGGAAGAATATGAGTGTAATATGATACGGGAAAAAGAATAAAGGTGTTGCCACTACTTTAATTTCTGTGAATAATAATAACAATAATAATAATTAGTGTTCCTTATGTTACCATTATTATTATTTTTATTATTATTATTATTATTATTATTATTATTATTATTATTATTTGCAATAATGAGAAAATATGATGATGACAACGATGATGATGATAATCATTCTTTATGAATTGGTTTATCTCTTCCGGAAAATTCACTCCACTCATGACATCGGCATAATAGTCATTTCTGTTCAAATGCGGGATATTTCTATAATATTGTTATTCTTTTTATTTGCAAATCTACACAAAGCATGGCTCCGGTTCGGTTAAATTGTCGTCTTTTATTTTTATATTGATTTATTTTCTTTCAAACTTTCGGATGTTGTTTCCTTTTCTTATTCAGATTGGCTGGATTGGTTCATGCAGATGCAAATAACATAGTAAACATCATGAATATTTCTCTTTCAGGAATCTTTCTAATAATTTCTTTGCTAATATGGAGAAATTTTGCCACATTTTGTACTATATATTTCACTCTGTTATTTTAAGAATTCCATGAAATATCTATTATCGTTAAACCTATTGGTAACCTCAGCTTGGATCGAAATATCTTCTGAAGAAACTAAAAACAACAACCCAAAATATGAAAAGAAAGAAAAGTACGTGATACAAATATCCTAGTTTAGTATTAATGTCAATGTGGCTTACAACTTTTGCTTAATTTTCATAGGAAACAATGGGGGAAAAACCGATACAAAGTGTGTGGTGAGGATAGGCCATTTTATATCTTGACTCAAAAGATTGTGTACGTTTTCATAAATAAGAATAACAGTAACAACAAAATAGCTTCCAAAGATTAGATGCTATACAAAGTCCTCATTATTATTATTATTATTATTATTATTATTATTATTATTATTATTCTTTATGTTCCAAAGTTACGATAACAAATGGTCTATCAGTACGTCATGTGACAAGTCACAGTGACGTCATTATATTATTATATATAATATGATTATATACAATCCAACAACAACATAATATTTTGATTATGTTAAATAAGTGTGAGCATCTATCTCTCTGAAGAAGAAAAGCAGAAGATTGTAATGAGAAAAGAACAGAAAGAGTGGAATAATAATGCTTTTACTGCTACTGATGATGTTTGTGATATTGCTAATGACGATGATGACAATAGCAACAATAATAATAATAACAGGAACAATAGCAACACAACTTATACAACTAATAATAATTATTTTTTAAAAAAACAAGATAACGACGACGGCCAGTTTGATGATGATGACAATGTTAATCTTCATTTGTTATCTCTTCGGAAAATTTCACCCCTTTCATGACGTTAACGCAACAGATGCGAATCCATTTCTTTTATCCGATGAACATGTAAGCAAAGCATGGCAGCAGTTCCGCTAAATTGTCAGATTGAAAATCCCAATAGATTTATTTTCTCTACTTTGCGGTTTTTGTTTCATTTTATAATTCAATTCGACTGGTTCGCTTCATGCATAGAAAAATGAACTTGGCAAACATTAGGTTACAGAGACACTTTCTTTTTCATGAATTCTTCTCGCGAAAAGTTGTTCATTTTTAGATTAATTTTTCAGATCCTGACCTTGATTCGGGGTTAGTGGCATAAACTTAAACAGGTTTTATTTTAATTTTAAAATGATTGGTTGTTGTCAAGGTCAAGATGAAACTAGTGAATTAAGAATTAAACAAACTTTTATTCTTCACATAAAATGACTGCTTCTCGTCAGGGTCATGTCAAGAGTACATGATATAAGCAATCACGTGACTCCTCGCCCCATTTCTCTATTTCTCAGTTTGGGGATTGTTTCGTAACTGTGCATTAGAATACGATATAATCTTTGTTATAGTGCAATATGCTAGTTTGGGGCTTTTACATATGACGTTAAGTCATTTTCTTTTGTTATAACCATTTTTAAAAAAAATACTTTTTAACTTTCCTTCAGTTCATTTGGACTTTATATAATTTATTCGTATTTCTGATAATATTTGATGTACTCATACCGAATTATTGGACAAAGTTTAGTAAAATTTTATTAGGATTTCCAACACCGGAGTTTTAAATATTGTTTTTGTTGTTATTCATCATCATCATCAGCCTCTTGACCTAGTGTAGTCGTTGAGGCACTGTGCTACTGAACATCTGACCAGTTCCCTCCACTTGACTCGATCATGTGCCAGTGCTGTGATGTTGTCACTCCACTTTTTTTCTGTCTACCTCTCCTTCTATCACCTTGGACACTACCCTGCAGACCTACCCTGTACTGTTGGATAGACTGTTGGCTCTAGTGACATGGCCATACAATTCCAGCTTTCTCTTTTTGACAATGGTGAGGGCGTCTTCATAATGGCCTACTTTGTGCCTGATAGTGTTGCGCACTTCTTTATTTCTGATGTGGTCCATGTAAGAGATGTCAATGATGGTTCTGTAGTATCTCATTTCAAGTGCCTGAATTCTTGGTTGTAATTCTGCTGTCAGGGTCCAGGCCTCACATGAATACAGAAAGATTGAGATAACTAGTGCTCTCAATAGCCTGATTTTAGTTTTGAGACAGATGTTCTTGTCTCTCCAGATGGGTCTTAGCTTTGACATAGCTGCCGTTGTTTGTGCTGCTCGTGACAAAATTTCTGCTCTTGATCCCTCTTCCGTGATTATGGAACCAAGATATTTGAATTGGCCCACTGTTTCCAGTTCCTGTCCTCTGACTTAAATCTTGTTTGAGATATGTTTGCCACTGTTTGTCACCAGCTTTGTCTTATCGACACTTAACTCCATGTCAAATCTGGAAGATGTTTTATCCGGGTTCTTCACTAAGGTGGCAAGCTCATCTTCACTGCCTGCCAGTCCATCAATGTCGTCTGCAAAGCGGAGCTTGGTGATGTTACGCCCACCAATGCTGACTGTCCCACAGTGGTTTTCCAGGGCTTCGCTCATGATGCGCTCTAAGTAGATGTTGAAAAGCGTGGGTGACAGGAGACAGCCTTGCCGTACTCCAACTGTAGTCTTGATCCAGTCCCCCACAAAACATTGAGCAATTACTTCACTGGTAGCCTTGGCGTACAGCTGCTTGATGGTGTTGGTCAACTTTTGACCCATGTTGTACTGAAACAATCCTGACTACCAGTCAACTTATAATTTAATAAAGTGCAATTGCAAATTTCATTAATGTTTGAGGGAATTTATAATCTTCTTTTATTGTTTTACAGTCCCTTCATATTGTAAAGTTTTGCCTGTTTCCAATGCAAATAATAGTAACTGTGGTAACAGTTTTTGATATATGACCATTGTACAAAACAAACGTAATCTGATACAATATGTAAATCATATAAAAATTATTAGTTTAAATATTAATCATCCGGGTAAAGATTTTTGAAGCCCAGAGTGTACATGATATGATTGTAAATTGTTATTACTTACCGTCTATTTTGAGAGAGAAATAGGTAATTGTATCCATTTTTTTCTCTCCAGAATTAAGGTAATACTCATGTAAGTTCATAAGTGTCGCCAGCATGATGAAACGTTTCATCATCAATGTGAATCTTTGTATTATTTATTGTGAAATTATTGTTATTTTTGTCGTTTGAAATCGGGCGCCATGTTTACTACTGTGTATAGTGGGCGCTCGGCTTTCCACTAGGAGGCGCTCAAGTTAATCTTTCCGAATTCTTCCATATATAGTCATTTTCTCGAAAATATTGTCGTGAATTTCCCGAGTGTGTTCCCAAAACCTATAAATAGGGGCGAGATCCGCCGTTTTGGCAGTTGTGGTTCTGCTGGACACCAGTAAAGGTCTCAAGATCCAACAAACAGAATAAAAGTTTCTAGTCATCCCATCTGATAATTTCAAGTTTTAATAGCAAGGTACACTACTTACTACCGACACACTAAATTTAGTATTCATAATGACTACTATAATGTTTCTCTGATATTGTTTCACGTTTATTTCCTTGCTATATTAAATAAAGGTCCAAATTAAGTTGTTAGGCTGACGACACACTGTCACTGTGTCATCAACACAACCGTCTGCTATCCATTGGAAATTTAGTATTCGGATTGGCACTATCGAAGTTCCTACTCAATTACATGTATCATTCTCAGATATAAAATTCCCATCCAATTTGTAGTGGTTGTGTCGTTTCGATGGCGAAATAATATACCCGACACAACGACACACTTTGTTGTCACAAAACGACACACATTGTCGCATTCAATTCAAGCGCACACTATTGACATCCGGTTGCACAATACTGTGTCGCTCAAAACGACAAACTGTGTCTCAGTCGAGAATGCGACACACTTAACATCCGGTTCCAGACTGTGCCTCTAACACATTTACCATTGTACTAAAAACACAAACCCGGGTCTGGTTCCGAACGTTGATTGGATGCACAAATATCCTTACCACTTTGGTACGTCATACAAACACATTTTGAGACATACTAACTTATTTTTGTTGTTGTTGTGTGTGTACAAAATTAATTTGGGACAAAGGGAACATTGATGCTGATTATTTTTTACATGCAATATACCACTGAAACTAGTGTTTTAATATGCTTTATCAAAACAAATGTTCTTAAAATTAGTAAATATTATATTTCAGCATTTTGAGCCCTTAAGTTTGTGGGCAAACACATACTATCCTGGAAGTCATATAATAAACTGTGTTGACTATTTATATTTGTTTTCTTTTGTGTGTTTATTATCTAAATAGGACCTTTGTGGTGAACACACCATTTATTGACACTACAATTCACTGGAGAGATCTAGTAACTGAAAAAGACGTGAGTTGTCCATCTATTCCATTTTATCTGACCTTGACTCCTTGGCACGTTACAGTACTTCTTCATTGTGGCCCACAATGCCTCATGCCACACTCTATCAAAAGCCTTTTTGAAATCTATGAACACATGATAGATGTCTTGTTGATGTTGTGAGTACTTTCCACACAGAACCCTAAGATTGAAAATTTGTTCTGTTGTGCTTCTTCTACTACGGAACCCTGCCTGTTCTTCAGCGATTATTCTTCTGCTTGTGGGTTCAGTTTGTTCAAGATGATCTTCAGCATCACCTTACTAGCATGGCTGATCAAACTGATAGTTCTGTAATTTTGGCACAGCTGGAGATTGCCCTTTTTGGGGAGTGTTATAATTAGTGACTGGGTCCACTGTGTTGGCCATTCACCTGTCTGCCAGATCTTATTGCAGATTTTTGTTAGTAGTTCTATCACTGATTCCCCACCATTCTTGATGAGTTCAGCTGGGATGTTGTCTGCTCCAGCTGCCTTTCCATTCTTCAGTGCTCTTTTTGCTGACTCCACCTCTTCTTTGAGAATGGGGAAATCATCATTATTTGTGGAGTTTGGAACTACAAGCACCTCTGGGTTTCCTGCGGACGGATGGTTGTAGAGTTCTTTACAATACTCAGTCCATCTTTCTGCAATGTCACTTGCTTCTGTGAGGCATTTTCCATTTTCATCTTGAATGGTACTTACTCTTGGTTGCTTCTTTCTGGTGAGGTCTTTCACAGTTTGGAATGGCTTTTTGCTGTTATTCTTTATCAGACTGTTCTCTATTTCTGCGCACTGTTGTCCAATCCAATCTTCGTTTGCTTTTTTCAATTTTTTTCTGACATTCTTGTTTATTTCTCGATATTCCACTGCCCCTGTTGTGTGTCTGGTGTTTTTTTAGGACTCTTCGGGCATCACACAGATTCAGAATCTCTTCTGTAACCCAGGGTTTTTTCTTTGGGCGATGGAGGCCAATGATGTCCTTGGCAACTGTTGAAAGTGTCTGTCATCACTTTAACATCAACATCCATCACACGGAGTGGAGCAAATTTTCCTCCAATTGTGGCTTGGAATGACTTGCAGATGTTAGGGTCCTTCAGTTGTTCAAGGTTGAATTTGAGCCTGATTTTCTTTGGCTTGTTAATTTTCTTTTTTGTTGTTATTATTGTAGGGTTTAACGCCATTTTTCACCACACGATTGGCTGTACATGGCGGCCAGTATTAATGGTGGAGGAAGAAACCGGGGAAAACCCCAGGAAAGAACCACCGACCCACGAGAAGCTGCTGGCAAGCTTTCTCGCACACCCACGTTAAATAGTGTTTGTACAAGGGACTTTAGATAAGAACAAAGCAGACTTCAGTATACTTCATCGTCTTCTATCTTGGATTATCTAATAAGACTCGAACTTGAATCTATTAGAACATTTTATTACTACGACTTTTGTATTTTAATTTGTGGATTATTCTTAGATTACATTTGGATTTGATTCTTAAAAATAATTTGTTTTTCATTTTTATAATATTTTTCCAGGGAAACAAATTATTTTTTAAACTTTACAAAGCTTGTTGTTTTCAGCTTTTCTGTGAAACTGTTTATTGGAGCCTAAACAAGTAACACATGTACCGCAGTACTTATGTCATTACCTTTCGTTTTTCCGACATCAACTTTCAAAAATTATACTTTAATTTTTGACACACTGAACATTAATTTAATTTTAGGGTTAATATTATTTAGACCGTGTATGAAACAGTAGAGGTTTTTAGATGACTGAATCAAGATCATGAAAATATTATCTATAAATCGTAGTCACACATCCGGTTTCTAACGGCATTGATTCAAGAAGTCATTTTCTAATATTCACATCCGGTTTCTAATGACATTTATTGAAGATGTAATTTTCTAATATTCACATCCGGTTTCCAACGGCATTGATTCAAAAAGTAATTTTCTGATATTTACATGAATAGCGATGGATCATAAGGAGTCGTCGAATTACTCGTTTCGGTATCTACCTGTTTTATACAGTTCAAAATCACCAAATCGTAAAAGTTTATTTCAAGAACGCATGCAATTAAATCTTCTAAACGTTTCCCTAGATAGTTCGCCTATAATCTCATATCTGCAATTACTTGAAATGCTCCCCCTTCTCTTTGGCCAAAACAATCAAAACAAGACGCTTGTCTGAAATCCTTCCCATCTGGTCCTGCTAACATGATAGTGTTTCTGTCGTTTTTTTTCTGTCGAAGCGATGTGAAATTTCTAACCTTCATTCCCATGCTTGTATCCATTCATGCGAACTGCTGTAACATTGATTGAGTCGTGTTCCAAAGACAACGTCTAACGGCACGTCTACCTTCCTTTCCATTATCATGAAGTAGGGAGTACAACCTGAGAGCGGCATGCCATTTCTAGTTTCGGGAGGTGTTCGTCCCAGTCTCTTTGGTTTTCTTCAACAAACGCAGATAGCATGCTTTCTAACTTTCGGTTCATCCTCCTGAGCCCCGTTATCTTAATTCCAAGGAAACAACACCTTTCACGAAAAATTATAATCGATAACAGTCAGCCTTGATCCGTGTGAATCTGTCTTGGCACACCAAAACGCATGACTACTTCTTCGTCTTTCAGTTGTTTACAATGTTTGTAGATTGTAGATTCCTAGCAAGGCAGTTACCGTATTTTCGCGCATATATGACGCGCCTATTTATAAGACGCACCAGTGTATAAGACGCGAATTTTTACGATTTGTGTATTAAACAAAATTACATAAGACGCACGCGGCCTAGCCATCTGCCGCACTGAACAATTTATATCCAGTGGTTTCCTTTCCTTTATCATAAATGAAAAGTTGTCCAATGTTTCATCACCCGTCTGATGTAAATAAAAGGCTTCGTTACCATTTTTAGTTTAGATCAAAGAATTGTCTGAGGCAGGACCGCAACGATGATTGTTTATTCTTATCTGCCGCCGGGCCAATAGCGGATGGGTTGAGTACCTGGTATCTAGATTCTAGAACAATAAACGCCAGCTGTAAAGGCGGCTTCATTGATCTGCTAGGCCAAGTCTTCAGCGAGTGGGATTAGTACCGTACATAGACCAGTAAATACCCGATGTATGCGGTTAGCATATACAAACGTGGGAAAAGTCTCTTGTTACCGGTATATATAAATGAGTGATCAATTTGCTTAGCATTTTTAAATTTATAAAATTGTCACGATGCCGAAGCGAAAATCATATATGGCCGACTTTAAATTATCACGCCAGCTGGTCGACAACGTCGTGCAACGTACGTAGAGGCATGTAATTGGGTTCTTCGGGCATGGGAGAAAGTGAATATTACGACAATCATCAATGGCTTCAGAAAGTGTGGGATACTTCCCGAATCGGCCAGCTATATTGGTTCTTCGGACGACGACGCAGTTGCATCTGATACCACTGACGCCTATGAGGATCGATTAGCATCAGTGATGGAGTTATTCCGCGACGACGACAGTGAATTTGATTCAAGTTTCAGTGGATTTGAAGCCAAAACTGATGAGGATGAAGATGAAGATGAATAGAACAATACGATACATTGATTTTTGATCAAGTCAAAATCCTATTTAGTAGAAGTTTATTATATTGTGTTTAATACAAAGTTTAAATATATGGTATAACTAATTTTCATATTTAAGTCCAATATTGAACAAATTCTTGTCTTCTTTTCGAACTATTTAATCTTGCCTTATTTTCGAACGCATCCACCAAAGATACTAAAACTTTTAGTATCTTTGAACCCAACCGGATGTATAGGTAATATAGCCGCCGTAGGTTTTGCTGTCATAATTAATAACATTAAACAAAACTATTTAAACATACTATATTATATAAATTTAAAACATTTACTCCGACTAAACGTAGATCTTCAATAATTACGGTATACAAAACATTGAAACGAAAGGATTTTAAATTTGAAGTGGCCTGCACTGGATTGGTACACGTGGTAATTACTGAACACTTACCCAATTGTTTTTACAACTAGGAATGAAAATCGTGAAACGTGAATATCGACCGCAATTATCGTCCTTCAATATCACACACTGTACCGTTCGTTCGTGTTAAAAAATACTTTCCGTATTTTCGCAGATATAAAACGCACCTAAGTTTAAGACGCACCATATATAAGACGCAGATCTGGCGACATGTGTAACAAATATTTTATATAAGACGCACCCATATGTAAGACGCGCCCTAGTATAAAACCTTGTATAAGGCGCGTCTTATATACGCGACAAATACGGTAATACCTCAGTCCATTTCATAATGTAATCAGCGATAACTAGAATGTAAACATTTAGATTTCGGAAGTGGCCCCAAGATGTCAGCAGCTTTATGTTCTATCGGAAATCTTGATGCAATCAACTGCATTGGAGATCGCCCGTCCTATCCTGATGACTTTGGAGTCGCACAAGCCCAAGTAATACTCTTTTCCGATCTTTGCTATAATTTTTCTAATGCCACGGTGTTAGTCACTGCCAGGATCATCAACCATAAGTAGAACATTTCTCTTTTCTTGTGGAATAATAGTCTAACTGTGAATTTCTCCCCATCATGCGACTCCCATCTGCGACGGAGTATGGCATTCTTTATCTCTAGTTAGTCATACATACTCCAGATGAGTTTCAACACCTCTCCAAATATGGCAACTTCTTACCATGATGGTCGTTCTTGCTTTTCTTCCAGCGCATTACAATTACGACCACCTGGTCCGATATCTGAACCACTATCACGGGACGTCTGTATCGCTACTACTGGCATATCAGTTACAACACCTCTCTCTAACTAGATATGTCGGTAGTCCAAAATTGGACAACTTTTTTTGAAGACAAGAAACGGTCACATTCCCCTCAAAGTCGATAACTCCTCTGACTGCTTCTAAGACAGCAATGTTTGTCACAGCATAGAGCGTCTGGTTAGTTGCAGTTGCATTAGGTATATTGTCCGGTTCCGACCAGCGTCTCCGAGACTGGAGTGTCGTTACTTACCCCATATCTCTGATAGTGCACTTTCACCTCCACATCCGGTACTACAAAAGATGACGAAATTTGACAGCTTGTCAAAATTTCCTGGAACAATCATTTCCTGTATCGCTGGGATGTTCACTATTTCAACAACAATTATCCTGGCATATCCTAATGGTCTGTTAAATGTACAAGGTCAATTCTCCTTGAAGATGGAAAAGCAACTTATTAAAATCGATTCAACGCAAGTTAAATTTGAGAAAATCTGGTCCAAGACTTTCCTCTGCCTGGATCTCGGCAACCGGTACTTTGTCATCGATGAACTCTAAATAGGCTTTTTGTTTAAATGTCCCTTCCCGTTGACCTACTTGGTCCAGTTCGGTGGTGAAAATATCTTTTTCGTAGCCTGAACCAATTCAGTGCAAGACTTCTCTGTTACTGTCAGCAATTGCAGTACTTCTCTGGTACTGCTTGACCTCTGATTGAAACATTTATTACAAATTTGTTTCTTGTTCTGTACACGAAGGTAATGTTTAACACATCTTGAAGTGAATGATAAATCCATTAAGGGTGTCGTCACATCGGACGCCATATAAGTAGCGACCAGACTCTTCTCTGCTTCGTTTTAAAACTTGCTTTGAGACTTGTATATAAATGCTGTTTGTAATGCATCCCTTGTGGTATCAGCTGTTTTCTTGATCTTTGGCGACTACATGGGATCTCAACATCGCCTGTCCACTAAAGTGAATATGTCACCTGAAGGCGGTCCCTTCTCTCAACAACTCTCCTGCCTTCCTGGTCATACTTGCACTCTCTATCAATAATCCCATTCCGCATAGCTAGTTTTTTTTTTCTAAAATCGTTGCATTCCTTTGTCAAGCGCCGAAACTCATCTTCGACAGGAATTACTGTCTGAATAACTGTCTTTATTTCTGTTTCGGAAAAAAAGCATCCTCGTCGAATTTACCCTCCATAAGCAATTTTGAATATTTGTTCTACTCCCAGATCAATACCAACGCTGCCAACAAATATGTAGCGGAATATATCCTCAGCTACACATATTCTCGCTATATTGGGTTCTTTAGGATATGTTTTTGTATTTGGAGTGATATCCCGCTGAATCTGTATTGGGACTGGTGCTCCAGAGTGTGAAACGTTTCTACCCATGCGAGATAACATCTTATTCCTGGTTTCTTGTCGCCAACTGCATCACGGCGTCATTAACGGGGTGTCCTGTGATCGGCTGTCTGTCTGTACACTTTCCACCCAATGCTAAAGCCAATAATATCTCGAAGGTGCCATTAAAATTTTATTTCCAAAAGGGTGATGTAAGGGAGCTAATATAATAGACGAGATCAACAATGGACAATAATCACGGTTACTCCAAATGTATTGTTATATGATTAATCGACAGCGATGTTTGTGGTGAATGCCTCATGTTTGAGTACCAAATTTTTACTATCAAGTTTCAAAAATAGAACATGCTACATATATATGTTATGGTATCTTATTTGTTCCAGTGAGATCAAAACACTTAGTATGATAAATAAAGTAATAAGATAAATCAACAGTGTAATCAAAAGGTGTGAAAGAATGATGACACTCCGATAGCTGCATATTAAAACTGAAACATAAATGTAGTTTTGGTTATACTTGTTTTTAAATGTTCATTTCCTCATTATCATTCTGCAAAGGAAGCAAAGTATCTAAATCTAAATTATATGACTTTGCACAAAGGAGTAAAGGATATCAAACCGACTCATTCAAAGACTCTAGTGCAAAGCATTGAGTATCAAAGTCCTTTAATATTTGCATAGGACGTTTTAATTAGTTACATGTCGTGACTGATATTTGGGCGTTCTGGAAAATAGAATGCCTCATAAAGTAAATTGATGAAGAGCATGGTATAGATAAAGCCTTATCATACAAAACCAACAAAACCCTGTATGCATCAATCAATGTATCCAACTTTTACTAAATTCAATTAGTCAAACGTCAGTCATATTTTCACACGGGAAAAAATCACTATGGTAGCCAGAGAACTGTTTTCAAAATGATTCTGCATATTTATTTACTGAAGCAATCAAGATTTACTTTATTTATACTAAGTTACTTTATGTAGTCCCTTTCAACAATGCAATGTGTTGGTTATAGTAATTTTGAAAATAACAAGGGGAAACATCCTCCTATTCAAAAGATTTGGTATTTCAGTTGGATATCCTGGACAGATTATGCACAAAGACACCAAAAAGGTCATTTACATATAAATATATGTATAGCGCAGAATTCATAGAGGGAGATGGGTGTTATTAAAAACAAAAGTAGACGAAACGAAAAGGATGGATTTCATAGCTTTATTACCGATTTTGGTTCACAAATATGCTTTTCATTACTATTATCAATTTCAAACACATGTTAGGTGAATATTAAACTTCATTTTAGAGATTCAGGTAGAAGCGCTAAGCCACAAGCAATATAGTGCTATAAAAACTAAACAATAAAAATGCTTGTTATAAGGTGTAAAGGACGAATTTAATTTTTGTATTATAATGTACATGTTACATTAAGTTTTCAGAAACAAGAATCAAAAGATAATAGGAAATTTAAGAATATTTTTCTGAGTATTTAAAATTCACAAAGAACTATGGAAATCTAATCCATAATCTTTCAATAAATTTATGTTGTTCCTGTCTTTCCCATTACATGTCAAATTATAGAGAGTAGGACAGACGCAAAGCAGGAATAGGTTAAAATTAGATTGAATACAACATAAATTCTGAAGTAAGGTATAATCGGTTAAAAAATTTTAAGGAAGAAAAGACACCTAATGAAACAAAAAAGAATGGACGAAAAATGTTGGATATGGACAAATTATGAAAAAACAAAGTTAAACAGGTGATGCAAAGATTGATGAGTGTATGATGAGTCAAGAAACATTTAAGAAGAATAAGATAGGCAAACAAAACTGAGCGAGAGAAAGACTTGTGCAAATATAATGGAAGAGAGTAAGACAAAGGAAAATGGTGTTAGACAAGATGGACGATAGTAAGACAAGTGTAAACAAGGTGGAAGAGGTAAAGGAGGGAGAGGAAACAATAAGTAACAATTAGTAACACAGGTGAAGAAAGAAATGAATGAGAGTAATATTTGAGATGAAAGGACTGGTAATGCAACCATTGATGATGTTATAAAAAAATAGATGACGAAATGATGAGAGGTTCATGTATGTGAAGTATAGACATAAAAACAAAGTCTGGAGGAGGTAAAACATGTGATGATATGATGGGGGAGTAGAAACATAGGTAAATAAAAAAAATGAAAGATGGTCTAATAGGTGAGAATGTGATGGGGAAGACAGGAAAAACGGTTGAGGAAAATTCAGCAAATTTTGAAACGAGGGTACACTGGATTTTTGTTCTATTGACTCATATGCTTGTCACAATTATTGCCAGCACAAGAAAAAGCCGTGCATTTGTGAAACAAATATTTGGCGTCCCCCAGCACCCATTAAAATATTTGTTGATTAGAAGGCTAATTTAAGCTATGACCCCTCAAAAACGATTTTCATATGAAGATAAAATAAAAAAAGTGTTTCATTTTGGTTCAGTTGTACAAATGTTGAACCTGTTTTTCTTTACTGCACGCCACTGTTTGTGGCAGCCTGCTTCCAGTGGTATAAAAAATAAGAAAGGAACATAAATAAGAATCATAATCCAGCCATATAACTTATTTCTTCGGCAAATGATCAAATTTAACCATGCAAACATGGTAAAATCCCCACACTTTCATTCCAGTTCTGCTTGACCTTTTCCACCCGAATCCAATTGTCCCACATCTTGACACCAGCTTTTGCTTGAAAACTTTACCTGTAAAAATGATATTAAAGAATATGCAGTGTGGCAAGTGTCATATATATATATATATATATATATATATATATATATATATATATATATATATATATATATATATATATATATTGGTCTGAAGAGGTCTCCGTTACGGATTACTGTCATCTCAACTGTCTGCGTGGGTTCGGCCAATGTTTTGTATGTGAGAAATCTTGCCAGTAACTTCTCATACGTGGGTGGTTCTTGCTGAGATTTTCCCGGGTTCTTCATCCACAATTAGTACTGGCCAACATGTATAGCCTATCTTGTGCTGAAAAATGGCATTGAACGCCCAACTCAACAACACAGGATATTCTTACAAATATGTGACATCTGTTTAAAAAATACAGATTAGATAAATGTCTTCTCATAAACTATATGATCTTTCTCAAACAATTCGCTAATATCTATACTTGTGTTACTTTCCTACTGTAAGAATATTTTGTGTTATAAGATAGACTGGATAAATGTTTTCAAAATTGTTTTCAAATTACATACCATTTGTGTAGAATAAAATAGGTCAATCTCTTCAAGGGATTTAAATAAATGTGAGTTCCAGAGTAAATCTCGTATTCTGCATTATTTAACACATAATATCCATGAATTTGAACCATCAAATTTAATATACCTTTACTAAAACACTCAAAACAATTTAATAATCAGAGCAAATTCAAATTATTATCATCATTTTCTTTTACCAAGACTAAAAGGAATCTTGTATTTACCTCGCATGAAGGTGAGACTTGAATCAGTTCCTTTCTTGCAGTTGGTAGTAGCCTTTACATATATTCCTTCGGGTCTGTCTTCCAAATCTGCATCTAGAGAAGAGAAAAATCAATTATTGGCTATAAGTCATAGGTGTGGTACAGTTCAACCGCAAAATGTGGTATAATTCAGCTGAAACATGTGGTGCAATTCAGCTTAAACATGTGGTACAATTCAGCTGAATCATGGAGTACAATTCAGCTGAAACATGTGGTACAATTCAACTGCAACATACTGTACAAATCAACTGAAACAAGTGGTACAATTCAACTGAAACATATCGTATAATTCAGCTGAAACATGTGGTAGAATTCATCTGAAATATGACATATAATTCAGCTGAAACATGTGGTACAATTCAACTGATACAGTGGTACAATTCAAATGCAAGTGCAGTACAGCTATAAAGTGTCTTACAATTAAACTAAAAGGTGTTGTATAATTCAACTGAAAGTGTCATACAATTCAACTGAATCCTATAAATAATGATTAATATTTATAAAGAGCAATTAAATAACGCAAACTGCATTTAAGATACAAGCTTATCTCAGCTGAGAAAGGAAAAAAGTAAAATGACAATTATGTATTAAGTGAAGTCATGTCAGAGTGTGTATCAGCTAGATACTGGTAGATTATATGATATCATGTAAATCACTAGCAGCTGAAATCAGACTCACACATAAGCATTCAAATTAGGTAAGTTAATAAAACATAAGAACACAACAGTTAGTAAAAGAAGAACAATACCAACAGTTAATAAAAGATGAAATGCACAAATAATGATATTAAATTTGAAACAACACCAGCAGTAAGCTGGAACCCCCCCCCCCCAACACTTACCATTGAGTCTCTAACACTGGCTTCTAAAAAGCCAGATAATATGATGTCCCACATGTATAAAACTTTGATTAAAAGTGATCCCTCTCAAAAGTTTTATTTAGCTAAGATAGATAGATAGATAGATAGATAATCACCAGGTTCCTCAACATCCACAAGACGAATGCATTCGCCTTTGTTTCGGCAGAATTCACTGGATATTACTACAGGATCTTCTAGTTCGGCATGAAAACCTGTTCTAAGATTCCATTCCTAGTGAATAAAAACATTAAAATCAAAATTATAATGTGCAAAAACAACTCATTATTTTTACACATGAAGTCGATTTAACTGCTGTATAATCGACTAATGGAACTTCACTCTTATAATGGAAACTACATATTTCTGATTCAGTTATAGTATTCTTTAATTTCTTAATTATGAAATACTAGTAACGATGTTGCTAGTTATGTCAAAGTTATCATCAATTGTTGATTTGCACCCAATATTGTTTTAAATAATGCTACAATTCAGCGATATGGGAAAAAAAATGCTTTTTTATTATTATCCAAAACTTTAATTTTCTTCGTCAATACTTTTTAAAAAAATCTGAATCAGTCAGGTTCTCATCTTTTTTTCTTGTCTGATGATATTTGAGATCACGGAATTTTTTTTTATTTTGCGCCATTAAGTTTCTAATCTGAAGGAAAATAATTTTACCATAAATAGATCTCTTTTGATTGAAACATTTCAAGCTCAACAAAACATGACATTATATGATCTAACCTCGAGTGAAATAAGTCAATATAGTGTCAGGGTAGTATCAATTGGTAACATGTGGTGAAATATACAGAGATGATTCATTTATTTATTAATTCATTGATTATTTGGCTGGTTGGTTGAGGAACTGACTGGTGTTTTACAGCCCAGCAGCATATGAAAATCGCATTAATAATTTAATACCAAAGGAATACGAGCAAAAGGCCTTGGCATTAAATAAGTGGAGAAATCTAATGCAAAGTTGTTTCTTTTTAAACAATAACAGAAGGCTAATGCAAATTTGTTTTTGTTTGTTTGCTTATCGATCTATAGACGGCTGGAATGGGGCTTATAATACAGAACACCTACCACATCTCTGATTTGACTGTATGAAGAAAAGAAAAAAACTTTTCTGAAATTCAGGAAAGGTCAGAGACCTATCAGAAACTTACCAAAGGATCTGGACACATGTAAGCTTTGCATATGTATTTGTACAATTGCTCTGATGCATACTGGAAGTCGATGGCCCTTACTTTCTCCAAAACATACCTGTAAGTTAGCAGAAAAGTAAGGAAGGAAGGTAAGAAAGTAGTCATCGAGGAGTAATCAAATATGTATAGTGTCCAAGCAAGCAATTACTTCCATAGGTGAATAAAAATGTATGTTAGTAAGTAACTCAGTGATTCTAAATAATCCAATCCGAAGACAAATTAAGCAAGAAGTGAATCACTTCTTAATCGTTTCAAACTATTCTGCATCTATATCGCGAGTAAACGTCATCTTTACCTGCATTCTAACTTTGTCAAATCAACATAATGTAATGAGCAGGAAATCCAGGCGCTAATTTTGTTTAAAACAGTTACAAATCAATTTCAGTCGTCGTAAAGCTTTCGGGGGTAAAGCGGCGTGATTGGTAGTACTAATACTAATGCCTCTAATTCGTAGACGGGGTTTACGACATCGCAACTAGGTGGGTGGGTGTTGTCAACATTGATGGACAATCTCAATTTATTCATTAATATCTACTGTTATTTGCTACCAAACGATGACTGGTATGATTCTCTGGTATATTTTATATTCCCAGATAAATTGATAATAAATCATTCATTTAACTCTTTCATTTCACGATGTTATTATGCCAGGAATGCATGTATAACTTTCTTAGGTGGCAGGGTCCAGTTTCGTAAATTGGCCCCTGGCAAATTTCTTAACTTAAGGGTATGGTGTGAGTTTTTAAGCTACTATTGTGTAATAATTAAAGATATGGATAAATTTGTAAACAAGGTGTTTCAGGCTTGTGTTGTTCTTGAAATTGATGTCAGACATGTACACTTTCCATAGTTACTCTGCAGTATGTTGATAGTGAAATACCAATAGTCGGCTAGGAAGAAGAGCTAGCCTCCCATAGCAGTAGACACGTGGGTTCAAGGCAAGTAGAATATCTCAAAAACGGCATGGATGACAACTATAATGAATTGCATCAAGGTATTTAGTAGACAATGTTTTTCAAAATTTTCATCCAGGGAAAGGCCTTGCGTTTGCACTGTGATCATCACATGCTGTCAAAAATGGCCTTCGGATGTGAAAAATGCATGTATAAAATAGAGGTTGGGGTACATAAACATTTTATTCTAAGAACTTCAGTAGACTTGTCAGGTCAAGTGTGTGATATGATTATGTTGGACTACATAATACCTATCCAGAAATATGAACCTTTTTGACCTCACTCGCGTATTATATTTTTAATGAATTTTTATATTAGGCAGGTGCATGCGACATTAAATTTGTACATAAAAACTGGACCCTGCCCCCTTAAGGGAAAAATGCTATAAAAAAAATTGTGCAATGAACCACATTTTGTATTATTTTCTTGTTCTTTATTCATATGCAATTAATTCTGATACATTAACCTCATCATAGTACCTCAATTTTTATCCTTATTTCGAATCTCTCATCTCTATAGGATATTCAAGGGAGGTAATTTCTTTTTGCACCTATAAATTATACCTATTGGTATCAGGACAAGTTAGCATATTTTGAGCTTAACTAAGTTGCTTTGAGAGAAAATGGTGGTTTAAAATGTGTTTACTTGATTTTCATGTAGGTAGCAAGCTCTGTACTCGTATTTTAATGAAAGTTATTCATATTTCATTGCAGACACACAAAAACATTACATGACATGACATCACACACATTCTTCTAAGTAATTTCACTCCACAGGAGCAAATGCACTTTCAAGAAATCATAAGTAGACATACTGTTATAAATGGTGAATGTCATCAATGGAACGGTGTTGCAAATAGTGATGGATATGGCATATTGCGGACAATGTTTTGAGGAAAAAGAATTAAAGTTTTAGTACTTTTGTGAACAGTTCCACCATATTGGATTTAAACTTACAGTTATTGCATTGCACACAAACAGTAATGCACAAACCCTGTCTTTTGTGTACCGTAACAACTGGAAAAGCATTCTTACATTGATGTGGCAGAAATACCCTGATTAGTTCTGAAAGTTTATTGATGTTGACAACACAGTTTTCTTCTGGCATACTGGTAGCCACTATTTTTACTGAGTACAGAATGAGTAATAATGTCAGTTGTTTTCCTTTTGGCAGGTCTCAATTTGCATGGAATGATGTTAGGATCTGTTGTCTCAGTCATATTGGTAGAAGCACTAGTTTGAAGCATGTATTCATTGTGATCCAAATGCACTAAAGATTGATTATGAAAGACAGACTTGGCTTCATCATGACTTGTATTTTCTGGTAGGTCCTTATTTAAAGTAATAGAAGTTACAACATGTCCCTTTTTGTACTGAGTTTTCTTCTTGTTAATATTTTTCTTGTAGCTTTTCTTTCTATTTCCTCTCATTCTCTATATCCTTGCAATTGCTAAAGTCAGCTGTGAGTGGATAGGATTCTGAGAATATTTGGGTTAACTGTATGGACTGTGTATTCATTTTGTATTTTGGGCTTGAGAATGGTTCATTTCAAAGGCCTGTTGTCACTGAATTTATATGATATGTTGATGTAAGTTCAGCAAGGTTCCTCACATCAATGTCCCAACATAGAATACTATTTGTTTCTTTTATATCTGTCCCAATTAGCTAGACATTGGTGTATCCCCTCCCCAATGCTGTTTATTTTAGCATCACTAGAACAATACCAGGTCAGGAATGTTGATGTGTGTGTCTCAAGCTATAATTATTATTAAAGTACATTATAAATGTAAATGTATGGTAACATTTTTCTTAAGTGGCACTTTTTAAAAGAAAAATTTCAACAAATAATTGCTTGAACAATAGAGAAGTTCTATCACATATAACAAAGAGTGTATCTCATATTCAGTCACTATTTGCAACTGTAAAATCCATTCTTAGCATTCAGTCAACATCATCATGTAATTCTTTTATCTTCCTGACTATACGATGGCAAAAAGGACAGAAAACATATTCCATTGCACACAAGTTTAATTCTTTTCAAGACAGCAACCCTAGCACAAAGTATATACAATGCAATGCATTTTGCCGCAATGTAGTCACTTTTCTAAAAGAGTAATAACATTTTTATTTTAGCATACAAAATAATTTCCTTGATACCATTTTGCTAGATAATGTCTACGTAAGTGATATGTACAAAATTTTTGACAGAAATTATTTTTTGCAAAATGCTTAAGGTGGCAGGGTCCAGTTTCGTAAATTGGCCCCTGGCAAATTTCTTAACTTAAGGGTATGGTGTGAGTTTTTAAGCTACTATTGTGTAATAATTAAAGATATGGATAAATTTGTAAACAAGGTGTTTCAGGCTTGTGTTGTTCTTGAAATTGATGTCAGACATGTACACTTTCCATAGTTACTCTGCAGTATGTTGATAGTGAAATACCAATAGTCGGCTAGGAAGAAGAGCTAGCCTCCCATAGCAGTAGACACGTGGGTTCAAGGCAAGTAGAATATCTCAAAAACGGCATGGATGACAACTATAATGAATTGCATCAAGGTATTTAGTAGACAATGTTTTTCAAAATTTTCATCCAGGGAAAGGCCTTGCGTTTGCACTGTGATCACCACATGCTGTCAAAAATGGCCTTCGGATGTGAAAAATGCATGTATAAAATAGAGGTTGGGGTACATAAACATTTTATTCTAAGAACTTCAGTAGACTTGTCAGGTCAAGTGTGTGATATGATTATGTTGGACTACATAATACCTATCCAGAAATATGAACCTTTTTGACCTCACTCGCGTATTATATTTTTAATGAATTTTTATATTAGGCAGGTGCATGCGACATTAAATTTGTACATAAAAACTGGACCCTGCCCCCTTAGGTATTAAGCCTCGTTTCCAATTTTGGCACATTTGGAATACTCCCGTCGTTATCTCGCATAATATTTAGGGGTCACTTACGACATCACTAATTTTGAACGCTAAAACATTTAATTTGTACTGCAAATTTGGACCACTGAGGAATAAATTCGCTGTATGCACACTTAGCTAACACAATGGGTCATATAGTTATTCAATTAAAATTCTTAATTTAAGTTTAGTTTTATTGCTATCAGTAGCAGAGTACGGTTGCCTCTGCAAGCGCGCGCTCGCAGAATTTTTCCTGTGGTTGTTACCCAGCGAACGGCAGAATTTTCCCTACCAAGCGCAGAATTCCATGGGAGGTATAAAAGGCTTGTAAGCGTCTCCACCAGGACCTGTTCGGGTTTTCGAGGGTCATGGTACGAGCTCCTTACGTTAGGAAAAAGCGTGGGAAAATCTTTTACTATTATTTTACTACGAATACCATATAAGGAAGTGCGCAAAGATAAGGTAACTCTTTTGTTTACTATTTTCCGCGAATCAGAATTATAGTTATTTCACAATATCTACATAAATAAATGCAAAGAAAAATAATGTTTCTTTTATAGAACATTTTGGACAGATCTAAACTAAGTTTGTAATTCTACATCTGTGTATTAAAACCTTTATAGACATTCATTCATTCATTCATTCATTCGTCATGTTTTAAATCAGCAACTCAGCTTACATATCTGCTTATCAGTTAAATAGCACTCAGACAGTATTTCATGATCCTGTGAGGTCAAGTCAAGTGTTTCTTGCAGACCTTGTTCAAATAATGATGTTTAGTACAATTCAATAGGAATAGGTTAGCAAATAATAATAATAATAATAATAATAATAATAATAATACTACTACTAATAACAAGTGCAGGTTTGAATATAGAGCAAATGAGTGTTTCTCAAAGCTCTCTCTAATAGATATTTGTTAAATTGTAAAGCTGTTGAGTGTTTCTCAAGGCTTTGTACATATGTTGTTAGTTAATTTGTTACAGCCACTGAGTGTTTCTCAAGGCTCTGTTTGAAATTAACCATATGAACTTAGTGAAAAGTTAGCCAATGTTCCAAAAAGTCCATTACTAAACATTAAGTTAAATAATAACATCTGAACCTTAAATTTGGACATTGATAAATGTTAATATCAACTTCTAACCTAAATTATTACTTAAATGACTATGTTTGTCCAATGGCATACAACCACTGTGATGTAAAACTTAATGAGTTATTATTTGAAGTGATGTATCTGATGTTTGAGTCTTAAGTATTTTTAATATCATACAAGTCTGTGACTTAATAAACCACCTGAAACTTAAATCTGAGTCTGCATTTCATCACTAGTCCCATTTTTATTGTAAGGATTCCCCACTTGATAAGAGAATCAGAGACCTCTTGGAGTTAAGGTCAAAGTTTAACTGGGCCTTTTACTCTAATGATAGTTTATCAGCCATATCGAACATAGTGGGTCATTGAGTGGTCACCGGAAGTGTTTTATTACGGCCAACGCTAGCCCGTAACAATATATTATTTTCTAAAAACATCCTATAATCACTGAGCAGATGATTTCAAAGCCGCATAATGTTCATTATTCTTATAGTTAGAGAGACAATTTCATATGTTGCCACAACGTGTAGTCCAATATCACTGTTACCTCTGTAATAATGGTGTTTCAATGTTTTCAAACAAATGACAACTGAACTTACTGAACCCGAGACGGGTTCTCTTACACCCTTAAAGAATACTTAAGAAAGGGTCCCATAACGGATTAATGTAAACCAGCCCAACCTGAAACACAGAATGGGACATTCGATATGTGTGCTTGAGTGTACGCGTGTAGCATCTATTCATCAGCTATATTCCCATATTATTTTCAGTAATTTCCCTCAATTCACTTTTAACTTAGTTGTTCGCATGCTTGGCATGTGTTGCTTTATTCTCAAAGAAAATCCACGTAAAATCAGACACAATCTTTATGAACTGAAAATGCAAAATAGAACTAAGTGAGAAAACATACTGAAAAGGGGTGTTTTTACAGTCCGCAACTACAGAAAGTGTGCCATTTTCTCTGTCACCCGTTACCGCAGCAATTAGCTCCATTGCAAATACATCTTAAAGATATTAAATTAGTTAAAATATCAGTCCGTTTACCTGTCTTTCAGAAAATTTAGTAGAGAAACCACTCCTACTAAAGAAAGAATTAAAGCAGTCCACAGTGGATATATGGAGGCATCGGCATAATTATCCAGGATTTGGTTAATAAAACAGCACAGCCTCGGTAACAACAATGCTGTGTATCTAATTTAGTTACAGCAATTCAGCTAGGTAAAGGTTATTGCTTGTGCTACTAGTGACAACATGAGAGTCGATTAAACAATTCTAAAACACAAGCTGTGTATATGTGATTATTATTTTTAAAGTAGCTTTAACAATTTTTCAATCATATCGCTACGATGTCTGCAGTGAGGCAGTTTATAGTAATGTCTAGCACTGGGGCATCTTGTCGCAGACATGTATCATTATGTCCCACCTAATCACATTATCCTTACACCACCGCTCCGGTGGCCTAGTGGTTAGAGCGTTCGCCGCGGAAGCGGGAGGTCGTGGGTTCGATCCCCGGCCGAGTAATATCAAAGACTTACAAAAATGGTACTAACAGCTGCCTCGCTTGACGCTCAGCATTAAGAGGTTAGTGTTAGGACTGGTCGGCCTTTTGTCAGGATAATGTGACTGGGTGGGACATCATGCTACATATATGACTGAAAAATTGTTAAAGCTACGTTAAAAATCCTAATCAAACAAACAATTATCCTTACACCAGGCTGACCAGTGCTAACACTAACATCTTAATGCTTAGCGCTAACCGAGGCAGCTGTTAGTACCATTTATGTAAGTCTTTGGTATGATTCAGTCGGGGATCGAACCCACGATCTCCCGCGTCCCTGGCGAACGTTCTAACCACTAGATCACCAGAGCGGCAACGTTATTTAACTACTTCAAATAAAATTAATGGTCACTCTCAAATATATCATCTTTTCTACTTAGTATCATTCTAATTTCTTGTGTCCGTGACGATACCAGATCCATCAGTCCCTCATGTGACAACATATTTAAGTCCATCAGTCCATCACGTGACAGCATATTTAAGGAACACGGTTACCTTATCCCATAGTTCTGTGTTTTCATACTGGTTTTTCCCCAAATAAATCTTTCAATTTTGAAATGAGACAAATATTGTAAGCAGCTAAAGATGGCATCTATGACGGGTAATTTGTGGTTTGGGTACCAAATATTTGCACAGTTCGTATTAAACACGTGTATGTGCAATTCAGGAAACCTATTTCTAAGCACTCATTCCTGGGATGTATGAATTGTACCAGTTACTCTCGTTTATCATATTTTCAAGCAATACTGTAAACTCTTCCCTACTGCAATTTGTATGGTTTTACTTTTTAAAACAATTATATATAAATGGCTCAATGCATAGATCCACAACGCTGTTTCGATACTAGAATACGTAAAGACCACGAAAACAGTAATCAATTCAAATCCCAAATGAGAATAAAATGACAGTAAGAGTTCAACAACTAGTCCTCTATTTCTTTCAGCGCAATTTAATTTAAGTCTTAGTAAATTGGTGAAAGGTTCAGTTTCAATAAGCTAGCACACATTTTCAATGAGCTAGACGCGTGCGATGTATGGAGTTAGAATGTAAACCTATGTGATTGTTTTCGGTCTTTTCAGACTATGTTGATTACGCTAATCACAGGTTGACTGTATTTTCAAGATGTTCCCTGGCTCTTGACTTCATTAAGTACTCACTCATAAAGATGTATGTCGACATTCAAATGATGAATAGATTACTGAATTTTAGCATGAACACTGTATTCTGAAACATGTGTAAATAGGCAACGTTATGTCTAACAAAACAAAACTCAATCAAACACCCCCACAAAATGAAAAGAGAAAGCATATTATATTGCAACAGTCAACGCTAAATAATAAATGACCTTAGCAGGTGAAAGTAAATGTTATTTAAGGCACTCCAGGAGATGTTGTATTTCAGTGCTCCTTACATGTAGAAAATGCGCATATTTGTTTAAAACAAGCTGTTGCCGAAACTCCTGGAATGTGGAAACTCGATAGGTGGCTACCTGATTATTCTTGGAGATTTAAACTTTAACTTAGACTGTCGTAAAAACCTGTATACATCAAAACTCCTAGATTCTATTCATGTTTTAAACCTCAAACAGTCAATTAGCCAGCCAACCCATAAACATGGTCACATGTTTGACTGGATTCTTCATAGACCTGATGATAATATTGAAGAGTCCTCCCTTGTATTCCACGAACTTGCATCAGATCACACCTGTATTATATGCCATCTGGACGTATCAGTCCTTAACCATCACCTTTATTTGCTACTAAGAGAAAACGCCGAAAGATAAATAGAACCAAACGAATGCATGACATCCAAGTAAACCTAACAGTTTGCTTACCTCCTACAGCATAACAACACGATAACTGCCTGCGCTGAATGCTTATAAAACGTGCCCAAGCCAGCAAGTGCAGAGTATCAATTCAAAGGTATTCTCCATAGTGTAGCAGTGTTAGGGACCAGTTTCACACTGCTAAAAGAGACCGCCGTAAAGCTGACACAGGCTTTGGTTTTCATCCAGACTCACTATTCATTATCATTAGCTAAGAAGAACATCTCACAGCAGTATTAATATCATGTGAAGATTGCTAACAAACTAATGACAATGAACAAATTTACACCACTTTCAACTACGTTTTCTTCAGTCGACGTTCCAGCCCTATTTGCACATTTCTTCCATGACATGGAAAAAACATTAGGGCTAAGTTGGACAACACAATTTCAGATGACTAGTCACCATAAAGTTGCAATACAGAACTTCAGCGGCAACCGTTAGCAGCATTTAAACATGTATCTATGGATTTAATAATTACATTCATTATGAAGAATACACCAATTCCTACATCATTGCTGGTTGTATGCATATATTCAATATTGCTTCACGAACTGATGATATTAATACCTCTCTCTTTGCCGTGAGTTCCGAGCATTTATCAAAACTGCCATTGTAAAACTTCTGCTGAAGAAACCAGCACTCGACCATAACGATGTAAAAAAAATACTGCCCAGTTTCCATTCTCCGCATTCATTAAAAATTCTTAGAAGAAATTGTTCTAAACTTATAAAGATTATGTGCTGTACAAAGTCATCATAATCATCATTATTTATTATTATTATTATTATTATTATTATTATTATTATTATTGTTATTATTATTATTATTATTATTATTGTTTTTATTATTATTATTATTATCATTATTATTTATTATTATTATTTATTATTATTATTATTATTATTATTATTATTATTATTGTTATTATTATTATTATTATTATTATTATTATTATAAAGGACTATGAAACATTGAGATGAGAAATTTCTTGATCAATTCCTTTATCTAATTAATTTTGTACTCTTGCTATTCATTGTTTTCTACGAACTCTTTTTTTGTCAAACACTCTGAAATGGTTATGAATAATAGAATGTGATATTCCAGTAATTTCTGCTATTATTTCCATTACTAAATTACTTGTAGGTCAATGGTTAGTTCTCTACTTCGTTTTGTTTACGTCTCAAGGGAGGTCAAACATTAGCACTTGCCACAAATTTTGCTTCAATATGAACTCAGATAATGCACACATAAACCATATTTGCAGAGTCATTATTCTACATATAGTTGCCCATTTGAAATCACATTTTACTAAATAAGATATGTCTAACTATGCCTCCTGGCACTATAAAGATATGGAGAGGTCGCCCGTCATCCACCCATCTATACATTTATGAATGAACTGATGCATCAATCCATTCATCTGCATGCATTCATTGTTGCTAAAGAATCATTTTCGATACCTCCTAACATCCGATGGGGAAATACTTCTATGTTTTAAACATAATTACTTGCATTTATCTTTGAAAATTAGAAGCTTTTTCCTGATTTCTGAAAATTCTCCATTCATCTACGCAGTAAAATTAGCAATTCAATAGTTTTATTCCATAGCTTAATGCACCTTTGATCAAACTGTTGGAGACTCAAATTACATAGTTTCACCTTACCCATACATGATTGCATCTTTGCATGAATCATTTTTGACGCCTCATAACAGCTGATATGAAAATAATAATAAATTTACATCTTTAGAGAATAACTGAAATCAAATTGAATATGTATATATTTTGTTGTGATGCAAGCGACCTCAATAGTTAAGAACACGATATTACAGGGTAAGGGATGTTACTGAATGAATGAGAAAATAAAGGAATTATCTAATTACATGGATAGCTTATTACTCCATGCCAGATTATCCAGTAGATCAAAAGACTCGGCTAACTTATCACGTGTCATTGCGACTATCTGCTGTTGTAGAGCCTCTGACAACTGAAATGGTAAAATAGCAGGCCTTTATTATATTCCATGTACGCATATCAATCGGGTTAAAAAAGAGATGAAGTTTGTCAAATGACCTTTATTACATCTTTACATTTTTGTAGGTAAAGGTAACTTTGTAATATTGTAAAATTGTGTGTCATAAATGATAAGTAGGAAAATATTTACGCAATGTGTATAATTCCATCATCACTGATTCTTTACTATTCCAAAATTAAGATTGCAATATGTCCATAAATAAAATTGCTTTCAAGAGACAAGAAATCATAAACCTAAAATAATATTTGATAACATGTCGCTCCCTAACCTGTTGTATTTCACGCCTGGTGCATTTCTCCTCTTCCAGTACGGCCTGGTAGGAACGGCAGGCCAGGTCTATCATCTCTCCGTTCATAGAAATCTTGTACTGAAGGTTTATTATTTCCTTTTCTGTGTCTTTCTTCTTTTCTCCATCTAGTTGGTCAAGTTTCCTCCGCAGTTTTTGCTGACACTTCATCTGCTTCTTTTCAAACCTAAGGCATTTCTGAAAGAATATTTGGTTGTGAGACATATTCAATGATTGAAAATTATTTAATTTGTTACCCGTATCTATTTCGTAACAATGTTTAACAACAGCGACAATCGGGACAAAATATTTACTATCCGAATTCTAGATAAATAATAATTCTTCCAAAAGAAAGCTTATCTTTGTAGACCTGTAATCAAATTAATTGTGCCCCGCCTATTGTATGACCTTGCCTTGGAAGCATTCACGATAGAAGCTATTTTATCTTGTAACAAACTGAAAGATGTTAAAATTGCAAAGTATGTAAGAAATCACTTTATAAAGGTTCTGTGAAGTAAACAAAAAAAATCATATGAATTGTGTAGCAATTTTCCAGATGAACATAAAGTAAAAAAACTTAACCTCTCTTACTATCTAAACAGATATTAACATGAAATGTTTATATGCATCCATACTCTCTCTCTCTCTCTCTCTCTCTCTCTCTCTCTCTCTCTCTCTCTCTCTCTCTCTCTCAAAGCAATCGTATATAGACGGACATATGATTTGTTCTAATGGTAGACATATATTGTAAAGACAAATACCTTTTCAACTGCTTTCAGGTCCCTGATATAATCCATGTGACGTTTTATAGTGACCTCTAGCAAACATCTCTGTCTATCCAGCTGCTTAAATGCCGTTTTGTTAAATCTGAATGTGATATAAAATCAATAGTAATAATAATAATATATTATTATAGTATAACTCTCAAGACACTGTAACAAGTAATTATAACTGGCTAGACACTAATATCAAGTAAGTATAACTCTCAAGACACTGTAATAGCAATTAATTATAACTGGCTAGACACTAATATCAAGTAAGTATAACTGTCAAGACACTGTAATAGCAAGTAATTATAACTCTCAAAACATTGTATATGAAAACTGCTGTGCACAATGCCTTTTCATTATACAGGAATTGTCTTTATTGAGTTAAATATAAGTCACATGTTAATATGATATCGTGCATTTTAATGTTATAAGGAATGCTTAAGAAAACACTTACACTTTGCTGTTAGTGTCACGACTGGCAAAATTTTGACCACTTGCATTGTTGTTGCTGCTACCTTCAGTCTTGTAGAGGTCGAGCACAAAGTCTTTCACGAAGGCAAAGATTTCGTGTAATGCTGGTAGTCCTACAGAAAACATTCATAAAACAGCACTTATAATCATTCAAATTTAGACAGGACATCGCAAATACCTCGGATAAAATGATGTTCTTTAAATGCTAAAATATTTTCGTACAGGTGATAATAAAAGCCTTTGATTAATATGCATGTTCTCAGAGAATTAAGAACGATTTTAAACAATATACATCAAATTTAAAAAAATTGTTCAGTTTTCCCTAATAGTCTATAAAATATTTGAAAATGACTATTCATGCAAATTTAGGCAAAATTAAAAGCTGGACTTACCCTTCGCTAACTTTAAAAAAGAAAGCGTCTTCATAACATCATTTAAGGACTTGTTTTCGCCACGAGTGAAATCAGCTATTTGTCCCACAAGGCTTCTAAATAGGTCAATGTTATTGAAGCTGAAATATTCAGGATACAAATAGATTATTTCAGAAACAAAATGTAATACCCGTCTGGTGATTATAATAATACAGGACAAATAGTATGCTGGGTTACTTCCCTTAGCGTTCTCAAGTATCTAACTGATATATAAAAAAATCAAGTGTCAGCATCTGATCTTTATATAACAAACAAAGTGTCAGCATCTGACCTTTATGTAACAAACCAAGTGTCAGCATCTGACCTTTATATAACAAAACAAGTGACAGCATCTGACTTTTGTATAACAAAGTGTCAGCATCTGACCTTTATGTAACAAACCAATTGTCAGCATTTGACCTTTATATAACAAACCAAGTAACATCATCTGACATTTATGTAACAAACCAAGTGTCAGCATCTGACCTCTTTATACCATATTCGATTTCATGTTCATAACTCATTTTTAAAATTAGGATTACACACAATTGAAAAGTTACAAATATTAATCCCACCATGACATGATGTACTTTAGAACAGTCTAGCATTGTTTAGCCTGATGATAATACTGTCGCCTAACTTCACTGTGTAATAACAAGTATGCAAAAAAGACGAAAATTAATCTAATTTGCAAAAATGTAAATAAGAAACTAAATGTGATAATATATGCAATGATAACAATAAATGATTCGTGTCAAGTGCCAAATTTTTCGCCAGTGAAATTCATTAATTAATTCGTAGGCTAGCTGACAATTAACTGTCTTGGAGTAGAGTTTGGACAAAAGAATGTTTGTTTAACTGGGTCACGCTGTTAGAACTGTTGATAGTGCAAACGGACTGAGTGTTTGACACGCTTAAAATAGGTGATTCCTCACGCAGAGCTGTCAGAGTGATTGGAAACAAATGATAAGATGATATTTCGACCCTAAGTGGCATTTTTGGCATCTTGATAGACGGTTTTCAAAAGGTCCGTAGGAATAGCATTTATTCCGATTGGTGAAATGTAGAGGGAAGGGGGTGTGTCGAACCCCGGAATCGGGGAAATATATCCTCTGAGCGTAGGAGTTTAAATCAGTCTTCTGGAAGGTGCTTTGCAAGAAAGCAGTGTTGAACTACTATCATTAATTCTGGAATAAAGACTCCGGGGGTATTTTCAGAGCAGTGCCTTCGTAACGGGGGCTCGTGTGTTGTCTTTGTTCAAGGTACTATCTCGGATTACCATATCCATTAACCGGGCAAATTATACCGTAGAGGTCATGGAGGCAGTTTTCAAGTGTTGTTTTTCCAAGTTGCCCAATACCTCTGACCAGGCCTTGTGCGATATTGTAGTAATAACACTTTGATAACCAAAGAGCCCCTTACAATTCGGATGAAGCTTCTGTCTATAATTTCCCTTGATGTGGCATCTATCTATATTTATTGATTATCTTTGCCAATAACAGAGTAATTATGTCACATGTTTCTGTATTCGTAGATTATCTTTGCCAATAATAGAGTAATTATGTCACATCTATCTGTATTCATAGAGTATCTTTGCCAATAATAGCCTAGTGGTTAAAGCATCCACCTCGGATACCGGAGGACACGGTTTAAATCCCAATGAGTCATGCCAAAGGCTTATAAAAATGGTATTAAAAACTCAGTATTAGACGTTCAGCATTAATAGGTTAATGTTTTGACTGGTTGGCCTGGTGTCAGGATAATGTGACCGGATGGGACATCATGCTACACGTACTATATATACATCACTATAAACTGTGTCATAATGTGACAGAAACACTGTTATAGCTACCTTAGAAATCCAAATCAAACACATATAATGATATATGTACACAGAGATTCCTTGTCTAACATTAAATTGTAATTTTATCACAATGATATCTATTCATACAGCATTCGTGCCCAATAATAAGGGAGGGCTATGGGGAAGGGGGTGGAAATCACGGATCCCCTAAACAATATGTACACACACACACACACACACACACACACACACACACACACACACACACACACATAGTCAGTCGTCACTTCAAATTTGACCATCGATTTATTATTGTACTTGTTTTTGGGTATGATGCAAACTTTGAGTAAAAAGACAGACTTTTCGTTTAGTGCACTTTCGAAGAAAGTCGGGTCCCGTTTTAAAATTTGCCCCTGCCCCCCATGATTTAATCTGGTACTGGTCAAGTGCAATTGTGTCACATCTATGTGTATTCGTAGAGTATCCCTGTCCATAAGTAAAGTGTAATTATGTCCCAACTGTGTAATCGTGAGTATCTATATCCCACAGAAAGTGTATTGATGTCACAACTGTGTAATCGTGAGTATCCATATCCTAACGAAAGAGTAATTATGTCACAACTGTTGTTCGTAGATCAAGAAGACTGAGAGGCTAATACAAAATATGTCAATGCCAATAATAATAATAATAATAATAATAATAATAATAATAATAATAATAATAAAATAGAAGTTGCTAATAATAACAATAATAAAATATAAGTTGCTGATAATAATAATAATAATAATAATAATAATAATAAAATAGAAGTTGCTAATAATAATAATAATAATAAAAATAGAAGTTGCTATAAGATTATGATTATTATTATTATTATTATTATTATTATTAAAACACGCCAGAAAAAGCCATTGCCTCTATTTATTTTCTAGTGTGGCCGCAATCGCCTGTTCTTGCCTTTACATTCAGAATACTTACACCTCTCTATCCTTCTTGCAAACCAAAAATGTGGGTATAAGAATTCTCTCCATTTTTACTTGGCTTCCTGTTCCATAGTTACTTTAACTAATGGTCGATCTCAGTGTCACGTGTCAAATTATATAGTGACGTCATGATATTATCTTCACAGTCGGTTCACTTCACTTCGATGTGGTTTAATATTTTTCATATTACGTGATTCTGATTGATCCAAACAAGCTCATGAATTTTTACGCAGTATTCGATTTACTGATTGCCTGCGATTGAGGGAAAATTTAATTATCTCGTCTACTGGACTTTTACAATTAACATTATGGCGGACATTTTTCGATTCGACTGCCTGAACAGAACTGTGTAAATAAAAGTCACATCTGCCTGAATATGGTCCATATTTCCCCACACAGGTCGTTACGCGATGTAAAGATATTAGTATGTCCTGAAAATTGGCTTTAAACACAAAACAAGAACAACAATTAAAATGAAATTGGTCAACTGATAGCATGCGTGTGAAACAGGGTGGGGATATACCTGTAAACTGGGATCCACCCGATATAGAGGAATGGATTAAGTGTTAAGTAATACGAGTATCTATAAAAGAAAATCTGACCTCCGCTCACAGACAAATGGGAACATACATCAGCTTCCAAACTGAAAAAACATTACCAAACCACGGCATGTTTACGCTGTAAAATATCTTATCATGTGATGCAATTCCGAATGTGTCTATCTCTACAAGGGGCATATATTTGACTGTTCCAAATCGAATAATGCAATCATCTGGTTACATATACGTTACTGTAAATCTGGAATATCTTCAGCCTTAATCATCCCTTCACATATCCAACAATTTGAATGATTAGAACTGAAACTGATATTGACATACTCTCGTTGTTAAACATGTCTCTATGTGATATCATGCTGAACTTGCATCCATGCTGAAAAATTATATTGTTGAGTCAAATATTCTATTTATACGGAAAGACGATTGCTATTTGAAATCTAATTGGTGAGAAAAAAATATCTAATAAATATTGCGATTTACAAGAGAGCTCAAAACATTTCAGGAACTATTTTTTTGCGTAACAAATGAAAATTGCATAATTATATTTTCTTCTTTCACTCCAATTTCAAATAAAGTTAAAAGAATGTGATAAACAGAATCCTAAATGGGTAAGTATTTCATATTAAATGTATGAAACTCGCTTTTCTATCCTTGGACTAGGCATTATTAAACACGTTTCATAAATTCATTATGAAATCATCACCCGATGTCCAATCTATACCGTGTATGATCCAGTCACAACATAATAATTTGAAGTGTGAACATTTATCTCCATGGAGTAGAAGAAGAAAATGACTTTATTAATGATGAAAAAGTGGAAGAATATGAGTGTAATATGATACGGGAAAAAGAATAATGGTGTTGCCACTACTTTAAGTTCTGTGAATAATAATAACAATAATAATAATTGGTGTTCCTTATGTTGTCATTATTATTATTATTATTATTATTATTATTATTATTATTATTATTATTATTATTATTATTATTATTTGCAATAATGAGGAAATATGATGATGACAACGATGATGATGATAATCATTCTTTATGAATTGGTTTATCTCTTCCGGAAAATTAACTCCACTCATGACATCGGCATAATAGTCATTTCTGTTCAAATGCGGGATATTTCTATAATATTGTTATTCTTTTTATTTGCAAATCTACACAAAGCATGGCTCCGGTTCGGTTAAATTGTCGTCTTTTATTTTCATATTGATTTATTTTCTTTCAAACTTTCTGATGTTGTTTCCTTTTCTTATTCAGTTTGGCTGGATTGGTTCATGCAGATGCAAAATAACTTAGTAAACAATGGATATTTCTCTTTCAGGAATCTTTCTAATAATTTCTTTGCTAATATGGAGAAATTTTGCCACATTTTGTACTATATATTTAACTCTGTTATTTTAAGAATTCCATGAAATATATGTTATCGTTAAACCTCTCGGTAACCTCAGCTTGGATCGAAATATCTTCTGAAGAAACTTAAAACAACAACCCAAAATTTGAAAAAGAAAGAAAAGTACGTGATACAAATATCCTAATTTAGTATTAATGTTAATGTGGCTTACAACTTTTGCTTAATTTTCATAGAAAACAATGGGGAAAAAACCGATACAAAGTGTGTGGTGAGGATAGGCCATTTTATATCTTGACTCGAAAGATTGTGTACGTTTTCATAAATAAGAATAACAGTAACAACAAAATAGCTTCCAAAGGTTAGGCGCTATACAAAGTCCTCATTATTATTATTATTATTACTATTATTATTATTATTATTATTATTATTATTATTATTATTATTATTTTGCTTTATGTTCCAAAGTTACGATAACAAATGGTCTATCAGAACGTCATGTGACAAGTCACAGTGACGTCATTATATTATTATATATAATATGATGATATACAATCCAACAACAACATAATATTTTGATGATGTTAAGTAAGTGTGAGCATCTATCTCTCTGAAGAAGAAAAGCAGAAGATTGTAATAACAAAAGAACAGAAAGAATGAAATACTAATGCTTTTACTGCTACAGATGATATTTTTGATATTGCTGATGACGATGATGACAATGTCGACATTAATGATGTAATAGGAACACTTACAACAATAGCAACAATAATAATAATAACAGGAACAATAGCAACACAACTTATACAACTAATAATAATTATTTAAAAAAACAAGATAAAGACGACGGCCAGTTTGATGATGATGACAATGTTTAATCTTCATTTGTTATCTCTTCGTTAAATTATCACCCCTTTCATGACGTTAACGCAACAGATGCGAATCCATTTCTTTTATCCGATGAACATGTAAGCAAAGCATGGCAGCAGTTCCGCTAAATTGTCAGATTGAAAATCCCAATAGATTTATTTTCTCTACTTTGCTTTTTTTGTTTCATTTTATAATTCAATTCGACTGAATCGTTTCATGCATAGAAAAATGAACTTGGCAAACATTAGGTTACAGAGACACTTTCTTTTTCATGAATTCTTCTCGCGAAAAGTTGTTCATTTTTAGATTAATTTTTCAGATCCTGACCTTGATTCGGGGTTAATTGCATAAACTTAAATAAGTTTTATTTTAATTTTAAAATGATTGGTTGTTGTCAAGGTCAAGATGAAACTAGTGAATTAAGAATTAAACAAACTTTTATTCTTCACGTAAAATGACTGCTTCTCGTCAGGGCATGATAAGAGTACGTGATATAAGCAATTACGTGACTCCTCGCCCCATTTCTCTATTTCGCAACTTGTGGATTGTTTCGAAACTGTGCATTAGAATACGATATAATCTTTGTTTTAGTGCAATATGCTAGTTTGGGGCTTTTACATATGACGTTAAGTCATTTTCTTTTGTCATAACCAGTTTTTAAAAAATCCTTTTTAACTTTCCTTCAGTTCATTTGGACTTTATATAATTAATTCGTATTTCTGAAAATATTTGATGTACTCATACCGAATTATTGGACAAAGTTTAGTAAAATTTTATTAGGATTTCCAACACCGGAGTTTTAAATATTGTTTTTGTTGTTATTCATCATCATCATCAGTCTCTTTACCTAGTGTGGTCGTTGAGGCACTGTGCTGCTGAACATCTGACCAGTTCCCTCCACTTGACTCGATCATGTGCCAATGCCTTTGTCTGTGCAAAACATTTCCTGGTCCATTCTGTGATGTTGTCACTCCACTTTTTTCTCTGTCTACCTCTCCTTCTACCACCTTGGACACTACCCTGCAGTACTGTTGCGGATAGACTGTTGGCTCTAGTGACATGGCCATACCATTTCAGCTGTCTCTTTTTGACAATGGTGAGGAGGTCTTCATAATGGCCTACTTTGTGCCTGATGGTGTTGCGCACTTATTCATTTCTGATGTGGTCCATGTAAGAGATGCCAAGGATGGTTCTGTAGCATCTCATTTCAAGTGCCTGAATTCTTCGTTGTAATTCTGCTGTCAGGGTCCAGGCCTCACATGAATACAGAAAGACTGAGATAACTAGTGCTCTCAATAGTCTGATTTTAGTTTTGAGACAGATGTTCTTGTCTCTCCAGATGGGTCTTTGCTTTGACATAGCTGCAGATGTTTGTGCTGCTCGTGACAAAATTTCTGCTCTTGATCCCTATTCCGTGATTATGGAACCAAGTTATTTGAATTGGCCCACTGTTTCCAGTTCCTGTCCTCTGACTTTAATCTTGGATGAGATTTGTTTGCCACTGTTTGTCATCAGCTTTGTCTTCTCGGCACTTATCTCCATGCCAAATCTGGAAAATGTTTTATCCAGGTTCTTCACTAAGGTGGCAAGCTCATCTTCACTGCCTGCCAGCCCATCAATGTCGTCTGCAAAGCGGAGATTGGTGATGTTACGTCCTCCAATGCTGATTGTCCCACTGGGGTTTTCCAGGGCTTTGCTCATGATGCGCTCTAAGTAGATGTTGAAAAGCGTGGGTGACAGGAGACAGCCTTGCCGTACTCCAACTGTAGTCTTGAACCAGTCCCCCACAGAACCTTGAGCAATTACTGCACTGGTAGCCTTGGCGTACAGCTGCTTGATGGTGTTGGTCAACTTGTGACCCATGCTGTACTTCTTCATTGTGGCCCACAATGCCTCATGCCACACTCTATCAAAAGCCTTTTTGAAATCTATGAACACATGATAGATGTCTTGTTGATGTTGTGAGTACTTTTTACACAGAACCCTAAGATTGAAAATTTGTTCTTTTGTGCTTCTTCCACTACGGAACCCTGCCTGTTCTTCAGCGATTATTTCTTCTGCTTGTGGGTTCAGTCTGTTCAAGATGATCTTCAGCATCACCTTACCAGCATGGCTGATCAAACTGATAGTTCTGTAATTTTGGCACAGCTGGAGATTGCCCTTTTTGGGGAGTGTTATAATTAGTGACTGGGTCCACTGTGTTGGCCATTCGCCTGTCTGCCAGATCTTATTGCAGATTTTTCTTAGTAGTTATATCACTGATTCTCCACCATTCTTGATGAGTTCAGCTGGGATGTTGTCTGCTCCATTCTTAAGTGCCTTATTGCTGACTCCACCTCTTCTTTGAGAATGGGGAAATCATCATTATTTGTGGAGTTTGGAACTTCAAGCACCTCTGGGTCTCCTGCAGATGGATGGTTGTAGAGTTCTTTACAATACTCAGTCCAACTTTCTGCAATGTCACTTGCTTCTGTGAGGCATTTTCCATTTGTATCTTTGAATGGTACTGACTCTTGGTTGCTTCTTTCTGGAGAGGTCTTTCACAATTTGGAATGCCTTTTTGCTGTTATTCTTTATCATACTGTTGTCTATTTCTGTGCACTGTTGTCCAATCTAATCTTCTTTTGCTTTCTTCAATTTTACTTCTGACATTCTTGTTTATTTCTCGATATTCCACTGTCCCTGTTGTGTGTCTGGTGTTTTTTTTAGGTGTCTTCGGGCATCACACAGATTCAGAATCTCTTCTGTAACCCAGGGTTTTTTCTTTGGGCGATGGAGGCCAATGATGTCCTTGTCAACTGTTGAAAGTGTCTGTCATCACTTTAACATCAACATCCATCACAAGGAGTGGAGCAAATTTTCCTCCAATTGTGGCTTGGAATGACTTGCAAATGTTAGGGTCCTTCAGTTGTTCAAGGTTGAATTTGAGCCTGATTTTAATTTTCTTTTTTGTTGTTATTATTGTAGGGTTTAACGCTATTTTTCACCACACGATTGGCTGTACATGGCGGCCAGTATTATTGGTGGAGAAAGAAGCCGGGGAAAACCCCAGGAAAGAACCACCGACCCACGAGAAGCTGCTGGCAAGCTTTCTCGCATACCCACGTTAAATAGTGTTTCTACAAGGGACTGTAGATAAGCACAAAACAGACTTCAGTATACTTCATCGTCTTCTATCTTGGATTATCTAATAAGACTCGAACTTGAATCTATTAGAACATTTTATTACTAGGACTTCTGTATTTTACTTTGTGGATTATTCTTAGATTACATTTGGATTTGATTCTTAAAAATATTTTCTTTTTTCATTTTTATAATATTTTTCCAGGGAAACAAATTATTTTTTAAACTTTACAAAGTTTTTCTGTGAAACTGTTTATTGGAGCGTAAACAAGTAACACATGTACCGCAGTACTTATGTCATTACCTTTCGTTTTTCCGACATCAACTTTCAAAAATTATACTTTAATTTTTGACACACTGAACATAAATTTAATTTTAGGGTTAATATTATTTAGACCGTGTGTGAAACAGTAGAGGTCTTCAGATGACTGAATCAAGATCATGAAAATATTATCTATAAATCGTAGTCACACATCCGGTTTCTAACGGCATTGATTCAAGAAGTCATTTTCTAACATTCACATCCGGTTTCTAATGACATTTATTGAAGATGTCATTTTCTAATATTCACATCCGGTTTAACGGCATTGATTCAAAAAGTAATTTTCTGATATTCACATGAATAGCGATGGATCATAAGGAGTCGTCGAATTACTCGTTTCGGTATCTACCTGTTTTACACAGTTCAAAATCACCAAATCGTAAAAGTTTATTTCAAGAACGCATGCAATTAAATCTTCTAAAAGTTTCCCTAGATAGTCCACCTGTAATCTCATATCTGCAATTACGTGAAATGACCCTCCTTCTCTTTGGCCAAAACAATCAAAACAGGACGCTTGTCTGAAATCCTTACCATCTGGTCCTGCTAACATGCTAGTGTTTCTGTCGTTTTTTTTTTGGCGAAGCGATGTGAAATTTCTAACCTTCATTCCCATGCTTGTATCCATTCATGCGAACTGCTGTAAGATTGATTGAGTCGTGTTCCAAAGACAACGTCTAACGGCACGTCTACCTTCCTTTCCATCATCATGAAATAGGGAGTACAACCTGAGAGCGGCATGCCATTTCTAGTTTCGGGAGGTGTTCGTCCCAGTCTCTTTGGTTTTCTTCAACAAACGCAGATAGCGTCCTTTCTAACTTTCTGTTCGTCCTCGTGAGCCTCGTTATCTCAATTCTAAGGAAACAACACCTTTCACGAAAGACTTCTTCGTCTATCAGTTGTTTACAATGTTTGTAGATTGTAGATTCCTAGCAAGGCAGTTAATACCTGAGTTCATTTCATAATGTAATCAGCGATAACTAGAATGTAAACATTAAGATTTTTGGTCTTTGGAAGTAGCCAAAAGATGTCAGCAACTTTATGTTCTATCGTAAATCTTGATGCAATTAACTGCATTGGAGCTCGCCCGTCCTGTCCTGATGACTCTGGAGTCGCACAAGCCGCACATCTTTTCGAGGTCCATCTCATTAATACCCTTTTCCGATCTTTGCTATAATTTTTTTTAATGCCACGGTGTTAGTCATTGCCAGGATCATCAGCCATAAGTAGAACATCATTTCTCTTTTCTTGTGGAACAATAGTCTAACTCTGTATATCACCCCATCATGATACTCCCATCTGCGACAGAGTATGGCATTCTTTATCTCTAGTTAGTCCTACATACTCCAGATGAGTTTCAACACCTCTCCAAATTTGGCAACTTCTTACCATGATGGTCGTTCTTGCTTTCCTTCCAGCTCATTACTTACCATATTTTGATATGCGAGATGTCCTTAGTGTTGAAGATGGAATAATTGTCAAAGAAGAAGCAATTCTTATTCCAAAAATCATTGACAAAAAAGATATGAAACTTCGTCTTCACGTTGCTCATTTAGGCCTCGATAGTATGATGAGGCGAGCTAGAGGAAAGATATTTTGGCCTAGAATGGCAGGAGGCATTAAACAAATTGTTGAAACATGTGAAGAATGCAAACCTAGAAACCAAAAAGAGCCGCTTTTACAGCACAGTGATGGAGACAGACCTTGGAATAAAGTAGGCATGGATCTGTTTGAATCAAGGGTAGACCGTATCTTGTTGTGATCGACTATTTTTCAAATTTCATTGAAGTGGACTACTTAAGTATGACAAGTTGTAATCAAGTTGTAACCGTACTGAAGAAACAATTCTCAAGATTTGGAATTCCGACCACAATTATATCAGATAATGGACCCTAGTTTACAGGAATGGAGTTCGCACAGTTCATTCGTAAATGAGGAATTAACCCCAGAACGTCCTCCCCAAAACACCAGGAAGCAAACAGAAAGGCTGAATCTGCTGTTAAAGTCGTTAAGAACATGGTGAAGAAGACACTCATAGATGGTAGAGATCAATATGAAGCCGTGTTAGAACTTAAAAACACTCCGCGCCTGTTGTGTCGTTTTCTTGAAGCCATTACTGAATTGTAAATTATCCAAACGTCTTCCTGTCACATCCTCGGGAGAGTTTGTCCCTATATATGTCGATCAGTATGTCGACCTACGCTTGACTCTTTTAATTTGACTTTGTTTTTACGCTTATACAGTATACGAATGTACATGAGAATGACAGACCGAAGGAAACGATATCAAACCACAAAATACCAACGAATGAACATACCTTTAAAGACAGCAATATCCTATCCAAGTCATTTGTTAGCTTGACGCGTGCTCTCTTCTCGGCTCCAAAACCGTTACGGATGGACATTAAAGGCGTCTATAAGGACTACTCAGACGATGGCAAACATGATGACATTTAACTACCTTTCTATGCGTTCACAGAGACAGGTTCGGCATGTTTATCGTTTTGGTCGTTTTTCATCTTGTTTAAGAACATTTCTTTCAGGTCGAGAACTGACAAATTGATGCGGTTAATAATATCAAACATCACTGTCATCTCCGTCCGGAAAATTTCAAAGTTTGCATTGACATTTCTTTCGATATTATTCAGTCGTTTCGTAAGTGAATATAAGGATCGTCTAATGCTGCAACAGTGCCACAGACAAGCATAACAGTGGCATACCAGCGTGTTAGATGCCCCATATTTGTTAACAACTCTGTTGGTATGGTATTTGCACATGCAGCTTCAATTCCTCTTTAAAATAAACAAGCACTTGTCTGGAACTCTTATCGAGTGAAGACACATGATACCGTGGCTATCAATAATAATATTGTTAATAAAGAAATAATATTGTCAACAAAGAAATAATATTCTCAATAAAGAAATAATATTGTCCATTTGTTGATTTGAACAAGTTTTTCCTGTTATACTGACAATAGAAATATGCCTTTCCCCACCATTAAAAAAATATTATAATATTATATATATTCCTTTCTGTCTCACCAGGCTGAAAATTGATCATCATATTTGTAGGCTATCTATCTGCATGTCCGTGAAAATTACATCAAACTAAAACGTTCATATGGCAAAATTAATCTACATCTCAAAAATTATTTTTTGCTTCTTTATGGAGACGACGCATATTTTTTTTGTTGCATAGAGAACCTCACTATCTCCAATCTTTGTGTACTTATTGCGATGATTGAAAATTTAACGTAAATGCGAACAGAAGGAAAATATTAATTTTTTAAAGATGATTTCCCCGAAAATTATGACTTTGTATCTAAAGGTATAATAATAGAACAAATTTATGGATGCATTTATCTTGAAGATTGTTCTGTGTAAGAATGAATGACTTGTCAAAGCTATAAAGCTAACAATATCAAAATCCAGTCAAGTATAGTTATTGTTAAACAAGGCTATATGGAATCGTGACCTACTAACAGATTGGAAGTTAAACTTTTCGATGATAGATTGGTACGAATAGTAATATGTAGGTCGTAAATTTGGATTTTGAAAAATTTAAAAATAATTGAAAAAATTCACTTACACTTAGTGATATTGAAAGCCGTCAAATATATAGGTAGACTAATTGAGGAAAAGCAGGACATATACCCAAAAGTAACATATAATTGTAAACGTTCAAATTTATGTCAATCTATAAAGGGTATATTAATTCGGGCAAGAGAACAATTAATAAGATGTATGGGGGCCGGTGTGTGTTGAATCGTTTGACTTCAATGACATTTAATGTCTGAGTCGTGAGAGGAAGTGATTCTTAATTACACATCTTCGTTTATTTAACAGTCATACATACTGGAAGGAAAAGGTTAATTCGATCTTTGTATCGCAAATGTCAGAGTTGAGATTGTCCAGGGAGCAGTCGTTTTAGTTCGCAATGTGCTTAGATCATGTAGAATTTCCAAAAGTACAATATCCTAAGAAATGTCAGCCACATTACATCAAAGTACCATAGAGGTATGACAACGGTATCTCCCCCGTGTATGTTTAATATGCAAACAACTTCACCCTACATAGGTCACTCTCTCAAAAGCAAATAATTGCAGTCTTTTTCTACGAACTGTGACTCATGAGTATGCAAAATAGACTATCTGTAATGGTGCACACTTTTTGTAGAATAATCTGTCTGTAGTATAAATCCTTGTACATTCGTTCGTAGTACATTTGCTGGGGTCGATTGACTTGTATCCATTAAGTCTGATGTTTTTGCTAAGATGGTAATAGCTTGTCAGTTTGTTACAATTAATATGTTCTGTTTGGGGCATAAACTGATTTATAATTAGGACCCGGTCCTTAACAGTTAAAATTGACCCTGGGGCGCGAGGTATTCGCGGTAAAGTGCCGAATGTGATAGATATGATTTTTCAAGGATAGCCATTAATAACAGCGGATCACATAATTTTCGGACTTCTATGGGACTTTTTAAAATGTTAGCAGGTAAAGTATGAATCCTGATTTACTAAGCTACATGAAGTGTGTGTCACCAGACGGTCTTCGGCGATTTGGAATAGCTGCCCTGTAAACTTGATCAGTCGAAGTTTTTCTGCCAAAGGAGAAGTCTTGACTTCGGGGAATAGAAAGTATTTCTCGTTAAATCGTCATAAGGAGGTGCTATCCTATTCTATATCTCTGCATCGTTCTCTGTTATTCCGTCCCTTAAGTTTATATTTTATGATATCAATTAATCGATCCGGGCAATAACACCATGGCAGATATTCTCTCAGATAACGATAACCAAAAGCCATAAAAAAATCGATAAGATATCTCACAGCATTTTCACATCACTATCAAACTAACGTACAGTTATCTTCACTCATGGAACGCAAGCATAATTTTATTTAGAAAGCGAAAATCCTTTTAGATATATTAAAACTAAAATGAACCAATCAGTTTTGAGATAATTTAATTTCTTTACCCAAGCGGCTGCGCATTATTTGCGTTAACTTAAGAATTTCAAGCAACCCTTTACCAACTGGAAGTGGAAGATGGTCAAATATTTCCTGAAAATGAAGATTGTGTACATTCTATAACAAAAATTATTTATATGATGACTTGCATTACATATATCATTATTATTATTTCAAAACTGAATAAAAACGTTGCCTAAAAGTAAATAATATAGAAGGCAAAACATATTACTTGTAACAAATTGCTTAGTTAAGAAGGTTTTGAGCTTTCAGACTTGTGTAAAGCTATACAAGTTATGTCGAAATTCAGTTGGATGTGGAGGACTTTATTTTTCGCAACTTGAACTCTGGAAAAGAAAATTCTCTGTTTAACAGTTTTTTTTTAAATGTATGTATGTATGTATGTATGTATGTATGTATGTATGTATGTATGTATGTGTGTGTGTGTGTGTGTGTGTGTGTGTGTGTGTGTGTGTGTGTGTGTGTGTGTGTGTGTGTGTGTGTGTGTGTGTGTGTGTGTGTGTGTGTGTGTGTGTGTGTGTGGATGGATGCAGGCAGGCATGTAGGTATATATATATATATATATATATATATATATATATATATATATATATATATATATATATATATATATATATATATATATATATATTCTGGTATTCTTCATTCTGGTATGATATTTCGATATTTTGTTGTATTTTCTGATATGATAGTAGAATAGCGGTAGTATCACCGTCAGCACGGTGACAGAGTGCTGCTTCTCACTCATTCTTTAGCGTTCCACTCACGCTTAGGCGGTGGTCATACACGGCATATTGCTTCTGACTTACAATACAAATTTCTCTGCAACATTTTCTGATAACATTGCCTATTACTGTTTTAGTAAAGGTGTTATATTTTTCTCGTTGTCTACGACGTTAGTTTTATTACATGTGACGTCTTCCATATTATTGCATTCTGTGTCATCGGGGTTGATAATTTTCACATTTTAAAGAAAGATTCGTGCCCTTTCCGTCTGTCGCATTATATGAGACACCAGCATTGCCTGATGATGCTAGCGATGGAGAATGAGATGAACCTTGTAAACAACAATATCCCGTGTTTTTCGAACCTTTCTGTCAAATTTTCATTTGGGTGATTTTGAAGGAATACATTTGGGTATGTTTTGTGGTGACCCTTGTATTTATGCTTTATGTACAATTGAATCTTTGCGTTAATACAATCTGTTTTAGAGCCCACAATACTATAGTTGTACTGTAGTTTCGACTGTTTTATGTTTCAGTCAATGACAGCTGTCAGTATTATTTATTAGTGCTTTGAGCAGACAAAAAGAAATATTTCCCGAGTAGAAACAATGTATTTTCCAATACAATATAAAAATATTATATATTTTAATGAAAAATCTTTTGATTTGCACGAATATGTTTATCCGTCCATTGTCTAACTGTTCTAATCGATAATTTTAGAACAGCAACTTTTACAAATTATATTGTACGTATAAGTTTTCGAATGGTGTGATTTTGTTAAATTAACGACGAGATTTTTTTTTCATTTTCATTGACATATTTCTTGATCGGATTGATATATTAGACAAAAGATTTTAATGACTGTGAGTAAAATTTGTAAGGGCTTTGGTTGTTACCTTTGGTATTTATGCATTTAGACGTGCATTTTGTGTTATCGTGGGCTTGCAGTCTATTTCGAGAAGAGACGCTCCACATTAATTTCGATTGTTCATTAATTTCAGTTAGTAATCTACACTAATTAATGCCTTATTTTTCCGTCGTTGAAAAAACACAATCATGATTGTGATGATAGCTAAAATTGCTGCCACTGCCTAAAGAAATGTATTACTTTATGTAATAATTTTTCTTTCTTCTTCTTAAATATGTGCAAAAATTTGTAGTTAAGTAGGACATGGATACGAATACTGTGTGGTGACATACATGTCATGTAAGTTTAAATGCAGGCAATTTCATTGATTCGTGTGAAAAACAATTTTTTTTCTTTTAAATTGTTATTTTAAAAGTAGTACATGAAGCCTGCGTTTTGTCGGTTGGGGTTCATTTATATTGCTACGAATATCTGATTTAATATATATTTACTTCAATTTAACTGTTTGTTTGTCAGTTTTAAATTCTGTTTTTTTTAATTACATGCTGTTGTAGAATAAACTAGTTTACTGGATATGATAATTTTTTTCAGGAAATCAGTTGACCTGAATTATTCTTTGGTAAACAACTAATATTGACCTAAAGACTGACCTTGATTTATGGTTAGTGGCGACTACGTAAACATGTTTTATTTTAATTTAAAAATGATTGGTTGTTGTCAAGGTCAAGGCGGGTATAGCAAATTAGAAGTAAACAACATTTCTTTTATTGTTTATTCTTAAATTGAAATTATTAGTTTTCGTCAGGGTCATGTTAGGAGTACGTGACATAAACGCGATCACACGCCTCCTCCCTTTTTTGCTCTCAGTTTCGCAATTTTGGGAATTTTTATAAATTACATATCAGGATACGTTATAATCTTTGTTTTAGTGAAATATTATGAGGTTTTGGGTTTAAACAACTGACGAGAAGTCGTTTTCTTTTGTGGTGTCCGTTTTTTTCTCCATGTTAGCTTTTCTTTGGATCATTTGGATTTTAAAGGATTAATTCGTTTTTCTGGGAATATTTAATATGCTCATACAGAATTCTTGGACAAAGACAGTTTATCAAAACTCCAGTTCGATAAACCCATTCATGAATCATAGGAAATTTAATTATGTGTATTTGTAAATCACATATTATTGGAAATTTAATTATGTGTATTTGTAAATCACGTATCATTGATAATATTTTCATTAATTGCCATGGTGACACATACATCTACTGAATGTATCTGTCATTGTGCAGAACTAAAGTAATGTCAGGCATTTCAATTTGTTCCAGCCATTAGCAACTTATTATTAATACGAATATCATAATTCCAGAGATAGTGCGAAACAATTCTCATTGTTCGATATTCTTGCTTTTGCATTTTGTCAAATGAAGTACGGTTTTCACACAAAAAGAAGATTTTTACAAAGTCGCTAACACATCTCTTGCGCGATTGATACGGTGCACATTGTTGGGTGGGGTTGATGTAGAAAAAATACAGAACGTTCGTATTCGACAGACTTCAGAGCGTAACATCTGTCACAGGATGAAGCTGGGTTGGGACTGGATTAGTGAAGACATCGAAAGCATCTGCGTTAGTAAGATGTTTATTTATAAACGCAATTTAAATGTAAACAAATCTGACACCATTATAAATAAAAGATAAGGAAAAATTATAAGGTTCCGAACATGGAACTATCAACAACAAGTAACTCAATGAAAAAAAAAACCTCAAAGGAAGATTTCAACGAAAGTGTTTTAAAACTAACGAGAATAACGTGTTATCACCCGATCAACAAATACAAGTATAATTATGAATTTATAAATGTACCGTTCAATTAACGAAGTTGATACATAAATGTGAAATATTTGCTCAGATGGTAATAGAAATAAGATGGAACACGTATTTTATAACTATCGTGGCGTCCATTTGATGTCCAAAATGTATCTCCGGTTCCACCCACTCTAGTCAATGGTCACGGAGACGCCACGCATGGTCCACTCCTCCCTGTCTGTTTGAGGGATCCCTCGAGAGCCCTTACATTCAACACAGACCCGATGGTCGCGAAGCCTTGGTCCCTCACATCGAGAACCCCAGTACACTCTTCCAAACCAACGTCACCAGGCACAGCGTATACGTCAAAGGCAGCATACACAACGTACCACACACAACACCACACACGGTCAGCTAAAATTAAAAGAACCAAACCGTGTAATACATATGAGAAGGTTAAGTACTTCTACATTCATATATGTTGCGCATGCGCGCACATGAATTAGTTTATCCATGTACATTAAACGTTCAAGGCATGCAGCGTATAATTAATCTCAAATTGTCTGTTCACTTACAACAAAAAGCTATCTCGAAACATACTATAGTATTATTAATATCATGGCGCTGAATAACCTTGGTATTTATTCTGTATAATTTAGAATAAATACTAAAACATCTGATATATGAAACAATTATGTCATATAAAACGAATAGCGATAAGAATATAATCTTAAATATATTTTACCTCTTTAGCTGAAGGTTTTGCTTCCTTAAAGTGGATAGCTTTCTGCCAAGACTGGACGTGATGTGATGTTGACAGAGAATTGGCTCTATAATATACTCTAGCTGTGATCGATATGCGCAGCTAAGTACTTAGACTTTTAAACTGCAGGCAATTCGCACATGCAGCATGATCTAAGTTTCGCTCACTATTTCGAAATAACTAGAGCCGATAATTAATAAATCACGTTCGGTGACGCTATACGCGGCAGCGAAACCCGAGTACATTTTTGACCACATATATATATTGACACCAGTCATACACAATTCCGTGATAACATATTTAAACATGTGATCTTAACGAAGATGAGTTCATCTTTAAGGATTTGGGTATTTTATTTATTTAAGCGTGAACTATTTGGTGTTGGCAAGCTTGCAGGATAGTTTCTTAACAAACCTTTCACCCAATTTTCGACTTTCACTTGACTTTCGTTGCGATCAGTATTAATCAATTCCTTGTTTATCCATCGTTTTCATCCATTTAATCATGAGTTTTTTCTTAACGCTTGGAACGTTTGTAATTTTGTGTAACAGGTGTACGATACAGCATGTGTGAAACAGAATAGCGACAAAAGCATATATATATATATATATATATATATATATATATATATATATGTATGTATGTATGTATGTATGTATGTATGTATGTATGTATGTATGTATGTATGTATGTATGTATGTATGTATGTATGTATGTATGTATGTATGTATGTATGTATGTATGTATGTATGACGGGGCAAATTTCTTGCAATCTATCTTGAACCCATTAGCTTAGACCAGAGAATCATTAATTAGATTTCTAGAGAATGGACGCGAATCAGTAGTCACACTGCCATATTCGGAATGTCTTTTCGAGGGGAGAACTCTGTTGAAATTAAACATTTTTAGCATTTGTTTATGCAGGAGTCAAACAGACTATGAAGAAAAGGGTAAATTTTGATTTCGTGGTGAAACTGTCACTAATTGAGAATTTCCCGCGACCAGTAGTCAACTTAGGAGGTCAGACTGACCCAAGGTTTGGCGCTTCCAAAAAGGCGGAAAATGTACGTAATTATGACTGGCCACGCTAAGGGAAAGGGCGTGGTACCCATACGAAAATTATTAGTTTAATATCGTACATCGAAAATTCAAATCAGTCTAAGCTGCTTTGCAAGGGAGGATACCAGTCTTTTGAATACAGTCTTTGACTCCAGGGACAGAATTTGCAAGAAATTCTCCTCGTGATAACCGTTGAGCAAGGAGCCGGATGCTTAGGTAGATCGGGGGTGTAAACGACACAACTAAATCATTTTGCGTCATTTTCATGAAATTCGTTTATGCCAATGTAATGTTAAGCTTGAATTGTCTGATAATATGTGCATGTTTCTCTTTACAAAGGGAAAATAACTCTTCACACGCAGTGCGAAGTCTGCAGAAATATATGTGGGATATCTTCAGACGCATTGAGAACTCTACATACATATCGACCTGTCCGCCCAAAGATGGGAGGCGAAATAGCGAGAAAGTCGGGGAGAAAGGAAAACAGAAGGAGTGAAAGGGCGAATTGGAGGGAACCATCGCAAAGGAGGTTATGCACATGCACACGGCAACTATTTATCTATAAACAGATTGTCTATTCTTATATATATATATACATACATACATAGGGGGGCCCGAGTGGCCGAGTGGTCTAAAGCGCTGTCCGTTACGGACCACTGCCATCTCACCTCTGTCTGCGTATGTTCGAGTCTAAGATTCGGCAAATGTAGTTATGTGAGAAAGCATTCCAGTAGCTTCTCGTGGATCGGTGGTTCTTTCCCGGGTTTGTCCGGGTTCTTCGTCTACCATTAATACTGGCCGCCATGTATAGCTTATATTGTGCTGAAAAATGGCGTTAAAACCAGAAAAGAAAACAAAAGAAACCATAAATACATACATACATACATACATACATACATACATACATACATACATACATACATACATACATACATACATACATACATACATACATACATACATACATACATACATACTCCGCCTTGTTGCGTAGCTTTGTGCTGGTCCCGATTTGGTTATCATTGTTTTCAATGAATATGAAATCAATTTCTTCTTTATGCATATTTCACATTATTGCATGATATTTTCGGGTTCGAACATGCATTATTATGTGTTAAGTTGCTTCGGCTAACAGCATTGTTCAAAATTGTTCCTTTCAAAATGAAAACAAAGGGATTCCGAACATTGGCGATCAAGGTTGATAAATGAGGTCTGTTAATATCAACATCACAGGTTTTAGATTTCCGTTGATCACTAGGAGGCGCTATAGTAGATAACCATAAATATTAACAAGACGGCATTAGCTCTCTGACTCTCTGTTGGTCACCAGGAGGCGCGATAGTAGACAACCATAATAATTAATCAAGCTTGTTCGACTGCTTTAACACTCTTCGTTGATCACCAGGGGACGCAAGACAAGCATATTAACTGGACATTTTCTACGACTTTATTATTTATTTAATTCCCCATAGCTGTGGGTGGTCGTGCAGTTCAGCAAACTCGCATCGCCCTAATTAAGAATCCGATCCAGTCTGGTCATTAAATTCGATAGATTAGGCCTGGAGCGCTGACCGCAAGTCTGCTCCTCATCTACTAATGAAATTCAGTTAACGACAAAACTGACCTCCATACGATACCAGAGCAAATCGCGTCACATTTAAATGAACTAGGCCAGATGCAATTGGCAGGTTCTTACCTATTAAGAGAGACCTCTGAAGGCATTGTGTTCTTGTTCCCTTCCATTTCATTTCATAGCAATCTGTAATCACTGCATGACCATCGCTTTAGAATTCTAGAGTCTTATTTTAATCTTATTGTATGCCAACAAAATGCCTAAAGTGTAAAACATTAACTTTAGCAGAAAGAGTTGAATTTTTGAGAAAATTAGATCGAATAGAAAGCCAGTCTTCTATTGCACTACGGTTTGGAGTTAACCAGACTGCGATTTCAAGAATTCGAAAGATTAAGGACAACATTTTTCATGAATGGCAGAGCAATGGCAATCCCACGCGGAAGCGAAAAAGTGCTGGAAAATCGGAAAATGTTGAGGAAGCGCTCCTACACTGGTTCTCTCACGCTAGGGGACATCAGATTCCTGTTAGTGGCTCTTTACTGATGGGAAATGCAACCCAGTTAGCAGAGGGTATGGGACTGGTAGATTTCAAGGCAACTAGTGGCTGGCTGGAGAGGTGGAAAGAGCGTCATTCCATCAAATTTAAGAAGCAGCATGGCGAAAAACAAGATGCTAATGATTTTAGCGTGGAAAGATGGATTGTGGAAGTGTTGCCTGATCTCATAAAAGATTACCAGCCTCGTGACATTTGTAATGCTGACGGAACTGGCTTGTACTGGCGAGCTATTCTTGACGGCACTCTTTCATTCAAAGGCTCTGAAGCCTCCGGAGCCAAAATTGCCAAAGATCGGAAGACGTAGTTGCTGGCCTGCAACATGGACGGTAGTGAGAAGCTAGAGCCTCTTGTTATTGGCAAGAGTAAGATTCCACGTTGCTTCAAGAATGTTAAGAAGTTGCCTGTGCCCTATGAGGCTAATAAAAATGCATGGATGACTGCTGAAATATGGAAGGGATGGCTCATCAAACTTGACAAGAAAATGAGGCTGAGAAACTGGAAAGTCTTGATGTTTTGTGACAACTGTGCAGCCCATGTTTGTGACGTGAATTTGACAAATGTTAAACTGGTTTTTCTACCGCCGAACACAACCACATTGATCTAGCCGATGGACCAAGGCATCATCGCAAATTTAAAAAAAAAACAGTACAGATCACTTGTGCTCAGTCACCTTGTAGGCGTTATAGACGGTGTCATTGATGAAAAAGCAAGTGTATCAACGGTGGATAAAAAGCTCAGCATGTTAGATTCATTGCAGATGCAACGAGAAGCATGGGGGATAATAATGCAATCCACCATTGCAAACTGTTACCATCGGGCTAGCTTCCTGATGCCAACAGAGGATGCTGACAACCCAGAAGATTACGAGAATCAGGAAGTTTTAGTGCCACTTGAAAGGGAAGAAGAATAATTCGATCGATAGGTTGCCGTGGATGAAGGATTGCCGACTGATGAAGTAAGATCAGATGCGGCAATCTGTGCAGACATCATGCAATCTCAACAGTCAGAAGCGACCGATAATGATGACCTCAGTGATGCAGACGAAGAAGATGAAATGAAACTCGTAACATTTGCCTCAGTTATACAATGCCTCTATGTTCTCCGCAGATTTATGGAAGAGAAAGGATGTGCATTGTTTGACAGTTTTTATAGCCTACAAAACGAAATTCATCAGATGAGGCGCCATAATTCTGTTCAGATCTCAATCAAAACCTTTCTTCGTTCACCAGCTGCAGCACCGAACAATGAAGCGACTTATGTGGAATCGGCCGAAGACAGCATGGTGCGAATGAATCGGACAGCACAATAATGGATTATCCAATGTAGCAAACTTTGAACTTTCACGTGCGTAAACAAATGGATTAAAATGGATTATGTAGAACTATATAATATTGTGTTGAACAAAACGATTCAAGGATAAATAATAATTACGCATGTTTATTATGAAAGGGTTTGTTGTCGATGCCACTACGTATGTATAAATACATATACATTGTCTTTTTATTTTTGTAAACGCCCAGTTTAACCTTAATCTATTTAAACGGGGGTTTATTTCGGAGAAATAATGGGTATCAGTATGCATGCTGCACCAGATACACACCATAACATGAACGCCGCCTAATTGCATATCATAGCATCAGTCCCGAGGCCCTGCATATAAGCGGATAATAATAATAATAATAATAATAATAATAATAATAATAATAATAATGAGAACTTTGCATAACGCTTAATCTTCAGACGCTCTAAGCGCTTTACAACATCTATAATGATATGACTAAAGAAAACAGACCATCACGAAATTGGAAAAGATAACAAAATGCAGAAAATATTTAAGGTACGAAACATTATTTTTCTTTAAGTTTGTTCTTGCAGTCGAAAAAGGTGAGTTTTAAGAGCACTCTTGAAAACGATAACTCTGTCTTTGTGTCTAAGTTCAGTGGACAATTTGTGCCACATTGCTAGGCCCTGTTATGCAAAAGAACGTTGTCAATATGACTTCGTTTTCATAGTGGGAACAATGAGTATACGATTGTCAGAAGAAGAGTGTAAGCATCTTGCTGGTGTGTACACACGGGTGAGGCCGGATAGGAGTCCATCATTGAAACGTAGCATAGAGAATAAAGTTTGTGTTTAATTCTGGATCGAATGGATAGCCCGTGTAGGGTACAGAGCAGTGGGTAGGTGTGCTCTGATGATCCGTACAGCTGTGTTGTGAACGTTTTGAAATTTCTGGAGTAGATATTGAGACGAACCAGCCAGAATTGAGTTACAATAGTCCAATCTTGAAAGTATTAATGAACACACAAATGTTTTAGTGGCATCAACTGAAAGATTTTTTGAAATGGAGCAGATGCGTCTCAGCTCAAGATATGCAGCCTTACATATGTTCATGACATGTTCGTGCAATGTGAGAGTACTGCCTATAGTAACTGTGACAGTTGTCTCGGGTACTGAGCGTTATTCGTACAATATTGCACAAACCCACTTGTCAGAGGTATCGCACAACTTGGAAGAACAACACTCTAAACCACTTCCCCCTAATACTCGCTATCTAGGAGAAGACCGCCCACGGTGTAATCGCCCGGTTCGAGTATAGAATGTATATAGTGAACTGAGATAATATATATTGAACAAAGAAACTACGAGCCCCCGTTAAATAAACAATTTAATCAAAGAAAGAAGAAAAAAAAGACATACACAGTGAAATTTCCTTTCCTTCTGAATACACGTGGTTTCAGAATTTACTTTAACCGAATTTCAAATAAATGGCATATAAAATTAAACAAATTTAGCCGTTTTATAGCTGATAGCTAATTTCATTATAAGAATCGAGTGTTCAATAAAATTCGTCCAGTTGTTAGCTTTTCATGACCTGTTTCGTCGAACTCATTCTCTGCTGACTTCTCGAACTCTGACTTGTCCTCTGTGTTAATGTATGCTCCTTGCAACTCCTACTTCCCAATTCCTTTTCCCCGTCTTGTACGTCATCTATCTCCTTACTGCTCTCTCCAAATAAAAACTATTTTCCTTTCAAAAGAAAAAGTCAAACGCCCTAAGTCTCTCGTTACACTTTAATAGCTGAGACCGTCCGTTTTGCTGGTTCGAACAATCAGATATTACTATCAGTGATAACAATTTTACGGCTAGTAATCAACTACACATGTCTTCAGATCAATACAGCTAAACCACTTGTTAATTCGGTTTGATTTTACCTAATGTATTATACCCTGTCGCTAAATTATCTACGATATAAAAATTTGGTGAATTCACATGTATTCCCGTAATTCATTACTTAAGGTAAGACATTAAATTTTGGAACACAATCAATATTCAAACCATATGATAAATTCAAGAATGAACATAATACTTTCCAATCATTACTCCACGTAGGGGTTTTACAACATCAATTAACACTACCTCATTCTTGCTATGAATTAAGGTAAGAATTCTAATTCATAATTCAAAAGCACATTACTAAATTAATGTAACAAATGAAATTATTCATACAAATGTATCAACAAATCATGCAGAGCTGTAACGAAGAAACGTTATATCAATCACATAATGATAAGTGTGGATTTGAAACAAATACCTCGTGTTTTTGGTGCGCCCTCTCGACCGTTGGGGTTTTCGGCGGTCTTTCCTGAGCCTATTGTTTTCGAAGGTACTGCTCTAAAATTAACCTCCGGAGTCTTTATTTCAGAATAATTCACTGTCCTCTCTTGCAGAGGTACATCCAAGACTGAAGTAAATTTTAACTAGTGGATATACATATTCTAAGATTTCCTTGGGTAGAACACACCCTTTATTCCATAGTGACCAATCAGAACCAATATAATTTCTCGCGCTTTCCCTTGAAAGTCGCTTCGTCAGCGTGTCAAGATGCCACGCTGTCTGTTTCAAATCAACTCTGACATGTTTCGTGAGAGAAAGACCCTTCCAGGAGGTCACTTTCGGTCAGTATAATTTAAAAAAAACACAGTTAACTGGGAGAACCGATTAGAAAAATATCTCTCTGTGCAGAATGTCCCATAAATCTAACAAATGGCTGCTGGCTAGAACTAAGAGTTATTTAATGGATTTGACCGAAAATGGGCACTTCACAGTGACACTTAGGTTTCGTATTGACTGTGTGAATTTAATGTTGGTGTTGCTGATATTTATTGTTTGAGGTAAAGGATGTGAATGAGAAAGTCTTTGTATTGTATCAGAATGGCCTCAGTTTTAACATCATTCATGCAGCTTGTTACATGTCATGCATGATTTCACATCAGAAATGCACCCCTCTACCCCTTGGATGGTAGCATTAACTTCAGTTGGGTGGCTAGACTTGTATATTTTTTGTCATCCGCGTACAATTGGTGAGACAGTGGATGATAATCTATGACACTTGCGAGCGGCTGAGTGTATATAATGAAGAGAAGAGGGCCAAGAACAGACCCCTGGGGAACACCACAACATAGATCAACTGGGCTGGAGTTTGTTCCATTTGCAGATACAATTTGTGTCAGGTTGACTAAGTAGGACTTGAACCACTATAAATCTGTATTGTGAATGCCCAATACATGCTGCAGACGGTGAAGTAACATATCAGGGTCTATTGTGGCAAATGCTGCAGACAAATCAAGGAGGGTGAGGACTGTAATCTTTCCGCTATCCAATGCAGAGAGAATGTCATTAAATACTTTCAGAAGAGTAATTCGGTACCGTGGCAAGGGCGATATGCAGTCTGTACATTGCAAATAAAGACTGTTTGAATTCAAATGAGATGCAAATTGTGTTAGAACAACGTTGTCTAATTTGTTTTATATGAACGGGAGATTAGAAACTGGGCGGTAGTTCTTTAAATCATTATGGTCAAGTGTTGGTTTCTCCAAGAGAGGCTTTACGAAGGTTTTGAAAAATGATGGGAATTCCCCCGATGAGAGAGAAAGAGAGAGAGAGAGAGAGAGAGAGAGAGAGAGAGAGAGAGAGAGAGAGAGAGAGAGAGAGAGAGAGAGAGAATAATAACATCAGTTAGTGAAGGAAATATTTGGTCAAAGCACTCAAGCAGCAGTGATGTTGTAATCGGATCAAATTCACGTGACTTTGGAAGAACTCTTCTTCACTTAATCCATAGAGATAGGTTCAAATGCTCCTAATGGTTGTCGCTAAAATTCTGTATCGTAACTGTATGGTGACAACGAGTCAATTGAAATTTTGTTGTCAAGAGTATCTCTAATGGTTTCTACTTTGTCAAGGAATATATTTGCAAATCGGTCTAGACGGTCTACTGTAGAGAGGATAGTTGAAAGCAGTGTACATTTGTTCCTTTACATTAGTTTGTTTGTTATCTTGAAGAGCTCTTTGCAGCTGGAACTCTCCGTGATCTTAGTACTGTACTGAGATAATTTGGCTCAATGGACTATATGTGTGTATATATATATATATATATATATATATATATATATATATATATATATATATATATATATATATATAATCAAAATGAAAATAGTTCCAAAAGTCATAAAGCCAATGTCGATATCGTCATCGTAGGGTTATCAATTTTATCAAACTTAACCATTTCAGTGTTTCATTATTAAATATACAAGGCATTATTTTTGGGACTAGTAAGTGATTTTAGACCAGTCGGTAATTTTATTGAAGAATATATACTGTTTCGGAATAAATGTTCCTTTTTGGATTGGTTACATTTTTAAGACTATAGGGCAAATACTCTCATTATAAGAACTGAATATAGAGGACATGTTCAAAGTGTGTTGACAAAATATCGAAATTATCCGTTTGCTGTTAAACCGGACAATTTAATTCTTATTTTACTTTTGAATTCTTTTCTAAGATATATTTTCCTATCTCGTTAGGTATATTAGGTATAGTAGGTATATTATGCATATTAGGTATGTTAGGTATATTAGGTATGTTATGTATATTAGGTATGTTAGGTATATTAGGTATATTAGGTATGTTAGGTATAGTATGCATATTAGGTGTGTTAGGTATGTTAGGTATATTAGGTATGCTAGGTATATTAAGTATATTATGTATATTAGGTTTGTTAGGTATATTAGGTATATTAGGTATGTTAGGTATATTAGGTATGTTAGGTATATTAGGCATATAAGGTATGTTAGGTATATTAGGTATGTTAGGTATGTTAGGTATAGTAGGTATATTAGGTATGTACAACGTTCAATCCTTTCAGTAAAAATAAACTTTGACTTCTTTGTATTAAATGAATATAAGATTTAAATAGTTCAATGTGAATCTATGCTAAACACGAATTCCAGGATCAGGCATTATAACTCTATACAGTTAATCAAACAATAATAAACACGTCACGACAAAAGAAATGCAAAATTAGTACATACTAAATTGACAATGTATGTAGATATAAAAGTTCATTAACAAAGCAACGAGAAACGTTGACGTCGAGAAAAGATTGAAACAACCGTTACATATTAATTCAGCAAATAATTGATTGAAACTAAAAAGTAGCACTAACACAAATATTGATTATTCAAACACGCACAGTCAATATCCTGTTGTTTTGCTATGGGATCAATACGGTAATATCTTTGGAAACAATTTATATATCGCCTAAGTGCAAAACATACAACAGAACATAACATTTAAATTTGATTCGATTTACATTACAGAATAAAAAAATATTTAATTTGTATCATAGTTCCTCTACCTATCAGCAAGCTATGCAAATACATATTTTCTCTGGTCAAAGTCAAAATTGTCGTCTTCACCGAAAGTTTGTTAAATTGTATGCCATCAAGTGTTCAACCTACAGCTCCTTTTGACAAACAAAGGGAATACGAGTATCACACCTATAATCGTTCCAGCCCCTCTGATTGAGATTGAAGACCATGCAATTTTCAATGGTGTTACCATTCGGTTCTGCTCTGCTCCATCTATCATAACTAAGCTTCTCCGGTCGCCCGTTTGTTCCAAACCATTGAAACGTTCCTTCGTTCATGAGGTCAGTGCCATCTATCCAGATATACGGATAACCTTTTTCTCCTGAAGATATATATATATATATATATATATATATATATATATATATATATATATATATATATATATATATATATATATATATGTATGTTTGTATGTAGATATAGATATATACTATCTCACTACGTGACACCCCACAAAATGATGCACTAACCGGATTTCAGTTGAATAGGAAATTTACCACAGACATTTATGAAAGAATTCATGCATAAGAAAGAAGATGCACGACTTGAAAAACACTAACAATGTGCTTGATTGTCATTACTTGTAATGTATTCGATATCATGTCCAAATACAATAAAATTATGCTAAGTAAGTACTCTTTGTCTTCAGCTTCATGACTGGTCTGCTCAAGGAATAAAATCCAGATTCATCTGATAGTACGCAAAATTGGATATTGAGTAGTTACTTCAAAGGTTTTATTTGTTGAAATGTCTCTAACAGTTTCTAGGCATGAAACTACCATGAAACATATATGTACACCGGCACAATCGCATTGTATGCCATACTTTATCGCAGTTTTTACTTCTGTTAGTACTCACGCAATCCTCTAGTGAGAATATAAACATAAAAATCATCAAAAAAGTCATCCATGTTGAGGAGATCGGCGTTTAGCAGGTGACAAATTAACTGAAATGCAACAAGAATAATAAGGTAGATGCAATTCAACATAAAAAGGGTCAAAATGCAAAATTTGGTAAAGCAGCTAAAATGCAAAAAAGAGAACATAACTAAAGGCATCATGTTAAGAATTAGTTGACATGTTCCAAGAGGCAAGGCAGCTATTATGTGGCAAGAAAGAAAAAAATCAGTTGAAATTAAGAAAGCGACACATCATCGAAACCGCAAAATGTGGTCAATCAGCTAGAAAAAAAAGAAGCGAGAGACCAGCTTAAATTCAGCAAGTGAAAGCATGAAATCAGCTGAAATGTGACAAGCATGAAATCAGCTGAATTGTGACAAGCATGAAATCAGATGAAATGTGACAACAAGCGACACATCGTTTGAAATTCACACCTTATAAACAAGAATGTCACAAGTGAAAAATCATTTTAAATGCAATAAGTGACAAGACAACTGAAATGGAATATCAAGAGACAAAATGGAAAAGGAAGCCCTTTCGATGCTTTATAGTTTAAAACGTTTTGACCAATATACATATGGAAGTAAAGTTATAATACTTTAAGCCGAGTCTATCTAGAAACTCTCGACATAGAAACTGAACGACCAAGGATTATGAACGTTATGTTCGACAGCTTTCCAGATGCGAGACTGCAAGAAATCAAAAAAGCAACTTTGGAAAAGGCTGATATACAATTACTTATGGAACTGATTAATGAGGGCTGGCCTGAAGCTAGAGACAAAGTGTCATACTCAGCGTTATCATATTTTGATATGCGAGATGTCGTTAGTGTTCAAGATGGAATAATTGTCAAAGACGAGGCAATTATAATTCCAAAAATCATTGACAAAAGATATGAAAAGTCGTCTTCACGTTGCTCATTTAGACCTCGATAGTATGATGAGGCGAGCTAAAGGAAATATATTTTGGCCTGGAATGGCAGGAGACATTAAACAAATGGTTGAAACATGTGAAGAATGCAAACCTAGAAACCAAAAAGAGCCGCTTTTACAGCACAGTGATGGAGACAGACCTTGGAATAAAGTAGGCATGGATCTGTTTGAATCAAGGGTAGACAATATCTTGTTGTGATCGACTATTTTTCAAATTTCATTGAAGTGGACTACTTAAGTATGACAAATTGTAATCAAGTTTTAACCGTACTGAAGAAACAATTCTCAAGATTTGGAATTCCGACCACAATTATATCAGATAATGGACCCCAGTTTACAGGAATGGAGTTCGTACAGTTCATTCGCAAATGATTAATTAACTACAGAACGTCCACCCCAAAACATCAGGAAGCAAACAGAAAGGCTGAATCTGCTGTTAAAGTCGTTAAGAACATGTTGAAGAAGACACTCATTGATGATAGAGATCAATATGAAGCCGTGTTAGAACTTAGAAACACTCCGCGTCAAGATACTGGACTTAGTCCGACTCAAATATTTTTTGAAAGAAACACCCGATCAGTGATCCCATCAATAAGTGATCTGAATAAGTAACCAAGAAAAATTAACAACCGATCAGCGCGAAAACGCTCGATAAAGAAGTTGCATGATAAGAGAGCTCGAACTCTCCGTATACTTTGAAAAACAAGGATGGACAAATATGGAAGCTTTATAAAATCAAGGAAAGACTCAGTGAACGCTCGTACATCGTGGAAAATTAGGATGAAGGAACGTATAGACGGAATCGTGTGCATATTTGACCCATAAAGATAAAAGTATGCATCCGAGAGACTTCACTTATACATGAACCTGAGACCACTGATGTACCGACAGATATCCACAAAAATCAAACAACTGCAACACCAAGTGAATCAATAGCTCCTGAATGTCACCTTCAGAGAATGTTAATGATGACGTGTTGCCAAATTCAGATATAACGACAACGACTGGACCAAGAGTACGACCCAAGAGAAACATCAGGGATCCTGCTTATCTGAAAGACTTTGAGTGCTACAAGGGAATTATTAACTCTTAATATATTGACCCAAGTAAGTTAATTTTACATTGTTTTGGTTAGTGAATATGAACTGAAAATCTGGTATTCAGACGGCAAAGATTTAAAATTTAGCTCTCAAAATATACTATATGTCTAGCATATATAAGTATTTTGTATTAATCATTTAATAAAGCAGAGATAGCTAGTTCTTTAAAGAAAAGGGGATGTTGAATAAAATTGAAGTAGCATAATTTGAAACAGTGCATAGTAGATTCAGTCAGTTTCTCAGTGTAGTCACATGACTGATGTATGTTACTAGCCTATGATGGATGTGTTGTATGTACATGATGACCTAATAAAAGTTGTATTGCTCTGAGAACAACGACTGCTTTATATGTCTTTAAAACATCTGACTGGTATGTCCCTACTAGTGGACAATATATCAACAAATACAGTGTTGTTTTTAAGTATTAAAATATGTAAATTGGCCATACACATACAACGTACATGCTAATTTTGTGTGACGTCTGCTATTTACCTTAGCATTAAGCCACGTTTCCTCGATGGGAACTGCAATTAAACATCTGTCTCCATATTCTTCGAACATAGGAGGACATGTCCTGTTCTTAGTCGCCGCATCTAAAACAAGCAGCAAAAATTAACATCTTCTTACAATAATTTTTTATAACAGTTAGATAGTTTCAAGTGGGAAACTTAATTGGACATAATGTCTTTCCTCTTCTTCGTGTTTATCGGCATGTGCTGATGTTGCTGTTGCTGCAAAGGCCGTATTCATGTCAAAAGTATTCATACATATTTAGCATTTCCTGAACATTGGCCTTTTACAACATGCATTAATTATAAACAACAACACCATTAGATTTCCCTGTTAACTATGTATGTTAACAGTTACAGTCTCTTGAAATAGAAGTTTGAATATATTCAGAATCGAAGGTTACTTGTAAATGTAAAAAGAGTCTGGTCACAATTTTACTTAAATATATTAGGTCTAGTAAAGTTTCAAGTTTAAACGTATTGAGGGTAGTGTGATTTCAAACTGTAAAATGCTTGTGTATTCTGTTCTGTGTGGTTGCTTTATTTTTATTTTTCTTGTTATTGTTTGTTTTATAAAGTTTGCTTGTCTCTTTGTTTGGTTGTTTGACTGGTTTGTCTTGTTTTGGATTGGTTTCGTTTTTTATAAGTGAGGAAGAGGGCAAAAGAAAACACCACAATATTAAGATTATGGTGGTTATTTGCGAGAAAACACTATAGACACATCATTAGCAAAATACATGGTGTTGGGACATACGACTTAAGACAATGTTAAACTAAACGATGTAATGCTCTTTGCTATCTACCTTCAATCGGTTTACGAACATTGTCCTCTACGGATGTTTGCTTGGCCTCCAATTTCTCCTGCATTTTCGTCAACGATATCCTGTTTTCTTCCTTTAGTTCAGCAAGCGTTCTAACAAAGTCTGTCAGATTTCTCTCTACAATGCGTAGTTTAGCATCGACCGAAGAATTATGTTCCTGAAACAGAGCATGGAACTACTACTAACAGCTTCCGATTTCACTTGAGCTTTTCCATTTACTCAAATCAGGCCTCTGCTATGGGCTAAAATCTCTTAACCCAAAGTAGAAAAGGCACATAATGAGAATCTTTGAAGAGCTTTTGGTCAATATATAGTATATAACTATTCAATGGCTTTACTGTCTGTGGAAGGAGCTAGGCAGGTTTTAAATTAGCCAAAATTTGGCTAAGGATTTCTGTTGCCATACTCAGTGAGGCTGGTACACAACTAATGTCCTTTTAGCCCAATTTGGCTAATTCCTACAAAGCTGTTCTTCACACTCTTTGGTTGAAACCAAATCTTGGCTAAATGAATGCTTAGCCAAAATTTGGCTAAGGATTCCTGTTACCATACTCAGTGAGGTTGGTACACAACTAATGTCCTTTTAGCCCAATTTGGCTAATTCCTACAAAGCTGTTCTTCACACTCTTTGGTTGAAACCAAATCTTGGCTAAATGAATGCTTAGCCAAAATTTGGCTAAGGATTCCTGTTGCTATTCTCAGTGAGGCTGGTGCACAACTAATGTCCTTTTAGCCCAATTTGGCTAATTCCTACAAAGCTGTTCTTCACACTCTTTGGTTGAAACCAAATCTTGGCTAAATGAATGCTACACATTTGCCTTTCACATGGATTTAACAAGTGGTTTTTCTATGTACATAATAGTGATGTTGGTGGGAAATAGACTCACCCATAGTATAAATAATAATAATAATAATAATAATAATAATAATAATAATAATAATAATAATAATAATGAGGACTTTACAAAGCACCTAATCTTTAGATGCTCTAAGCATTTTACAACATCTATAATGATTTGACTGCAACAAAAAAAACCACATGAAACTATAAAGCAAAAAAAAACATACTGAAAATATTTAAGGTAGGAAACAACATTAAGTCTTTAAGTTTGCTTTTGCAGTTGACATGTTTTTCAGAGTTTAAAGAGACTCTTAAAAGGGATTACAGTGTCTTTGTGTCTAATTTCATTTAGCAATTCATTCCAAGTTGTTGGGCCCTGGTATGCAAATGAATGTTGTACATATGACTTCATTTTCATAGTGGGAATAATGAGTATATGATTGCCAGAAGAAGATCATAAGTATCTTGCTGGTTTGTACACATGGGAGAGGCCAGATAGGTAATGCTGGACTGGAGTCCATCAGTGAAATGTAGCAGTCATTGTATGGTACAGAGCAGTGGGGAGGTTTGCTTTATAGAGATGTGTGTTCTGATCATGTTACTCTAACATGGCACAGTGTTAGTACATAATGTACATTAAGCATAAAACCCACATACAATGACAGTGCTAGGGCCTTACTTGTTAGAGTTGGGTTAGAAATAAATCAGTGAATGAAATGACTGTATTTTTATCACACCTATGATTTTCGTCATTAAAACTGATTTAATCAAACTAGTATTTCGGCAAAAATTGTTAAACCTACAAACTTTATCAAGTATTTAACAGAGAGATGGACCAACAGGAAGATGGATGTGTACAAAATCTAGAGAAAACCAAACTATTAAAACAAATGTTTAAATATATAACAAATTTTATTATTAAAGAACATATGACTGAAATGGTGTACATTGTAACAACTTTTACTTTGAAACAACTTTTACTTTAACATACAAGATCTCTTTTCAATAAGTCTTTTTATGCCTATCAGCAATTTTCTTGAAGCAGGAAGTTCAAATTCCCCTGGTAAAATATTGCTGACTGATATTGTCAGCTGTTTACATGATGTCAGTGACACCTTAAATTGCTTTGTTCTGTATAATCTAATTGTAATCTCAGCAGGCGCAACTTCCATGACCTGACCGATTTGAATGATAGTTGCATCTGCAAGGTACAAAACATGTCTCCCAACATCATATCTTCTTCTATCTGCTCGTTTAGCTTGATGTCTGCCTGAGACTTGTTGGGTTATGTATACCTGAAAAATTTGTATCAGTAATTTTTAAATGAATTTTATTTATTTTAAACTAAACTAAGCAAGTCTTTTGAATGATTGTTTAACTGTCATAATAGAAGAAATTAATATAAAAAATAATAAATAATGTTCAAATTTCATTGCAATTCAGTTGGAAAACTAACACTCAGATTCTTCTTTTTAAATATCATAATAGGTATCATAATTCTGTGAGATATAATTGAGAGTTGCACATTCAATTTTCATTTATTCTTGCTAAGACAACTTTCTAACTCATCATAAACCATTAGAAGTTTACTGGCACATTTTATTTGAAACATTAAATCATTGTATCTGTATTGTATCAATATTACATAATTGTTTCAGTGTAACAGTCTTCAGAGGAAATATTTTAAAGTATTCACTCAGGTGCTTTTATAACTGGTATTTTCAAGTTTAACATGACATTTCATTTAAAAGGAGAAGTTTAAAAACTATTATTTGCTTCTTATAAAATATCCATAAAACAATGTATGTCTTTCAGAGATAAATGTTTAGGTACTAAACCATGTTTATTTTGGAACGATTGCCCATTACATTTGACTGTAGTGTTTCATGAGAACAGATATTTGTTTGGAAAATGTACTCTTCAGTTTGTCCAGATGACTAAGTAATGATTCAAATCTTTAAAAGAACAATATATATATATATATATATATATATATATATATATATATATATATATATATATATATATATATATATATATATATATATATATATATATATATATATATATATATATATAATTTGGCCATCTACATATCCATAAAAATAAGTGTTCTACATCTCCCTCCCGTACTCAAGTAAATTCATATTTTTAAAACTGATTTGAATTGTATTAAAAATGGTCTGGTCATAAACACATACTGAAAATCATACATGTTTATTTATATTTGTCCATAATCTGATGAGCATCTATGACAACTAGATTTTGATATAAACTAAGTCTCAAATGTTAAAGGACTGATTTAACATTTAAATATGGCTTAAATTGTGTACAACTCTTTTTATCTGATTTCTGATGCATATAACATTCCTTCAGATTTAAATTTGTCAGATTTATGGTGTTATTGTAATGGTGCTGATGGATATGACAGTTTCAATGAAAACACTAATCTTGTTGTGTACAAGGAAAGTGTCTGAAAATAACAAATATGACTTTATATTCCATACATACCTGCATACAGTCTTGTCATTGACCTTGAAAGTCTGTGTTTTTGTATGTTTATATGTCACTGCACATTTTCGGATGATGCTAATGAGTATTGTCATCTGTTTAGGTCCTTCCGGTAGTATATGCAATTTTTGTCGCCAGACTAAAATGTCCTCCATTGTAAAGTTGTCATTGCAATGACTATTGCACCCACATGCCACAGATTTTTCCTTTTCAATGAAAGTTAAATCTAATGCAGCTCTTCTTCTTTTCACATTGAAATCTGCAACATATGGCATTTGAAATTGTCTTCATATTTTAGGATGCAGATAGATTTTAAAACAAACATTAATGTTATGCATATGATGATGCTAGTAATTTTGTGATGTTTTCATACTAATGCATATATTTAAACTGCTTAATAATTTGTATCTTTCTATTTTTCTTTTAATATAATTAAGATACAGAGCTTTATTAAAATTCAAAGAAGATTTACTGAAAAAGTCAAATAAAATTAGAAGAATTAAGTAATGATACTAAAATGATTTTAATGCAGGAAAATCAGGGCATTAAATAATTAAGCATATAAACATCCATAACTAATTAGCCTCAAAGTTATATTGGTGGAGTAGGTGAATAATGCATAACTGAAATGAAAATAAGTTTCACTATACCATTTCAGTGCTTTATTTCCATGCTTTAAGTGTGTAATCTAAGTGGCAATTACTGTAGTAGTAGTAGTAGTAGTAGTAGTTGCTGTTCTTGCTGTGTAACAAATACAAATTGTAATTTACCTAAATTAGACATACAAGATGACAACCGTTTCTGAACAAATCTTGTTGCTGGGAGACCGATATCTGCAAGATAAAAAATTTAAGTCTCAACCTGTTAGTTCTTGCTGCAGTCTTTAATTCACCTAACATACCTTTTAAAAGTTACGCAACTATCATTCTGAGTTTTCTTTTCCTACTGCTGATGATAACTAAATATTTGAATGCATTTATGCCAATAGCATTTTACTTATAAAAATGCTGATATCAAGAGTATATTCTTTATTATTTTAAAAGAAATACATAGTGATTATTCAAGTAGAAATCTGGACCAGAGAACTGTTGATAGCCAGTAAGTGTTAGGCTCAATAATCAAAATGAATTCCATCAGTGGTCACCAGGCAGGAATCTTCTGATGGAAACTAAAAATGCTATTGAATTTTTAAAAAATATTTTTGCAGTGAACTGAAAGATAAATAATTCCCTTTTGTTATAGCATTTTCCATCAGAATTTGAATCAGATTTATGTTCAAAACTTGCTGTTATATTATAGTATGCAGAGAGAAAATATTACAGCGGGGATAAAACATTTCAGTACTTGCAACATAAAGTTTATGAAGACAAAATAAAATCTACTTGTTTAGGAGTGAATATCTTTAGTCAAAATATGTAAATCTACTGGTCTGAAATCTTTTACATGTAATGCTAAAGCTAAAAATATCTTTAGAAAATTTTACATTTAAATTTGATAAAATGTAATACATCCTGATAGGGTCAACTTCACAACATAAATTTAGAAAACTATGCCAAATCTAATTCATGCTGAGTATGCTCCGATTAGATTTGGGCTATGCTTACTGAATGGAATAAAAATCCCTGAATAGTTTAATAAAAGTGCCTAATACTAATAGATAATTTAACATAATATATCTATTACTATTGTTTATATTCTGTTTGTTTTGTTAACCTATAGAATGTTTACAAATTAGCAATTTAAATCTATACACACCTTTGTTGAACTCATTTCCAAGAAGTTTTCTGTACAAGTCCTTGTCCATTCTCTTCATACTTTGGACATAGTTGAACTTCTCTGGTAGCAAGAAAACTAACCTTATTTATACTGCTGTAACTGATTGAATGCCTTCTTTCAGTTCTGCCTCTATCAAGGCTATTACATGCCCAGCAGGCAGCTGTTAAGCACTCAGCAAGATCAATGAAAACCTGTCATGATCAAAGGAATTTTACACCAAAAGCATGGCCTGGAGAGAGCCATACACTGACTCAAAAAGAAGGCACTTGGTTTTATGAATTGTGTTACTTGTCCAGCTATCATAGTAGAGCATGCAAACTCCATGATAATAAAAATTCATTAATGTTAGATGTTTAAATGCTGATGATCATACCTATATTTATAGGCATATCCTTAATGACAGCTTCTGTGTAGACTGAAAAGCCAAAAGTTATGGCATTTTCTGTCATTCCAAGTGATTGAAATGTTTTCAATATGGCACCAAAGAATCTGGTGCAAATTTCAGTAACCTTATTTTAAGGCTCTACTTTTTTCATTTGAAAAAAGGAACAGCTTTCTAAATATTTTGTAAAGTTAATTATTGCACCCACTATCAACTAATCCTAGCCAGCCAGACACACAGAGATATATCATATTCCACCTATTTCCGTCAAATTTGTGTATTGTGAGTCTTTCATGATGAGTTTAGATAAATACTTCTAAGTTCATGAATATATGTGGGAAATTATCACTGAGAATAACGTTAAACTAATCATCAATTATGTTATCATTAATGGAATATCCTCAGATATTACATAGTAATCACAATAATGTAGATCAAGTATTATCTTAATAGTATAGTTTTACTGTTCCAGAATTTATTTCGTTACAGCCCATTCAAAACTTGGACATGATGTCTTTTTATAAATAAGCAAAACTGAAAAATATGAAAATACTATTAATCATGTAATTTACACAACTGCTGCTAGACAATAAAAATATATGTGCTGCTCTTTAGATTTGGAGGCAACACAGTTAACAATAGCATGATCCTATTTCCATTCATGTTTTCAACCTTAAACAGTTAACCAACCCACCAATAAACATGGTCACATTTTAGAATGAAGTCTTCATAGACCTGATTATAATATTCTATGGTCCATCCTTGTATCCCATGAACTTGCATCAGATAACTACTACATTATATGCAATCTGAATGTATCAGTTCCTTCACCTTTACTTGCTATTGAAAGACACCTCGATATGATAAATAGAACCAAACTAATGCATGACATCCAGCGAACCTAACAACTTGCTTACCTCCTACAGTAGAAGAACACGATAACTGCCTGTGTTCATTACCTGAAAACATCTCAGCCATCAAGTGCAGAGTATCAATTCAAAAGTGTTCTCCATGGTATAGCAGTGTTAGGGACCAGCTTTGCACCATTAAAAAAGACCACTGTGAAGTGGAGAGGCTTTGACTTTCCAACAGACTCACTTTCATAAGCTATTCTATGAAGCTGCCAAGAAGAATGTCACAAACATAGTCCATTTAGCCAAATTATCCCACTACAGTATTTCAGCGACAACCATTAGCAGCACATGGATTAATTTCTGATAGTTGTGATGATGAGTGCACCAAAGTCATGTGAACTTGATCTAATTCCAACATCACTGCTGCTTGAGTGCTTTGATCCAATATTGCCTTTACTAACTGATGTTATTAAAACCTCTCTCTCATCAGAGGAATTCCCATTATTTTTCAAAACTGCCAGTATAAAACCTTCTGCTGAAGAAACTAACATTCAACCTTACTGCTTTAAAGAACTACCAACCAGTTTCTAATCTCCTGTTCATATAAAAAATCTTAGAAAAAGTTGTTCTGACCCAAAATGTATCTCATCTGAAATCAAACAGTCTTTATAGCAATGTACAATCTGCATGTCAAAAAAACAGTACATAACCTAGGTGTTACTCTGGTCAGTTACTCTCACTGCAGCAACATGTCATGAACATAGGAAAGGCTGCTTATCTTAAGCTGAGATGCATCAGCTCCATTCACAAATATCTTTCAGTTGATGCCACTAAAACACTTGTCTTAATTAGTACTTTCAAGACTCAATTATTGTAACTCAATTATGTCTGTTTCATCTCAATATCTGCTCCAGAAATGTCAAAAAGCTCAAAACACAGCATGCTTGAATCATGCTTAGAGTACAACGATCAGAGCACACCTCCAAATATTTTGAGCTTTTTTATTTTCTAATTTCATAGTGTTTTGCTTTTTGTAGTACAATGTAATATCATTATATATGTTGTAAAGTGCTTAGAGCTTCTAGGCGTAATGCAAAGTCCTCATTATTATTATCATTATTATCATTTGTTTTTGTCATCTTCTATGCAAAGCAGAGTCAATTATATATCTCTCTTGACTGTTTAAAAGGACTTTTAATTATTTTATTAAATTATGAACTTTAACCTGGAAAGCAAGCAACCTATTTTCCCAGATGTGAAAAAGCTTCGGTCCTTGTATTGTTTATATACTTGTAAGGTGCCCTGTTATAAAGTTCTGGTGTTTATATGATATGAACAATTCAACCTAATTTTTTTCACAACCGTATCAATATTGAATTTATAGTGTTCGCATTGCTATAGTTGAGATGAACAGTTGAGAAAAAAATAAAGTCACACGTGTATTTATAAAAGGAATTAATTTATAATTTATCTGCAATCAATATTTATCAACACATTGCATTGAAGACAGTAGTGCAGTGAATACTCAGCCATGGGTGTAAACATAATAACATATTTGTCTAACAGGTGTTGAAGTTAACTACAGATTGTACACACTTTTCAAAGTAATTTCTCAACCAATTGATCTGATTGCTACATGTGCTTCTACTGGTAATTTCATAATGTCTAATTATCATACAGGATACTTTATTTTCTTATCATGTAAATATTAAAATAAGCCTATGATGCATTTGATAAGTAGATTATTAACATATAGTTCATAACATTATCAGACCCACTTTAAAATTACATTTGTTCCATGAATTTACATGTCAAGATTATTAAAATATACATCTACAGTCCTTTCAAATATTGTTCAATCAAGATTCAGTTAGTTTGTTTATTTACTCATTCAGCTACCAAAAAATTAGCCAATGAGAATTGTAGTGAATGTTATGTGCATACAAAATTTGCACCAAGATCTGTACATTTAATCTTTTCCCTTGTGCTCAAATTTGATGAATAATGATTATGGCAGTGTACTGCTTTGTCTGATCATATGGATATATGAAAATCCCTTTTAATATCTTTACTTTGTTGTGACATGCATATAAAGTTATATTTTAAAAATTGTAGAAATTTTCAGCTAAACCAAATCCAAATAATGAAATAATCTAGGATCCATAACTTTGGTAAGAGATTGTTAGCTGCAAGCAAGTGGTCCATAGGGCATCATCAAAGGCTTGTTTGGCTATAAAGCCTTGCCATCATGATTAGATTATTCAAATGTGTAATTAACCATGCTCTCCCAAGTGATTTTGGCTGTGAAATTTGAATTAGAGATGGTGATAATCAGGATGACCCTTGTTACATGTCTAACTGTTAGCACTGGGCTACATGAACTAACAGTAAAATTTTGTTCCAAATTTATTGTGTTCCAAGTACTTTTTGAGTCTCTTCAAAATAGTTATTGAAGAGCCACTGTGGGTTAGATACTTAGGTAATAAATAAATGGTGGATTATTATACTATCATAATAAAAATGATAATACTCAATCTTTACTTATTTAAAAAATAGGTAGATAGATATGTAGGTAGGTGGATAGATTAAATCAAGATAATATATTTAATGTCTCACATAGAAATACATGCAGAATGCAAATGATTTTCAAAGTTAACTTTTGGGCATTTATGTGCAATTAATGAAATTGTGAGAGTCTGTCTTTAGCAAATTGTCAAAAGTAAAATCCCAAAATGATTCAATATGTGATTCTTTCTTATTGTACATTTTGCCCTCAATATTTTTGACCCATTAACATAGTTTTGCGAAAATTGGTGTAGTGATGCATATTTCATGATATATTCTTATTTTCATCAGTTATATATTTCAAAATTCTAAAGTTTTTTTAATTTATCAAATGGTGTTAAAAAGAAGTTTTCATTTTAATATTTTGGTCCTTTCCAAAACACACCAATAAATATAAGGAACAGTTATCATATGTTTACTTTCATTCATATTTTATTCATTCACACATTCTCATACATTCTGCAGTGAATATCACATCTGTAGCTACATAATTGAATTATATATATATACTGATAAAACACATATATTAATGAATAATTATTAACTTCACAAATTACTTTCATTAATTTTTCAATTAATTAAGTTCAGTTCACTATGTCAGTGTACTGCTTTGCCTGATCATATGGATATATGAAAATCCCTTTTAATATCTTGACTTTGTTGTGACATGCATATAAAGTTATATTTTAAAAATTGTAGAAATTTTCAGCTAAACCAAATCCAAATAATGAAATAATCTAGGATCCATAACTTTGGTAAGAGACTGTTAGCTGCAAGCAAGTGGTCCATAGGGCATTATCAAAGGCTTGTTTGGCTATAAAGCCTTGCCATCATGATTAGATTATTCAAATGTGTAATTAACCATGCTCTCCCAAGTGATTTTGGCTGTGAAAATTTGAATTAGAGATGGTGATAATCAGGATGACCCTTGTTACATGTCCAACTGTTAGCACTGGGCTACATGAACTAACAGTACAATTTTGTTCCAAATTTATTGTGTTCCAAGTACCTTCTAGTTATTGAAGAGCCACTGTGGGTTAGATACGTAGGTAATAAATAAATGGTGGATTATTATACTGTCATAACAAACATTATAATACTCATCCTTTACTTATATAAAAGATTGGTAGATAGATATGTAGGTAGGTGGGTAGTTTAAATCAAGATAATAGATTTAATGTCTCACATAGAAATACATGCAGAATGCAAATGATTTTCAAAGTGTGCAATTAATGAAATTGTGAGAGTCTGTCTTTAGCAAATTGTGGGAAGTAAAATCCCAAAATGATTCAATATGTGATTCTTTCTTATTGTTCATTTTGCCCTCAATATGTTTCACCCATTAACATAGTTTTGTGAAAATTGGTGTAGTGATGCATATTTCATGATATATTCTTATTTTCATCAGTTATATATTTCAAAATTCTAAAGTTTTTTTAATTTATTAAACTGTGTTAAAAAGTAAGTTTTCATTTTAATATTTTGGTCCTTTCCAAAACACACCAACAAATATAAGGAACAGTTATCATATGTTTACTTTTGTTCACATTTTTTTCATTCACACATTCTCATACATTTTCAGTGATCTGTTGCTACATAAAAAATGATATATACTGATAAAACACACATATTAATAAATAATTATTAACTTCACAAATTACTTTCATTAATTGTTCAATAAATTTCAAAGTTCAATTCACTATGTCAAAATGTATAAAGATTTGTAAATGTCATGATGCAACAACAACAACAAAAAAAAACGAATTTGAATTTCACATTCAAGCAGGCACTCACCAGTTATTATGTACTTTTGAGAGAGTAATGTATATTAGGTGAAGTTGTTTGCACAGAAGCTACTTTGCTGTAATGTGGCTGACATTTCATTGAAAAGAATATATATTGGTAAGCCAAAAGCAACAAACATTTCTCTAATATCAAGTAAACAACATGAAGTATACTAACAGGCCAGATCATTTTAAGTACATAAGATATTTTAAATAAAAAGAAATTCTACAGAACAAAGTTTTTAAATTTGAAAAGGATAAGTTACCCAATTTTGTATAAAAACAACAAGGATGACAGTTGAAAAATACTCTTATTTAATGACTGGATATTTGGTTTACTATTTCTTTAATCATTTTTGCATTTCTATTTCAATCAACTTTATTGAATGACCTTTGATTGTTTGTGTTATTTTTTATTTCAGAAATTACCTTCGCTCTTTCTATTTATTTTTATCTCTCTTAATGACAATATATGAACTTTCTTTTTTATATATATCTTAAGCCTTAAAAATAAAATGTTCACTATCAAATAGAATATCTCAGCAAATCCTAGAAGTAATGTAATGATCAATATCAGATATAAGAATTTTATAATAAAGGCAGTGGATGACTCGTTGAGAATTGCCTCTATGAATAATAATAATAATAATAATAATAATAATAATAATAATAATAATAATAATAAAAATAATGCTTTATTTATAGAGGGTGACTTGTTAGTAAAGGACTATTCTCCCTTGAGGCCCTCTTAAGGAGAGTATGAAAATGCACATTATATGAAGATAGCAATAATTAGTGAGGGGCCCCGAGTGGCCGAGTGGTCTAAAGCGCTGTCCGTTACGGATCACTGCCATCTCACCTCTGTCCGTTTGTGTTTGAGTCTTGGATTTGGCTAATGTAGTTATGTGAGTAAGCTTGCCAGTAGCTTCTCGTGGGTCGGTGGTTCTTTCCGGGGGGTTTCCATGTTCTTCCTCCACCATTAATACTGGCCGCCATGTATAGCCTATATTGTGCTTAAGAATGGCTTTAAATCATACAAAACAAACAATAATTAGTGTCACAGTCTACACAGAAGCTGTCATTAAGGAAATACCTGTAAATATAGGTATGATCATCATCTATAATAAATACATGCATGCTCATGATATCTCTTTTTAAGTACTCTAATATTTTCAGCTGATTTTACATGTAGTGGAAGCTTATTCCATACAACTGTACCAGAATATTGAAAACTCTTTTTGAATTGTTCTGTTCTTGTTTCTGGTACTAGAAGTTATCCATGTGATATTAATCCCAACTGGTATTTTTTTGAAAAAGGCCTGAATAAGTCCTGAAGATATTCTATTGCAGTTCCATGTAGACATTTATATAAAAGAACTGCCTTGTGAAAAATCTATCCTGTCATATTGCTATGGGTTGGAGATGTAATGAATTACCTGAAGAAAATGAGGAATACTCAATATATCTATTGCAAGATACACATTTTACTAAATGACAGGAGACATATTAGATCATCTTGGGGTTACCAATATATAATTTCTTTTGCATTCAGTTTCAAGGGGAGACGCTATTGTATTGAGCAATAACTTTGAGTTGCATATACACAGACGCAAAGTAGATGCAAACAGCAACAATATAGTTTTAGATACTTCAGTTCAAAATTACACATTCAAACTTATGAACATTAATTGTCCTAATTGATATTTATGATGAATGTATTCAAATTTATTTCTGATGAGAAAATAATATAGATTCAAAAAGATCCACCTGGAGAAAGAATAAACCTATCAAGCGGGCAAGGTTAGATTTCTTCCTAGTGTCAGAAACTCTTATTACAATGGTAATTGTTTAATTTTCAAAGATTGCTATTAAGGGAAAATATGTATTTAAAATAATAGCATAACTGAATTGCTTTGAAACGAGTAACAACCATAGTTACTTTATAAAACTTGTAATGAGTGAATGCTTAATGTGCATATATGTATTGGTACATATATGTATATAAGTGGAAATTCTTACAATAAATTTACTTTTCTTCGGCTCTCTCTCTTTCTCATAGCTTATATTCTGTAATGAGTTCAGAATTAGAATATAATACTATGTACTAATGTTAACACTATTCTCTGTAAAGTTATGAACATTTATAATTAACTGTGAAGAAGTCATGGGTTGGATCCGACCAACTGCTGGCGTTGCATGGAAAATAGTACAAAAACAAAAAAACAATGTCTACTGAATAAAAGTAGACAAGTCATATATATATATATATATATATATATATATATATATATATATATATACATGATAAATTCTAGTACATATAATTATTTCATTGATAATAAAATAGCACAATAAAAGATGGCATACATAGGCATGGTTTTGATTGTGTATTAATTAATAAAATATTCATAAGTTTATCAATATTTGCACTGTTATAATATCTTTATATTAATTACATCAAAGCCCATAGGATAGAGAGATAATAATGTCTTAAAGACAGTAATCTAAAGAGAACAATATGTCTTAAAGTTGTAGATTTTTCATATTCGAACATTATTTCAGCTTTTATATTTTCTATTTTTAGAAACATTAAACACATTTAATTTTTATTTAATCATCTGCAATTTGTTCTCAGTCGCTTATGATAAGATTTGTTAACCCAATCATCAACATAATTATTCAAAGGAATATTATGTTTTTCCCAATTCTTGGATGGGTTACTTATTTTTCTAATTGGTATCATATTGCACAGTTTATGTGTGGAAGCAGAAATGATTTTTGATATCATGTAGTACTGCACAGAGGGGACTTAATCAGTGTCACATAATATCCCATGGTTAAGTAACACTATAAGACATGCCTCCAAATTTGACTGCACCCAACATTTTAGAATGAAAAAAAATTGTACTGATATGCTATAAAAATGGGACACTAATGGTGCTTTAAAAATAGGATAACCATATTTGATTTGACAGTTTAGGCACATTAACATTATGGTTTTATTGAAAAAGGTCTCAAAATATCCATGATTTTGTATATGTTGGATGACAGGCTGGTGTTCATTATACGTAAGTCTTGCCTGTGTCATAAAGACCAAATCCCCCTCCCCTTATAACAATTTCTTTGGTAACAATTTACCCAGGTGATTTTCTTCCTACAGGAAAATAATCAGCCCTGACACCCTCACTCCCTCCCTTTCTTTCTTTTGCCCTCTCTCTTTCTCTCTCTTTACGCCTCTCTTCCCTTCATAAAACTGCCCTTTTTCTTATCTCTCTCTTTATCTTCTTGTATCTTTCTTCCTCTCTCTCTCTCGTCTTTGTCTTTATGTCTTCCTCTTTTTCTTTTCTGTCTTCCTCTTGTGTTCCTCTCACTTCCACTCTGTTTTTATGGCTCTCATCTGTCTTACGCTCTTCTTCCTGTATCAGTCTTTCTCTATTGCTTAATCTTTCTCTCTTCTCAATTGTATGTTTTAAGCTACAAGCGAAGACAGCTTCAAAATTTCCTGAAATAGTATTGTCAGACATGTGCTCCACAATGATTACTAAATCACTTACAAATTACCTCAAAAACAATGTAAATAAGTATTTACAGGACAGGAATAAGGAAACAAATAATGTGTGGGCAGAAGATGCCAAGATTATAAGTGCAACATCATTGATCTCTACTGACATTTATGTGTATAGTATCTGTTGATCGAATTCCAAAGGAGTTACACAGTATTATTTGTTGAGGTAGCCATCATATTTTTCCTTGGACACTTTCACTCACTCTAGATTTTTTTTCCTTCAAAACCTTTTAAATGACCATGTGTGTGTGTGTGTGTGTGTTTATTTTGGATTTTTATATTTAGTTTAAAGTGATGTACACCACTCATGCATAGCCCTGCAGACATGTAACATCATGTCCCACCCGGTCACATTATTCTGGCACCAGGCCAACCATTCTCAGAACTAACCTCTTAATGGTGAGCACCAAGTGAGGCAGATGCTAGCACCATTTGTATAAATCTTTGATATAACTTAGCTGGGGTTTGACCCACAACCTCCCACATCACAAGTGGATGTTCTAACCACTTAGGTCATCAGAATCATTCTGGGGACCAGGTCCCCATTTCAATGCATTGTAAGTTTGCTAAGAAGAACCAGGAAGATTCTTTAACAGTTGTGTCTTATACTATGCAAGTGACTGTTAAAAATCTATTAGTCCGAAATTGTAACGTCTTTTAACTGTAAAGGTTCATTTGAAGATTTTGTAAAGTAAACATATACCTGCATTATATATCAAATGTAGAAAAGGAAAAGAAACTAATTGCAGTTAGGAGAAATAATCAGCTAATTGATCATGTACCCCCATGCACAATATATTGTATGACCTGTTACATGCATGGTATTTCCATATGTTTAATACTAAATAGATTATGTATACGGAACTAATTCATAATAGTGGGGGGAAAATCAGGTAGATAGATCAGGTAGATAGATCTGTCCCCCCATTTGTTAAAGGATCCATTATGTTGTGGTATCTCACTTGTATGCCTTAAGTGTAATTCCAAAGGTTGCATTTATAAAAATTAAATAATTGGTTGAATGGGGAAAAGAATGTGATAGCTGAATCTACCCCATTTCCAATTGCTAGCAGACTCATTACATATATACATGTTGCATTCAGCTTATTACCAAAGTGTCCATTATTGACAAGAAATTAATTATTTTAGGCAAGGGAGTAGAAGTTAGAACTAGAGGGGGAAACTAATGAGTTGTAAGGGAGGTGGAAATAAATAATTAGGGGGTTGGGGTGGAAGATCTTGATGTTACACTATCTATAAAAATTGCTGGTTAAGAAAAGGAAAGTGGAATAAGCTATACAATTTTTTAGATTGATGGTGCATTATAATTAAAGGATTTTAAAGAAAATGATTTGTACATGGTTATAATTTGTGCAAATTGTGAGATCAGCACTTTGACTATGGGCATTTCAGTATTATATAATTTGTTTATCTTGCACAAAGCAAGACATCATCCAACAAATCATCACTGATAATCCAATCAGCATAGCATCAACAGCTCCAGTTCATGACCATTAATATCAAAGACCAGACTAATAAGCCATGTGATCCAACTCCAAGATCAAAAGTCAGAAGTTCTATACAGACATTGGACTAAGGCATGTCTTTGAGAGGTTAAATATTGTATGCCCACCTAGAAATGCCAGTAGTAGCACACTATGAGCCAGGAAGTAATACAGTTTAAGAATGTCATCAGTTTATGATTTTCATGAAGAAGATTAAACAGAGAAGGGGCATGAAACAGTAGAGGCTGGTGTGACAGGAGAGAGTAAGTACAGTTAATATTGTTTTTAATGAACGCTATATACAACAGAATTTCTTAAAATATATCAATTGAGACACTTCATGATTAAAAGCCTTTACACAGAAAATAGAAATTACTGAACTATATTTCTACCTGAAACAGTTTTAAAATAAAGATTTGTTTCTGTATACTGTGTCATATAAACAAGCAAATTAAAGAAAGAATGATCTTTCATTTTGAAATTTCAATGAAACTTTTATTTTTCAGTAAATAATAATAATTAGTTCAGGATAGATACACAATGCAACAATCAAACAACCAGCCTGCATTTTTTTGCACTGTAATAAGCTGTTTCAGCTCCTTAAATACATTGCTAATTGATTTAAAATCAACAATATGTTAGTAAAATGTTCAGGTTTTTTCCAAGAAACTGAAAAGGTTATGTATTAAATATGTTTTCATTCATTTTTTCTTCTTCTTCTTCTTCTTCTTATAATAATAATAATAATAATAATAATAATAATAATAATAATAATAATAATAATAATGATAATTGTACTGTAAAGAGAAAGGAACATTCCTAATGCTTTTATTAATTGACACATAAAATATCTCATTTTTTGTAGGGTCTGATAGCTGTTATATCTACAGTAAGGATCTGATCTCCTTCAGCACATGGTCTTTGACTCTCAGCAGACAAGGAAAGATTTGCATAAATCTTAATGACACAGATATTGGTACTTATGTAAAAGTGAAATGTAAGTATATTTCTATATTTTACCAGACAATATTACCTAAATGTTTTTTTTCTTCTCCAGATTCTAGAAAGGGAGATAGAAAAATATTGTGTAACGTTATTGAATTTTGTGAACCAAAAACAGTTTTTCTATGGATATGTATTGCTGTTAAAACTGCAGATTAACTGGAAATGGGATTAATTTTTACCATGACAGAAAATATTCAAAATGTCTATCCAGACATGCAATAATTACAGAATTATGTTATGTTATTATTTATTGACGGATTGTATGCAGCAGTTCTAATCTCTGCTGAATACTTTTTCAAACCATATTATTAAGTTTTTGACCAAATCTCATATATATATAGATGTATGATATATTTTTACACCAATATGCAATTTTGTGAGCCAGAAAAATTCAGAATTCAAATTCATTCATTGCTGAGTAGTGACTGAGAATCCAATCTCTGAAATTAATTACACCACTGTTCACTAGAGAATCAAGCTGCTGTTCACTTGCTGACTGTGACTAGGTACAGTTTCCAAAGAGTCAGGTCACACACACCCTCCAAATATTGTGTGAACATGATCACCTTTGAAGTTTACATTGCTAAGATAATTAATTTTTTTATACACATGTACAAAAATAGAAACACTAATCAAAACTAATTTAATACTAGTATTAGAAGATTTAAAAATCCTATAATTGATTATCAGTTGCCAACATTATGTGTTTGTCAAAAACTTGATCTGTCATTCACATCAATCTAATATAGTGTATTCAAATTTCTCATCTCAAATGTGACCATACAACACAATTAATTATGAATTCAGATCTGTACAAGGAACATTTTGACAATCATAAAAATATAAAAGTTATGAATGTCAGGTTAAAGAAGTCTTTGGTTTTAAATTTGACTTAAAATAAATCATGTTCATTTTAGTTGGACTTTGCAGAATTGTCAATATTCTAGTTTTAACAGTCAATCCTCTGATTTATCACATGAAATATATGCATGAAAGAGATTAAGAGAGGGTGATTTAAGAGAAGTTGGTTTCAGATAGTGTATGTATAAGTTTAGAATTGAAGATGCTATTAAATCTTTTCTTACAGATCCAGATATAAATTACAAGTTTGGAACAGTTGAAGAATGTGGACTTAGTAGTGATGAAACATGTATAAAGGTAATTAACAAAAGCATATTAAATTCTCTTTTGCTCATATACATTGCAAACTCTCTTGTTTAAAATGGTCCATACATTAAAACAGTTTGAACTAGACAATTCATGAATAGTACATGTATATTATATTGTATACTTGATGTGAACAAGCTGCACACCTCTTTTCATGGGTTGAGCCATTAGCATGTCTCCAAATTCCATTGAATTATACATTTTTACATTTCATCAATGATATAATTTTTATTTGTAACCTGACAGCAAAAATGCCAGTAATGAAGAATGATTATTTATAACAGATAATGAAATTTAAGTAATAAAAATATAGATCAAATTTTTATATTTTTTTAAAATGTTTTCCTTTATATTGATGTATTAGTTGGAAACAGAATAATGAATAAGAGTTAATGGTGGACTTGCTGGTGGATACATTTATAATCTGGGAAAGCTTTGTCACAAATGTATATGGACACAAACTGACCATTTTACATCAGTTTATTCATAAAGTTTATACAATTAAGATCTGTAATAACAGTTTTCAAGGTGTGCATTTTTGGAAACTAAAATGTGTGGCAAGCTGAACTGTAATTAATGCAATCTGCAAGTAGTTTATTCAATAACTACTTAGTGTGTGATTATCAGTAGGTCATTGATTCCTGAGAATATATAGAGAACATGTGCAGAAAAATATGACTCATTCAAAATTGTATTGAAAACCAGTACATGTATTAACATGCATTTTCCATGTTGCCATAATTTGATTTTGTGCAGCATTTATAATACCCGTGTTATGTTTATTTTTCTAATTCAGTGGATAATAAAGGATTGTTAATATGGAATACTTTGTGTATATGCTTTTTGTGGATTTCATTGTCAGTATGCAAACAAGCAAACAAAATTATAAATTGGCTACTATGTGCCTTTATCTTTTTATAGTGTATTGGGGGTGCTGGATTTACAGTGGAATTGCTTTGGACAGATCATGTCATGAGTACTATGCTGTTTTACAAACAGTTGGACTGCAACAGTGTCACATATTTCTGTGAAAGTCTAAGCACATTTTTGAAGGTAATATGCTTTTTCATCAGTAAATACAGTGTCTTTACATTTGATTTCTGTAATTATAAAGGAAAGTAGTCACAATGAACTCTAGAGTCTTCCAAACCTGATCTCTATAAGTATCACACCCACTGAAAAGTCTGGAATACAAAATCGGTTCCATCCACCAATAGCTTAACTCATCTGTACATCAATAAGAGTACCATATTTTGTTAATATTTTTAACTTTATAAACAATAATAAATATTTTTGAGGTTGCCATGAAAACAAGTTCCAAATTTTTCAAAATCAATTTGTGGCTTTTATTTCAGTCTGATCTTGTCAACTTATTAAAGTTATTATGCGGTTTGTCACACACACACATGCATTAAAATAGTATTAAAGTTCTAGTACAGAGATGACCCCTGTGTGACAAAATCACGATGAAACTTTCAACACATTTATCCGACATGCTTTGTTACAAGCTAACATTATTATTAGCATTGGAGTTCCAATGAACCAGTGGCCTTGTGGTTAGAGCATCTGCCTTGTATGTGGGAGGTTGCGGTTTTGAACCCTGGCTGAGTTATACCAAAGACTTGTAACAATGATACTAACAGCTGCATTGCTATTGCCCAGCATTAAGACATTAGTGTTAGAATTCATTGGCCTGGTGTCAGGATAATGTAAATGGGTGGGACAGCATGCCACATGTCTTTTGTATGATGGCCCAATAATAGAAATCACTGTAAACTGTCACACACCAGACATTGTAATGATATGACTGAACAATTATTAAAGATATGTAAAGCATTAAAATCACGCAAACATTCTTTGGAATTCCTATTCACTTATTTTTTTTAGTTCCCACCCACCCCTCCAACAACCATCCCTGAAGATTAACTGGTTTGTCCCTAACATATATTAAGTTTTGACTAAGATTATCCATATTTAATGAGTGCACTGTACTTTTGTAAGTAACTTAACATTTTAAAAAAGGAAATTCAGCTCTGTGTGACGTTTGCGCTATATAACCTTTCAGCATCATTGACAAAAATAGTAAAAGTCTCTTTCTCAGACCATTTTACATTGCCTTTCTGCATGAAGCCTTGGTAGCATTTCTATAGAAGGACTTCTAACTCTAGTCTGATGAGATTTATCATGAATATTCATGCACATTTATAGAAGACTATAATTCATTGATGTATTGACTACAGTAAATGCTTCTCTGAAAAGCTTTATAATGTTTTCCATTGGTAGGAATTTTAGTTTCTTTCAAAATACCAAGAAAGGCATTTTAATTAAGTTATGATTACTTAGCATGTTTTTTATTATCTGCAATGTGATTATGATTTTCATTATCTCCAATGTGATTATGTTTTTCAGAATGAGCAGAATGTTTTCATGCATGCGGCTCAGTCAAAGTTTCTTGGAACATTTGTGGTTGATATACAGACCCTGCGTTGTTCATCAAGCAAAACGGCTGTCAGAAGCATTGATCATAATTATGTCTGCAGGTTGTATATCAATGCAAAAGTTATGGTACAAAATGGAAACTTCAAGGAATTTCCTCCTGCAAATGGAACTGTAGATGTTGGTGATGACTCATTAGAATTGAATTTCAAGTCTGAAGGTATCGTTAATATTGTTGATGGCAACCGTACCTTAGTTACTCAAAAAAGACTCTGCGAAGAGTTCAAAGACATACAGAGCCTGAGCAAAGTTTTACACAATTATTAATATGTGCAAGTCTGAAGGTATCGTTAATATTGTTGATGGCAACCGTACCTTAGTTACTCAAAAAAGACTCTGCGAAGAGTTCAAAGACATACAGAGCCTGAGCAAAGTTTTACACAATTATTAATATGTGCATTTGAACTTGAAACAAAAAAACCTTATGTCTGTGTTTACTGTTATATTTAAAGTTTCAGTCACTTGTCTTATATGATGTCAGAGTTAAAAATAAATGGATTACCATGATATATACTTGATAATATGCTTTTTATTACTCTATCTGACCTAATTAACATAATCCAATATGTGCTTCCTATCCTTTTTTATGAAATATTCAAATAAAGACATAGTACCAATTACAAGCATTTCATTTATTCATTTACATTCTTATTGCATATACAATTTGATGGTTGAAGAGATTATATATTTTAGCAGAACTTTATTTTTGTGCTGAAAATGTTTATGGTTCACTGAATGTCAAAGCAAATTAAGTTATTCCTTACAAAGATTTATATTTACAGGAAACACATTGGCCAAAGCATACTGAATTTTAAAGTTCCACAAGTAATGTCATGACATCATTTTATGGCAAAACTTGACCAAGCACAGATTGATATAATACATTTCAGAAAGTTCTAAATTTACATTTATAATAAGAATTTCTAAATGCCATGTGATATTATCATTACAAATTTGGGTATTTAAAAGCATTGTGGTACCATAAAACATGTTTGTTTTCAAAGACCACCCCTTCTTCCAAAAGAAATGGTCTCTCAAAACAGGTCATAATCCTACATAATCAATAAGTCTGTGTATGGAAATTATGGTCTCTCATAACAGTGGTATCAAGACAGGTATTACAGTATTATTATTTTGATTCTCTATTCATTTCCTCGGGATTACAGCTCAGTAAAGGTGTATTTAATAGACTATTCTGATTACACATTTATCAACAGTAGGGTTGGCACACATTAGAATGGAATGGTGGTGGATGGAGGTAAAATAGATAATTTACCTCATGAATTTATATAAAAATACTAACCTTATAAGAATCACTGGGATGGTTTGGTAGTCTCCCATTCATTAAATTTGAATGTTACACTCTACGTTCTATGCTCAATTATATACATTTTCAAATTACATGTAACATTAGTAGCCCAACAGATGACCTTGTATGCTGGATCAGTGCAATGTGCAAGGATTTAAGATATAGGCATGAAACAATATAATGAGAGAGGAAATGTGAGAGGATGGCAGCAGATAGAGAGAAAGAGCAGAAATAATAGTTGGTCAAGTACATATAAGAAGATGGATATTTAGAAGGATTGATAACATATAAGGAAAACAAAGTACATTGCAAGATTGCAATTAACTGAACCATATACATGTAATTATAGACAGTTGTTGAAATCAGTTAGGCAGTTGAGATTGCAAATATTTTGTATTAAGTGTGGCTGATTAGTCCCATGATGGGGAAAGAAACATATTTAGATAATCACTTGCACAGTACACAAGGATCCATGGGAGAAAAACAGTGGTCATTGATCAGGTGGTCAACATCTACAGGCAAACTTGATAGAAACTAGAGCAAGGAAAGGATGGAGTTTTGAAGTAGGTGGCCACTAAACTTGGTTTTGAGTGCTACTGCATTTGCAATTAAAAGGGTGCCATACAGCATGAGTCTACTGTATAAACACTTGTTCTGAAAGAAGAAAAGATTTTTTTATTTTTATATTTTCCAAGCTTTTATTTTAATTTTTCCAAATGCTGGCTGATCATCCATTTGCAAAACATATTTCTCCAAAACTTGGGTTTTTACCTAGAGGTCATAAATGTACATTATGGTATGAGACATTGAGGTGATTAGCCAAATGTTGCTAATTAATTGCTTTTACGCTTTTTGATTCTAACAGCCATACATGCAGCTTGTACTAAATGCTGTTGTTCACACTAGCCAAATTTTGGCCAAGGATACATTTATTCAAAATTTGGTCTTTGCCTAAAAGTCATACAGTACATTATGGAAACAGACAATATTGCAGTTAGCCAAATTTTGGCTAATCAGTTTCCTAGATTCTGCAACCATACATGTGGATTATACTAAAAGACACTAGCCAAATTTTGGCTAAGCATTCATTTAGCCAAGATTTGGTTTCAACCTAAAAGTGTGAACAACAGCTTTGTAGGAATTAGCCAAATTGGGCTAAAAGGACATTAGTTGTGTACCAGCCTCATTGAGTATGGCAACAGGGATCCTTAGCCAAATTTTGGCTAAGCATTCATTTAGCCAAGATTTGGTTTCAACCTAAGAGTGTGAAGAACAGCTTTGTAGGAATTAGCCAAATTGGGCTAAAAGGACATTAGTTGTGTACCAGCCTCTCTGAGTATGGCAACAGGAATCCTTAGCCAAATTTTGGCTAATTTAAAATCTGCCTAGCTCCTTCCACAGACAGTAAAGCCATTGAATAGTTATATACTATATATTGATCAAAAGCTCTTCAAAGATTCTCATTATGTGCCTTTTCTACTTTGGGTTAAGAGATTTTAGCCCATAGCAGAGGCCTGATTTGAGTAAATGGAAAAGCTCAAGTGAAATCGGAAGCTGTTTACTTGTATAACATTTAATTGACCTTCACTGATCTCTCTTTTATTTACACATACATCAAAGAAAATGTTACCAACTCAGATATATCGGTGTTGGTATGTGTTTCTTTAGTCATATTGTCATGTTTCTTATTGTATATTTCTGTATTTACTTTTACTCTGTTGTGTCGTTTTCTTGAAGCCATTACTTAATTGTAAATTATCCAAACGTCTTCCTGTCACATCCTCGGGACAATTTGTCCCTATATATGTCGATCAGTCTGTCGACCTACGCTTCACTCTTTTAATTTGACTTTGCTTTTACGTTTATACAGTATACGAATGTACATGAGAATGACAGACCGAAGGAAACGATATCAAACCACAAAATACCAACGAATGAACATACCTTTAAAGACAGCAATATCCTATCCAAGTCATTTGTTAGCTGGACGCGTGCTCTCTTCTCGGCTACAAAACCGTTACGGGCGGACATTAAGTGCGTCTGTACAGACAACTCAGACGATGGCAAACGAGATGACATGGAACTACCTTTAGATGAGATAGGTTCGGTATGTTTATCGTTTTGGTCGTTTTTCATCTTGTTTAAGAACATTTCTTTCAGGTCGAAAACAGAAGAATTGATGCGGTTCATAATATCAAACATCACTGTCATCTCCGTCCGGAAAATTTCTAAGTTTGCATTGACATTTCTTTCGATCTTATTAAGTCGTTTCTTAAGGTGAATGTAAGGATCGTCTAATGCTGCAACAGTGCCACAGACAAGCATAACAGTGGCATACCAGCGTGTTAGATGCCCCATATTTGTTAACAACTCTGTTGGTATGGTATTTGCACATGCAGCTTCAATTCCTCTTTAAAATAAACAAGCACTTGTCTGGAACTCTTATCGAGTGAAGACACATGATACCGTGGCTATCAATGCAATGCATTCATGTAAAATGTGTTTGCTCTCGGCTGTATATTGCTCAGTAAGAAAAACATATGAAACATTCCTTGATATTGAAGAATTCAAACTTCAATATAGCACAAATAAAATATTGATATAAGCTGAAAAGTCGAATAATAAGAACATGCACTGCAGGAAATTTACAAGATGACATCCATGACAGCTTATTGCAATATATATATATATATATATATATATATATATATATATATATATATATATATATATATATATATATATATATATATATATATATATATATATATATATATATATATATATATATACAGTAGTTAGATAGGTAGGTATTTACGCAGGCAGGAAGATAGATAGATAGATAGATAGATAGATAGATAGATAGATAGATAGATAGATAGATAGACATGTAGATAAAAAGGTAGATAGACAGACATATATATATATATATATATATATATATATATATATATATATATATATATATATATATATAGTTAGGTAGGTAGATATGTAGGCAATCAGGTAGGCACGCAGAAAGACAGGCAGACAGACCGACAGATATATATATATGTATGTATGTATGTATGTATGCATGTATGTATGTATGTATGTATGTATGTATGTATGATGTGAAATCATGGATGATATGTAACAAGCTGCAAATGAATGATGATAAACTGAGGCTATTCTGATCACAACACAAAGACTTTCTCATTCACATCCTTTAACTCAGACAATAAATATCAGCAACACCAACATGAAATTCTCAGTCAGTACGAAACCTAAGTGTTACTCTAGACAGTACTCTCACATTGCGCCAACATGTCATGAGCATATGCAAGGCTGCATATCTTGAACTGAGATGCATCAGTTCCATTCGTAAATATCTTTTAGATGATGCCACTAAAACATTTGTGTGTTCATTAGTACTTTCAAGACTGGGCTATTGTAACTCAATTATGTCTGGTTCGTCACAATATATACTCCAAAAACTTCAAAAAGTTCAAAACACAGCTGCATGGATCATCTTTAGAGTACCTCGATCAGAGCACACCTCATCACTGCTCTGTACCCCACACTGGCTATCAATTCGATACAGAATCAAACACAAATTTTGTTCTCTGTGCTATGTTTCAATGACAGACTCCAGTCCAACATACCTATCTGGCCTCACTCATGAGTATACACCAGCAAGATACACAGACAGACAGACAGACAGACAGATAGATAGATAGATAGATAGATAGATAGATAGATAGATAGATAGATAGATAGATGTGCGTGTGGATTACATACAATAAATAATGTTAATCCTTCATTCTACAGGTTGCGAAATTGGATAATGGAATTTATAAAATAATAAAAATGGCCAGGATGTCATTTTGGAAACATTAGTTGATAACATGATCTAAAAAAGTCAGGTTGTCACTTTGGAAATAGGATTTGAAACATGATAAAAAAGTCAGGTTGTCACTTTGGAAATAGGATTTTAAAACATGATAAAAAAGTAAAGTTGTCACTTTGGAAATATGATTTTAAAACATGATAAAAGAGTAAAGTTGTCACTGTGGAAATAGGATTTTAAAGCATGATAAAAAGGTAAAGTTGTCACGTTGGAAACATTAATTGTTAGCATGATAGAATAAAATTAGGTGGTCACTTTGAAAATAGGATTTTAAAACATGATAAAAAAGTAAACTTGTCCCTTTGGAAATAAAATTTTAAAACATGTTAAACTGGTCAGGTCATGACTTTGGAAATATGATTTTAAAACATGTTAAACTGGTCAGGTCGTGACTTTGGAAATATGATTTTAAAACATGATAAATAGGTAAAGTTGTCCCTTTGGAAATAGGATTTTAAAACATGACAAACTGGTCAGGTCGTGACTTTGGAAATATGATTTTAAAACATGATAAATAGGTAAAGTTGTCCCTTTGGAAATAGGATTTTAAAACATGATAAACTGATCAGGTCGTGACTTTTGGATACAGAGTTTGTTATTCCGGAAATGGGCAGCAATCCGTCAGTTGGCCTTTTTTTTACATCGGGAATAACGTCGGCGTTGAAACTCAAAGAATTCTATTTTATCGGGGACCTCTTGGCGTCAACAAACGGGAGGGTGTGCTAATACTATAAAATGTTTTAGTCAGTATCCCTCTATACTATTCATTAGGCTTGTAATTGACTTTCACACGTGTTCAATGCAAAGTACTTGCAGATGATATTGCAAAGAAATAACTCTAATTCCTTTCGGAAAGTCTCCATAAAGACATCCGGACTTAAATAGAAATAGAATATTTACTACCGGTACTCTTTCTGCACTGTCAGCAGTATCCACTAGAACTCTGTACCTGCTGCCAATAGCCTCAACCTACACCCCGCCCACACCCGGCAGCTTGTGCCCCATTACTGATCTTAAAAACGAAAGCATAAAGAATATCAAATATGTAGAGAACCTACTAATTGTATTCACTGATTTATAATTTATACTCGATTGTCACTAAACCATTGTAGTGTAAGCCTTAATCGAATTAGCTTTGAAATATCACTTGATAGTAAATGTAATCAGATATTCCGCAATGGACTAGAACTGATACACACCAACGGCTGGTTTATGTTATACATTCACTAGGGTTTAAGTTTGATAGCAAATATACTCTCGGGACAGACTTTACTCCCCTTCCAAGATGCAGGCCCGCACCTGGGGGGGGGGGAAACCATGGCACTTGTCAGGGGCCCGAAATAGATAGGCACATATACGCACATGTTTGAAACACGAAAGGGGCCCGAACTCTGTCAGCTGCCTGGGGACCGGAATTTCCTAGGTGCGGGCCTGCAAGATGTATTGATGTCTTGTATTGAATAAATACTTCATAACGCCTTTTACAGTTATTCTTCAATAACAAATAGCATTACATGGTGGCAGCGGTAAAAACACTGGATTGAAATTATCAGAGTTGAAAATGGCTTCATTTCAATTTACAAATCCGGACAAATTTGACTGTTCGAGACCTGAAACTTGGGGAAAATGGTTTCAGCGCTTTGGACGCTTTCGTCAAGCATCTGGACTTAGTGAAAAAGAGGAAGAAATTCAAGTGATTGCCTTGATTTATTCCATGGGAAGTGAGGCTTATGAGGTTTTGTCTTCGTTCAGCCTGATAGATGAAGATCAAAAGAAGTGAAAACCTGTGACAGATAGATTCATGCGATATTTCATTTAAAAAAGGAATGTAATATTGGAAGAGCAAAATTTAATCAAAGGAAACAGGAATGGGGAGAAATAGTGGACAGTTTTGTTACAGCTATATGTTAGCAGATAATTGTAATTTCGGGCCACTACATGATGAAATGATCAGAGATCGACTTGTAGTTTGACTGCGAGATTTAAAACTGTCAGAAAAATTGCAGTTAGATGAGAATCCAAAATTTTAGAATATGCCGTTAGTCAAGCTCGACAAAATGAGGCCGTGAAAAAGCAACAAACAAAGATACGAGCAAGTGGAGAACGAATGACAGAAATGGATGCAGTGAAAACGTCTTCACTGAAATATTGGAAACAGAAACATAAATTCCCAAATAATCAACAAAATATCATCAGCAGAAAAGGATTCATTGGATGTGGAAAGAAAGGAAATCATTCTCAAAACCAATGTCCAGCAAAAGAAGCAGAATGCTATAAGTGTAAGAAAAGAGGACACTATGCAAAATGCTGTCTGTCAAAATCAACAGTTCGCTCAATAGAATCGAGAGCGGAACCTGGATTTCTAGGGACTATTAGCACAAAGAAGGGTCAACCGTGGATAACGCGGGTGAGACTGAACAGCACTATACTTTTATTCAAGATTGATGCTGGAGCTGATGTGACTGTAATTCCTGAGAAGGATTTACGAAAAATCGGAGACCAAACACTATCAAAATCTGATCGAAAACTGTATGGACCTGGAAACTCTGCACTTAAAGTGCTGGGAAAATTTACATGTGGACTGGAATCAAACAATGCATTCAGTGTACAAGACATATTTGTTGTAAAGGGACTGAATCAGGTACTCGTGGGTAGGCCCGCGATTCAGGCTCTTAAGATTATTGAACAGGTAAATATATCCTCACTACATGCCTCAGATATAAACTCACAAAATACAAGCAAAATTCACGATAAGTCCATCAATTTAGATAGGGATTATCGCGAGAAATATCCAAATTTGTGTAAGGTCTAGGGAAAACAAAATGGTTCTATAACGTCACTCTTGAAAAAAAATGCCAAACATTATGCTGATCTACCCCAAGAAAGGTTCCTATCCCTTTATTGAATAATGTTCAACAGGATAGAATGGAAAAAAATGGGGGTTATTTCAAAAGTAGATGAGCGCACTTAGTGGTGCGCTGCAATGGTTGTTGTGCCACAACAAAACGGTAAGGTAAGAATTTGCGTGGATCTAACTAAACTGAATGAATCGGTTAAAAGAGAAAACCACCCACTACCATCAGTTGAAGAATCCCTTGGAAAACTAGCAGGTACAAAGTTTTTCACCAAACTTGATGAAAACTCGGTCTTTTGGCAGATAAACCTGTCAGAAGATTTACGCCGCCTTACAACTTTCATTACTCCTTTTAGTTGATTTATTTTAATCGCCTTCCGTTTGGGATCAGTTCTGCGCCTTAATTGTTTTCAAAAAAGGATGTCAGAAACTCTGGAACGACTTGACGGAACACTCTGTCACATGGACGATGTTCTAGTTTTGGGGGGAAACGCAGAAGATGCATGACGAAAGACTAGAAATGGTCATGAAATCAATTCAAAAGGCCGGCGTTACTTTGAATGCTGAAAAGTGTGAATTTTCGAGACCATCTATAAGGTTTTATGGGCATATTCTTGACGAAAATGGTTGCCGACCTGATCCAGGAAAAGTCAAAGCTATAACTGAAATGGAAACACCGAAATTCATAACAGAGATACGACGATTTCTCGGTATGGCAAATCAGCTTGGCAAATTTAGTCCGAATTTGGCAGAAAAATCAAAACCATCACGTGAGCTTTTGAAAGGTAAAAACTCGTAGACTTGGGGTTCAGATCGAGAACAAGCTTTTAGAGATATCAAGCAAGAAATGATATCTTCATCTACTTTAGCACATTATGATCCAAATAGAAAAATAGTTGTTTCTGCAGATGCATCTTCATTTAGACTAGGTGCTGAAGTACGGCAGAAGTACGGTAGCAGTCTGAGACCGGTGGTGTTCGCATCACGAGGTATGTCAGAAACTGTGCAACGCTATGCTCAAATAGTAAAAGAGACCCTTGCAATCACTTGGGCTTGTGAACGCTTTAGTAGCTATTTAATCGGGTCATAATTCAAACTTGAAATTGACCATAAGCCATTAGTACCACTAATGAGCACAAAAGTCTTGGGAGATTTACCTCCTAGAATTCAACGCTTTAGAACGCGTTTGATGTGATTCAACTTTAGCATGGTTCATGTTGCTGGCAAGAATCTATTAACTGCTGATGCTCTATCCAGGGAACCTTAAACTTATTACTCTGAGAGTGATAGAGGCTTTCAGGCTGAAACTAACGCCTACTTTGATTTCGTAGTTAGTAATTTGCCTGCATCAAATACTCGACTTGAATAAATAAAGTCTGAATATCGAAATGATTCGATTTGCAAACAACTTGTACAATTCTGTGAAACGGGGTGGCCAGAGAAATCTGCTATTGACGGAAAAATACAATCGTACTGGGCAGATAGAGGTGAATTTACAATTCAAATTTGTCTTTTAATGAAAGGTACACGCCTGGTAGTACCAGAATCACTTCAAAAAGAAATCCTTGAGAGAGATCACGATGGTCACCAAGGCATAGTGAAATGCCGAGAACGCGTCAAAACGTCAGTTTGGTGGAAAGGATTAAGTACTCAGCTAGAACACTTGGTGAAATCTTGCCAAAATTGCATAGAGAACTCACGAGATCAAGCTAAACCAATGATACCAAATGAATTTCCAAGTCGACCTTGGCAAAGAGTCGCTTCAGACTCGTTTGAACTGAATGGTCAAACATATCTCTTGGTGATTGATTATTTCTCACGATACATTGAAATAGCAAAATTGCAAGGCACAGGTTCTAAAGCAATTGTCAATCATGTCAAATCAATCTTTGCGCGACACGGTATACCAGAAGTATTAGTTTCAGATAATGGTCCGCAATACACATCCGTAATACTCAAACGTTTTGCTAAAAGTTATTGATTCAGGCATATTACAAGTACTCTGAAATATCCAAAGAGCAATAGTCTAGCCGAAAGAGCTGTTCAAACAATTAAAAGAATGCTTTAAAAAGCAAACGACCCTTACATAGCTCTTTTGACATATAGGGCAACACCATTACCAAATGGATATAGCCCTGCCGAATTATTGATGGGAAGAAAATTACAAACTACTTTGTCAATGGCCATAAACAACTCGTTTGACATAAATAATTCGTTTGAATAAGGAAATAAAGTATGGATTAAAGATCAATTTTCATCAGGGATAATTAAATCTGAGGCATCTACATCTCGTTCATACATGGTAGCAACTGAAAAGGGAGAGATACAGCGTAATAGGAGACATTTAATTCCCATGCCTACTACATTATGAGAGCCTCAAAGAGTGTCTTGTCTCAGAAGAAAATCAAAAACAGTGCCAACTAGTGAAAACGGATATTTCGTTCGGGAAGATTTTCAAAGCCACATAAGAGACTGGTTGTTTAAAAATCAAGCCGATGTAGCTTGTTTAGAAATGTGGTCAACAGATCACGTTTCGTTTTAATATTAACTTTCTCAGGAGGAGAGATGTAGTGTAAGCCTTAACGTAATAAGCTTTGAAATATCTCTTGACAGTAAATGTAATCAGATATAACAACAATGGACTAGAACTGATACACACCAACATCTGGTTTATGTTATACATTCACTAGGGTTTAATTAAGTTCGATAGCAAATATACTCTCGGGGCAGACTTCACTCCCCTTCCAAGCTCTATTGATGTCTTGTATTGAATAAATCCTACATTATGCCTTTTACAGTTATTCTTCAATAACAAATAACATTACAACCATGGCTGATAATCTCTTCTTCACCGAATTTCAATCAAACGGACGTTTTCAGTGTTTTAGAGCCTTCTCAATGTCGTTCGCAGACTGCTGGCAGAGTCCATTTTCAATGAAAGTGTGGAAACAAGGGCTAAAAATACATATAATGTAAATGCTTTCTTCTGAATCCAATGTATTATAATATTAACAAAAATTGAAAACAAATATCAATGTTAGTGTTGACGTTCCGTTAGTTTAAAATACCAAGGTGACTATTTAATGTCCGAACGGTGGGAGTCGAGTTTATAAATTATAAAGCAATGAAAGAAATGAGGAGTTTGCATTTCTGCGTCCTTGAAAATGTTCTATTTGTAAAATCACTAGTGGGATGTAAGCTGTCAGAGGTGTAATCTGCAACATTCGCCCGATAAATCATCTCCAAAACATGTATACATATGTTAGTGGCCTGTTTAGAGGCTAATTGATCGGACTACCTGCTGACATATTTACTTGCTAAATGTCTATAAATTTTAACGGTTAGCCACACCCATTATACCTCATCATAATACAGTCATAACTTATTTATTATTTAATCATTTATTCACTATTATTAACAATGATAACACCACTTTTCTTGACAAATCACACAGTATCTGCGGCGTTTGTCTATTAGTATATGTGCTAAGACACTGTTTTAAAATATGTAACAAAAAGAAGTGAAACAAACAATTTAAGTACAATCAATTAATTTTTCTATAATACAAAATGAAGTGAAACTGTCCTTTGCCAAATCAGACGAGACAACCATGTAAATGACAACGTCTACTTCATTGCCTTATGTGGCGTTTTGCCCGACCCAAAATTAAATTAGAAACATGTATAATCAAAGTAATTCGGACAAGCCACTGTTTATTGTTAAACATGACCGCAGGCTAGCACTATCCCTTACGTAAGTTTGCCTGGCTAGGATGGGGAGCCCGATCAAGGCCGTCAGAAGTGCAATTATCACCTTGGGTCTGTTAGAAGCTTGTGTAGATCAAAGAAGTTGCCAGAAGGAGTGGGCGTGCCTTATCTTCTGGATACGAAAACTGGCAGCCAGGTTGAATCGTTTGCTCAGTCGATTGGACAGGGCCACAGCGCTACCCAATCAGAATCGTGATAGGGACGGGACCCTGATTTGGGCTAAGTATAATATCCTTATACCTGCAATCAAGATTTAGTTCGCTATAATTCGTTGGAGAGAGATTGTCAGAAGATAGCAACTCCTGTCAGCCACATGTTATTGGCGGGAAAAACCTTAGACTAGGATTTTAAGTGTAGCTTCCAGAAGGTCAATGAGCTAGTTGTTCGATCTTTGCTGAATGCGACTGCATTTAATTGTAGATCGTATATATACTTATTATTATTACTAGAATCGTAGTAGAAATAATTATTTTGTGATGTTAATATGTTTGTATATTTTGAAGAATGAGTTCATATTTGTAAAGAATCATATTGCTTGCTAGCCGTCGTAAGAGGTAATATTATTATAATTCGCTATGTGGTTATTTTATAGTCGCCTAGCACATTTGTCCATGCAATTTAGATTTTGCTATTGCTGAATTGAATGATATCTTGAAATGGTTGCACTGTGAGAAATTAGTAATATGAATATTTGAATATTTGTGTACGCTTGTGGGAGTGTAGTGTACAGACATGCGTCTGGTTGTTGTAATATTGTAAGTACAATGAGATTTTATATATATATATATATATATATATATATATATATATATATATATATATATATATATATATATATATATATATATATATATATATATATTAGATATACGGATGTGATACAATGTATTGATGTATGTATGATACCGTGTTATTACACCATTGTTTTCCCTGTAAGAGCGTGTGGGGATTTCGATGTGTATGTATGCGTGACCTAAAAAGTAATAGCCTTATCTGATGGTTAATTGATGATTTAGTGTGAGGTGAGATTCGATAAACCAGATGTTAATGCCTTGTGGTTTTCACAGGAAGCTTCGAGGGACAGACTAGTGATTGTGGTCCCAGTGTCTCCGATAGAGAGACGGAAGAAAAGAGAAGGAAGGAGAGAAGTCGGGAGAGGAAGCTTCGGGGGACAGACAGGGAAAGTGGTCCCGATAGTCTCTGATAGAGAGACAGAAGAAAGGAGAAGGAAGGAGAGAAGTCGGGAGAGGTGAAAGCCAAGAGGAGTGGTAGGATCGAATAAGAGATGAGTAGAACCAAAGGCCAGGGGGAAAATCGAACTCACACTGAAAATCACGAGATGAAGTAGGCTATCACTGAAAGGACGAGTGATTGAGTTTAGTTTATCATTTCAAATTATCACCTTTATTTAAAATGTTATTGTTTTGAATTTCATCTTCGTGTTATAACTAAGATGTCACATGTCATGCTACTCACCTGGGTTCGTATAATTGGTACCGGTATACGTGTACACAAAGCTATAACTATTGAAGAGATTACGATCGCTACTTAAGTTGTCAGGGACCTTCATCATGTTATCAAATCAATCGAGTCTGCAAATTGGAAACATTCATACAAACAAAACAAAGTCTTGAAAAAAAATTCAAAGCCTCATACATGAGCTAACGATCGTTCCAGTTACTAATGGTGTTGTCCTTCTGTGTGACAGGAAACAATACCAAAAGAGCTACAAAACAGAGTCATAGTGCTAGCACATGAATGTTGTTGGGGCATAGGGCAAAACGACATGTTTATGAGAATGTATGGTTTTCTGGTATTGACAAACAAGTAGATGATTTCTGCCAGAGTTGTATACCATGTCTTGCATCAACGCCAAAGCAAATGACGGAGCCTCTTAAAATGACAGATATACCTGACAACCGTTGATGTCAAATTAGCATGGATTTCAGTAGCCCTCTTCCATCTGGAGTATACTTAATGGTACTTGTCGATGATTACTCAAGGTATCTAGTCGTTAAGATTATTAACTCAATAGATGCATAACCTGTCATCCGGGAATATGACAAGATATGTTCAATGTTCGGAATACCAAAAGTTACACAAATGGATTATAGACATCCATTCAACGGACAAGAATTTACAAATTTTCCAGAATACATGGGATTTAAGCATATGAAAATTACACATTAATGGCCACAAGCCTATGGTGAAACAGAAACATTTATAAAGACATTTGGAAAAACAATTAAAGCAAAAAATGCAGAACATAAAGGTTGCAGACAAGAAATGTACAACTTCTTACGCACTTACTGAGCCACACCTCATGCAACAACCAACAAATCTTCTGCCGAGATGCTGCTTGGACAAAAAGTGAGAACTAAACTCCCAAGTATACAAATCAAATCAGACGACAACAAAACTAGGATATCAGATACTGACACAAAGGAAAGGATTAAAAGCTATGCAGATCAAACTTGAAAAGTGAAGTCAGATTTCAAATTTGGAGACTGCTCTAACAAATCAAGAAAAGCTAGAAAAAGTTGTCAACTCCATTCAATCCCAAAATCAACAAAACATGATCAATGATAACAGCGAAAACATAAGACCATCATATCGTTAGAAATTCGTCATTCTTCAAGACAGTAAAGAATCTTTTCCATATTTCACCATCGGATGACTAGATACGATAAATCTTAGAAGGGTGGAGATGCATGTGACACATATTCAATATCAGACTTAACATTAAGATCATTACTAGTCATAAAACCATCAGACTACCTCAGTGGCGTCACTAGGGTTGGTGTCAACCCCATGGACCTCCTTCTGTAACATACCATACAAAAACTTTATAGACAGTCATTTTGGTGTCATCCCCTCTGATGGTGTCACCCGGTGAGGTCTGCAACCCCCTAAAGACGCCACTGTGATAGGTTATCCGCGTATAAAATCCAACCAGACCGAGCAGTGTGTGCTCTGTAAAATTTGCAATTTTTCATGTTGGTGTCACCCCTCTGAGATGGTGTCACCCGTTGCGGTCCGCACCCCCCTAGCGACGCCAATGGACTACCTGAATGGTTATGTGAACAAGATGACGCAAATCTTCTAAAAGTTTTACCAAATGCATTGTATAGCTACAGTGTCTTACTTATAAATAGCGTAGTATGTTGAAGCTGTAAACTGTCCTGTAGAACTAGAGTTAATAACAATAACGTGTATCTCATCAAGTAGCAATTTAGTTAAACAAGTTGAACTCGGCTATCAGTAAAAAGCCAGAACGTTATTAGATCTCGACCGTGAGAACTGTAAACCTGCTTTACCCAGTTCTACGTTGACCATTTTGTATAGTATCAGAAAATGAAGACTCAAATTGAAAATACTCATGAATTTCTACTATATGATTTCTGTTATTATGTATTATTATCTGTATGATTACCATAGTAAATCGATTTTCAATTTAAACACATAAACATCGAAGAAAAATGAGGGATGTAGTGTTCTAGAACAAGAGCTGATATGGTAATAGACTTTCCCACTGCTGAATCGGCAGCTTAGAGATCAGAGATAAGACTGATATATAGTGTGCTGGGTGTAGGTCTGAGAACTTTTTGTAAGTTATAGTATGTATGCTATAGAATAAACATGTTTTTATAGAAACAGTTCTTTTCCACTGTCGTTTGCAAAACCCAAACATTAAAATGGGTAGTTCCGACCTGTCGGTCACAACTGGGCACATTGACCAATCAAAAAATAGGCATAGATTTCACTGCGTAGTTACGCGATACTATCCGCAACGTTTGCTCTCAAACAAAGACCACACTCGGTTCCTTTCTTATTATAATGCAGCGGAATTTGACAGATTGTGCAGAAAATCACTGAAAATTCATCCGAAAAATGATTCGCTGTTGTGCATTGGGCACGTGCGACGCAGATTGTTGTTATTATGAACGAATTCAAGAGGACAATTTTTTTTATAATGTTCTCAAACTAAACACAAGCATGGAAGTCATACATTATTAATAGTATTTCATTTATTAATCACACAACTATTTTTGTATAATATTATTTGTTGTGCTTGTGAAAATGTTGGATATGATTTTATGTTGATTGTATGCATATGTTCGAATTGTATATTATATTTGAATGATAATTTACATGCAATATAGAAAAAATATGTGTTAAGTTTTTATTTTTGTTACCTTGGTTTTAAAAAGTTACATTGAAATATTGGAATCTTGCATCATGATTCTACAGTGCTAATTTTGTTAAAAATTTCAAAACTGAGCATTATAAGTACTGTCAACTTGACAAAACACCACTCTATACTTGAAAAATTGGAGTTTTACATTAATTATTTCATAATGTTAAATTTAATTATTTTGAATATAATTTTTATAATGGAAGGTTTTTAACATATTTTAACTTTTTGAAGAGGTGAAACTGAAATAAAATATTTTTATGTCTTTATTAGGCTTGAGACTATAAATGATAGCAAGCTATGTCCTGCCAATTATTTAAATGTTCGTCATGCTGACTCGAATAAAACTGATCTTTTGCAAATTACTTATTTTATAACACCTGCAAAATGTTATGACATCAATGAAGTAACATGAAATGAATCACACTAATTGGGGAACCAAGGTAAAACTGGATCCAAATATACATCATCAACATGCCTGTAGTGGCTTATTTTGATGTAATTTTATTATTTTGCTTCTTTTTGAGGGGTTGAGAAAAATGATCATTTTACATGGATCTGATAAATTAAATAGACTGGTTTATCAGCGATACCCTTACAAAATGTTTGATTCTTCCAACTGATAATACTCTTTCAAGCATCGTAAAAATCAAAATATTCCCTTGGATAACTCTGACAACATAGTATATAAATTGTATATTTATTTATTGTAATTTTAATACTTGTTTCCCTAACTATGAGTAAATTATTAATTCCCAACTTAAAAGTACTTATTTTATTATTATAACATAATTATACATGTACGATATAAATTTTACAGGTGCAAAAAAGCTTCATTTTAAATTTAAAAAACGAAACGTTACTAAAAATTATGATAACATATAGAGTATGCATAACTTTGCAAGAACAGAAAGTTTGCTGTTTTGTCCTCTTCTAGCAAAATGTCTTCTTCAAGTTTGTCATGATGTTTGTTCTTCCTTGTAGATCGCAAGCAAGGTGCTGCAACTTTTACCTTATTTTCACCATCGAAAATCTTAATTTCATTAATATATACATGTGTGTAGTAGTTCAAACCTATCTTTAATGCATGATCTGAATACATTTAGCAATCCGAAATATTGTCGAGAATATTGCCTATTGAATCTTTAGCTGAGTTCTACTCATAAACATCCCTCTACCTTGTCTGTGTTATATCAAACAAGACTGAATTGAGAATGAGTGGCATAACTGCAAAGGTGCTTTTCAAGGACTGTATTAAGCTGTCACTTTCTTCTTCATTACTGGTCTTGATGCAATCACAGCCTTTGAAAAAAGACTGGACTGGACATTTAAAAAATGATCAGATTTTAATATGAAATTTTGCACTCAGCTGTTGAAAAATTAATTGACTGGGTCAGAATTTAACAAGGGTCACATTTTTTCCAGTACTACCTGCTGGTGTAAGCAATGAGAGGTAGACCTGGGGGGCTTGCTGTGTGAATATATATATATATATATATATATATATATATATATATATATATATATATATATATATATATATATATATATATATATATATATATATATATATTTTATTTTTATTTTTCTCAGTCTGGCCAGCACATGAGCAGGTTGTCCAGCAAGACAGACTGATCTATCACTAATATCCCTGTCAAAACACTTTGTTATTGGACCATTCCGGCCAAGAGGTCTCCATGTTAGGATGGCTGGACTGCTGGTGATGTCAGGGCAACTGCTAGTCTGAGTTTCCTCTGACCATTGCCACCCTGTTTTTGATCTTTGGTTTTTTATGTTGGGGTATAGGGTCAGAATGCATTCCCTATCAAAAGGTTGGAATTTGCCGACACCTACTTCCCAACATAAAAAACAAAAATCAAATATAGGGTGGAAAGGATCAGAGAAAACTCGGACTAGGCAACGGCTGGTGTTGGCTGGATAGCTTGTGTCTTTGCGGCAGTACAGTATTATTATTTGGGTTGAGCTAATCCCTGGCAACCTGACTTAATGGCTGAAGACCAATGTTCTGACATCACAGGCACTTGATTCCGGGGTAAACGAATGTGTATAATGACCAATTGGTGAGTGTACACATTTGTATACCCCAGAATCAAGTGCAAGTGTCTGACATGTGGGAAGGCTAACCCCATCTGGGCTGCCTAAAATTGGGGGAATATCCCCTAAGGTAACCGTACGAGCAAAAGATGGGAAGAGAAAGATGATTGCTCCGATTGATGGAGTTATATCTTCTTCTGCTGTATAGGGGTGTGGATGGACTCCCTTTTATCCGTTGTCCCCTGACGTAACGGCATATGTTTGATCCTAGTGACAAACTTTAGTGTGTGTGCGCGTGTTTGATCTCAACAACCCATACAAGGCTTGCCACAGAGGTTGATTTGGGATGGAGACTAATGATGTCAGAGGTATCCTGCAGTGACCTCAACAGTCTCTCTTTCCCCTTTGCTGCTCTCTTATGTACCATAGTCCATGTGCTCTCCGACCAAACGCTGAATATTTCACATGTTGATACGTGTATTTTGTATATGTTATTGGTGTCCCCCCTGGCATTCAGTCTCATGTATTTCACGTACTTTTAATACATGGCCCTGAAACTACACAGGAGAAAAGAAACGAGACAAATTAATGCAGAAATAGTAATGTGTTGAAATTACTAAAATGCTGGAAGACACAGTCTTAATGGACAGATAATAAAAGTGTTATAACATTATTTAAGGCCTTAATGGACAGATAATAAAAGTGTTATAACATTATTTAAGGCGTTAATGGACAGATAATAAAAGTGTTATAACATTATTTAAGGCCTTGATGGACAGATAATAAAAGTGTTATAACATTATTTAAAGCATTAATGGACTTGATATTACATAACCACTAGAAAATCACAACAAGTGTGCAGAATAAATAAAATGATCATAAATAGCAATGTGCAAAATTACTACATTGCTAAAGACTGTCTAAATGGACCAATAATTGAAAGTCTCATGACGTTATTATAAGGCCATAATGGACTTAATATAAACACAAGACGACTATCCAAACTGTGTAAATATTAATTATAAAATCTTAAATATCAGGTGACACAAAAGTATAGGTCTTAAAGCAGCTCTGCAATGAATGGTGTGAGTGAAAAAGTCCAATTCATGCTCAACACAATGACTGTGTGGAGGTCAACTATAGTGTGGTAGAATGGGGTCTACAGATGAAGTCCCAGAAAGTAACAAAATTGGTCACATTTTTGGCCAAAATTGTAAAATAATATATTCAACCAGCAGGAGATGAATAAATCCAAAACACAATAGTGGATGGGACTCTAGGTAAGAAGAGAAAGACTAGATTGACAGATGCTATAGCACTGCAGAATAGCAAAGCTAAAAACTAACACCTGATGGTATCAAAGGGATGTAATGGGCAAGATTTACTGCCTTTTGTCTATCTTAAAATAGGATCAGATGAATTTTGTCTTTTAGTAGGGCTGGATTCTTAGTGTAATGTGACTGGGGAATGTATTCGAAGGAAAAATTACTCTCTAAACTGGCCACCTAATTTTGTTTTGGGATACATTACAAATCTTCATGTACCTTATTTATTTGACTGATTGTAATTATTTTATTTATCGATACAATCTTGTACATTGTGATCATTATATCAGAATATACCCAAAACTTAGGGTTGTACAATTTATTTAGAAAAATGGAATTAAGATTTTTGCGTAAAAAGCAAAAAAAATATGTTAGTATTATCTAATGCATGCTATAAAACTTCAACTTAATGGATAAAAAGCAAATTAACAAGTACTGTGGAAATGGATATAAATTAAAATAAAGCATAGGTATTGTGAGAATGGACAGATAATAAAAGTAGAATCGAGTACAAATATTGTGGGAATGGACAGATAATTAAAGTAGAATGGAGTACTGTATACATTTTTAAAACTATAGGGCAAATGCTCTCATTATAAGAACTGAATATAGAGGACATGTTCAAATTGTGTTCACAAAATATCGAAATTATCCGTTTGTTGTTAAACCGGATAATTTAATTCTTATTTTACTTTTGAATTCATTTCCAGGATATATTTTCCTACGTCGTTAGGTATATTAGGCGTGTTAGGTATGTTAGGTATATTAGGTATGTTAGATATATTAGGTATGTTAGGTATATTAGTATATTAGGTATGTTAAGTATATTAGGTATGTTACGTATATTAGGTATGTTATGTATATTAGGTATGTTAAGTATATTAGGTATGTTAGGTATGTTAGGTATATTAGGTATGTTAGGAATGTTAGGTGTGTTAGGTATGTTAGGTATATTAGGTATGTTAGATATATTAGGTATGTTAGGTATGTTAGGTATATTAGTACATTAGGTATGTTAGGTATATTAGGTATGTTAGGTATATTAGGTCTGTTAGGTATATTAGATATTTTAGGTATGTTAGGTATATTAGGTATGTTAGGTATATTAGGTATGTTATGTATATTAGGTATGTTAGCTATATTAGGTATGTTAGGTATATTAGGCATGTTAGGTATGCTAGGTATATTAGGTATGTTAGGTATGCACAACGTTCAATCCTTTCCATTAAAAATAAACTTTGACTTCTATGTATTAAATAAATATAAGATTTAAATAGTTAAATGTGAATATATGTTAAAGATGAAGTATAGGATCAGGCATTATAACTCTATACAGTTAATCAAACAATAATAAACACGTCACGACATAAGAAATGCAAAATTAGTGCATACTAAATTGACAATGTGTAGATATAAAAGTTCAGTAACAAAGCAAAGAGAAACGAAGCCGTCGAGAAAAGATTGAAACAAATGTTACATATTGATTCAGCAAATAGTAGTGATTCCAACTAAAAAGTTGCACTAACACAAATACTGATTATTGAAACACGCACAGTCAATATCCTGTTGTTCTGCTATGGGATCTATACGGTAATATCTTTGGAAACAATTTATATATCGCGTAAGTGCAAAAGATACAACAGAACATAACATTTAAATTTGATTCGATTTACATTACAGAATCAAAAAATATTTCATTTGTATCATAGTTCCTCTACCTATCAGCAAGTTATGGAAATACATATTTTTCTGGTCAAAGTCAAAATTGTCGTCTTCACCGAAAGTTTGTTAAATTGTATGCGATCAAGTGGTCAACCTACATACAGCTCCTTTGCACAAACAAAGGGAATACGATTATCACACCTATAATCGCTCCAGACCTCATTTATATAATTGAGATGGAGGCGCATGCAATTTTCTGTGGTGTTACCATTTGGTTCTCCTATGCCCCATCCATCATAACCAACCTTCTTCGGTCGCCCGTTTCTTCCAAACCATTCAAACGTTCCTTCGTCCATGAGGTCAGTTCCATCTATCCAGATATACGAATAACCTTTATGTCCTGAAGATATATATATATATATATATATATATATATATATATATATATATATATATATATATATATATATATATATATATATATATGCTATCTCACTACATAACACCTCACAAAATGAACTAACCCCGGATTTCAGTTGAAAAGGAAATTTACTACAGGCATTTATGAAAGAATTCATGCATAAGAAAGAATATGCACGACTTGAAAAAACACTAACAATGTGCTCGATTGTCATTATTTGTAATGTATTCGATATCATGTCCAAATACAATAAAATTAGGCTAAGTAAGTACTATTTGTCTTCAGCTTAATGTCTGGTCTGCTCAAGGAATAAAATCCAGATTCATCTGATAGTACGCAAAAGTGGATATTGAGTAGTCACTTCAAAGGTTTTATTTCTTGACATGTCTCTAACAGTTTCTAGGTATGAAACTACCATGAAACATATATGTACACCGGCACAATCGCATTGTATGCCATACTTACTTGCAGATTTTACTTATGTTAGTACTCACGCAATCCTATAGTGAGAAGAGAAACATAAAATGCTTCAAAAAAGCCGTCCATCTTGAGGAGATCGGCGTCTAGCAGGTGACAAATTAACTGAAATGCAACAAGAATAATAAGGTAGATGCAATGCAACATAAAAAGGGTCAAAAATGCAAAATTTGGTAAAGCAGCTAAAATGCAAAAAAGAGAACATAACTAAAGGCATCATGTTAAGAATTAGTTGACATGTTCCAAGAGACAAGGCAGCTATTATGTGGCAAGAAAGAAAAAAATCAGTTGAAATTAAGAAAGCGACACATCATCGAAAAAAGCAAAATGTGGTCAATGAGCATGAAATAAAAAAGAAGCGAGAGACCAGCTTAAATTCAGCAAGTGAAAGCATAAAATCATCTGAAATGTGACAAGAAGCATGAACTCAGCTGAAATGTGACAAGCATGAAATCAGCTGGATTGTGACAAATATGAAATCAGCTGAAATGTGACAAGCATGAACTCAGCTGAAATGTGACAACAAGCGACACATCATTTGAAATTCACACCTTATAAACATGGATGTCACAAGTGAAAAATCATTTTAAATGCAATACGTGACAAGACAACTGAAATGGAATATCAAGAGTCAAGTCAGGTGAATGGAAGCAAGCGACACATCAGCTGAAATTCACAAGTTATAAATAAGAATGTCACAGGTGACAAGCCATTTTAAATTCAGTAAGTGATAAGACAGCTGAAAAGGAACAACAAGCTACAAGTCAGAAGAAATGTGTAAAGTGAACAATCATTTTAAATGCGGCAAGTCACAAAACATCTTAAAGTTTGCCGTTCACTGCATTATCATGTTTCACATTTGTTCTTTTGCTATTAATGATTCAGCAACTGTTACATTTTTTTGCATAACCTCTGAATGTTTTTGCTCCAATGCTTCAGTAAGCAACACCCACATTTAGTCCCTGTAGATGATGTTGTAACATCGCATTGGAACATTTCTTTAAATACATTTGTATTTCCTCTTGGATACGTCTTGGCAATACCATCTTTTTGCTTCGACTTTTAATTGAAGCCTAATTAACAGCTATTCTGTTTCATCTCATCTTAAATAGTAACTAACAATTTCTTATTTAAGAGTTTATTTTAAGAATTGCTAGTACATTCTCCTTCGTAAATTCTTCAGCATTTGTCTTTTTAGTTTGTACATCAAGTCCAGAGAAATTTGCAAATTGGTGTGTGAAAATCTAATTTAAATTTGATAAATTTTAAACTGCCATCTAAAGCTGGTATGGTGGCTAAATCATATATGTTATATTCAATGGTCGCTGTTGCATACCTAAATATCTTGCACGTGGTTTAAAATAAAGTTTCCTTTAAAAAACAGGATGAGATAGTGACCTCTGCGATTATTAAGTTAAACAGGATGAGATAGTGACGTCTGCGATTATGAAGTTAAACAGAACGAGATAGTGACCTCTGCGATTAATAAGTTAAACAGAAGCGATGATATGGCAAGTAGGGTAAATGTTATACTTCAAAAACAAAATTGCCATGAAGCATTTAATAATAGTTAACAAGCAATATATATAAGAGGAAACAACAAGTGCAAAGAGGACGAAGTCTCCAATACAATGAGTCAACAAGCTGAAGTGCGTTGCAAAAGATGTAGAAGGAAATGTCAACTTTGAGATTTTGTAGAAATATATATATAAGAGGAAACAACATGTGCAAAGAGGACGAAGTCTCCAATACAATGAGTCAACAAGCTGAAGTGCGTTGCAAAAGATGTAGAAGGAAAGGTCAACTTTGAGATTTTGTAGAAATTTACAACAAACAGGAATTAAAAACTGTAATGAATATAGAACTTATCCAGAAGACCTTGATATTAGGATTAATGAATTTTTCAGATAGAAACGGAAATTTCCTTGTTTCTATAGAATGACAACCTGAAATAGAAATATCCTTTACTAATCCAAATGATACAAGAGATGGTATACGTTCGACTTCATTAGAGAACATATACTTTGTTATTGGTTATTACAATATTTCATTGAAATGAAAGCATCACATTTCACTTCAACATCAACAAGAATGAAGTAAAGCTAATATAATTTCAGATGATTTATATATCCTTCAAACATATATAAATATTATCAAAGGAGACATGAAAGGAAATAATGACACTGAAGAAATAAATTATATTTGGCGCTGGAAAAAACAATTAAACATTTATATTTAGCTCATTTAATATTTACACCATGTACATAACCAAGCACAACTCTAAATTGCAGTTGTGGACAAAAAGGTTCTACATTTGTATCATCCGATCAAGACGAAACTGCTCCAATTGTTATCGCCACTGTTATAGTCTCTACCTGCTGAGAATGTCTTTCATATTGACTTTATTTCATGCAATGTTAATTATCATTACAAGAAATTGAGCATATAAAGACGAACATTGTAAAGAGGTAGCATATAAAGACGAACATCAGTATGTATTCTGGAAAAGAAAATGTGACTGACTTTCATGTTATATCAATAAGATACTTATACTTTCTGAAACTTAAATGAAGACACCACAGTTGTAACGATATTATTGTGTTCATTCGGAAATAATAAATCAAGGTTCACAGAAAAATATATCAGAACTCTAAAATAATATGTATTACCCGAGGTAAGACATTTAAAATATACATGCTGATAATAAATTTAATGAAAGCTAAATTATTAAAATTTAAAAACGTTAACTAAAAACGATCGCTATTAAATAACTAAACTCCATTTAACGCTATGAAAACGTTTGAATGAGAATCATTTTTGTAACTATTTCAAATATTACGTTACAGTTTGTGCAACAGAACCTTACCGTCATGCCATTGCTTTGTGAAAGCGATATAGATTCTCTCTCAATCATGTAGATAAAATAAAATGCCACACTAAGGTGCTGAAATGCACTTATTTATGGTTTTAAAACATTTTCTGTAATAATAAGCAAAAGGGTAAATATCCTAAGCTTATGTCATAAAGCTAATTGTGCTGTGAATCTGCTCATGTCTTCAGTTTACCTTATAATCAATATGGTACTGCTCAGGATTTGGTTTAATACATCTGTCTAAAACAATACCAATTACTCCTGTTTTTCGAGAAAATAACAACCCGTAATGAACATAGTTCATTTAATAATTAACTTTAACTTGCAATAGGAGCTAATTCACTATAGTAATCAACTGAATCTGATTTGTCAGGAAACATTTTAAAATTCAAGAAAAAGATATCACACATCATAAATTATCCTGCCTAATACGAAATATAATTAATAAAGCAGACAAAAAAGAGATGGTATTTAAAATGTTCAATGACAAATGTTGAATAATGACAGTCGTGCTTGTGCATTCCTTCCTCTGACTCTCCTTATGGAATCTTTCAATATAATTTGTTTTGAATGAATTAACGTCATCAGAGTGCTAATTTGGGTTGAAGCCAATATTTGATAAATTTTGAACAAAGTGGTATGTTTGTAATATTATAATATAAAATGTATAATATATATAGTATATATATATATATATATATATATATATATATATATATATATATATATATATATATATATATATATATGTATATATTAATTGATCACAATCTCCGGATTTATTGTCTGTGATCCAGATACAATTTTTCTATCAAAAGTTTGGTATATTTTGGTTGAATTAGAATTTATTTTTATCGTCCTGCGTAAAACCTGTTTGTACAGCTTTTTTTGTTTTAGTTTCTTCATACACTAGTACCACCAGTTCTTGTAAATATTCATAAATCTTTTCAATGGCATTTTTCAAATGTAAAATGTGAATTCATAGTTTTTGTGTACTGCCTAAATATAGATGCAAAATATGAAATATGTGATGCTGACTGTCTTTAATGTCCATGTACGATCACAACGATATATTAACGGTTACTTGGTTCTGTAATACTTTAAACATCATAGAACTTAAAAAGAACCTTTAATTTATGAAGGCAGTTTATAAATCTCTTGCATCAAAAGCATTATTACAATTATATCAACTTATGCTATTATAACGACTCTTATGTTTATTTCATGCATTTTACCTGTACCTTTTATTCTATATTAAACGTTTTAGTAGGTGAAGCAATACTCTTGTTTATGAAGGTACATTTTGTTAACGTTTCCAAGATAAATCAGCTTAATGTTAAACTGAACAAAACCTCTTATCGTTTTAATGATCATTGCATTGAAGTGATGTGATACTCAACTGAAAATTAAAATCAATCTTGATTGTTTTCTCAAAAAATATATGCTAATTTAATTATATTTTAAACGAAACTTGAAGTTTTTTTTCTATACGTTTCCTATATTGGTGTATAGTGTATTTATTTATTTTACTATTTATTAAATAAATGAAAAAAATATTTAAAAAAATATCTTTTCTGTAATCATAGATGAATTGTTTGTTATAATCTTTCCATATTCATATTTAATTTGATTTTTTTTGGTTGAGCATTATGTAAACATGGCGAGTAAACCGTACAAAACTAATTTGCAATCTTTACATGCCTGTTTTTTCTTTTCTTAAATTTTTTATTGGAATGTATTTAATTCTACTATGTCTATCATTAATTATTTCACTCATCTGACAAATCAAAGGCTGTAGATAATTTCAAACAATTAAAGTGGAGACTTGCATTTAAAAGCTTTTAAATGAGTTGTTTCTTTAATATTACTGTCATAACATTATTTAATTTATGTATTTCAGTTTACAATTTAAATATTCAGTCGGCACACTGTAAACATAATGTTTGCTATAGATAACTATAATAAACTTATTCATATGTTATTCGTAAAGAAAAAAAATCATCTATAGTGGAGATCGCAGATTTTTTTATATTTTTAAGCTATTAAAGTGTAGAAAATTGATCACCTTTCGTAACTAGTTAATTACTGTGTATAATATACAAACAACTGTAATACAATTGTAAGTACACATATTATTTATCACATATACATACAAAACACATTCTGCATTAGCGTTGAGATGTTTCAAGAAATATTCTTCATCACTTAAATTGCGCAAACTATCCACTGTACGTCAATAAAAAAAAACACTAACGAAATTTTTTTCATAAAAATGTCAAAAATGTACAGTCCACTTTAACAGCATCTTCATATGATCACAATAATACGATTACTATTATGTGACTGGGTGGGGCATGATTATACATGTATGCGCATGATGCCCCAGAGCTAGACAACACTACAAACTGCCAAACTGCAGACATCATAGCGATATGACTGAAAAGATTTAAAGCTACGTTAAAATCCAAATCATACACACAGACGCACCCCCTCCCCCCACACTTATTGGTCAATTTGTTTTGACAAGCTTATGACAGGTTTAAAGGTTTCTAAATTTGTAGTAATATTGACCATATTTGAAAGAAGATTCCCCAATAATGGTTTTTCGCTAATTTTGATGCGGGAGGTCGCGGGTTCGAATCCCGACCAAGTCATACCAAAGGGTTACAATGAGCGGTTCATATTTTATAAAGTCAAAGTGAACTTGAATTGTGGACTACCTGTCTCAGCTTCATGCAAGAAAGCAGAAGGGAGTTTCCGTTTTGGATACAAGAAAACAAACAGAAGCCTCCTTGTTGGGCCACTTGTCTCAACTCCATATCAAAAATCAAAAGGGGTCCTTCTTACTGGACTACCATTTTCAATTTCATACAAAGAAAGGTTGACTTTAATAGGAGAATGGTGTACCCATCTCGCATTTTATAAATAAAACACTGCAACAATATTGGATGTATATGATTATTAATTAAAGAGGAACACTGTCAGTACTAAAAGAATGTTTTACCCAGCAATTATAAATTGAAAGATTCATTTAACCGGCAACTACATATTTTTTTTATAATTAAAAGTGAGCATGTCATCTTACGGCGTTCGATGTATAAGTAGTATACGGTTTCGATCGTGATGCGTGATCTAAAAATAAAACAACACTCATGTTTCAAATAATTTATCTCAGATCAAACAAGGATGTTATAGTGCACATTTATCGAACAAGAGGGTACAGCTAGACATTGAGGTTAGGGAAAGATCCCTTAAGTAACTGATTTGTGGAAATATACGCATGCAAAACGGTTGTAAAATATACTATCGTCAGATATATCGACCGATCAAATTTTTCCTGTCAAGGTTATGCCAGAAATTCTTAGATTAGCAGATATATCGGAATGCATTTTATCCAAGCGCATGTGATAACTTTCAAGTCACGGTTAACCAATAGAATCAATTTAAATTATATGTTGGAGAGCAGAAGTAACCATCGGAATATTTTAATTATATTCGTATCACATATTATTTTATAATATAGTTTAAAATAAGTCATTTGGGTTAATGAAATTTATTTTTAATCCTTCAATTCTGTAGCTGACCCGTGATATAGGAACATTACATGTGTACATGTATGAACTTTCCCCATTCATAAATCGAGGTCAAAATTGACAAGTTCACGTCAACAACTAATTGGGTAAAGGTAGGCCACAAAATAGCTGAAAGAAGGTCACGAAAACATCAAGTGGCTGCTAGGTATTTCGCCAAAACAAATGATTAAAATACCTGGATTTATTTTCCTAGTTGTTCATAACCGTTGATTCGATGCGTCTATAGTAATTATATGAAGGAATTAAATACGCAGCGTTTTCTTCTTTTCAGTTTTGTAACAGTTACGAGAGGATTAAGATGTATTTATACTGTGACTGTTGAAATTGCAACGCTTAGAACCATTTGTTCTATAAACATAGTACCTAGTTGGATTATAGTGAAACAATAATGGACTTGTATATGTAATAATTTCGTTTGGAATACCGCGGAACTTTCAATGACCTTTGTAATATTTAACATTTTAATCAGATTTAACTCCGCCTGTGGACAACTCAGCCGGTCCCAAGCCCGGAAAAAGGAGGAGAGTTGACCAACTGCCGACTGGTCATAAAACCCAGGCATGAACCTGCATGAAGAAAGCCCTACTACTCGCAAACTCAATTACCATATCCGGGGCAGCCGATGCGTCGACGCTGGTCAGTTCCCCAATCCAGTGACGTCGCCGAGAAATATGCAACTGGAGGGGGAGAGAAACTGAGATAAACGACAACAAGATCGTCGGACATCATCTGCGATTTCGACTAAGCAGCCTACCTTGCTAGCAACATGGAATATCCGTACGGGTCACGCAGTTGGACATCGGGAACAAGTGGCCAAACAACTCGGTAACTATAACATCTCTGTTGCCGCAGAGCTAAGGATGACCGGGTCGGGAAACACGACGGTTATTTCTCCTGCAAATCATGCGAAATACCAGCTCTATTACCCCGGGGGCGCGAAACACATTGAGGGTGTCGGATTCATGGTGGACAGCAGCTTTAACAAATTTGTCACTGGATTCCATCCCATCTCTAGTCGAATGGCGGTCCTCACTCTTCATGGTATCATCAATACGAATCTGGTCGTAGTTTATGCACCGACCGAAGTGAGTCCAGAAACGGCCAAAGACGAATTCTATGACAACCTTCAGACGGTCTGGGACTCTCTGCCTCGTTCTAACATCAATAGTTTTCTGGGCGACCTAAATGCCCACACCGGGCGCGACAGCCATGCGTGGCCGGATGTTCTTGGCCCTTTTGGAGTAGGCTCGATCAACGACAATGGAACACGATTCCTTTCATTCGCCTCATTCAACGGTCTCAGGATAGGAAATTCGCTATTCCGCCACCCGCCTCGTCACCAATTAACCTGGAGATCTGCCAATGGACGGGAAAGTGCGTGCATCGACTATGTAGCGATTTCCTGGCGATCCCAAACCTCACTCCAAGACGTTCGAGCCATGCTTGGAGCGGATTGTGGGTCCGACTACCACCTAGTCAGAATCAAGATTCGACTAAGATTGAAGCGTCCAGCATCCAATAACAAACGGGAGCAAAAACCGAACGTAACACACTTAAGAGACCCAGCGGTCCGGGAAAAATACCAGATCACCCTAAAGAATCGTTTTGAAGCCCTTACTACATCGGAGGCAGATGAATCACAGGAGGGAGTTGATCGTCTTGCAAACGAACTTGCGAAGGCAATTACAGACAGTACCAAAGAGGTGTGTCCATCAACGAAGCGGCACGTTCAACCCTGGATATCCGAAGAGACCTTGTTTCTCATCGATAAACGTAAGAAATGCAAGTTAAAAAACCAACCGGAATATAGACGCCTCAACAAACTGGTCAGAGTTCATTTGAAGGAGGATAGAGCCGTGTATTTGGAAGATCTCGCAAAAGATATGGAAGTGGCAGCCAACCAGAACGAATTCCGAAACCTTTACTCAACCATTCGATGACTAGCCGGGAAATCTCGGCCGTTTGAGGACAACATCAAAGACAAGACCGGAAAATTCATCAGCTTCAACACAGGACGTTTGGACCGCTGGCAGGACTTCTTCTGCACCCACCTCAACCACGACGCCCCACCTGGAAAGATGGAATCGGTGGACGCCGTTGACGAGTTATCTGCTCTAGTCGATGAGTCCGAACCGTCTATGAAGGAAATACGGACAGAAATCTTTGACCTGAAGAACAACAAGGCGCGGGCATTGATGAAGTGACACCAGAACCCTTGAAATACGGCGGAGAGATCATCGTCGAAAGATTACACGCTCTGCTGAGATTGATATGGCGTTTGGAAGCGGTACCAACAGCATGGAAGAAAGCCAATCTTCAAGAAAGGCGCCAAAATGGACTGTAAGAACTATCAGGGCATCAACCTGCTCTCCATACTTGGCAAAGTATTTATGAAGATCATCCATAGAAGGGTACTCAAAAGGTGGGAGGAAGCGGCACGAGAGGAACAGGCCGGTTTTCGACCTGGAAGAAGCTGTTGCGACCAGATCTTCACGCTCCGTCAAATCCTCGAGGAAAGAATTCGGTGTGGAAAACGCACTATCATGGTGTTCATTGATTTCACCGCAGCGTTCGAAAGCGTCCATCTCTCGGCCTTGTGGAAAGCCTTGAAAGCGGAAGGATACCCGCCAAAATACATTCGGCAACTTACCAACACCTATGACGGGTCAACCAGTCAAGTTCGAATCCAAGGGGCAAACACGATGTATTTCTCAGTGAAAACGGGCGTCCGTCAGGGATGCGTACTCTCACCTAGCCTCTTCAACATCGTGTTCGATTGTGTCATGCGCAAGGTATTCCTGGGACGTAGAGGGATCACTTTTGGGGCATGGTTCGATGAACATGCCACAGATCTAATGTCCGCGGACGATAGTGCATTTCTCACTGAGGACGAAGCCGAAGCAACAGAAATTCTGCAAGAAATCGGCGATGAAGCCGCCAGATTTGGGTTAATGATCAACACCGCCAAAACTGTTGTCATGACATCAGACAACACCCAAGTGACCGTCTGCCTTAACGGAGTCTATCTTCAGCAAGTGGAGGAATTTAAATACCTGGGGTCCATAATCCGAAGCAGATCAATAGCAGCCTCCACCGACATCTCTCATCGCCTGGGACTGGCAACGTCTGCGTTCGGGTCACTTCCTTGGTGCATATGGAGAAAAAAGTCCCTCTCGGTGGTGACCAAAGTGCGTCTATACCGCACTCTCATCCTCCCAATACTCCTATATGGAGCAGAGACGTGGGTCCTCCTAGAAGCGGACCTCGAGAAGCTGGAGGTATTTCAAATGCGCTGCCTCAGACGAATACTGGGAGTAAACCTTCTGGACAGAATCCCAAACGGGAAGGTCTCAATAAATACACCTAAGAAAACCTGGATCCAGCAAGTGGAAAAAGACCTGGCGAATTATTGCATCACCTCGGCACATGCCAGAGAAAATGTCACGCGGGACCGAAAATGGTGGAAAGAAATAATTGACTTCATCTGCACGGGCAATTTTCGAGCAGCACTCACAGTCTCCTATCAACTGCGATCACGCTGATTGGATGGAAACTACGGGATCAAATTGAATTGAATTGAAACTCACATTGAAGTAAAATCTTTAAGACATTAGAATAGTAATAATATGTAGTGTTAGCACAACGGCACGTTCGAACTTTCATTCGGAATAAAAATTGGATCATTTCCGGATTGTTGTTGTTGTTGTTATTGGGTTTAACGCCATTTTTTAGCACAAGATAGGCCATACATGGCGGCCAGCATTAATTGTGGAGGAAGAATATTAAACCACTTGGAGAAGATGATCTGAAAATTATAAACCCGACCATTGGGGAAGAAACTACTGCTACTCTAGTAGCTGTACCAAATGGTTACATGAATTTCCTATGATCAAAAACTATTCAGCAAATGGGATTGATTGCGGTCAACAGCGAAATATTTATTGTTATGGTCGACAACGAAATTTCAGAGAAAAAACATTGCCGTGCAGAAAGTTGACACTCTCACTTCAAGAAGACGTGAAGAAAGAAATATATAAACGTGTCGAAAGAGAAGTTCTATTACCTGTTGCCGAACCGACTAAGTGTGTTAGTGAGACGGCTGTTGTGCGAATGCAGAATGGAAATCTGCGTATTTGCATAGATCCCAGCCACTAAATAATACGCTCATGAGAGAACACGCCAAACTTCCGACACTTGAGAACGTGTTACCAAAACTTGCTAATGCAAAAGTCTTCAGTAAACTTGATGTTCGCGAGGCATACTGGCATGTGATCAGAAATCAAGTGAACTAACTGCAATGATGACACCTTTCGGTCGTTACAGATGGGCGAGGGTTGCCATTTAGACTAAAGGTGTCGAGCGAAATCTTTCAAACAAAACTCACGGAAGCACTTGGAGTTTTGAATGGGTGTTTTCACTATATCGGATATAATTGATGCTGGATGTGTAAGTTCTGAACAAGAAGCAACATTGGACAACGAGAGAAAATTGCAAAACTTGTACAAACGATGCATCGAACGGAACATCATGTTAAATGAAGACAAGAAAGAAGTAGGATTGATTGAAAAATTTTTTCATGGGCACACAATAACTAGTGAAGGAGTCAAAGCAGACAAGACAATGGTCAGTGCAATACACGAAATGCCCACATCAACGGATATTTCTGACGTGAGGAGGGTATGTGGTATTGTGCAGTACATGGCGAAATTTCTTCCAGACATTGAAAATGAATTGGAACCGATTTGTCAACTCACACATAAAGATTCTGTATATAATTTTTCTGAAGAATGCGAGGTTGCTTTCCAGAGAATAAGGACAAGGCTGACCGAAGTACCAGTGCTGGCATATGTTTACGTAAACAAAGAAGGCTTTACTACAATTAGATAGTAGCAAAAATGGACTGGGTGCTGTCTTACTTCCGGATGGTCGACCAGTTAAATTTACGTCGATGGCACTGAAACCAAAAGAAAGAAAGTGGGCAAAAATGGAAAAGGAAGCTCTTTCGATGCTTTATAGTTTAGAACGTTTTGACCAATATATATATGGAAGTAAAGTTATAATACTTTATGCCGAGTCTATCTAGAAACTCTCGACATAGAAACTGAACGACCAAGGATTATGAACGTTATGTTCGACAGCTTTCCAGATACGAGACTACAAGAAGTAAAAAAAAAACAACTTTGGAAAAGGCTGATATGTCATTACTTATGGAACTGATTAATGAGGGCTGGCCTGAAGCTAGAGACAAAGTGTCATACTCAGCGTTACCATATTTTGATATGCGAGATGTCGTTAGTGTTCAAGATGGAATAATTGTCAAAGAAGAGGCAATTATAATTCTAAAAATCATTGACAAAAGATATGAAAATTCGTCTTCACGTTGCTCATTTAGGCCTCGATAGTATGATGAGGCAAGCTAGAGGAAAGATATTTTGGCCTGGAATGGCAGGAGACATTAAACATGTGAAGAATGCAAACCTAGAGACCAAAAAGAGCCGCTTTTACAGCACAGTGATGGAGACAGACCTTGGAATAAAGTAGGCATGGATCTGTTTGAATCAAGGGTAGACATTATCTTGTTGTGATCGACGTTTTTCAAATTTCATTGAAGTGGACTACTTAAGTATGACAAATTGTAATCAAGTTTTAACCGTACTGAAGAAACAATTCTCAAGATTTGGAATTCCGACCACAATTATATCAGATAATGGACCCCAGTTTACAGGAATGGAGTTCGCACAGTTCATTCGCAAATGAGGAATTAACCACAGAACGTCCGCTCCAAAACATCAGCAAGCAAACAGAAAGGCTGTATCTGCTGTTAAAGTCGTTAAGAACATGTTGAAGAAGACACTCATAGATGGTAGAGATCAATATGAAACCGTGTTAGAACTTAGAAACTCTCCGCGTCAGGATGCTGGACTTAGCCCGACTAAAATATTTTTTGAAAGAAACACCCGATCAGTGATCCAATCAATAAGTGATCTGAATAAGTAACCAAGAAGAATAAACAACCGATCAGCGCGAAATCACTCGATAAAGAAGTTGCATGATAACAGAGCTCGAACTCTCCGTATACTTTGAAAAACAAGGATGGACAAATATGGAAACTTTATAAAATCAAGAAAAAGACTCAGTGAACGCTCGTACATCGTGGAAAATCAGGATGAAGGAATAGACGGAATCGTGTGCACATTCGACCCACAAAGATAAAAGTATGCATCCGAGAGACTTCACTTATACGTGAACCCGAGACCATTGATGTACCGACAGATATCCACAAAAATCAAACAACTGCAGCACCAAGCGAATCAATAGCTCCTGAATGTCACCTTCAGAGAATGTTAATGATGACGTGTTGCCAAATTCAGATATAACGACAACGACTGCACCAAGAGTGCGACCCAAGAGAAACATCAGGGAACCTGCTTATCTGAAAGACTTTGAGTGCTACAAGGGAATTATTAACTCTTAATATATTGACCCAAATAAGTTAATTTTACATTGTTTTGGTTAGTGAATATGAACTGAAAATCTGGTATTCAGACGGCAAAGATTTAAAATTTAGCTCTCAAAATACACTATATGTCTGGCATATATAAGTATTTTGTATTAATCATTTAATAAAGCAGAGATAGCTAGTTCTTTAAAAAAAGGGGATGTTGAATAAAATTAAAGTAGCATAATTTGAAACAGAGCATAGTAGATTCAGTTTCTCAGTGTAGTCACATGACTGATGTATGTTTCTAGCATATAATGGAATGTGTAGCATGTACATGATGAATTAATACAAATTGTATTGCTCTGAGAACAACGACTGCTTTATATGTCTTTTAAGCAGCTGACTGGTATGTCCCTACTAGTGGACAATATATCAACAAATACAGTGTCGTTTTCAAGTATTAAAATATGTAAATTGGCCATACACATACAACGTACATGCTAATTTTGTGTGACGTCTGCTATTTACCTTAGCATTAAGCCAAGTTTCCTCGATGGGAACTGCAAAGAAACAACTGTTTCCATGTTTCTCGAACATAGGAGGGCATGTACTTTTCTTAGTCGCCGCATCTAAAACAAACAGCAAAAATTAACATCTTCTTACAATAATCTTGTATAACAGTTGGAAAGTTTCAAGTGGGAAACTTGAGTAGATATGATGTGTTTCCTCTTCTACTTCATGTTTATCTGCATTTGCTGATGTTGCTGTTGCTGCAAAAGTCGTGTTCATGTCCAAAGTAGTCATACAAATTTAACATTTGCTGAACATTGGCCTTTTACAACATGCATTAAGTATAAACAACAACACCATTTGATTTCCCTGTTAACTATGTCTGTTAACATTTACAGTCTCTTGAAATAGAAGTTTGAATATATTCAGAATCGAAGGTTACTTGTAAATGTAAAAAGAGTCAAAATTTTGCTTAAATATATTACGTCTAATAAAGTTTCAAGTTTAAACGTATTGAGGGTAGTGTGATTTCAAATTGTAAAATGCTTGTGTATTCTGTTCTATGTGGTTGCTTTATTTTTATTTTTCTTGTTATTGTTTGTTTTATAAGGTTTGCTTGTCTCTTTGTTTTGTTGTTTGACTGGCTTGTCTTATTTGGTTTGGTTTCGTTTTTTATAAGTGAGGAAGAGGGGAAAAGAAAACACCACAATATTAAGATTATGGTGGTTATTTGCGAGAAAACGCTATAGACATATCATTAGCAAAATACATGGTGTTGGGACATACGACTTAAGACAATGGTAAACTTAACGATGCTCTTTGCTATCTACCTTCAATCAGTTTACGAACATTGTCCTCTACGGATGTTTGCTTGGCCTCCAATTTCTCCTGCATTTTTGTCAACGATATCCTGTTTTCTTCCTTTAGTTCAGCAAGCGTTCTAACAACGTCTGTCAGATTTCTCTCTGCAATGCGTAGTTTAGCATCGACCGAAGAATTATGTTCCTGAAACAGAGCATAGAAGTAATGGAGGGGGATTACCGCCATAATTCTATGCATGTATTTTATAATCTTCATTGATGCATTATTGTAAATTGCTGTTTGCAAGTGCTACTTTCATAAATCTATCCATGGCTACTTTCATAAATCTATCCATGTATATTGTATTCTTCATTGATACAAACTGTATGTGGCAATGTTCAAGTGCTAATTTCCTTCTGCGTTATTGTAAATGGCTGCTTGCAAGTGCTACAGTCATAATTCCATCCATATATATTGAATTCTTCATAGATTCAAACTGTAAAGTGCTAGTTGCAAGTGCTTAGATCTACTTTCTTTCTGCGTCATTGTATCTTGCTTTTTGACAATCGCTGACTTCATTCCGTAATTTGTCGTATGGCAAATGCTATGTCAGTTATTACAAGGTTTATATTCTATTTATATAAACTTGCCATATTACAAATTACATCATTCCATCTCCGGATTTCATTTAGGTTTGGCCTTGCCTAATTTTGTCAGTATCATCTTTCGTGTCCAACTCGTGTCGCCATCTGTTGTCATAACGGGATACTACAAGACATTATGATAACAGACGGCGCTCTAAATTACCAGCTTTCTCTTTTCTTCTCTCAATGAAAATAATGGATGTTCCCCAGAGGAAGTTAGATTGCTTTACGGCACTAGTTTTTGTGCGGCAAAAACAACTTACTAGATCTACGTGTGAAATAAAAGAAGCTTGAAACTTTTTCAGGGTCGTCTTTATTTTAGGTGTAAGTAAGCAACGCATTTTTTATATAAAACCATGTGCTTTTTTGAAGCTCTAAGTGATGTATGGTACCTTAAGAAAACAAAAACGCCATTACAACAGCAGGGTGGTCTTACTGTTAGACCACAGGGGCTTGATACAAAGCAAATAAGGAGTATCCGTCTATGAATCAGGGTCTAACCTGTAACAATGTGTTATATTGTTACAGGTTAGACCCTGATTCATGGACGGATGCGCATAATTTGCGTTGTATCGAACGTCTGTGGTTAGACCAGGTCTATTTTCAACCCGTTGCCGTTGGCCATATGTACCCAAAAATGTAAGGCTAGCGGGCCATATATGCGAATTTATGCTGTAATTATAGAACTTATTTTTGTTCGTGGGTTGCACAAAAAATCCCAACTTGCCTGCAGTTGGACAAGCTGGGGAGGGGCAGGGGGGTACATGTGTTCCTGGGCGCCAAGGTACAGGGGCGCCAAAATGAGGCTTGCAACGTTACATTATAATAAGTAAACAAGGGTAATACATTGATCACAAGATCGCTGGGGCGCCAATTTTATAGTTCGTCCACGGGCGCAAAATATCATCGCTACGCCTCTGCTACAGTACATATCAGACTCCACAAAGTTTTGAGGTACTTACGCATGGGTTTCCATGTTTTCATAAATGCAAATTTTTCAATGTGAAATCTCTCATTAGTTTGGAAATATTAGTTATTTTAGAAAAGTACGGATCAGAAATGACATATAAACTCGTTCATTTCTTCACGAACTTTCATCAGATGACCCTGGGTAGTAAAGATCGTTTAGTACGTCACCCATTGTAATACACCTCACAGAAGTAAATCTTTTCCTATGATACTATTGTACATATGCTCAGGCGAAAATAACATTAAGAATAACATCAATAGCTCATAAAATATAGATTTCAGCAAACACACCCCAACCCTCTATTCATTGTTGGATACATATAATTTTCTTTGTAATGCGCCTCTGTACATCTCACTGCCTAAATAAACAGCTTGCAGGGGCAGCTGGCAGGGGAACGAGGGGAGTAACAAATCACACTAAGATGTCCCAAAACTCTTGAAAACACCCCAAGACACTTCTTATTGGTTTAAAGTTGAAATTATTTCATTTCAACAGGTAATGGTTTAATCTTAAATACTGCAAAATTGAAAATTAAAAATGCTATAATTGTGATACAATTAATGCTTGTAAGTAAATCAAACATTATGCAGTCTTGTTAGTACAATAAATTGTAGTTGATGATTTTTTTATAGGGTTCCTTGCATTTAAGTTTTTATCTAAAAGCAGATAGTTATTTTTTGGCCACTCTTTTGTTTTCCTTTTTTACTAATAATATATCTAGTTTATTGTTGCTTTATTTTTAGATGATTAGCAATCAGCAGCTTCCACTGGACCTGTTGAGGAAGGCTGCCGATTCCCTGTCTACCACAGTCCGATGTACAGCAAGTACCACAGTCAGGCGTCTCGACACCAAGACCTATTTCATATTTGCTTTGTACAGAACTGCTGGCATATTCCTAAATTAAGACTTGGAAACAGTAAAGGCAGGGAACCCGTGACATATTGGACACACAGATTTTGCTTGTTATCAAGCACATCTAAGGTATAAAGAAAACCCCAGCTCTCTGTAAATCATAGAGTCTTTCACTTCTGAACAAGTCCTTTTCGTTTATATAAAAACACAAATTCTGTATATCCCTTAATATTTTTGGCAAAAATTAAAAGCAGCCTTGTATGACACTTAACTAGGTATAAATATCCAGCGTGTATGTTTGTGTATGTGGTGTTTAGACTTTTAACATAGCTTTAAATTATTTTTAGTTATATCACTATGATGTCTGCAGTGTGGCAGTTTATAGAGATATCTAACAGTGGGGTATCATGCTGCAGACATGTAGCATCATGTCCCATCCAGTCACATGCTTACCCCAGGATGACCAGTCCTTTAACTAACCTCTTCATACTGAGCACCTAGCGAGGCAGCTGTTACTAACATCTTTTTTAGGTTATTGGTATGGCTCATCCTGGGTTCAAATTTGAAACCTCCTGCATCAGAGGCAGACGTTCTAACCAGTTTGGCCATCGCAGCAGTCCCATCTAGTTTTGTTTGGTGTTTATCAGCACAGCAACATAGGTTATTTAATGAAAAGGAAATTGGAGTAAAGTGCATACCCAAGGACACACCACAGTAGCTGACTTAGGCTGGTCCATTGGTAGGATTCAAAGCTAAACCATTTCAGTCACGAGTTCTGCATGCTTACCACTGACCCATTGTTGATACATGCAATTTTAGGTGATGGAGATACCAGGAAGAATATAGCATGATGAGATGTTATTGTTATGACCTTATTCAGTCTCAGACTCTATACATTTGTCTCTCATCCAGTGCAATAAGTCTAGTCCTAGTAGTGTACAATTCAGACTAAATGAACAACATAAGAATATCCACATTAAACAGAGACCCAGGTTATTAAATACTCTGACCTACATGACCACAATCTAAACTGTGTTCAGTATCAGATAAATAGAAATATAGAGTATATTTTTGGACACACCAAGATGAATTGTGACTGTAAACACATTAGTTTTCTTATTGCCATGCCTATATTATTTCTGTGGTAGAAACCTAATATGGTGAAACTCATATTATTTTCATGACATTGTCAGAAGGTGGTTACACAATCATATCATTAGATAAGTATCATCTGTAATGGAATGATATATAGGACAGATTTACTCACTATTGACATGTAGTAATTTTGGGACTATTTGGGGCTGGTGGGTAATAAACATCAAGGATATTGCTGTTCTCATCTTTGCTGCTGATGCCACATTGGACTTCATTTTTGGGTGGTAGTGAGGGTCTGGTATTTTTTGTATTTTCATAAACACTAACAGATTATTTTTCTTTCTTTTCTTCAGGACAGTGTTCCTAGCAGAGATGAAAAGCACCTTTATGATGCTGGTCTGAGAGATAAAAAGAAATTATTTTGTAAGGACAGTGACCTTGCATTTTTAAGAACTAAACCTAAAGAAAGCTCTCCCAAATTAAAATCTGGAGGTGGATTTGAATTGCTGAGGTCGGGCATTAGCAGCCGTGTGTTCTTAGAAAGGATTCGGATGCCAAATAGTGGTGGATAAGCCAGTGCTTACCAGGCAGATACAAGTTTTTTTCCTTCTTGATCAAGTTCCTCATCACAGAGTGGACTATATGTCTGTCTGACTTTCAAATGTAACTGGCTTAGTCTTTGTTCCACAGTTCGTTTGCAAACACACAACATATTTGCCATATCAACAAAGTTTCTGATGTACCAACTCCTTCATTTCAGACAATGATACTGAGCCATCATTAGATCTAATTTACAAAATGTTGAAATCAGAAGAGGGACAAAATTGTTAATTTCAAAAATAAATAGCACAATAAAAGAACGAATATTTTATGCAAAGGCTGAGATGTCCATGCATATACACTGCAGTCATCTAATCTGTTTGAAAGAAGATGTATGTCTTTAAAACCAGCTTTGGAAACAGTTATCCATACAGATCTACTTCCCACTTACACATAATTTGTACTGATCTTATAAAAATCATTTGCTCACAAAGATTATTTTCTGATAGTACTTGAAATGGTCTTTATTGACAGGCTTTACTATTTTAATGGAGATCACACCTGTTACAGTACCACAAACAACATGATAATACATGTATATGCCATTGTTTTTTTGGTTGATATGTACAAAGTCAATGATATATTTCACTATGAAGATCTAATATTTATTTAATTAAATAAATGGAAAGAAGAAAGAAAATAGCACAATATCCGCTGATTATCAGTGTATCTCTTTCTGGATTTGGTGGATATCCTTTTTTAGAAAGTGAATTAACAAAAGTAAATCTTAAAAGAAAAACATACTTACATATTCATATTTATTTGAAGTCATTTAAATGTCTAGACAGTTTAAAAAAATAGTAATGGTTCTGCAACTGAAAAACTATATAGGACATTGTGTTCTTATAAGGATGAACCAGACATGGCCAACCAAGAATGTCAAGTGACCAGTTGTCAAGTAACAGGTTATTTGCTACTATAGTATATTTTAATTGTAATAAGGTGCAAACCATGTAAAAGGTTAATATTAATACGAATTGCATGAGTCATTTTCCATTTTGGTAAATGTAATACTTTAATATTTTGAGGTGCATCTCCTTACAAAGTCTGTTACAATATATGACATTAGAAGAAAAAAGGTTATGGTAAAAAATGTCCAACTTGTTCCACACATTCCATTATATATGATGAAAATTGCTTATAGATAACCTCTGTTCTCTAATATGATCATACCAAGAAAAAAAACATTTCCAAAGTGTTGCACAGCAATTCATAAAATGACATCTTATGGAAAAGCCAGTGTTTCATACGTTTTTGTCATTTTAAAATCTGACCTTTATCACTGTGTTAAAACATTCAGCTTAATTTTCCCATTCTCAATTCCTCTATCCATTTATTAGCTTTGTATTAATGCAGATTTTAGTGTATTGTGTTGAACTATATTTCTAATGAACTATGGAAATTGAACTGTGGAAATTTAAATGAATTATACATTTTTCAGGAATTACATCAGCACTGATTGTAATTTACTGTGCTTATTTGGTGCGATATGCAACAGCAACACAAGTAGGTTATTTATTGCCAAGGTAATTGGAGTAAAGTGCCTTTTCTAAGGATACAATGTGGTAGCTGACCTAGGCTAGTCCAATGGTAGGATTAGAACCTGCACCCTTTTTAATTGTGAGTTGGCATGATAACTAAACTGTGGCTCCTACCGTACTCGGCTGCCATTCCAAAAGTATTACATGGGTAATGTATTAAATACAGCGTTAGAATGAGAACACTTGATAAAACTTTGGTTTTGCATCCTAAAGACATAAATAAGTATGCAAAAGTTTGCTTCATATAACATATCTAATAAGTAAAATATATGAATAGAAAAGTGGGACAGAAGTAGACTTGTGTTGTTAAATAATCTTCATGCACACAACACAAACTTTTGTCCTGTACTGTGCAGTGCAATGACCTAATTTAAACTAATGCAAATAATGACTTAATTAAAGCTAACATCCCAGTACTTAACATTTTGAACAGCACCTTAATAATTTACTCTTAAGATTCCACTCCTTTTAACAACCATAGCAGACACATTCAGGGATGAGAACTGAGAAGATGGAAAAAACAATCTTAACTCTTTCGGCCCGATGCCGTCTGTGCTCGTAATCTAGTTTCTGCACTCACCGGCCGATACCGTCCTGACTCGCAGTTTTTTGACTGCATTCATTGGCCGGTACCGTGCATACTCTTACCGAATGTGTGGTCGAGAGAAAGTATCTGATTGGTTACAAATCGGGCTTTTCCAAGCATCAGACCCAATTGTAACCAATCAGAAATGAATTTACTTTCGTTTGGGCAAACTTTAAATGTTCGGAAACAAAGGATTACTACTTAAGATCCGTTTGAATACACGTGTATTTTCTTCTTAAAAAATCGTAAAATGATGGCGGAAGTACGAGTGATTTTTAATGTCGGTGAGGGCGAAAATGAGGTGTTTCTCGGGTTTGATCTCGAAAATATTGAATAAGTAGAGGAAAGATATGTCCGACAGTTGGATAATTTGCGAAGAAGAAGAGGATGTTGAAAGAGTTTCTGCCGATCTAGCAGATTGGAGTGATCGTCTTCTGCCTGTCCAAAATCAATGATTTTAGTGGAATGAATCCTGGACCTACAATAAACATTGACAAATTGACAAGGAAAAAAGAGAAATCTATATTTTTTCACTTATTATTATTTCCAGAGAAAATGTACACGGACATCGCAAACGAAACCAATCCATATGCCTAAAAATGCATATTGTATTATTGGTATCACCAAACGAAACGTGGTATCCAACCTGCAAAATGTGTTATTGAACAGAGTTTTATCTGAACCAAAAACTGGATGTGAACAATGCCAAGTAAATGTATGTACAAATTGTTTCAAACCTTATCACATATTAAATTTTCCTGGTTTATTTTAATGGAATTAAGTGATGATGATGTTATATTCCTAACAATGTTGTACATAATTTTATAAAAAGTGTATAAATAAATTGTAAAAGACTTGAACAAATAGAAAGAAAAATACATCACTGTGCAGACAAATTCATTTGGATTAATTGGTGAAAATTTCAATGATTAATATTAGATACAAGAAGAGAAATTAAAGTAAGTGTGAAGGCATATGCATGATTTTTAGCAGCAGAGGGGGCGAATCCGACAACTTTTAGAAGCGTCCATTTTCGCAAACCATGGATTCCTCCCAATCGTAAAAAAGCGTCCATTTGGCAAACCAAGGCTTCCAACAAAATCGTAAAAAAATGTTTTGTTTGGGGACGCAAAGTCGTTGTCGCACCCCCTCTGCTGCTATGGGGGTAAAAAATCTTTTTTACGACTTCAACCGAATATTTTATCAAGTCCGACATGATATCTTGATCTAGCATCATGCACATTTATCGTTACAAATCCATGTGGAATTGACTGAGCGTGACTAAAGAAATTTCTAAAGAGATTATAATCCATATCACCGCCGCACCAAGTTTGCCATATATTTCGTAGCGTATGTTTGTCAACTCCCTTGAATACAGCAATAATATTGCAGATATTTCTGATCACTTTTGGTATTGGAGTGTATCGTTGAGTGACATATATCACATCGGTATTTTACTATGCCTACCTCTGGAAAATATCCTAGCAGGATTCTTTTGATTGTCTAATATGACATCATCATATACGACTAAATTGTTAATACTTCCATCAATATCATCATTGCTCGGTGCTTCCTTGATATCGGTTATAAACTCAATAATATCCTCATAGATTTCCGATTTTGCTTTCTCGTTAAAATCCTTGAACACCTCGTAACATTGCTGATCGTCTACACTCGGGGCTACAAAATACAACTTGTCCCATTTCATCCATATTGTTATCAAATTAAGTAGCAGTTGTGTCTTGCCACTTCCAGATGGTCCGATTATAATCATGCGAATAGAATTCGGTAGCGCTGCATGATGCTTGACTGGTTCTCGTGTTTTTGTCGCCGAAAAATCAATTACATTCATGTTATTATAAATAAATTATGGATCTATATTGTGTGAAATGTAAGAAGCGTACTGGCACAGATGACTTAACGACGATTACAACTAAAAATAACTGATCAGTACTTGCTGGTAAAACAATTTAGATTTTCTATGAAATCTGCAGATGATTTTTTTAAAAAAAAAGCGAGGAGGTGATATTGCAGCCAAGTTAGTAAAACTCCCAGGAACACCATGGGCGAAGTATCTAGGAGAAAAATACCTTCCAGGATATAGTTATTGTAGACCCGGGATCAGACTCGATGATCAAAACAAACCCCGACCCGGTGAAAACCCAATAAACGCCATTGATAAGGCGTGTCATGCTCATGATATTGCTTATAAAGGTAGCAATCTGCAAAATAGACATATCGCAGATGTAAAATTAATTCATGCGTTGAATTCTCTCACTGATAACTCCTTGAAAGATAAATTGGCTTGATGGTTGATAAAATCGGCGATGAAAAGTAAATTGATGTTGGGTGTTGGTAATTAATAACATCATGGAATCTATTTATTATTCCCCAAGAGGATACTGGAGGGGTAAATCAGCAATCAGTAAACTCGCTAGCGCCGCAAGGGTGAAAAATACCACTGCAGCGGATTGGTTATCCAAACAGGCGATATGGCAAATTTATCTACCACCACCTAAACAAATTAACTACTCGCATTTTGATATCAGCGTCCCTAATGAAGTTCATCAGGCTGATATATTATTTCTGCCGCATGATGGTTTTTACAAGTATGCGCTAACCGTAGTTGATGTTGCGAGTAGATACAAACAAGCAAAAACCTCTAAAGACAAAATCATCAACTGAAGTGACTTCTGCGTTTGAACGGATTTATCGAAGGGGTCCTCTGCATTGGGCAAATCTATTACAAGTTGATCATGGCAAGGAATTTCAGGGTGCAGTGTTATCAACAATGAAGCATCATAATGTTACCATCAGACGAGGACATACTGCACTACATCGCGATCAGGCAATTGTTGAACGATTAAATCGTACACTTGCTGAGCGGTTATTTGGATATCAATACGCGAAGGAATTATTCATGATAAACGATCTCGTGAATTGGTCAAGAGATTACCAGGCGTAATTACCGCGCTGAATAATGAGATTACTCGAAAAATTAATATGAAACCTAACAATGCGATTAAAAAAAGTATATACCCGTAAAACCACAAAATGATTTTTCAAAACAACCAATACTCGGCAATGTCACTGTTAGATATTTATATGAACTAGGAGATCTCGAAGGTGGCAAAAAAAAGAGCTACTGATCCTATTGGAGTGTTACTGCACATAAAATATCTAGCATAACACGATCCACGGGTAGACCGCCAGTCTATAGGTTGGATTCAACTGCTCCTCAGCGAGGATTACTCGTGAACTACAAGTGATACCCGAGGATACTCAATTACCGCCGCGTGGTCTTAACTAGCACCTCTGCGTCTGTTGCACAAAAGACAAGTCAGCATCACATTATCTCTGGTATGACCAATACTGCTATTCTTTCTGTCTACGATAAATTGGCAGGGATCTTTATCCGACCAACACCAACTCATTATACAATTGCAACTCGCGCAGTGATTATTTTGTATTTGTTTCAGAGTGATTATAAATTCGGCATCAATGTCAAATTTTCTGTTATTTATTTATCCTGCTGTTTATAACCAGATAGTTTTTTATGATTATATCATCGCTGACAATGTCACTTATTGTAGTGTCATTATAATCTAACACAACTCTTCGAAGTTGATTTATTCTTCGTACTCTGGACACCGCAAGATAAACTAAATTTGACCACTCGATGTAATTATCTATGATCCAAACAATTGTATCGGATATAGTCAACCCTATCGTCGCTGTGTATCCTAACTTCGATGGGGATTTATAAGCGCAAAATGCATTATCGACGACATTGATATTAACTAACACAATATCATTTAACACGAGAATCTGCTTCTCTGTCCCTGACTTGTCAGGCTTGGAATATCAACTTCGATATTTTGTCTTCGTGTATCCTTGGGTCTATAACACAGCGGCACTGGAAGTGTTGAAATTTTTTCTTTGTGTGTATTAAATAACTTCATCTGAAGTGTGTCTCTGGCTATCTTTCTACTTGCTACTATTAAATCGTTTGGTCTCCACGCTTCCTGGAAATCATTTAATGGGGTTTCTGAAATGATTTCACGCGCTATTTCACATCGGATTCTATCCGGTTGTAATCTGATTAGTTTCTTGAACTCGTGTAATTGTTCATGAAGTGCTCTATGATCAGTACTATTTTCTTCATAAAAGTCTACAAAATTCTTTAGCCAATCAGGTGGAGACAAACCTACAAATGGTGGTGGTTCACCATGATCGCCGCACATTATCACTTTTGTAATCGCTAGCAATAACCACTCGAGAAACCTTTATAATACATCTAACGACACCGTGCATATCTCATCCCAAATAATGATTTCAGGAATATATTTTTCGCCCATTCGATCAGGAGTCCATTCGTCACCTTTCCATCAAAAGAAACTATGATAAGTGCAAGCATTAATTCCTCGTTGTTTTATCTCTATTGCAAGTCTATGTGTTGGTGTTAGAGCAATCATGTTTGATTTCCCTCGAAATATTTCGATCCCACGAGTTGTCCTCCCTGACCCACCACAGCCGTTTAAGTAACTGGTTTTATATCTACATATTGGATCGGAACACGACGGTGCATTAGCTAGTTCTGATATCTGATTACTTTTCAAGTAATTGTTTTCAATTGTAACATCTGCTGATTTGGAATAATCACGCAGTATTTCCTTTTTAATTCTCCATGATGCCCAACTCTCGTCTGAATTAGTGAATTCAGCCACTGCTTCTTTATGTTTTACGTCTATATAAAATGAATCAGTGGCTACTCTAACCGCGGATTCAGGAAATCTATCATCGAAAATAAATTAATAGAAGTAAGTAACAATTGTACCTAATTTGGTTCCATCGGACAAGAAAAAGTTTTTACGATCGACGTATATACCCCTAGATGTTACATCTGCGATTATAAAGTCGTATTCAGCATCATCTATAATCAACCGCGAAGAATATCGTTTGTTGTCGTATTTTCCACCTTGTGTGAATTTACCAATTATTCTTCTACCAAAATCTTTTGCGTGTTTATTTCTAACTTCAAAGATTTCTTTGGACGATATATTCTTCGTCGAGATCGGGGAATTGTCATTTGTTTTCGATGATTATACTATGTGGACTATCGGGTTGTGGTAACCAGACTTCAGTCTGCGCTCGATATGATATAATTGCTTCATTGACAATCAGCGATATCAGCATTTTTGAATCAATCATATACAGTAATAACACTATTGGCATCCAGTGTTTTTCAGAGATGTGTCTACCAAACCAAACATAACAACACGGATGAAGTCCTTTAGCCAGTTCAAATGATACCACACAAACGAATCCGGTTAAATCAAAATCGGACAGTGGTCCATTATTAGCAACACGAGTCATCTCGTGTGTGGGATGTCCAAATCTTTTGAAGTACTCAGAGCACTCTCCGTACCCAAGAAAACTCCCTGGATAACACGCAATCATATCAACCGAAAAAATATTGTTGGTTTCCATAGATTTCTCGTTCTCGTGAAATGAGTTGCAACTGATGGAATTGTAAAACAGTTTGTTAATAATTGTTCGTCGTAATCCGTTGAAAAACCACTAGCTAGTTTTTTTCATCTCGTTGTGGAGGGCTTCAGTATGGTATAATTCGCCATTGGGTCTTACAAATTGATCGAATTTAGCCTCTTCGTCTTCAAAACTGTGAAAAAACAACACTGACACAGGATCTTTTTTTACTTAACTCGTAAATAAAATCAAATAAATTTCCCACAGAGTGTTCTCCGGAAAACTCCACGGGTATATATTTCATGGTTCTATTCCGCTGAAATATTGTTACCGCAGGTGTCAATGCATGTTCATTATGGTCAATAATTTTGATTGGAGCTCCATTTAATTTATATTTTGATTCGTGTAATACCTCTCCTGTTATCGTCATTACGGTTATTGGGAATCTTAATGATGTTTCTAATTTGGTTTTATCTTGAATTGTTGTGCCGTTCTCCTTCACTGTTAATCTCCACTCGTTTTTTGTGTGTGTCTTAGATCCGTCAATTTGTTTCCACTCAACGCATTTGTGAAGTGTTCTATTATTCGTTCTGCTACACAATTTGTTCTTGACGAAGTCAACGGTGACAGTTTCATTGGTTTTAGTTTTGCAATAATCGGATTATCATTTATCGGATAGATTCCATAAACAACCGCTGTTACAGGATAGGATCTCTCGTAATACGGTTTGTCAATTCCAGTCAGAATTCCTGGTTTGGAATCTTGACTCACAGTGACGGTCCCTTTTATTTTTCAGGATGGGGTCAAATTTGTCGCGTATAATCCAATTTCCCGTTTCTGAGCGGATAATGAATTTCACTCTAAAAAATACTTTTTCTTGTCAAGATGTGAGATTATCACTGCTGCTCTTTCGTCGTTCATGATAGCATCAACACTACTATCAATTCGAAATGTTGAACAACAGTGAGATGCTCTATCGCGCTTGAATTCATTAAAACAATCACGGATTTTAACCAACATGCTTCTATCACTTATTAGACTCTTTGGTACATCAGTGGAGACTCTATCGAGATTGAATTCAACATTTTTCCAAGGTGTAATTTTCGATAATCTCTCGAACTCCTCCATATTATAATTAAAACAAGTATTTAAATAAAGAATTTATTATATAATGAATCATTGCAAATGGCTTATGATAGGATCAGTAACCGCTTGTAACAAATCATGTATAAATGAATTCTGTGGATATCATTTACAAAGTGTACGTCGTGGGAGTTTTGGGCCCTTACCTTGCATACGATGTGGGGTAGGTATGCGTGGTAAGTCGCAGTTATGTCTGAATTGCGGTGGTAAGCGATACAGAGAGCTAAAGCGCTATTATGATCAAGGATTCCATAAAAGATTCCGTCAATGATTCTGACTCTGCCCCAGACAAAATCATAAGAACACATCAAGACTATATTGAAAGATTCCCAAGTAATAATTAAACCAAATAATTAATTAAACAAATAATATTATAGTATATAAATGAACCAAGAATTTCAACCACATCCCGTGATTACCAATTATGAAGCATCTCGTGACGGTATTGTCAGACACCGAAGACTGAAGAACCCAGTTGATACTGTGAGTAATCAAGGATATCTTATATTTGGTGTTGGAAAGAAAAATATCTTGATCACAGATTGGTGTACGAGGTATTTAATGGATTGATCAAGGATGGTTTTGTTATTGATCACGTAAATGGTATAAAAACCGATAATTCTTTAGATAATTAACGAGCTATCACACAAAGTCAGAATACCAAATGGGGAGGGACTGGGAAAAAAATGAAAATGCAAAACTAATAAAATCATTTAATACAGAAAATAACGAGGAAAGAGTATTTCAATCAATGACTGAAGGCGGAAAATATTTCGATATTTGTGAATCCTCAGTACGAAGAGTAGCAGTGAATATAACTAGATCGGATTTTTCTAAAAAAAAAAAAAAAAAAAAATAGAATTCAATTTACATACACCTGAATTCTGTTTTGTAACAAGAAGGGGAATAACTCGTGTGGGCGTGTATGTGGAGTTTGAGAAAACGATAACTTTTGTTGTAGTCACGTATCTCAATAGGATAATGGCTTTATTTTGTTGGTTTAATATTTCACCAGGTAGAAGTTTTCAACATAAGGCAATCTCTTGTCATCATTATATCAATTTGACCGCAACTAGATGGCATCTTTGACCCCCCCAAACTGATAAGATGTAACAAAACGGCACTACCCGATTTCCTCCCTAACATGGAAAAAAACCCACAACAACAACAATAACGGATTTGTCGAAAATAATAAAGTGTATACAAAAATTGGAAAATATGCCACGGCATACAGAATAACTGTGATAAAACCCTTCACATGATACACATATATCGTATTCAAAATCATGGATTTATAGATTACGGACACTAGTGTATTGTATACACAGATGGAATCTCGTCCTGGGCCCATCGTTCGAATCTCGTGGTAGACATTATTGTCGACGGTACCGATTTGGAAGGTTTTTCTATATATAATTGGGGGCTTTAAGCCATTCGAAATTCAAACCGTAAAACAACCAAACCACACACACCGTCACAAGGAGTGAATGTGTTTTCTCATTCAACCCGGGGTGATTTTGTGGGGGGTATGGTGTTTTCAGTTTGAATGTAGAAGTGCTCCCGTCATACCATCATACCATTGTCACCCTATAATCCATTGTTATTTTTGATGTATCATTCATTGTAAATCCCATAACCATGTCATTGTATATATGTGTGCCTTACAAACTCGCCATAACACTTGAGTTGGGGGTTGAAAAAGGCTGTGCTGTCCTATATTCAAATATGTATATATGTGTGCCTTACAAACTCGCCATAACACTCGAATTGGGGGTTGAAAAAGGCTGTGCTGTCCAATATATCAAATATGTATATATGTATATATGTAACTGTGACGTCCATTAAGCATATATTCGTGGAGTTCTAATCCGCTATTTGGCGAGTTAGATTTCCTCGTATAGACTATGTTTCGTGGTACCTCTGGGCCCAGTCAGATGTGAATAACACCTGAGGGGTTCCAAATGGGGATGTGTTGTCTTATATATGTAACTGATGTGAATAACACATGAGGGATTCCAAATGGGGTTTCTCATATATATCTCTAGGCGCAATAAGATGTGAATACATCTTAATGCGAACGGAGTTCATCATCATATATAACTTGCATAATATCTCTATGCGTAATAAGATGTGAATACACCTTAATGCGAACGGAGTTCATTCAAAAAACAGGTCAAAATTGACCCCAATTTTTTGGTTTTTGAAAATAAAATATATTAGAAATATAATATATTATATAAATGAATTCTGAAAATTTCAATGAGATTATAACTGAAATTTTAAATTTGAAAAATCAAGAAATCAAATTATCAAATAAATTGAATTGTGATTTTCTGATTTTCAAGATATTGAAGATAATGCTCGAAGTAATAAATACTTGCTGCCAAAATCGTACTTTTTTATCAAGCGAATTCAACACGTAATTTTTTACTCATTCGCATATGAAAATGACATAAACAAATTCATCCCGTTCTTCACTGTTGTCGAAAAAATAAAAAAAGAATTGGGGCAGCAATATGAAATCAAACACACAATTAATTCGAAGATGAAAACAATAAAAACGATTATCCGACAAACTGAGAATTCTCCTTTGATCGCCTCCATGGATTGACGTGTATAATACCCATACCTGTTTGTAAGTATACAATAGACAAGTATGCGCTTACTCACATAGAACGAATTTGCATAGACGATTTTTTTTGCACGTTAATTTAATCAATGGTGACTTTGTCAATGGCTTGTTACTATGCGGTAGTAATGTAGTGAATTGGGGTGGGTGAAGCAATCTACGGATTTTTCACTTACAATTTAGATCGTATATTATATTTATAATGGTAGGTGAAGCCCTAACAACTAAATTAGCACGCGAACGATTACCTTTGATTAAGAAGTTTATTCCAGTTCGTGATTCCGTTCGAAATATGCTCCAAACGAGACAGGACCTTCAAATCGACTTTACGACAGGCACTGAACAGCTATTCAAACCAGTAACCACTGCTACTAAAGATACTGTACCAATACTTGAAAAAATAGCATAGGAAACTGAGAAAACACCAGCATTGTTAATAAAAAACCCTCCTAATAAAAAAGCAATGAAAAAATAGTAGAGGACTTACGTGCGAGATTTAATTGAGTGGTTAGCAGCAATTGATTAGACTGATTAGACTGATTCAGCATGAATTCCTGCGCTTGTTGTTGCGACTTATGAAAACAGGAAAAAATGTTGAAAACAGGACAACACACGTATATTAAAAGTATAGAACATTGGGCTGATGTGTTTTACAAAATCATAACTAACACAGGTCGAATTGATACAACAAATACATCATACATTAAATATCTAGAAGCGGTGAGTACAGTGTATACTCAATATGAAGAAATAAAAACAAAAATAAAAAAACAAAGAAAAGGACAACAGCCTTCAAAGCCTTAGAGCGAAAAGGTGATGATAATGATGCAATCTGGAGGATTCCAGCAGATCCTGCAAATCAGGATGATGACCGTGGCAAGGTGAATATACCAAAACTAACACCGTGGATGCTAGTAATGACTCCATCAATCACCACCGTAGAGCAAAAACTACTATCACTTATGAGTACAGGCGGCAAATCATTACTAAGTTGGCTAACAACTACCGCGGATATCATAGATAGTACTGTCAATGGTACATTTACTTGGCAACTGGCATCTAAACAAGGTGTTTCTGCGCCGCGGCATATATTTGTTGCGTTACAGGATAAGGCGCGATTGGGTTCACAATTACGCAGCCATATGATATTTGATAAACTGGGTGTTAATGAAGTCTCGTTGAGTGTAAACGGCCAACAGGAACCAACCGAGGATATTTTACTTGATTACAGACAAAACCAAATAGCACGCGTGTATCATCGTTTGCTATCATTTATGGGACGCGATAATAATGTAAATACCGGTCTGCAAATATCGCAATGGGATTTTAAAAACTATATCCCATCTACTACTTTTCATTGGAACATCTTGACTTAACCAGACAATCCGTCGTTGATATATACTTTCGAGCTCGTGTAACCGCTCTTCCTGCTCATTCTGGTTTACAGAGCAGTTGCTGTAATTTTCACTGACAAATCAATGCTAATCGAAGGTGTTGGTGGACGAATGAAAGTAGTTGATGCACCAGTGGAAAATATGTAATATGTAGCAATTAGATTAATCTGTTATTAATTTAATGTCATACAGTGTTGTTAGTGTTACGTTGACTCCTGGTCAAATTAAAAAATTGCAATCGGAATCAGCTAAAACATGTGGAACTACCATATCGCTGAAGCACAATCAGATGTCTGGTGGTCAGAATAAACTGTCATTGACAGCTCGTCAGATAAAACACTTCATTGATGCCATCAAAGATAAAATGGTGTTCAGAACACTCTCTCTGCAGCTGCGATTAAGAACATGATAAAATCAGGTGGTATATTCCCACTTTTCCTGCGTTATCAGCATTAATTTCAGCAGCGGCCCCAGCGGTAGCAAAACCGCCTCGCAAGGAGCCTTTGGTACAGCGGCAGGGATGGCACTAAAGAAAGCTACCGGACAGGGATACAAAAAAAGAAACAACCATGAAAGGGTCTAAGACTACCAGGAACTCCGTATTCATAATACAGCGGAAACGGCCTGAGACTAGGAACAGTTTATTAACAACAATAGTTCCGATGTCAAATTTTGATTTATGCGAAGCTGCTAAAAAACTAGCGATAAAAAACTTTAGATGTGTTTTTCTTTTATGGGAGATCAATTACCACAACAACCAAACAGCGTTGAAACAGGTATTATTAATCTCGAAAACAGCACCGGACCTGGAACTCACTGGGTTGCATACGCGATTGATCCGCGTGCAATTGTTTATTTCAATTCATTTGGGTTTCGCCGCCTAAAGAATTTACGCGTTATATAAACCACTCAAAAAGCTCCTATCTGGTATTCTACGCTACCAACACAGAAAATGAATGACCCACCAATATGCGGCATAGAAGTATTAAATGTCCTCAACGCTATTTCATCATCGGGAAACCCACCCCATTAAACCGTACACGAATATACGAGTAATCGCTTTTTGGAGATAAATTATATAAAATAACACGATTGATATTTGGGGGAGATCTCTATCAAGGTTGAAAAAAACCTACTGCGGAAATATCTGCAACCGGTGATGTAAAAAATAATCGAAGATGAAATATCCGATATGTTGAACTTAACAAGTGTTGATCCAAATGAAATCGTTGTATTTCAAGATCGTCAGGGTAAATTGAAAACGAGTAATGTTTCTCTTGATGATATTGTGACAAAACAACGCAACGCAGTAGAAGATACTATCGCGTTGTTTTCCGATCAGGGTAAACTCAAACCCGGTGTTCTCATTTCAACAATCACAGATAAAATATTAACACTCGATAAAACAGCGAATTCATTGAAATCACTCAATGATAACTATGACGATCATATAACTACATTTAATAAATTTACTAGTTTACAAAAAAGTATAGTTGACAATATTGACAAACCCATGTTAAATTGTTTTGGAAATCCACCGGTGACCACACCGAAGCTAACAGAGATAAAAACAGCTATGTTAGAACTAGCATCATTATAATCTAGGTATGCAGATCATGTCGATACGTTTATAACTTTTCGTAAAAATCTCATTGAGAAATTCTTTATTACCACATTTGATAAAATTGAAATAAAACTACCAGAACTTAAAAAACCATCGATGATCTTAAAGCAACCAGCAATGAAATACCCTCGATTAATCGGCGAATAGAAGCTATCAACGCAATATTAAAACGACCAGCGATGTCATCAGACATGATCTGCCGAGGATGATACAAGTACTTAAACAAGTAAAAATTCCTCATGAGAAAAATATAAACTCGGTATATACGATCCAACACGGATCATTTGCGTGGACACCTACAAACAGCAAATTAGATATCACCGCGACCGTCAAGGGTATTTATCGATTAACACTAATATAAACGACGTAATTTAATATTTCATCAACGAGTTCATCTGGGGTCAACAATATGATATCAACGATCATCGACAAGGAAACAACTGAACGATTCACGATAACAACGACTGATAATAATTTCGCTAGTGTTTCATTAACATGGTATGTGGAATTTGTAGCGGATTTAAGTAAACAACTAAATTGAAATATATTTTAATAAATAAAATGTCATCACAGCAGTATCGCTATGATCAGGTCAGAGAATTTCAAGCTAAACTCAAAACCCTCACTGAGGAGTATCAAGTAAAAATAAAAAAAATACCGACGAAGAATCACCGCAGTTGATGGTACTGTGTACTCGATATCAGGTGTAATCACCGGAGCTGGTATTATACTCTCCTCGGTGACAATGGTTGCCCCAATAGCTGTTCCAATTTGTATATCAACGGCGACAACAATCGATGGAATTATTTCGATTATAACAAAAAAAAATCATCATGCAGCCAGCGCAAACTACAAGATTACGTAGTTAAATTCCATGTTGTGTCAACCGCGTACTCACAATTATCCTGGATGATATCGTCATCACTCGATGACACATTAATATCCGATAGTGAGTTTTCAGCGATGGTACGTGTTTATGATTCCGCGATGTCAAAATTAGAAAAATAACACGAATATAATAACAATGGCAACATCGTAAGAACTACTTCAACGAATAGCAGAAAATACCACACCGGTGAAAACCAGCATGATCTCAATAACATCAACCAATCCTGAATTCAGTGTGAATTTCCTTCTGTGATTCCCGTGAAGGAGATAGCACTAGGAAAATTACGAATGTATCACAGTTGGCCGAATATTAGATCAACAACCGAATAATTCTCTGGTGTTTGCGAGTAAAAATAAACCCGTTGGTACTCCAGACTGGAACGTTGTTTCGCTACCATCTGGGTCATACCAAATTTAACAGATCAATAATGAATTACAACGCAGAAAAAAATCCATTACTGGAAAAAAATCGAAAATCGCTATAACGGTTCATGAGCCGAGGTTATCATCTGCCATTGAGATAAACTGGCGGCACAATAAAAAAAAGTGGAGAACAATTTGTTGGTCTAGTCCAAAATTAGTCCGAGTTTCCTCTGACCCTTGCCACCACATTTTTTTTTTATAGTTGGACATTATGTTGGGGTACACCCAAAATCAACGTCTACAACAATTTAGGCCATATAATAATACTCAACATATTTATTCTGAGAACGATCGGAGATGTCTCAGCAACTTGGAGTTCATGCAGGTATGACAATATGTAATATCTTTTAAATTTTGTCTGTATGCTGTTATACCCTATCAGCCTATGATACCGGTTGCGGTAAGTTACTTTTTTTTTGGGGGGGGGGCACCAGGCAGCTGCCCCTCCCCTATTAGAAAACTAAGAAAAAGTGTGTTATGTGTGAGTGTATTCCCCCTGATGTGTTGTATTGTGTTTTTTATAAAATAAATTCCTTTACTTTTAACCTAACCTTAATTTTTCCCATCGGGATTATATAAATAATAAGAGGATTTTTTAGTCCCTAATGTTTTTTATTGGAAGATTTCTTCCAAGTTGGGTTTAGAAATCCCATCTTGGGTCTCCTTTCTCTTTTGTTTTTTAAAGTTAACCCTGGCTAGGGGTTTCCTACATCCTGTGTATGTTATTTGTGTTGTGCTATTTGTATGTTGCTATATGTATACATGTATATACAGTGTATCATGTTAGGATAGCCTCTTTCTAGATCATATTTCCCAGTTGTGTAACAGTTATAGTTATAGACCCCTAAACGGTCTTCACTTACATATTTTTGTTTTATTTTAATTTCTTTTGAATTTTGTACAAGCATGGTGTACGAAGTTTTAGATTTTATCATGGGTTATTTCCCATCCTTATTGTTTTAATGATTGCATTATCCCGTTCCATGCCTTGTATTCTTCCTTATTTATTCAATAGGTCTACTTTGATCGAGTCGGGATCGGTACATTTTTTAAATTTTATTTGTGCGTCACCCGTCTCGATCTTTTTCGTCCTGTATTTATTTATTGTATTTACACTATTCCATGCAAAAAACTGTTTATTATCCCTCTAAACGGGCTTTCTGTATAGTTCATGTGAACTATACAGAGTATATATAAGTTAAGGTCACTAGTGACTGTAAATATGAGAGGATGCTTTGGTGAGAGCACGCACTAAAAACAAACTTGTTCGAAAAACTATCTAGTGTGAGAGCTGTATTGTGCTTAATTCATCTCTATGTGAGTTTTTCATAGCTCTTCCACTTAGCGTTGCGCCATGTGGTTTAGCCTCGCGTTCTCCTTACTAGTACTTCTCCTCCTGAGGACCCTGTCTCCTCCATTCTATCTAATGTGCTGCTCTATAATTATCACCTGACCACATGCTCTCATATTCCTAACTATGAAATCTGTTATATCATTTAATAGTTTTGTTGTAAAAATTCCATCCGGGTATAATATTTGTTTGCTGTTATACAGCTGTTTTTCCTTAATTTATAATATAATTCCTACTCTTTCCGGTCTGTTGATTGTGCATTGGGTCATTGTGTGTATTTTTGTAAAGAAATACTTTTTACACAGTGGTCATTTCGGCGACACTTTGATCATATGCCGTCGCACTGCAAACTCTTCTGTCAACCACGCATCATTCATGTATTTGAACAAAAGGCTTTTCATTTTTAAAGATCGTAGTCTGACCCAGTTTCCCCAGGCCCTATCCCAATTGATATTTATGTGTTCTTGTTCTATTTTGTTTTTGTCCTTATTTATAGTGTGTTCGATAATCCATTTGTACGATGATTTGGTATCAATCTCCCATAATTCCCTAGCATCCCTATATTTATTGAAAAGTTCTTTTATGGATTTTAATTTCTTCGGCCCTTCTATTAGGTTTATAAGTTTGTTATTTCTATATATGTCGTTTCTCTGCTTCATTGAGAAACCATAATACTATATGTAGAGACCATGCCAAGCTATTTTTGGCTCTGCTTTAATTTACTTAAACCTGTTTAAAATGTTGGTGTATTTAATTAGGGTTGGATGGGGGAGGCCTAGGCCGCCTCTTTTCTCTTCCCTTTACAGTGTTTCTTTGTTGATGTAATGCATTTTAAAGCCCCATAAGTATTTAATAATTTCGTTATCTAAGGTTTTAAGCGTTGTATTTTTTTATGTCTAAGGATTTTAGTTTATAATTTAGGTGCACATACATATAGGTTTGTGCTACCTGCGCCCGTTCTAGTAATGGGGTTAGAGCCCAGAATTTTATATTTTCATTAATTTTCTCCCTGATTTCTTTGAGGTTTTGTTTTTCCTCATTTTTTCCAAAATTTACACCTAAAGATTTCACTTTGTCTTTAATTAAAGTAGGAGGAAGCCCATGTTGCTTACCTCTTCAGTCTCCTATTAATAATATTTCTGTTTTGTCGGGGTTAGTTCTAGAACCCGACACCTTGCCAAAGTTGTTAAATTCCTTTATTAATTCATTGTAGGAAATTTTATCTTGTATAAAGTTGGTGCAATCGTCAGCATGTTGTAACATTTTCACTTCCTCTTTAATATTTGGAACTTTAATTCCTTTAATCTTTTGATTTTTATTAATTTTAATGCTAAGTATTTCTATTGCTATTACGTATAATAGCATAGATAGTGGGCAGCCTTGCCTCACTGATCTTTTAATTTCAAATTTTTCCGTTTTAGCTCCGTTTACCTGTACACATGAGTTTATATTCCTGTAAAGGATTTTAGTCCAATTTTGGAATTTTTTTCCAAAACCAATTTTATTTAGTGTTTTGTATAGATAGTTTTGTTCAAGTCTGTCAAAATCTTTTTCCTGGCCTATTAATACCATAGCACTATTCTTACCATTAATATTTATGTATTATATTATAGTTCTAATATTTAGTACGTTATTTTGTATTTCCCGCCCTTTCGGGCAACTAGTTTGATTTATATTTATAATTTTGTCAAGACACTTTTTAACCCTTTCTGCCAGTACTTTACTTATAATTTTATAATCAATATTAAGGAGGGAGATGGGCCTCCAGTTTTTTTTTAAGTCTTCCCTATCCCCTTTCCCTTTGTATATAAGTGTTATCATCCCCTCCCTTATTGTGTTAGACATGTCTAAGTTCCTTAATGCGATATTATTATATAACCATTCTAGTACTGGCGACAGTTCTCCGCAATTTGTTTTATTTTATAGAATTCTGCGGAGATTCCATCTTTTCCTGGCGCTTTATTTTTTGAGAAATTCCCTATAGTCTCTATAAGATAAAATCCTCACATTTGGTTCTATGTTCTGGGGTTATTATCTCGCACTTGTCTCTCGTAGGTACGTTTCTATATCTTCGTCTTCTATGTTCTGTGAGGTATATAGGTCCTGGTAGTTATTTTGTATATGATTAAGTATTTTAGTTTTGTCTGTCGTTGTTTCCCTGCCTATTTAAAGTGATTCTAGTATCCCCCCCCCCTTCTTAACTCCTCCCTTCTATATAACCCTTCTGCATTTTTTTATAATTGTGTAAATTTCCCCGCTTTTATATTCTTTCCCTTGTTTAGTTCTCTTTTTAGGTTTTTAAGTTTTTCTTCTAGTGTTTTTTTGTGCCCTGTATTGTTATTGATTTTATATAATTTTCCAAAGCTTCTATTTCTAGTTTAATTTTTATAACCCTCATTTTGCAGTGAAAAATCGCTACTTTGTTTAAAAATCCCTTTTAATTTATCCCATTCCGAAATTATATCTAGATTTCCTTGATTTTTATATTTTTCTATTTCCCTTTTAATTTCCCTCCCAAATTCTTCATTTTCAAAAATTTTATTAAAATTATTATTTAACTTCCATTGGCCCATCCCCAATCTTTTTCTTTTATTTTTTCCCTATCTCTACAAAAGTTAGTTTATGGTCCGAAATCTTATATTCTATTATCCTGCTTTAATATTTTTATTTGTCCCTAATTGTGAGCCCCAAAATTTATCTATCCTACTTCCCTTATTCCCCTTATATTCATACGTCTATTTTGCCCTTAGTGTATTTAACTGTCTGTATATATCAATCAGGTTCTGTGATCTCATAATGTAGTCCATTGATTCTTTTAAGAGTTTGTCCGCTTTTAATAGTCCGTCCTTCCCGTCTATGTCATCCCCTACCCAGTTAAAATCTTCCCTATAATCAAATTACTCGTAGTGTAGTTTTCTAGGTATTTGCCCAACTCTTCTGTAAATTCTTGTCTTTTATATATATAGTTGCTGGTATATAAACGTTCTGAAAATGATCCCCTCCCATTTTTATATGTATTAATCTTCACTTAAAGAACGCCCCTTCCTCTACTCTCTCCCATTTACACCCTTCTTTATTTTTAATAATAGTTGCTACCCCTCCCCTTACATCCTTTCCCGTTGAGTTATTTGTTATTATTATACTGTCCATTTCACGTTAGAATTGTTCTTTGACTTCGTCAATTATTTTATTATGTGTCTCCTTTTTAAAAAGTATGTCAAAGTCTCCTATTTGTATTAGTTGGTTTGCCTTTTCCTTGTCTATTCCATTTATGTTTAGCGACAACAAACGGAAGTTGTGTTCCTCCATTATTTTGCCAGGTTGCCACTTTAGTACTATTGGTTATTGTGGTTTTTAATGACTATTGTTTTATATTAAATTCCCTACTTCTTCCCCTTTTTCTGGGGATCCTGGGTAATCTTTTCCTGTTTTAACCGTGCTATCTAAAATTTAAAAGTCACTAGTGACCTGCGAAGTATAGAGGGTATCTATAAAACCATTGTCTTTAAAGATATCCTCAGTGGCTATTCCACTTATTGTTTCTGTGTGGTCTTCCGTCATGCTCTCCCCTTCCTTTTCCTTTAGGGTTACATTTTCTTTCATCGCTACTTTCTTAGGTCTCTCTTCGCCCAGCGACTTTGATAAGACCTCTTTCTTTGCATTTTCTTCTATTTTAATCCTACTCCATTGACGACGATAGGTTTATTGTCTTACTTTTTTTGTTCCGCCTTTCCTCTTGTGGATTGGAGTGGATGATGTCAGGGGTACCAAATCCTCCAAAATGTTAAAGAATCCTCTGCTGTCCTCATTTGGCAATATCTCAAAACGGTTGCTTTTGGCAAACTGGGGTACTAAGTAAAAACTTGGGGTTTTGTACCCCGTTTTGTTGGGCGTTTATATATCAAACCATTTTTCCTTATCTTCCGGGGTTCTAATATTTTCCCGAGCTTCTTCTTCCCTTACTTGTCGTATCAGTACTTCTGCTGTCTCTCTTGCTTCCGTTTATTTATTAGTATTCATCCCTGCTGTCACATTGGCGTACGTTCTACCCCCATTTTCCGTTGGCTGACTCTTCTTACAGTCCCATGGACCATGTCCTATTTCTCCACTTGGGACACTTTCCCTCCGATTCGCAGTTCTTGTACCAAGAACCCCTTGCAGGAGAAGAAGGGATGCGTTATCTTTTTCGCGTCCACTTGTGTTACCCTGATAATTCTTGCTCCTTTGGTGATATTGTTCCACCCCCAGTAGCTGGCCATTTTTTCCCCTAGGCATTTTATTCCGAATCTGGTGTAGAGTTTGGCTTCTACCTCTTCTGTTCCTAATTGGTAAGGTAGGCCGTTTATGTGCACGTCTACTGGCCTTGGTCCAATCTCCCTTTCAAAGGGGGTGGGGGGGGTGCGGCGTGTACATGCGATTGTTTTCCTTTGACTAGGAACGATTCACATGTTAGTAGGGGTTTAGTTAAGTCCACCGGATACAGCATATATTTTTCGTGCCACGCATTTTGTAGTGCCGCTATCTTGGTCATATATACTCCCATTGCCTGAAGGGCTGCCAGTATTTCCACCTGGCGTGGGGCTGTGTCTACTACTTCCAAAATCCAGGAGTTGGCAGCCAAGTTGGTGATACGCTAATAATATGTTGTCCTCCACCACTACGTCTCTTGCCCCTGATGATAGTTTATAGGTATGTTTGGGTTGGGCCCTTCCTAACCCCGATCATGCCGGTCCCCCCCCCCCCGTATTCCTTTGTTTTATCCCTTCCATAATTGTATGGGCAAAAAGAATCCCAGTTTTAAATACTACACGTATTGTCTAACAGTGAGCAAATTACAATGAAAATGATACGATTATGTTAAAAGTGCAGTGAAAATAAATTGTAAAGGTGAGTGATAATCAAACGAAACAAAAAGAAATCTGAAACGAAAAAACCTTCTTACACAAAAAATAAAGTTAATCCTTCAACGTAATCCATGAAACAGAACGATTGAATTGTGATTTTGATACACTTCGGACAAAAACGAATAAGTCTCATCAAGCGCGTAAATATACGGTAAGTTACACATACAATATTTTTTTTAAATAGACGCCAAACAATACCGTAAAGTGGTATAACCTTGTGTCGCTCGAGTCCGGGGAGTAGTCGTTTTGTAAGAAATTGACATTTTAAAGCGCCATCTGTTGTAATATTGAGGCATTATTTTATGCCAACTTCTTGATGCTAACTTGCAACATGCTTGATGCTACATTACAACCATCATTTTACATGATGCAATTTCTCATAAAGCATGGACAATGATACTATTTTGGAGTTACGGTGTTGTAAGGCAAAATCTGTAAAATACAGAACAAAATCAACAGCTGGATAGATGTAACTGGCGAAGAAGCAAGTTTATAAATAGAATATTAACACTTGTAATAACTGGCCCAGCTTTTGCCATACGACAAACTACGAATGAATTCAGGGTTTGACAACAAAAAAACCCAGCAAGATACAGTGACGCAGAAGGAAAATAGATCTAAGCACTTGCAACTAGCACTTTACCGTTTGCATCAATGAAGAATACAATATACATGGATGGACTTATGAATGTAGCACTTGCAAGCAGCCACTTACAATAGTTCAGAAGGAAAGTAGCACTTGAACATTGCCACGTACAGTTTGCAACAATAAAGATAACAATATACATGGATAGAATTATGAAAGTAGCACTTGCAAACAGCAATTTACAATAATGCATCAAAGAAGATTACAAAATAGATGCATAAAATTATGGCGGTATTCCCCCTCCATATGGAATTACTACTTGTATAACATTTAATTGACCTTCACTGATCTCTCTTTTATTTACACATACATGAAAGAAACGTTTACCAACTCAGATATATCTGTGTTGGTATGTGTTTCGTTGGTTTTATTGTCATGTTTGTTATTGTATATTTATTTATTTATTTTTACTCTGTTGTGTCGTTTTCTTGAAGCCATTACTTAATTGTAAATTATCCAAACGTCTTCGTGTCACATCCTCGGGACAGTTTGTCCCTATATAACTCGATCAGTCTGTCGACCTACGCTTGACTCTTTTAATTTGACTTTGTTTTTGCGTTTATACAGTATACGAATGTACATGAGAATGACAGACCGAAGGAAACGGTATCAAACCAGAAAATACCAATGAATGAACATACCTTTAAAAACAGCAATATCCTATCCAAGTCATTTGTTAGCTTGACGCGTGCTCTCTTCTCGGCTCCAAAACCGTTACGGATGGACATTAAAGGCGTCTGTAAAGACAACTCAGACGATGGCAAACGAGATGACATGGAACTACCTTTCGATGCGTTCACAGAGACAGGTTCGGTATGTTTATCGTTTTGGTCGTTTATCATCTTGTTTAAGAACATTTCTTTCAGTTCGAAAACAGAAGAATTGATGCGGTTCATAATCTCAAACATCACTGTCATCTCCGTCCGGAAAATTTCAAAGTTTGCATTGACATTTCTTTCGATATTATTCAGTCGTTTCGTAAGGTGAATGTAAGGATCGTCTAATGCTGCAACAGTCCCACAGACAAGCACAACAGTGGCATACCAGCGTGTTAGATGCCCCATATTTGTTAACAACTCTGTTGGTATGGTATTTGCACATGCAGCTTCAATGGCGCTTGTACTTAATTAAGCTTTGTGCTAAAAATAAACCATGATGTCATTGACCCCGGCTGCGGCCATATTGTTTTCAGACAAAGCCGCTAGCGACGCAAAGTAACACTGATGCTGGCAGCATTTTAAAAGTTATGTTCAAACTATATATTCTTTTGGAAAAGTAGTTATTTTTTAATGTGGTGTCTACTAAGCATTGTTGCTATCGCTCATGTACAAGTGATTCGAAATACCAGAAAGATGGTGTTTGGTTCATTTGATTTGGAAACGGTTTTCCAAAGCCTGACAATGAGAGAGAAAGGCCAATGTGATTTTATCATTTTAAGGCTAGCTATCATCGTTAGAAACAGCTGTTTTTGTATTACTGTTTCTATCAGTACATTCAGAAAATAATAATGCTATTTTTAGACACTGATGTCACTGCGTGTGACGTATCAAAAAGGTAAAACGTACAAGCGTCATTCCTCTTTAAAGTAAACAAGCACTTGTCTTATCGAGTGAAGACACGTGATACCGTGGCTATAAATGCAATGCATTCATGTAAAATGTGTTTGCTCTCGGATGTATATTGCTCAGTAAGAAAACCATATGAAACAATTCTTGATATTGAAGAATTCAAACTTCAATATCGCACAAATAAATATTGATATAAGATGAAAAGTCGAATAATGAGATCATGCACTGCAGGAAATTTACAAGATGATATCCATGACAGCTTATTGCAATATATATATATATATTGCAATAGATAGATAGATAGATAGATAGATAGATAGATAGATAGATAGATAGATAGATAGATAGGTAGGTAGGTAGGTATTTACGCAGGCAGGAAGAGAGAGAGGTATATATATATATATATATATATATATATATATATATATATATATATATATATATATATATATATATATATATATATATACTTAGGTAGGTAGGTAAGTAGGTATGTAGGCATATATATATATATATATATATATATATATATATATATATATATATATATATATATATGTGTGTGTGTGTGTGTGTGTGTGTGTTTCTGATGTGAAATAATGGAAGACATGTAACAAGCTGCAATTGAATGATGATAAAACTGAGGCTATTCTGATCACAACAGACTTTCTCATTCACATCCTTTATCTCAGACAATAAATATCGGCAGCACCAACATGAAATTCTCACAGTCAGTACGAAACCTAAGTGTTGCTCTAGACAGTACTCTCACATTGCGCCAACATGTCATGAACATATGCAAGGCTGCATATCTTGAACTGAGACGCATCAGTTCCATTCGTAAACATCTTTCAGATTAATCCACTAAATCCACTAAAAAAGTTCAAAACACAGCTGCACGGATCATCTTTAGAGTACCCCGATCAGAGCACACCTCACCACTGCTCTGCACCCAAACTGGCTATCAATTCGATACAGAATCAAACACAAAATTTGTTCTCTGTGCTATGTTTCAATGACAGACTCCAGTCCAACATACCTATCCGGCCTCACTCATGTGTATACACCAGCAAGATACACACACCCTTCTTCTGACAATCGTATACTCATTGTTCCCACTGTGAAATCGAAGTCATATGGACAACGTTCTTTTGCATACCAGGGCCCGGCGATGTGGAACGAATTGCCCATTGAAGTAGACACAAAGACACAGTGGTCCCTTTTAAGAGTGCTCTTAAAACGCACCTTTTTCGACTGCAGGGACAAATTTAGAGACCTAATAATGTTTTGTATCTTAGATGTTAAATGTCTCTAACAGTTTCTAGGTATGAAACTACCATGAAGCATATATGTACACCGGCACAATCGCATTGTATGCCATACTTACTTGCAGATTTTACTTATGTTAGTACTCACGCAATCCTATAGTGAGAAGAGAAACATAAAATGCTTCAACAAAGCCGTCCATCTTGAGGAGATCGGCGTCTAGCAGGTGACAAATTAACTGAAATGCAACAAGAATAATAAGGTAGATGCAATTCAACATAAAAAGGGTCAAAAATGCAAAATTTGGTAAAGCAGCTAAAATGCAAAAAAGAAAACATAACTAAAGGCATCATGTTAAGAATTGTTTGACATGTTCCAAGAGACAAGGCAGCTATTATGTGGCAAGAAAGAAAAAAATCAGTTGAAATTAAGAAAGCGACACATCTTCGAAACCGCAAAATGTGGTCAATGAGCATGAAATAAAAAAGAAGCGAGAGAACAGCTTAAATTCAGCAAGTGAAAGCATGAAATCAGCTGAAATGTGACAAGCATGAAATCAGCTGAAATGTGACAACAAGCGACACATCGTTTGATATTCAAACCTTATAAACAAGAATGTCACAAGTGAAAAATCGTTTTAAATGCAAAAAGTGACAAGACAACTGAAATGGAATATCAAGAGACATGTAAGGTGAAGGGAAACAAACGACACTTCGGCTGAAATTCACAAGTTATAAATAAGAATGTCACAGGTGACAAGCCATTTTAAATTCAGTAGGTGATAAGACAGCTGAAAAGGAACAACAAACTACAAGTTAGAAGAAATGTGTAAAGTGAACAATCATTTTAAATGCGACAAGTCGCAAAACATCTTACAGTTTGCCGTACACTTCATTATCATGTTTCACATTTGTTGTTTTGCTATTAATGATTCAGCAACTGTTACATTTTTTTGCATAACCTCTGAATGTTTTTGCTTCAATGCTTCAGTAAGCAACACCCACAATTAGCCCCTGTAGATGATGTTGTAACATCTCATTGGAACTTTTATTTATATACATTTGTATTTCCTTTTGGATACTTCTTGGCAATACCATGTCTTTGCTTCGACTTTTAATTGACGCCTAATTAACTGCTATTCTGTTTCATCTCATCTTAAATAGTAACTAACAATTTCTTATTTAAGAGTTTATTGTAAGAATTGCTAGTACATTCTCCTTCGTAAATTCTTCAGCATTTGTCTTTTTAGTTAGTGCATCAAGTCCAGAGAAATTTGCAAATTGATGTTTGAAAATATAATTTAAATTTGATAAATTTTAAACTTACATCTAAAGCTGGTATGGTGGCAAAATCATATATGTTATATTCAATGGTCGCTGTTGCATACCTCAATATCTTGCACATGGTTTAAAATAAAGTTTCTTTTAAAAAACAGGATGAGATAGTGACCTCTGCCATTAGTAAGTTAAACAGAAGCGATGATATGGCAAGTAAGGTAAATGTTATACTTCAAAAACAAAATTGCCATGAAGCATTTAATAATAGTTAACAAGCAATATATATAAGAGGAAACAACAAGTGCAAAGAGGACGAAGTCTCCAACACAATGAGTCAACAAGCTGAAGTGTGTTACAAAAGATGTAGAAAGAAAAAGTCAACTTTGAGATTTTGTAGACATTTACAACAAACAGGAATTAAAAATTGTAATGAATATAGAACTTATCCAGAAGACAATGGTATTAGGATTAATGAATTTTTCAGATAGAAACGGAAATTTCCTTGTTTCTATAGAATGACAACCTGAAATAGAAATATCCTTTACTAATCCAAATGATAAAAGAGATGGCATACGTTCGACTTCATTAGAGAACATATACTTTGTTATTGGTTATTACAATATTTCATTGAAATGAAAGCATCACATTTCACTTCAGCATCAACAAGAATGAAGCAAAGCTTTTTTAATTTCAGATGATTTTATATATCCTTCAAACATATATAAATATTATCAAAGGAGACATGAAAGGAAATAATGACACTGAATAAATAATGTATATTTTGCGCTGGAAAAAACAATTAAACATTTCTATTTAGCTCATTTAAAATTTACACCATGTACATAACCAAGCACAACTCTAAATTGCAGTTATGGACAAAAAAGTTCTACATTTGTATCATCCGATCAGGACGAAACTGCTCCAATTGTTATCCCCACTGTTTGTTATAGTCTCTACCTGCTGAGAATGTCTTTCATACTGACTTTATTTCATGCAATGTTAATTATCATTACAAGAAATTGTAAAGAGGTAGCATATAAAGACGAACATCAGTATGTAATCTGGAGAAGAAAATGTGACTGACTTTCATGTTATGTCAATAAGATACTTATACTTTCTGAAACTTAATTTAAGACACCATAGTTGTAACGATATTATTGTGTTCATTCGGAAATAATAAATCAAGGTTCACAGAAAAATATATCAGAACTCTAAAATAATATGTATTACCCGAGGTAAGACATTTAAAATATACATGCTGATAATAAAGATAATGAAAGCTACATTATTAATATTTAAAAAAGTTAACTAAAAGCGATTACTATTAAATAACTAAACTCCATTAACGCCATGAAAACATTTGAATGAGAATCATTTTTGTAGCTATTTCAAATATTAAGTTACAGTTTGTGCAACGGAACATTACCGTCATTCCATTGCTCTGTGAAAGCGATATAGATTCTCTCTCAATCTTGTAGATAAAATAAAATGCCACACTAAGGTGCTGAAATGCACTTATTTATGGTTTTAAAACATTTTCTGTAATAATAAGCAAAAGGGTAAATATCCTAAGCTTATGTCATAAAGCTAATTGTGCTGTGAATCTGTTCATGTCATCTGTTTACCGCATAATCAATATGGTGCTGCTCAGGATTTGGTTTAATACATCTGTATAAAACGATACCAATTACACCTGTTATAAAACGATACCAATTAAACCTGTTATAAAACGATACCAATTACACCTGTTATTCGAGAAAATAACAACCCGTAATGACCATAGTTCATTTAATAATTAACTTTAATTTGCAGCATGAGCTGAACCTAATTCACTAATTAATTAATTAATAAATAGTAATCAACTGAATCTGATTTGTCAGGAAACATTTTTAAATTCAAGAAAGAGATATCACACATCATAAATTATCCTGCCTAATACGAAATATAATTAATAAAGCAGACAAAAAAAGAGATGGTATTTAAAATGTTCCATGACAAATGTTGAATAAGGACAGTCGTGCTCGTGTCTTTCTTCCTCTGACTCTCCTTATGGAATCTTTCAATTGAATTTGTTTTGAATGAATTCACGTCATCAGGGTGCTAATTTGGATTGAAGCCAATATTTGATAAATTTTGAACAAAAGTGGTATGTTTGTAATATATATATATATATATATATATATATATATATATATATATATATATATACCAGTTTTACGTGTGTTGTGGGATTTTATCCCCATGGTGGTACGGGAAGGCAGTGTTCTAATGTAAATTTCATATCAAAATTTATATATTTTAGTGCCTTATCTCATACAATAACTATGTATATGTTCAAATTCAATATGTATACTTATTTGTTAACCATATTCATGTTTTACTTAGCGGGCAGGTATATAAATCTTGTGGGCAGTATTGACCTTTGATTACTCAATACCTAGTGCTATACATAGCATTATTCCCACTAGAATGAAATGTATAAAAATTCTGCCCACATATACAGTACATTTATTGAAAGTTCAGACTACTGACGACGTGATATTTTGATACCTTAGATCCTCTATTATACATGAAGTCTGAAATATTTATTCCTCACGTGAACATAATTAGGTTAGGAATACGATGATTCTTTCAGCTTCTTGTAACTTCTTAGAAAGTGATACATAACACAAACAATATTATATGTTATCCATCTGACCTTCATGAACTTATGGGGATGACATAATTTTAATTCCGATAACAACCAAATCAAAATATATTTTAAAATCTAACAAATCAGCCATATTTGGAATATTTTTAGTCAAATTTTGTTTGTGATGGCTATTTGCAACCATTCAGCAATCAGGTAGAAAAACATTTTTACATCTCGAGATAATGCAATGGTAAAATTAAAACAAAGAATTGACGGAAATATTTATCATTACATAATCTACAAATTATTTTTGGTCTCAATGAAATACAAGTGAGATACATAATTTTGACATCTTCAAACAACCACACTATTTAATGTTTACAAATTTTCTGGAAAAGTTTAATCTGATGTATTCTAGTAAATACTTATTATTGCCACCATATCAACTACGTATATTTCAATTTAAAAAGTCGGGGTGGTGGTGGTGGTGGTGAGTGCCCGCCATGTATAGCCTATGGTGTACATAAAAATGGCATTAAACCTAACAACAATTTTTGGGAGGTGTGGGGGGTGATGGTGGGATACGCACCAGATATATGGCTGAAAAGATGCACCTTCCACCTTCCACCAACTTTGCCTCCCAAAATAAAAATTGTTTTATGTGTGTTTCTATCCCCCGTAGGTATGTATATCTGTACTTTTTATAAAAGAATTTTGCACAAAAGTTTGTTTGTGAGAATTGTGTGGGGTGTTTATGCCCCCAGTGCTATCTAAAGGGTGGGGCCCCGAGTGCCGAGTTTTCTAAAGCTCTCTCCGTTACGGATCACTGCCATCTCACCTCTGCGTGGGTTCGAGTCTCCGATTCGGCTAATGTAGTTATGTGAGAAAGCTTGCCAGTAGCTTCTCATGGGTCAGTGTTTCTTCTGGGGGGGGGGAGGGGGTGTCCCGGGTTCTTCCTCCACCAATAATACTGGCCGTCATGTATAGCCTATCATGTTCTGAATTATGGCGTTAAACTCTAGTACAACAACAACAGTCTAAAGAATAATTCTTGTGATCTAGGTTTAATTACTAGTCAGGGCCATCTACCTTTGCTTTTAATAGTGACCTTTGCCAAGGGTCTTCTATCTTGTATATGTATTATTTATATGCCATATAAGGTAAGAGTGCTATGTATTTGTGTGCAAGGACGGCACGTTCTCTCGATATATATCCCATAATCAGTCTTAACCTTCTCATTTTTAATTTTATCGCACTTGGCGATGACATGGTTTTATGTACAGTTCGTATTTATGCATAGCGAGCATTTGGGCATAATTATTAACATGTGACTTCTTATGGCCACTTCTCCCGTTAACCAAACATTGTGTAAATACTTAAAAATAAAACGTATTTTTAATAATTTAATTTGGGACCTGTGTCCCCATGTTCTCCACCAGTTTACCCGCTACTTAATTTTCTTGCTCTACTTCATCCCTTTTTCAATTATGTACCATATTTTGGTAATTCCCATAATTCTATTTTATCTCTATATTTTGCCAGTACGTATTTTATGGCTTTGATCGTTCAAGGTACTTCTAGCGTTTTAGTTAGCAGGATGTTCTTATATATGTCTGGTTTGTTTCTAATTGTAAAACTGAACCATTATATATATATATATATATATATATATATATATATATATATATATATATATATATATACATGTATATATCTATATATATATATATATATATATATATATATATATATATATATATATATATATATATACATGCATATATATATCTATATATATATATATCTATATATATATCTATCTATATATATATATATATATATATATATATATATATATATATATATCAAGAGTCTCTTCAAGGTGTTTTGGGCTTTGAATTTAAAGTCTTAATTCTATTAAGTAGAATATTTTGGAAGGAAAGGGCTAGGCAGTGTTAGTCCTCCAATTTATATGTTTCTGTTTAAAGTTTCCATTGCTACATAATGCGTTTTAAAACTCCAAAGATAAACTATAATCTCCTTGTCAAGTTTGATTAGCCTTGTATTGTCCCTATCTACCAATGTTAGTACATAATTAATGCGTGTTAGTGCCCAGAAGTTGACATTATCTTTGATTTTTCTTCGTCTCCTAATCACGCTTTTATAGTTTTTCTATGTCATTATCCTTTCCAAAATAAATTCCAAGAGCTTTGATCCTATTTTTCATTAGGTGTGATAGGAGTCCAGGGTGATTCCCTCGCCAGTGTCCTATCTTTAATAGTTCTGTTTTGTCATGAATAATTTAGGATCCGGAGATATTTCCAAAATTTTCAAAATCTTTCTCCAGATGCTTAAAAGATCGTGGATCTTTTTATAAAGTTTGTACAATCATCGGTATTTTGGAGCCTTTTAATGTATTGCCTTCAGTTGGGGATTTTTATCCCCTCTATGTTCTGGTTCTTTCTGATCTTATGACTTAAGATTTCGATTGCTATTACATATAATAGCATATACAGTGGGCACCCTTACCTCACTGATATATGTATCAAATTAGTTCGTGCACGTACCATTTACATGTCTTCTTGAAGATCTTTTGTTTTACAGGATTTCGGTTCAGCTGCGGAAATTATTTCCAAAGCCAAATTTGTCTAATATTTTATGTAGATAGCTGTGTTCAACGTTCCATCTAAGCTGCGCACGTGCGCAGCTGCTCAGGCATCACCGCGCAGCTGAATTGTCAATTTTTGCTCATACCAACGTTATATTTTGCTCGTCTTTGTAATGCTGGCGCAGTGCTCGCTGCACTGCGCGCACATCTACCATTCGCTTAGAGGGAACGTTGGCTGTGTTGTAATCTATAAAATGCTTTCTCTTGGTCGAAAGATAACATAGCACATTTATGACCTGTTTGATTTATAGTAAGGTAATGTTCTTATGTTTAACATACTGCTCATAATAGTTATCCCCTTTCCCCCACAAGTTTGATTTACATTTATATTGCTCTAATTTCTTTTTTTTTTAAAACCCTATTAGCTAAAGTTTTGTTCAGTATTTTTTAATCAATATTGAGGAGGAAGATGAGTCTCCAGATGTTTTTTTCTTACCTATCTCACTACCCTTTTATATATTATTGAGATTATTCCATCCCGCATTGATCTCGGCAACAATTCTTTTATAATAAAATGTTATCGTAGAATAACTCAAGGATCTGTGCTATCTCACTTTTTGAACTTTATTTACCATCTGAACCTTTTATAGAATTCATCGATGAGTCCATCTCTGTCTAGCGATTTATTTTTGGTTAACTGTTTAACAGTTTTTTTAATTTTATCTTTTGAGATGAAATGGTCACATATGTTTCTATGTTCTTACGATATCATCTCGAACTGTACTGTACGTCTTCTAAAAATATATTTATGGTATTCTCTTATATTTTTTGAGATGTATATAATTCTTTATAAAAGTCGAAAATACACTACATGAATTTTGTTTTCTCTATTAGTTTCTTATTTTTGTCCCATAGTTTGTTCAATATATTGTTTCTTTTTTTCCTAATCTCCTCCCTTTTGTATAGGACTTCAGCTTTTTTCATAAACAGTTCATTAAATTTTCACGATCTTTATCTGTCTTCTTTTTAATTCCACTTCTTTTATTTGACTTAAACGTTTCTTTATTTCATCCCTTCTTTCTTTTTTATTTTCTTTTCAAGCTGCTATATTCATGCCTCTTTTTACATTTTTTTCAAAATTCTTTCCTCTAAGAGTAACTCGTCGCCTTTTTATTTTATTTAAACAAATATTAATTCCTTAATAAGATTCCTATTTGTATCTATTAATTTCAAAAGGTATATCTTTATCATATTTGTAAATTCCGATTCCTCCAAAATCCTCTTATTAAATTTCCATTTTCCTGTTCCCCATTTGTTTTCCAACTTTGTATATTTATTTCTATGTTTATCAGGTTATGGTCTGAAATTTTAACGTCGGTTATTTCTGCGTTTTATACAAGTTATTTTTATAATTAGTCAGATAGAACCTGTCCCATTTACTGGCCTGTTTTCCCTTGTATTATTATGTAAACTCTGTTCTTAGCATATTCAGTTTTCAGTATATGACGATTAAGTTTTTTTTTTATAGAAGGTTTCATATCTCCTGTTTAGCAGATTTACCACTGAATGTCAGCTCCAGTGTTCTGTTTACATTATCTACCAAACAGTTGAAGTCCTCAACTATTTTTAACTTTTACATTGATTAGTTAGTTGTTTACGTACTTATTCAAGTTTTCAAAAAAAAAAGTTTTTTTTTATCTCTGAGAGGTACATATTTATAACATGATATTTTTCTACTATTATAGGAATCATTATCTTCTTGAATAATTCTCCTTCTTGATTCCTCTCTCAAACTATAGGACTCCTATTTATAATCTTTAAAATAATTATTGGTAATCACAGCTGTGTTAAGCTTCATTTCTATCCTATCTTGTTTTTCTCCTGTTAATTTATTGTGTCTCCTGTATGAAGATTATGTCATAATTAGATTCTTCTATAATTTTGTCTCCCTTATTCTTATTAAACCCATTTGTTTAATGAGGCAACTCGGAAGTTGAATCTTAAATTTCTCGTTTCATGACAGGTTGCCGCATCTCTTGAAAGGGAATCATCTACACTATATTGTTGTTATTATTTTCTTGCTTATGGTGGTTTAATTTTTTTTAGACTGCTTACATCCGTGTCCATTTGTGTGTTATCGGTTTGAGATTCTTCCCCCTCTTTCTTCATTTTACCTACTGAGGTACCTTTTTAAGCGCTCCTACTATCTCGGAAATTTGGTTCTCACCGGAAGTGAAGTCATCCTCAAATGAGGGGCTCGATCCTGATACATTTTTTTTCTTCTTTTCTTTATCTTAGGTTTGGTCATAGGTGTCGACGTTAAAGACCTTAAATCTATCAGGTCCACAATCCGAACCACGGATTGGACATTTTGAAAACCCCATACCGTTGCCATATTGTTGTGTATAAGATGGAGTTTCATTTTTTCTTTTCTATCTTGTATGTAATCGTATTGGTCTCAATTTCAAGAGGGAGCCCTGAGACATAGATGTGAGCTTGGCTTCTACCTCTCTTACATATTGATGTGCTACTACCACCCTGGTGTTAATGCCTTTAAATTTCAACTGTTGGAAGTCATGCAGCTCATCAACTGCATTTACATGTATCCCATTCACATTTAGTGTCATCAACATTTCTGTAATCTGTGATGGGTCTTTTCCCTCCAAGGAGTTTTCCTCTTCCCCCTGTGGAATGTTTAAAAAGTAAAAGGTGTTCTTTCTGAATGTCTAAGGAATGTATGTAGTGGTATCACACAAATCAATAGTTTGGAACCCCGAGGAGTGATCGGCTAAACATGTTTGATGATTGCCAATCCCTTCGATCTGGGTTTCGAAGTAAGCACTAAGCTTACTTCCACTTGGTTGAATTGTAAAAGTTCCAATCTGATCCATTCCCTTAGTTTAAGTAATATTTTTTAAGAATTGTAAAACTGAGTAGTATTCACGTTGATATTTCTGACCCTCTTCGAGGATCTAAATCTAGACTAAGTTCAAATAAAATGCAAAACTCAAAACTTGGCTAAATAAAGCTGAAAGGTTCTACCCAGTTGCAATGCCACAAACCAGGAAATGAAAAAAAAAAAAAAAAAAAGGATGTCGCACAATTGCAACTAAGTAGATTCTGAATTAAATGAATAACTCAAAAACAATCTGTGAAAGATGAAAATGTATTAACTTAATTAGTAAAGAGAAATATATGAATTATAAATACAATGATTCTCAAACGATCTCAACATACCATTGTTCCAATTACTCTATACTAACATTCACACATTGAAAATAAACCAAAACTATTGTATCTGTCAGATATACAGATTCAAGAAACCTCAGTTCCAAATAATATTATGCACTGTAAGATATTCACATAATTTCACATATAGACTAGGATTGAGATTCAAACAATCTCAAGTTTTCAAATGCGTTTCACTGTAAGCGAGATTCACAAATCTCCTGGAATACAACTAAGATTCAAAATAATATCATGTAAATAAAATTGTACCAATTGAAACAACAATTGGAACAAGCATATGCTTCTTGACCCTTGTACAGTCAGTCACACGATTGATACACCGATAAACCGCACAATTTCGCCACGTCCCTTGGGTTAGCCTACACTTGTTTCGGCCGCTCGCACCCTTCATGGATCCACCATATGTACAATCAGTCATACTTATACACACATACAGACAGCATACAGCACCCTTGTATTAGCTACGTCCACAGTCGTGGCTCCACCACATGTACATACATACGTACATATATATATATATATATATATATATATATATATATATATATATATATATATATATATATATATATATATATATATATAAATATACATATATTTATATATATATATATATATATATATATATATATATATATATATATATATATATATATATATATATATATATATATATATATATATTAACAGCTCTACGCTTCAGCAAAACTCGTCAGCTTAAACTCGTCGGCTACACTCGTTAGCTCGTTAGCCTCGTTATCTACAATAAAACCAAACTGGTAATAATAATGAGTTCTGGAAAATGCTAATAAATTAAACTCTTAATAGCAACTTGATATTCACAGTTCACAACGTTTTAAATCACTGTTGTAATAAATGAATTATTACACGATGTGAAAATACAAACTCAATAAACTTCGTATCTCAAATGAAATATAAATTTAACACTCATCCCCATGGCTATAGAATATCACGTGAAACGATCTCTACTCGACCAGATTCAAAACGACCAGTGTCGGTTATAAATTAATCTTCCTTAAATTCATAAGACAGTGAGTAATATTCAGGGTAAAATACCCGTGCATATCGTGATAATAATGTCCCTCGGCGCTAGTAATTTCCGGCGAGACATATATTGGTTCCGTCACTTATCTGGAAAAACACCTGTTCACCCTAGATAGCGTTGTACGCATGCTCATTAATAATAGTCAAATATTTCTCAAGCATAACAACCGTTATTATTTTTTTTTATTTCTGTGAAAAAGGAAACGAAAATGTGGAAAACGTATTTTGGATAGTACATGTAAAAGATTTAACTACACTCCACCACTATCAGTGTAGATAATGTATGTAAATATACAAATAATTACCAAAACACTTCACTGGGTCGCTGTGGACTTTAGCGCTCTTTGCTTTTGTATGTGACATGTCAAATGAAGACTTTACTGCTTCATTTATAACAACCGTATGGAAACATATTTTAATATCTTTTAAACCACAACGGCAATTTAAGACAAAACTTTATTTCTTGAAATGTTGTATCTGAGTAGTAGTGGTGGGGAATTGATATTCTTTCAGACTGGAGTTATTCTTTTCTTTTCTCCAACTAATATAACATAAAGCATGCTCTTGTTGTTTCAAAATGAGATTAGGATTATTTGTTAAAGCTATTTGGGACCCAGATTTTTTAAAAAATCACACCTGCCCTCATTAAAATGACCGATTCAATGCAAGATGTAGAAAATCTCTGAACCTAGTTTTAGCTGACCTTTGATTTTAGTTTCCTACTTTTATTTGAATATGAGCTTAATGATCCATCTTAGGCTTACTTGGAGCTCTTATACTTGATTTTGTTAAAAGTATGTTTCATTAATTTTTATGCAATCACTTAAATGTTTCAAAGGAGACAATCTTTAATTAATAGTCATGGTTCAAGAGTGTGGCCAGTTCAACCTTTTTCCTTTTTATACTTTCATGTAAAACAAGTAGGCAGTATATGGGATTTACATTGACAATCTGTGTGTCCATCTTCTTTGTCCATGATTTAACTCCAATACCGCTTCACTTGTTGCACTGTGGGTGGACTTGGAATTAGCATGGATTTTGCACCAATGACTTTCCATGGTTAATTGAAAACCAAAACAGTGGTTAAAAATTGTGGCTGGACTGTAATCGCAATACCTCCTCATAATTGCCATCAAGCTTGACTAAAGGATGGCTATGTGTTTCTTACCCAAGCGATGTTGTTGTGATATAGTTTCCAATCATTAATCAAAATTGCTTAAACAATTAGTTCGTCTTGCACTGTGCTCATATTGGGATGAATATATACACAAAAGCTGGGTGACTGTACTTTGCAACAAGATTGAAACATAATAGGTATGGATTAAATGAAAACACTGAACATTATGTGTGAATGAAATGTTTATGATACAAAAGTATGACAATTTATGTTAAGTGTCCAAATTATTTTTTTCATGCAATCCAGGTGATATAGGACCAACTTTACATGCCCTTCTGATAATAAAGGCGGGAATGGCAATGACTCAGTGGTTCGCATGCCCGACTTGTGACTGAAAGGGTGTGGGATTGAATCATACCATTAGATCAGCTTAGGTCACCTACTGCGGTGTATACTTCGGAAAGGCAGATTACTTTACTTGACTTGGCACCAGATAATTTACTTATGTTGCTCTGCCATAGAAGAACAGTGTCGATCCATCTCATGTCTCTTTGGTCATTGCAGCTTAACTGTATTAAGGACAACTGGGTTCAATCAAAATATGGTATTCAACAATGCAAAAAATTGAACTGAATAAGTGATTTTCAATATTAGTTATTTCAGTATAAGATGTATGATATCTGTCATCGTATAACCACATGCATTTGTATAGATACATTGACCCAATGCTGTTTAGGCAGATCAACAGGTCTTCATGAATATTTTATCACAGCACAAAAGCAGGTAAAAGTAAGTCATAATTCATGCTTCAAAACCTTGACGAGATATCCTGTGATAGTAACATGTCAGATTCACCAGTCACATTAGTCTGGTTCCCTCCTTAGTATGCACTCCACTATACTAAGTCAGGTGAGTGGAGACGCCATATTGTCACGTGATCGAAAAATGACTAGACCTAGTTAATCTAACAGCGGCACATTTATTCCTTTAATATTCTGTCTTAGTGACAAATTGTGAACTTTAATAATACTTTTGATATAATCCATAGCAGTCGTTAACTTGTGTTGAAGGTTAACCACCAAATAGGTGATTCAATAATTTTTACAAATATATTTATTAGTAGGTAAAGGTGAAGGAAAGTCATACGCACAATATTTTGGTAATATTGCATGTTTTACACAGCGTCATATGAAAAATTCATTTTCTAATTGATACTTTTTTTTACATAGAAATTGATATGAAGTGATCTATGTCAGCTTAAATATAACGAAATATTACAACAAAAATATCACCCAGCTTTCACGAGGGTCAAGGGCAACAATTATTTTCCCAATATGGCACACTTCACACTTAGTCAGCTAAAATATTCAGTTTACAATAAATTCCTTGATCAATTTGACATCGATATTGATATCTCGATTTACATGACACCTCAGACTTTGCCAACTATAAGATTCAAATAGCAACCCTATTTCACGAGGGGCTGATTGTAGCAATAGTTGGTTCAATATTGTGCATTCGTACTGCAACTTGTAATTTGTATTTAAACAAATCCATTTGAAAATACTTCTTTGATACATTTTACATCAGAATTGATTTAAGGCGACAAATAACATATTTCGTTTGCCAAATATTAAGACCAAATGCTATATATTTTATGAAGTTAGATGGAAAGGGCGTTGAGTGCGTTTAGTTGAGCCATATTCCACGAGGGGGTGAATGTGACAATATTTGGTCCAATATTGAACATTCCGACTGTATCATGTAACAAACATCCGTTGCATTCAGTCCCTTGATACTTTTCACTTTAGAATTTACGTAAGGCAACGTGTTATTTGCAGAAGCTATAAGACCAAAATACCATCCTGCTATACCAAAATAGTACCGCCTTATTCTGGTCTTCCTTTCATATCACAAATCTTAGAAAAAGTTGTTCTAACTCAACTTGTATCTCATCTGAATTCAAGCAGTCTTTTTAACAATATACAGTATGCATATCATTCTTGCCACATTACTGAAACTACTGGTGTCAAGTGCTTAGAGCTTCTAAAGATTTCGCGCTATACAAAGTCCTCATTATATTATTATTATTATTATTATTATTATTATTATTATTATTATTATTATTATTATTATTATTATCATCATCATCTCATCTATACAAGAGGTATGGGGTGACGATATTTTGTGAAATAAGTGTTTCGTAGATTACACCATCAAAAAGTAGATCTGTAAATAAAATCCTAGATCAAGTGTATATTGACACTGATGTATCATTCATGACAATCCAAATTCTGACAAACATTACACACTGTTACGAAATGCCCAATATGGCCCAATTAGACCACCATACTTTGTATTATCATCAAGTTGTCTTGTTTCGCGTGCCATAGTATTTTTTGGAAATATAATTTTTCTTTGTATCGCGCGAAGCCTTTATTGCTTGCGCAGCACGTGCGTGTTATGTATTAATGCGCACGACTATATATATCATGTAGAAATCTTGAAGGACACAGCCACTAGAGAGAAGCTCTAAATATATTTAGCTGTCGGGGCAGGTGCAATTTTCATTTAGTTTTTTTAATCAACTCTTTGCATTGTTTAAAATTAATATTCAGTTTCGTAAAACACGTTCATTGCTGTATTATGTGGTTGCGTTATTTTATCATACTTGTAATTCAATTTATTAAGAGGTTATCCCTTTGCAATATGGTAGCGAGATGATACGACTCTGATTATTAACAGGGATATGGACACATGTGCATACCCTAGTTGATTATTTTTATCTGGTCGCTACTATGACTAATTTTGAAAACATACTATGTGTGTTTTATTGTCTTAGTAAGACGTATTTTCTTTTGAATTGCATACCCTTCCTACATCATATTTCGGGCGGGTTATGTTGACACATTTGTAACTGTCATATATTTTTAATGTAGTTACAATTGAAGCAGACTATTGGGAACGTTGTTTCTTTTCCATATTCAGCTCACTGGGTATGAATAGCCGAATGAGTGTGTGAATATGAGGATGTCTGGTGCACCATTACGAGGTTAAACCACCAGTGCAGTGTCAACGTGTTGGTACAAGTCTGGAAGGTAGAGTGACCGTGCCAGAAAGCAGGCCGAGTCAACACGGAGATATCACATGTGGTGATATTGACTTTTGTGATAACAGTAGTGTTTGACTACACGTATTTTGTAATAACAGTAGTGTTTGACTACATGAATTTTGTGATAACAGTAGTGTCTGACTACATGAAGTTTGCAACATGTGTCTGACTACATGAAGTTTGCAACAAGTGTCTAACTACATGAAGTTTGCAACAAGTGTCTGACTATATGAAGTTTGTAACAAGTATTTGACTACATGAATTTGATATTGTAGACAAATTCCAATTTCCTATTTGTTTTAAATTGTTTTAAATTCATAATTATATGCCTTTGTGTTATGCTAGTGTCATTAGTGTCCTTTAATATATTTTCACTGTCACCCACGAACGTGTTTGCTATTTCTTTAAACCCTACCCAGTCTCAAAGGATGTCAGCTCGATTGCGTTACACAACACCAACCAAATTCTTGTAAAATTGGTACTATCATCTGCCTCGCTAGGCACTCAGCATTAAGTGGTTAGTGTTATTGTTAGGATTGGATTTTTAGTAAAATTAATAAGATTGCAATTTTCTTTAAATTGTATTATTAAAGTAATGTTTTATTCATTTATAGCAAAAAGTTGGCAACGTAAATCACTAGCTATACGAATGTACATTATTGTGTGGAAATAGGTTATGAAGCCAAAATCAGTCAGCTCTTAAGTCTTATCAGTAAAACATAGAACAAACTTCCGTGCTGACGTAAATACAGAATGGTTCTTATCTAATGATGGACAGTCGTCGCTACAAAATGGTTCTTGTCTAATGATGGACAGATATCGCTGCTGGCTTAATATATTAAACATGTTGCTGGTTTAGAATATTAAGGAATTATCATATTTGGATCTAACTAGTGCCAAACGAATATAGATAAACTACACATCTGAGTTGTACCTTATGTCAGATGACGTCAAATTAAGCCGGTTTTGACCGGGAGAAACTAATCCTTACCTGAAAAGAACGGACATATTTTCTCGTCGATGCCTTAAACCCTGACACAAGATGCGTATAAATAGACCGCGCATTAAAGGGTCAGGTCTATTCCTATCGACGAGGAAATAGATCTTCGACTTATCATTTCAGGTAAAACAATTGTATATGTCGTAATTTCTTTAGGAATAAGTATTTTTAATGTTGAGATTTTAATAGTAACATTGTTATGTTAGCAGCATTGTTCACTTAATACTTTTATTTATAATATATTGTAACGAAATGTTTAAATGTTCTAAAGAATTATTACTTAATTATATTTATGTAATTTTTATTGTAAGGTTGAGATTGCTACCAACTTCATGTTTTGATATAATGATTGAAATAAAGTATTCTTTAAGTAAGAAAGAATATTATCTAGCAATATATTCTAAATCAATATTCTATTTTAAAATTAGTAAAATGCATTTCTTTAAATAATTGTTACACTAATTATGGTCATTAAATTTTTATACCTTGGCTATCTTGAAATTGATTGAGACTTAACTATTTGTATAATATTCTAAAATGCAGAAGTTATACGAATAAATGAAGTTGGAAAGCTTTAAAAGGGAAAATATAATGTGTATTGCATGAACTTTTATTATAAAGTTTTTAGATGTGTTTTTAGAATGTAGTCAATATATATTTGTGTTGTTTAATTAAATAAAAGTCAGTTCTTATCGACGAGGAAATAGATCTTCGCCTTATCATTTCAGATGTAGCTGTTTTATCATCATTGTTTAAGAGAGCCTTCTTTCTTTCTTTCTTTCTTTCTTTCTCTCTCTCTCTCTCTCTCTCTCTCTCTCTCTCTCTCTCTCTCTCTCTCTCTCTCTCTCTCTCTCTCTCAAAGATGTAGCCGTATCTACACCGTTATGAGTGACTCTTTCTTTTGAGAGAGTTATTTCATAAACGTTATGGAGAAGATTCTTTGAAAAAACGACATTAGTGGACTAACATCATAAATAAGGTTTTCCGTACCAGCAAGAGTCTCATATGATTCTGTACCTGATTCCCTAGACATTCCATCATCATGTGACATCCTTTATCTAGGAACTCATCCTTTCTCTTCTTACTATCTTCCTGAGTTCCCAGAATGTGTTTATGAGATCGATCTATAGAACATTCCAGCGAAACTTCCAGCCAAACATCTCATAAAATTATGACTGGTCAACCTCTTCTGTCATTATAATGTAACTTGGTGAGACATCATGCTACATGTCCACAGTATGCTGCCCCAATGCTAGATATCACTGTAAATTATCACTATGAAGACATAGCGATATTACTTTGGGAATGGGCCCATATACTTAAGTTTGTGTGTTGCAATGTTAAAATTTCCTGCTATGCCACTAATTGATTTTTTTACATCGATACTAATATATTATTATATTCATTGTGTATTATGAGGAAAGGCACTTCATTTGCTTGAACATGATACAAATTGTATTTTTTTAAAAACTTAACTTCATGAAAATTTGATTCCAAATGTTATCATGCACGTGTAGTTTTATTTAATCATTCATATTTTCCCCAGACAACCCACTCCAGGCCCCTCGCCCCACCTGCCCCAACCGCCTTGATAAAAGAGAAAGTATTTTCGTCTTAATGTTTGGCAAGCGAACACTGTCTTCTGTCGCCTTAAATACATTTTGATGTAAAATATATCAAGGGATTGATTGCAAATGGAATATTTTACGAATTACATAATGTAGATGGCATGTTCAATACAGGACCAAATATCATCACGTTCACTCAATTATGGAATAGGGTTTGTATTTCGATCCTAATACATTGCTAAGTCTGAGGTGTAATGTACAACGATACATCAATATCAATGTCAAATTGATCAAGTAGCTTATTGCATCTAGAATATATTTGATGACATGGTGTGAATTGTGCAATATTTGTAAAGCAATCAGAACCCTCACCCCTTCATAAAAGAGGCTTGATTTTTGTGTCTTAATTTTTGGCTATATTTATGCTGACATACATCACCTCAAATAAACTTCCACGCAAAATTCATCAAAGAATCCATTGGAGAAGGAATCGTCTGAGATGACGCGGTATAAAATGTGCAATATTATCACAATACTGTGTCATTAAGAAAGACTGTTAAAGGAATAAACGTGCCACGGTTAGACCAAATAGATCTCTCCATGTGAGACTATTTGTTTTGATCATGTGACAATATGGCGTCTGTGTTCACTTAATACAGATTCGTTTCTTCTTCTGTACACGATGTTAGGGTTTAACACATCTTGAAGTGAATGATAAATCCATTAAGGGTGTCGTCACATCGGACGACATATAAGTAACGACCAGCCTCTTCTCTGATTCATTCTAAAACTTGCTTTGAGACCTGTACATAAATGCTGTCTGTAATGCATCCCTTGTGGTATCAGCTGTCTTCTTGATCTTTGGCTACTACATGGGATCTCAACATCGCCTGTCCACTGAAGTGAATATGTCGCCTGAAGGCGGTCCCTTCTCTCAACAACTCTCCTACCTTTCTGGTCATACTTGCACTCCTATCAATAATCCCCTTCCGCGTAGCTAGTTTTGTTTTCTCTAAATTCGTTGCATTCCTTTGTCAAGAGCCGAAACTCATCTTCGACAGGAATTACTGTCTGAATAACTGTCTTTATTTCTGTTTCGGAAAAAAGCATTCTTGTCGAATTTACCCTCCATAAGCAATTTTGAATATTTGTTCTTCTCCCAGATCAATACCAACGCTGCCAACCAATATGTAGCGGAATATATCCTCAGCTACAAATATTCTCGCTATATTGAGATCTTTAGGATATGGTTTTGTATTTGGAGTGAAATCCTGCTGAATCTGTCTTGGGACTGGTGCTCCAGAGTGTGAAACGTTTCTACCCAGGCGAGATGACATCTTATTCCAGGTTTCTTGTCGCCAACTGCATCACAGCGTCATTAACGGGGTGTCCTGTGATCGGCTGTCTGTCTGTACACTTTCCACCCAATGCCAAAGCCAATAATATCTCGAAGGTGCCATTAAAATTTAAATTCCAAAAAAATGATGTAAGGGAGCTGATATAATAGACGAGATCAACAATGGACAATAATCACGGTTACTCCAAATGTATTATTATATGATTAATCGACAGCGATGTTTGTGGTGAATGCCTCATGTTTTGAGTACCAAATGTTTACTGTCAAGTGTCAAAAATCGAACATGCTACATATATATGTTATGGTATCTTATTTGTTCCAGTGAGATCAAAACACTTAGTATGATAAATAAAGTAATAAGATAAATCAACAGGGTAATCAAAAGGTGTGAAAGAATGATGACACTCCGATAGCTGCATATTAAAACTGAAACATAAATGTAGTTTTGGTTATACTTGTTTTTAAATGTTCATTTCCTCATTATCATTCTGCAAAGGAAGCAAAGTATCCAAATCTAAATTATATGACTTTGCACAAAAGGACTAAAGGATATCAAACCGACTCAATCAAAGACTCTAGTGCAAATCATTGAGTATCAAAGTCCTTTAATATTTGCACAGGACGTTTTAATTAGTTACATGTCGTGATTGATTGATATTTGGGCGTTTTGGAAAATAGAATGCCTCATAAAGTAAATTGATGAAGCGCATGGTATAGATAAAGCCTTATCATACAAAACCAACAAAACCCTTTATGCATCAATCAATGTATCCAACTTTTACTAAATTTAATCAGTCAAACGTCAGTCATATTTTCACACGGGAAAAAATCACTATGGTAGCCAGAGAACTGTTTTCAAAAAGAGTCTGCATATTTATTTACTGAACCAATCAAGATTTAATTTATTTATACTATGATACTTTATTTAGTCCCTTTCAGCAATGCAATTTGTTGGTTATAGTAATTTTGAAATTAACAAGGGGAAACATCCTCCTATTCAAAATACTTGACATTTCAGTTGGAATCCCGTACAGATTATGCACAAAGGCACCCAAAAGGGTATTTACATATAAATATATGCATAGCGCTGAATTCAAAATTGTTTTAACGCGTCATAGAGGGAGATGGGTGTTATTTAAAAAAAAGTAGACGAAACGAAAAGGATGGATTTCATAGCTTTATTACCAATTTTGGTTCACAAATATGCTTTTCATTACTATTATCAATTTCAAACATACGTTAGGTGATTATTAAACTTCATTTTAGAGATTCAGGTAGAAGCGCTAAGCCACAAGCAATATAGTGCTAAAAAAACTAAACAATAAAAATGCTTGTTATCAGGTGTAAAGGTCGATTTAATTTTTGTATTATAATGTACATGTTACATTAAGTTTTCAGAAACAAATATCAAAAGATAATAGGAAATTTAAGAATATTTTTCTGAGTATTTAAAATTCACAAAGAACTATGGAAATCTAATCCATAATCCTTCAATGAAAATTTATGTTGTTCCTGTCTTTCCCATTACATGTCAAATTATAGAGAGTAGGACAGACGCAAAGCAGGAAGAGGTTATAGAGAAAATTAGATAGAATACAACATAAATTCTGAAGTAAGGTATGATCGGTGAAAAAAATTTAAGGAAGAAAAGACACCTAATGAAACAAAAAATAATGGACGAAAAATGTTGGATGTGGACAAATTATGAAAAAACAAAATGAAACAGGTGATACAAAGATGGACGAGTATATGATGAGTGCAGAAACAATTAAGAAGAATAAGATAGGCAAACAAAATTGAACGAGAGAAAGACTGGTGCAAATATAATGGAAGAAGGTAAGACAAAGGAAACATGGTGTTAGACAAGATGGACGATAATAAGACAAGTGTAAACTAGGTGGAAGAAGTAAATGTGGGAGAGGAAACAATAAGTAACAATTAGTAACACAGGTGAAGAAAGAAATGAATGAGAGTCATATTTGAGATGAAAGGACTGGTAATGCAACCATTGATGATGTAATAAAAATAGATGACGACATGATGAGAGGTTCATGAGTTACAAGAGGTTCATGTATGTGAAGTATAGACATAAAAACAAAGGCTGGAGGAGGTAAAACATGTGATGATATGATGGGGGAGTAGAAATATAGGTAAATTAAATAAATAAAAGATGGTCTAATAGGTGAGAATGTGATGGGGAAGACAGGAAAAACGGTTGAGGAAAATTCAGCAAATTTTGAAATGAGGGTACACTGGATTTTTGTTCTATTGACTCATATGCTTGTCACAATTATTGTCAGCACAAGAAAATGCCGTGCATTTGTGAAACAAATATTTGGTGTCCCCCAGCACCCATAAAAATATTTGCTGATTAGAAGGCTAATATAAGCTATGACCCCTCAAAAACGATTGTCATATGAAGATAACATAAAAGAAGTGTTTCATTTTGGTTCAGTTGTACAAATGTTGAACCTGTTTTTCTTTACTGCACGCCACTGTTTGTGGCAGCCTGCTTCCAGTGGTATATAAAATAAGATAGGAACGTAAATAAGAATCATAATCCAGCCATATAACTTATTTCTTCGGCAAATGATCAAATTTAACCATGCACACATAGTAAAATCCCCACACTTTCAATCCAGTTCTACTTGACCTTTTCCACCCGAATCCAATTGTCCCATCTCTTGACACCAGCTTTTGCTTGAAAACTTTACCTGTAAAAATGATATTAAAGAATATGCAGTGTGGCAAGTGTCATATATATATATATATATATATATATATATATATATATATATATATATATATATATATATATATATATATATATATATATATATAGTGGTCTGAAGAGGTCTCCGCTACGGATTACTGTCATCTCAACTGTCTGCGTGGGTTCGGCCAATGTTTTGTATGTGAGAAATCTTGCCAGTAACTTCTCGTACGTCGGTGGTTCTTGCTGGGATTTTCCCGGGTTCTTCATCCACAATTAGTACTGGCCAACATGTATAGCCTATCTTGTGCTGAAAAATGGCATTGAACGCCCAACTCAACAACACATGATATTCTTACAAATATGTGACATCTGTTTAAAAAATACAGATTAGATAAATGTCTTCTCATAAACTATATGATCTTTCTCAAACAATTCGCTAATACCTATACCTGTGTTACTTTCCTACTGTAAGAATATTTTGTGTTATAAGATAGACTGCACAAATGCTTATAAAATTGTTTTCAAATCACATACTACCTGCGTAGAGTAACGTAAGTCAATCTCTTCAAGGGATTTGAATAAATGTGAGTTCCAGAGTAAATTTTGTATTCTGCATTATTTAACACATAACATCCATGAATTTGAACCATCAAATTTAATATACCTTTACTAAAACACTCAAAACAATTTAATAATCAGAGCAAATTCAAATTGTTATCATCATTTTCTTTTACCAAGACTAAAAGGAATCTTGTATTTACCTCGCATGAAGGTGAGACTTGAATCAGATCCTTTCTTGCAATTGGTAGTAGCCTTTACATATATTCCTTCAGGTCTGTCTTCCAAATCTGCATCTAGAGAAGAGAAAAATCAATTATTGGCTATAAGTTATAGGTGTGGTACAGTTCAACCACAAAATGTGGTATAATTCAGCTGAAACATGTGGTGCAATTCAGCTTAAACATGTGGTACAATTCAGCTGAATCATGGTGTACAATTCAGCTGAAACATGTGGTACAATTCAACTGCAACATACTGTACAAATCAACTGAAACACGTGGTACAATTCAACTGAAACATGTCGTATAATTCAGATGAAACATGTGGTAGAATTCATCTGAAACATGTCGTATAATTCAGCTGAAACATGTGGTACAATTCAACTGATACAGTGGTACAATTCAAATGCAAGTGCAGTACAGCTATAAAGTGTCTTACAATTAAACTAAAAGGTGTTGTATAATTCAACTGAAAGTGTCATACAATTCAACTGAATCCTATAAATAATGATTAATGTTTATAAAGAGGAATTAAATAACGCAAACTGCATTTAAGACACAAGCTTATCTCAGCTGAGAAAGGAAAAAAAGTAAAATGACAATTACGTATTAAGTGAAGTCATGTCAGAGTGTGTATCAGCTAGATACTGGTAGATTATATGATATCATGTAAATCACTTGAAGCTGAAATCAGACTCACACATAAGCATTCAAATTAGGTAAGTTAATAAAACATAAGAACACAACAGTTAGTAAAAGAAGAACAATACCAACAGTTAATAAAAGACGAAATGCACAAACAATGATATTACATTTGAAACAACACCAGCAGTAAGCTGGAAAAAGACCCACCCCCCAACACTTACCATTGAGTCTCTAACACTGGCTTCTAAAAAGCCAGATATGATGTCCCACATGTATAAAACTTTGATTAAAAGTGATCCCTCTCAAAAGTTTTATTTAGCTAAGATAGATAGATAGATAGATAGATAGATAGATAGATAGATAGATAGATAGATAGATAGATAGATAGATAGATAGATAATCAATCACCAGGTTCCTCAACATCCACAAGACAAATGCATTCGCCTTTTTTTCGGCAGAATTCACTGGATATTACTACAGGATCTTCTAGTTCGGCGTGAAAACCTGTTCTAATATTCCATTCCTAGTGAATAAAAACATTAAAATCAAGATTATAATGTGCAAAAACAACTCATTATTTTTACACATGAAGTCGATTTAACTGCTGTATAATCGACCAATGGAACTTCCCTCTTATAATGGAAACTACATATTTCTGATTCAGTTATAGTATTCTTAATTATGAAATACTCGTAACAATGTTGTTAGATATGTCAAAGTTATCATCAATTGTTGATTTGCACCCAGTATTGTTTTCAATAATGTTACAATTCAGCGATATGGGGAAAAAAATGCTTTTCTATTATTATCCAAAACTTTAATTTTCTTCTTCAATACTTTTTTAAAAAATTTGAATCAGTCAGGTTCTCATCTTTTTTTCTTGTCTGATGATATTTGAGATCACGGATTTTTTTTTTTATTTTGCGCCATTAAGATTCTAATCTGAAGGAAAATAATTTTACCATAGTTAAATCTCTTTTGATTGAAACATTCAAAGCTCAACAAAACATGACATTATATGATCTAACCTCGAGCGAAATAAGTCAATATGGTGTCAGGGTAGTATCAATTGGTAACATGTGGTGAAATATACAGAGATGATTCATTTATTTATTAATTCATTGATTATTTGGCTGGTTGGTTGAGGAACTGACTGGCGTTTAACAGCCCAGCAGCATATGAAAATCGCATTAATACCAAAGGAATACGAGCAAAAGGCCTTGGCATTAAATTAGTGGAGAAATCTAATGCAAAGTTGTTTCTTTTTAAACAATAACAGAAGGCTAATGCAAATTTGTTTTTGTTTGTTTGCTTATCGATCTATAGACGACTGGAATGGGGCTTATAATACAGAACACCTACCACATCTCTGATTTCACTGTATGAAGAAAAAAAAAAAAAAACTTTTCTGAAATTCACCCAAGGTCAGAGACCTATCAGAAACTTACCAAAGGATCTGGACACATGTAAGCTTTGCATATGTATTTGTACAATTGCTTTGATGCATACTGGAAGTCGATGGCCCTTACTTTCTCCAAAACATACCTGTAAGTTAGCAGAAAAGTAAGAAGGAAAAAGTAAGAAGGAAGGTAAGAAAGTAGTCATCGAGGAGTAATCAAATATGTATAGTGTCCAAGCAAGCAATTACTTCCATAGGTGAATAAATGTATGTTAGTAAGTAACTAAGTCATTCTAAATAATCAAATCCGAAGAGAAATTAAGCAAATCACTTCTTAATCGTTTCAAACTATTCTGCATCTATATCGCGAGTAAACGTCATCTTTACCTGCATTCTAACTTTGTCAAATCAACATAATGTAATGAGTAGGAAATCCAGCCGCTAATTTTGTTTAAAACAGTTACAAATCAATTTCAGTCGTCGTAAAGCTTTCGGGGGTAAAGCGGCGTGATTGGTAGTACTAATACTAATGCCACTAATTCGTAGACGGGGTTACGACATCGCAACTAGGTGGGTGGGAGTTGTCAACATTGATGGACAATCTCATTTATTCATTAATACATACTGTTCTTTGCTACCAAACGATGACTGGTATGATTCTCGGGTATATTTTGTATTCCCAGATAAACTGATAATAAATCATTCATTTAACTCTTTCATTTCACGATGTTATTATGCCAGGAATGCATGTATAACTTTCTTAGATATTAAGCCTCGTTTCCAATTTTGGCACATTTGGAACACTCCCGTCGTTATCTCGCATAATATTTAGGGGTCGCTTACGACATCACTAATTTTGAACGCTAAAACATTTAATTTGTACTGCAAATTTTGACCACTGAGGAATATATTCGCTGTATGCACACTTAGCTAACACAATGGGTCATATAGGTATTCAATTAAAATTCCTAATTTAAGTGTAGTTTTTTTGCTATCAGTAGCAGAGTACGGTTGCCCCTGCAAGCGCTCGCTCGCAGAATTTTTCCTGTAGTTGTTACCCAGCGAACGGCAGAATTTTCCCTGCCAAGCGCAGAATTCCGCGGGAGGTATAAAAGGCTTGTCAGCGTCTCCACCAGGACCTGTTCGGGTTTCCGAGGGTCACGGTACGAGCTCCTTACGTTAGGAAAAAGTATGGGAAAATCTTTTACTATTATATTACTACGAATACCATATAAGGAAGTGCGCAAAGATAAGGTAACTCTTTTGTTTATTTTTTTCCGCGAATCAGAATTATAGTTATTTCACAATATCTACATAAATAAATGCAAAGAAAAATGTTTCTTTTATAGAACATTTTGGACAGATATAAACTAAGTTTGGAGTTCTACATCTGTGTATTAAAACCTTTATAGACATTCATTCATTCATTCATTCATTGTCATGTTTTAAATCAGCAACTCAGCTTACATATGTGCTTATCAGTTAAATAGCACTCAGACAGTATTTCATGATCCTGTGAGGTCAAGTCAAGTGTTTCTTGCAGACCTTGTTCAAATAATGATGTTTAGTACAATTCAATAGGAATAGGTTAGCAAATAATAATAATAATAATAATAATAATAATAATAATAATAATAATAAGTGCAGGTTTGAATATAGAGCAAATGAGTGTTTCTCAAAGCTCTCTCTAATAGCTATTTGTTAAATTGTAAAGCTGTTGAGTGTTTCTCAAGGCTTTGTACATATGTTGTTAGTTATTTTGTTACAGCCACTGAGTGTTTCTCAAGGCTCTCTTTGAAATTAACCATATGAACTTAGTGAAAAGTTAGCCAATGTTCCAAAAAGTCCATTACTAAACATTAAGTTAAATAATAACATCTGAACCTTAAATTTGGACATTGACAAATGTTAATATCAACTTCTAACCTAAACTATTACTTAAATGACTATGTTTGTCCAATGGCATACAACCACTGTGATGTAAAACTTAATGAGTTATTATTTGAAGTGATGTATCTGATGTTTGAGTCTTAAGTATTTTTAATATCATACAAGTCTGTGACTCAATAAACCACCTGAAACTTAAATCTGAGTCTGCATTTCATCACTAGTCCCATTTTTATTGTAAGGATTCCCCACTTGATAAGAGAATCAGAGACCTCTTGGAGTTAAGGTCAAAGTTTAACTGGGCCTTTTACTTTTACTCTAATGAGAGTTTATCAGCCATAGCGAACATAGTGGGTCATTGAATGGTCACCGGAAGTGTTTTATTATGGCCAACGCTACCCCGTAACAATATATTAGTTTCTAAAAACATCCTATAATCACTGAACAGATGATTTCAAAGCCGCTTAATGTTCATTATTCTTATAGTTAGAGAGACAATTTCATAAGTTGCCACAACGTGTAGTCCAATCTCACTGTCACCTCTGTAATAATGGTGTTTGAATGTTTTCAAGCAAATGACAACTGAACTTACTGAACCCGAGACGGGTTCTCTTATACCCTTAAAGCATACTTAAGAAAGGGTCCCATAACGGAGTAATGTAAACCAGCCCAACCTGAAACACAGAATGGGACATTCGATATGTGTGCTTGAGTGTACGCGTGTAGCGTCTATTCATCAGCTATATTCCCATATTATTTTCAGTAATTTCCCTCAATTCACTTTTAACTTAGTTGTTCGCATGCTTGGCATGTGTTGCTTTATTTTCAAAGAAAATCCACGTAAAATAAGACACAATCTTTATGAACTGAAGATGCAAAATAGAACTAAGTGAGAAAACATACTGAAAAAGGGTATTTTTACAGTCCGCAACTACAGAAAGTGTGCCATTTTCTCTGTCACCCGTTACCGCAGCAATTTGCTCCATTTCAAATATATCTTAAACATATTAAATTAGTTAAAATATCAGTCCGTTTACCTGTCTTTCAGAAAATTTAGTAGAGAAACCACTCCTACTAAAGAAAGAACTAAAGCAGTCCACAGTAGATATATGGAGGCATCGGCATAATTATCCAGGATTTGGTTAATAAAACAGCACAGCCTCGGTAACAACAATGCTGTGTATCTAATTTAGTTACAGCAATTCAGCTAGGTAAAGCTTATTGCTTGTGCTACTAGTGGCAACATGAGAGTCGATTAAACAATTCTGAAACACAAGCTGTGTATATGTGATTATTATTTTTAATGTAGCTTTAACAGTTTTTCAATCATATCGCTACGATGTCTGCAGTGAGGCAGTTTATATTAATGTCTAGCACTGGGGCATCTTGTCGCAGACATGTAGCATGATGTCCCACCTAATCACATTATCCTGACACCAGGATGACCAGTGCTAACACTAACATCTTAATGCTTAGCGCTAACTGAGGCAGCTGTTAGTACCATTTATGTAAGTCTTTGGTATGATTCAGTCGGGGATCGAACCCACGACCTCCCGCTACCCTGGCGAACGTTCTAACCACTAGATCACTGGAGTGGCAACGTTATTTAACTACTTCAAATAAAATTAATGGTCACTCTCAAATATATCATCTTTTCTTCTTAGTATCATTCTAATCTCTTGTGCCCGTGACGATACCAGATCCATCAGTCCCTCACGTGACAGCATATTTAAGGAACATGGTTACCTTATCCCATAGTTCTGTGTTGTCATACTGGTTTTCCCCCAAATAAATCTTTCAATTTTGAAAAGAGACAAATATTGTAAGCAGCTAAAGATGGCATCTATGACGGGTAATTTGTGGTTTGGGTACCAAATATTTGCACAGTTCGTATTAAACACGTGTATGTGCAATGCTCAGGAAACCTTTTTCCAAGCGCTCATTCCTGGGATGTATGAATTGTAACAGTTACGCTCCTTTATCATATTTTCTAGCAATACTGTAAATTCTTCCCTACTGCAATTTGTATGGTTTTACTGTTTAAAACAATTATATATAAATGGCACAAAGCATGGATCCACAACGCTGTTTTGATACTAGAATACGTAAAGACCACGAAAACAGTAATCAATTCAAATGCCAAATGAGAATAAAATGACAGTAAGAGTTCAACAACTAGTCCTCTATTTCTTTCAGCGCAAATTAATTTAAGTCTTAGTAAATTGGTGAAAGGTTCAGTTTCAATAAGCTAGCACACATTTTCAATGAGCTAGACGCGTGCTATGTATGGAGTTAGAATGTAAACCTAAGTGATTGTTTTCGGTCTTTTCAGACTGTGTTGATTACGCTAATCACAGGTTGACTGTATTTTCAAGATGTTCCCTGGCTCTTGACTTCATTAAGGACTCACTCATAAAGATGTATGTCGACATTAAAATGATGCATAGATTACTGCATTTCAGCATGAACACTGTATTCGGATACCTGTGTAAATGGGCTAAGTTTTGTCTAACAAAACAAAACTCAATCAAACACCCCCACAAAATGAAAAGAGAAAGCATATTATATTGCAACAGTCAACGCTAAATAATAAATGACCTTAGCAGGTGAAAGTAATTGTTATTTAAGACACTCCAGGAGATGTTGTATTTCAGTGCTCCTTACATGTAGAAATTACGCATATTTGTTTAAAACAAGCTGTTGCAGAAACTCCTGGAATGTGGAAATTCGATAGGTGGCTACCTGATTATTCTTGGAGATTTAAACTTTAACTTAGACTGTCGTAAAAACCTGTATACATCAAAACTCCTAGATTCCATTCATGTTTTAAACCTCAGTCATTTAGCCAGCCAACCCATAAACATGGTCACATGTTTGACTGGATTCTTCATAGACCTGATGATAATATTCAAGAGTCCTCCCTTGTATTCCACGAACTTGCATCAGATCACACCTGTATTATATGCCATCTGGACGTATCAGTCCTTAACCATCACCTTTATTTGCTACTAAGAGAAAACGTCGAAAGATGAATAGAACCAAACGAATGCATGACATCCAAGTAAACCTAACAGTTTGCTTACATCCTACAGCATAACAACACGATAACTGCCTGCGCTGAATGCTTATAAAACATGCCCCAGCCAGCAAGTGCAGAGTATCAATTCAAAGGTATTCTCCATTGTATAGCAGTGTTAGGGACCAGTTTCACACTGCTAAAAGAGACCGCCGTAAAGCTGACACAGGCTTTGGTTTTCATCCAGACTCACTATTCATTATCATTGGCTAAGAAGAACATCCCACAACAGTATTAATATCATGTGAAGATTACTAACAAACTAATGGCAATGAACAAATTTACACCACTTTCAACTACGTTTTCTTCAGTCGACGTTCCAGACCTATTTGCACATGTCTTCCATGACAAAGTACAAACCATTAGGGATAAGTTGGACAACACAATTTCAGATGACTAGTCACCATAAAGTTGCAATACAGAATTTCAGCGGCAACCGTTAGCAGCATTTAAACATGTATCTATGGATTTAATAATTACATTCATGATGAAGAATACACCAATTCCTACATCATTGCTGGTTGTATGCTTAGATTCAATATTGCTTCACGAACTGATGATATTAATACCTCTCTCTTTGCCGTGAGTTCCGACCATTTATCAAAACTGCCATTGTAAAACTTCTGCTGAAGAAACCAGCACTCGACCATAACGATGTAAAAAAAGCACTGCCCAGTTTCCAATCTCCGCATTCATTAAAAATTCTAAGAAGAAATTGTTCTAAACTTATAAAGATTATGTGCTGTACAAAGTCATCATAATCATCATTATTTATTATTATTATTATTATTATTATTTATTATTATTATTATTATTATTATTATTTATTATTATTATTATTATTATTTATTATTATTATTATTATTATTATTATTTATTATTATTATTATTGTTATTATTATTATTATTATTATAATTATAATTATTATTATTATTATTATTATAAAGGACTATGAAACATTGAGATGAGAAATTTCTTGATCAATTCCTTTATCTAATTAATTTTGTACTCTTGCTATTCATTGTTTTGTACGAACTCCTTTGGTCAATCACTCTGAAATGGTTATGAATAATAGAATGTGATATTCCAGTAATTTCTGCTATTATTTCCATTACTAAATTACTTGTAGGTCAATGGTTAGTTCTCTACTGCGTTTTGTTTACGTCTTAAGGGAGGTCAAACAATAGCACTTGCCACAAATTTTGCTTCAATATGAACTCAGATAATGCACACATAAAACCATATTTGCAGAGTCATTATTCTACATATGGTTGCCCATTTGAAATCACATTTTACTAAATAAGATCGAAATGTCTAACTATGCCACCTTGCACTATAAAGATATGGAGAGGTCGCCCGTCATCCACCCATCTATACATTTATGAATGAACTGATGCATCAATCCATTCATCTGCATGCATTCATTGTTGCTAAAGAATCATTTTCGAAACCCTCTAACATCCGATGGGGAAATAATTATATGTTTTAAACATAATTACTTGCATTTATCTTTGAAAATTAGAAGCTTTTTCCTGATTTCTGAAAATTCTCCATTCATCTACGCAGTAAAATTAGCAATTCAATAGTTTTATTCCATAGCTTAATGCACCTTTGATCAAACTGTTGGAGACTCAAATTACATAGTTTCACCTTACCCATACATGATTGCATCTTTGCACGAGTCATTTTTGACGCCTCATAACAGCTGATATGGAAATAATAATAAATTTACATCTTTAGAGAATAACTGAAATCAAATTGAACATGTATATATTTTGTTGTGATGCAAGCGACCTCAATAGTTAAGAACACGATATTACAGGGTAAGGGATGTTACTGAATGAATGAGAAAATAAAGGAATTATCTAATTACATGGATAACTTATTACTCCATGCCAGTTCATCCAGTAGATCAAAAGACTCGGCTAGCTTATCACGTGTCATTGCGACTATCTGCTGTTGTAGAGCCTCTGACAACTGAAATGGTAAAATAGCAGGCCTTTATTATATTCCATGTACGCATATCAATCGGGTTAAAAAAGAGATGAAGTTTGTCAAATGACCTTTATTACATCTTTACATTTTTGTAGGTAAAGGTAACTTTGTAATATTGTAAAATTGTGTGTCATAAATGATAAGTAGGAAAATATTTACGCAATGTGTATAATTCCATCATCACTGATTCTTTACTATTCCAAAATTAAGATTGCAATATGTCCATAAATAAAATTGCTTTCAAGAGACAAGAAATCATAAACCTAAAATAATATTTGATAACATGTCGCTCCCTAACCTGTTGCAGTTCACGCCTGGTGCATTTCTCCTCTTCCAGTACGGCCTGGTAGGAACGGCAGGCCAGGTCTATCATCTCTCCGTTCATAGAAATCTTGTACTGAAGGTTTATTATTTCCTTTTCTGTGTCTTTCTTCTTTTCTCCATCTAGTTGCTTTCAGGTCCCTGATATAATCCATGTGACGTTTTATAGTGACCTCTAGCAAACATCTCTGTCTATCCAGCTGCTTAAATGCCGTTTTGTTAAATCTGAATGTGATATAAAATCAATAGTAATAATAATAATATATTATTATAGTATAACTCTCAAGACACTGTAATAACAAGTAATTATAACTGGCTAGACACTAATATCAAGTACGTATAAGTCTCAAGACACTGTAATAACAAGTAATTATAACTGGCTAGACACTAATATCAAGTAAGTATAACTGTCAAGACACTATAATAACAAGTAATTATAACTGGCTAGACACTAATATCAAGTAAGTATAACTGTCAAGACACTGTAATAGCAAGTAATTATAACTGGCTAGACACTAATATCAAGTAAGTATAACTGTCAAGACACTGTAATAGCAAGTAATTATAACTCTCAAAACATTGTATATGAAAACTGCTGTGCACAATGCTTTTTCATTATACAGGAATTGTCTTTATTGAGTTAAATATAAGTCACATGTTAATATGATATCGTGCATTTTAATGTTATAAAGAATGCTTAAGAAAACACTTACACTTTGCTGTTAGTGTCACGACTGGCAAAATTTTGACCACTTGCATTGTTGTTGCTGCTACCTTCAGTCTTGTAGAGGTCGAGCACAAAGTCTTTCACGAAGGCAAAGATTTCGTGTAATGCTGGTAGTCCTACAGAAAACATTCATAAAACAGCACTTATAATCATTCAAATTTAGACAGGACATCGCAAATACCTCGGATAAAATGATGTTCTTTAAATGCTAAAATATTTTCGTACAGGTGATAATAAAAGCCTTTGATTAATATGCATGTTCTCAGATAATTAAGAACGATTTCAAACAATATACATCAAATTTAAAAAAATTGTTCAGTTTTCCCTAATAGTCTATAAAATATTTGAAAATGACTATTCATGCAAATTTAGGCAAAATTAAAAGCTGGACTTACCCTTCGCTAACTTTAAATAAGAAAGCGTCTTCATAACATCATTTAAGGACTTGTTTTCGCCACGAGTGAAATCAGCTATTTGTCCCACAAGGCTTCTAAATAGGTCAATGTTATTGAAGCTGAAATATTGAGGATACAAATAGATTATTTCAGAAACAAAATGTAATACCCGTCTGGTGATTATAATAATACAGGACAAATAGTATGCTGGGTTACTTCCCTTAGCGTTCTCTAGTATGGAACTGATATATAAAAAATAAAGTGTCAGCATCTGATCTTTATATAACAAACGAAGTGTCAGCATCTGAATTTTATATAACAAAACAAGTGACAGCATCTGACTTTTGTATAACAAAGTGTCAGCATCTGACCTTTATGTAACAAACCAATTGTCAGCATTTGACCTTTATATAACAAACCAAGTAACATCATCTGACATTTATGTAACAAACCAAGTGTCAGCATCTGACCTCTTTATACCATATTCGATTTCATGTTCATAACTCATTTTTAAAATTAGGATTACACACAATTGAAAAGTTACAAATATTAATCACACCATGACATGAAGTACTTTAGAACAGTCTAGCATTGTATAGCCTGATGATAATACTGTCGCCTAACTTCACTCTGTAATAACAAGTATGCAAAAAAGACGAAAATTAATCTAATTTGCAAAAATGTAAATAAGAAACTAAATGTGATAATATATGCAATGATAACAATAGATGATTCGTGTCAAGTGCCACATTTTTCGCCAGTGAAATTAATTAATTAATTAATTCGTAGGCTAGCCGACAATTAACTGTCTTGGAGTAGAGTTTGGACAAAAGAATGTTTGTTTAACTGGGTCACGCTGTTAGAACTGTTGATAGTGCAAACGGCCAGAGTGTTTGACACGCTTAAAATAGGTGATTCCTCACGTAGAGCTGTCAGAGTGATTGGAAACAACTGATAAGGTGATATTTCGACCCTAAGTGGCATTTTTGGCATCTTGATAGACGGTTTTCAAAAGGTCCGTAGGAATAGCATTTATCCCGATTGGTCAAATGTAGAGGGAAGGGGGTGTGTAGAACCCCGGAATCGGGAAAATGTATCCTCTGAGCGTAGGAGTTTAAATCAGTCTTCTGGAAGGTGCTTTGCAAGAAAGCAGTGTTGAACTACTATCATTAATTCTGGAATAAAGACTCCGGGGGTATTTTCAGAGCAGTGCCTTCGTAACGGGGGCTCGTGTGTTGTCTTTGTTCAAGGTACTATCTCGGATTACCATATCCATTAACCGGGCAAATTATACCGTAGAGGTCATCCTCTAGATAACGAGAATTAGCGGTAGGCAGTTTTCAAGTGTTGTTTTTTCAAGTTGCGCAATACCTCTGACCAGGCCTTGTGCGATATTGTAGTAATAACACTTTGATAACCGAAGAGCCCCTTACAATTCACATGAAGCTTCTGTCTATAATTTCCCTTGATGTGGCATCTATCTATATTCATTGACTATCTTTGCCAGTAACAGAGTAATTATGTCACATGTTTCTGTATTCGTAGATTACCTTTGCCAATAATAGAGTAATTATGTCACATCTATCTGTATTCATAGAGTATCTTTGCCAATAATAGCCTAGTGGTTAAAGCATCCACCTCGGATACCGGAGGACACGGTTTAAATCCCAATGAGTCATGCCAAAGGCTTATAAAAATGGTATTAACAACTCAGTATTAGACGTTCAGCATTAATAGGTTAATGTTTTGACTGGTTGGCCTGGTGTCAGGATAATGTGACCGGATGGGACATCATGCTACACGTACTATATTTACATCACTATAAACTGTGTCATAATGTGACAGAAACACGATTATAGCTACCTTAACAATCCAAATCAAACACATATATGTACACAGAGATTCCTTGTCTAACATTAAATTGTAATTTTATCACAATGATATGTATTCATACAGCATTCTTGCCCAATAATAAAGGAGGGCTATAGGGAAGGGGGTGGAAATCACGGATCCCCTAAACAATATGTACACACACACACACACACACACACACACACACACACACACAGAGTCAGTCGTCACTTCAAATTTGACCATCGATTTATTATTGTACTTGTTTTTGGGTATGATGCAAACTTTGAGTAAAAAGACAGACTTTTCGTTTAGTGCAGTTTCGAAGAAAGTCGGGTCAAGTTTTAAAATTTGCCCCCCCCCCCCCCCCGATTTAATCTGGCACTGGTAAAGTGCAATTGTGCCACATCTATGTGTATTCGTAGAGTATCCCTGTCCATAAGTAAAGTGTAATTATGTCCCAACTGTGTAATCGTGAGTATCTATATCCCACAGAAAGTGTAATCATGTCACAACTGTTGTTCGTAGATCAAGAAGACTGAGAGGCTAATACAAAATATGTCAATGCCAATAATAATAATAATAATAATAATAATAATAATAATAATAATAATAAAATAGAAGTTGCTAATAATAATAATAATAATAAAATAGAAGTTGCTGATAAATAATAATAATAATAATAATAATAATAATAATAATAATAATAATGATAATAATAAAATAGAAGTTGCTAATATCAATAATAATAATAATAAAATAGAAGTTGCTAATAATAATAATAATAAAATAGAAGTTGCTGATAAATAATAATAATAATAATAATAATAATAATAATAATGATAATAATAAAATAGAAGTTGCTAATATCAATAATAATAATAATAAAATAGAAGTTGCTAATAATAATAATAATAAAATAGAAGTTGCTAATAATAATAATAATAATAAAAATAGAAGTTGCTATAAGATTATTATTATTATTATTATTATTATTATTATTATTATTATTATTATTAAAACACGCCAGAAAAAGTCATTGCCTCTATTTTTTTTTAGTGTGGCCGCAATCGCCTGTTCTTGCCTTTACATTCAGAATACTTACACCTCTCTATCCTTCTTGCAAACCAAAAACGTGGGTATAAGAATTCTCTCCATTTTTACTTGGCTTCCTGTTCCATAGTTACTTTAAATAATGGTCGATCTCAGTGTCACGTGTCAAATTATATAGTGACGTCATGATATTATCTTCACAGTCGGTTCACTTCACTTCGATGTGGTTTAATATTTTTCATATTACGCGATTCTGATTGATCCAAACAAGCTCATGAATTTTTACGCAGTATTCGATTTACTGATTGCCTGCGATTGAGGGAAAATTTAATTACCTCGTCTACTGGACTTTTACAATTAACATTATGGCGGACATTTTTCGATTCGACTGCCTGAACAGAACTGTGTAAATAAAAGTCACATCTGCCTGAATATGGTCTATATTTCCCCACACAGGTCGTTACGCGATGTATAGATATTAGTATGTTCTGAAAATTGGCTTTAAACACAAAACAAGAACAACAATTAAAACGGAATTGGTCAACTGATAGCATGCGTGTGAAACAGGGTGGGGGTATACCTGTAAACTGGGATCCACCCGATATAGAGGAATGGATTAAGTGTTAAGTAATACGAGTATATATAAAAGAAAATCTGACCTCCGCTCACAGACAAATGGGAACATACATCAGCTTCCAAACTGAAATAACATTACCAAACCACGGCATGTTTACGCTGTAAAATATCTTATCATGTGATGCAATTCCGAATGTGTCTATCTCTACAAGGGGCATATATTTGACTGTTCCAAATCGAATAATGCAATCATCTGGTTACATATACGTTACTATAAATCTGGAATATCTTCAGCCTTAATCATCCCTTCACATATCCAACAATTTGAATGATTAGAACTGAAACTGATATTGACATGCTCTCGTTGTTAAACCTGTCTCTATGTGATATCATGCTGAACTTGCATCCATGCTGAAAAATTATATTGTTGAGTCGAATATTCTATTTATACGGAAAGACGATTGCCGTTTGAATTCTAATTGAGAGAAAAAATAAATATTGCGATTTACAAGAGAGCTCAAAACATTTCAGGAACTATTTTTTAGCGTAACAAATGAAAATTGCAAAATTATATTTTCTTCTTTCACTCCAATTTCAAATAATATTAAAAGAATGTGATAAAAAGAATCCTAAATGGGTAAGCATTTCATATTAAATGTATGAAACTCGCTTTTCTATCCTTGGACTAGGCATTATGAAACACGTATCATAAATTCAATATGAAATCATCACCCGATATCCAATCTATACCGTATATGATCTAGTCACAACATAATAATTTAGTTAAATGAAATAAGTGTGAACATTTATCTCCATGGAGTAGAAGAAGAAAAGGACTTTATTAATGATGAAAAAGTGGAAGAATATGAGTGTAATATGATACGGGAAAAAGAATAATGGTGTTGCCACTACTTTAAGTTCTGTAAATAATAATAACAATAATAATAATTAGTGTTGCTTATGTTGTCATTATTATTATTATTATTATTATTATTATTATTATTATTATTATTTGCAATAATGAGGAAATATGATGATGACAACGATGATGATGATAATCATTCTTTATGAATTGGTTTATCTCTTCCGGAAAATTAATTCCACTCATGACATCGGCATAATAGTCATTTCTGTTCAAATGCGGGATATTTCTATAATATTGTTATTCTTTTTATTTGCAAATCTACACAAAGCATGGCTCCGGTTCGGTTAAATTGTCGTCTTTTATTTTCATATTGATTTATTTTCTTTCAAACTTTCGGATGTTGTTTCCTTTTCTTATTCAGTTTGGCTGGATTGGTTCATGCAGATGCAAAATAACTTAGTAAACATTAGGGTGCATCATACGCCCCATGTTTTTTTTTTAAAACTAAAATGGACCATTTTGTCCCTTGCCTAGTTTTGTTTTCAAAAAAAAAAGAAAATTTATGGCAAAGTTTGGTGATGTTTGAAGTACATTTAGGTGGTCCACCATTCAAATGAATTTTTTGTCAAAAATATCGAAAACTCTCCATTTGGCGCATATTTCCAGTTTTTCCACTCATTTTAAACATGTCATTATGTTATATAATATTGCATGCAGAGTTGTATATAGATATTGCAATAGTACATGCTCAGTTTTTATCTGATTATATTCAATAGTATGATGTTAAATTTATATAACGGGTGTTAGAAGTATTTATAATATAACAAATTAAACATTCACTACATCTTTTAACATTTTTCTACTCATCGGAGACAATAGTTTCATCGCAATGAATTCAGACAGTATATGTTGTTTTCAACAATTTTCTAAATGATTTGTTCAATGTTTAAAATGTTAAATATAGTTAAATATATTCTACATTCAGCAATGTTTTAAAGTCAGTGGTAGTTATTTGGTAGATTCTTCAGTTAGTCGCTATGTCCTTTGCGTTTTCGCAAGTTAAGCTGTTCTTTACGGTCCTTCTCAACAACTTGCAGCACGTTCTGGTAATGTTCTTCAGCCCTTGCTGATGCCAAGAAATCTGAGCTGAGCTTAACACCTCTCTCAGCACAGTCATTGACAACGTTCAGCGATTGAAGGTTGCCGGGAGAAGCTTGGTACGCAGCAGAATTTGGCCAGTTCGCAACTTCTTCAGTCATGAACTCGGCGTTCAGCTGAAGAAGAGTGAATGTGTACCATGAATCAATACTAGCAAAATCAGCAAGAGTTGTGGTCAGAGTAACTGTTGCTGGAAACTTTGGCCTGCCAAAGCCTGTTCCAAACCAGTTCTGTGGTGCCAAGAGGGCCGTTTTTGGTTTAACAGCCAGCATACTGTCTGCAAGGACTCGCCGTTCAGCATCAGGCACCTTGCTGGTCCACAGAGTAAGAGGAATCATCTCTGCAGTCAGGTACCAGAGATGTAGTTTGAAGGCATGCATTGCACTCTGAGAGACATCTGGATTCATGACCTTGTACTGCAATAAAGACTTGTACAACTGCAGGTCGTTCCACGGCGCATCTACCGCTGAATTGCACTTCATCCACCAGCTGCTGTAGACCAGTGTTGCGAAGTTCACAAACGCCCTCACCTTTGGAACTTGATGATGTGTAGTAATAGTGTTACGTGGTAGTTGTTGAATTTGCAGCTCAAACAGGCATATCTTAATCGAATAGATGAGTTTAGTCATCCATCTGGCTTTGTGTAAGGCTCCTGGTCGCTTGAAGGTAACAGGATGATCTTCAGTTTCTCCATCAAGGAACACTGTGCACAGCTCAGCAAATTCTTGATAATCATCTCGGCGTAGTGAATGCTCTGATTTGGCAAGCTGGAGAACACTGGTTCGAGATGTATCTACAATCTGAAGTGCCTCGTGGTTGAATGATGTCAAGTTCAATCGAGATAGTTGTTCATCATTGCTTTTAGATGGCACCGTCAACATTTGGAAGCTCTTAAGAAATCGTGTAATCAAGGTGACGTCTGGAGACTTGGATGCCTCAGTCTTCAGATCATCGAAAACATGAGACAGGATAATCTGACGAACATGGTGACGACAGGCTGACCAAAGGAGAGCTCGTCCAAGCTGCTTTTGGACTGTCACACAGGCTGCAGTTACGTGACCTGTATTCGAAGCTGTGGTATCGAATGTCATATTCACAACAGACTTGGTACATTGCCATGATGAGAGCAAACCCATTGTCAGATCAGCAAGTATATCTCCGGACTTTCTGTCTGTTCCAGGTTGGTATGAAGGGGACTCCAAGAAGCTTCAATTCTGTGGCATTTCCGACGACGACAGTTAGACGTTCTTCTGTGATATTCTGGATTGACAGTGATGGCATCAGCTTTGAGTCCCAATGCAGGGATACCAGTTTTGGCGGGATCCATTGGTCCTTACAATTCTCTGCTATCAATCTTCCTATCTGACGCCTGGACATGTCTGCGGTTGAGTATGATGTGGATATCTTTGAAGTATCACCACCTGCCTCTGCCATTAATGCCTCCGTGTATGCAGCTTGTTGCACTGGAGTCATCTTCAGACGTGTGGCTAGTTGAACAAGTTTGGGTCGTTGAATGATGTCGTGAGGGATGAAAGCAGGTGTTCCTGTGCGAGCAGTTCGCTTGTGACTTCTCGAAGTTCTTGGTGTGATGGATGGACCAGCAGCCAATGAGCCAACTTCTCCATCACTAACAACATCCTCATCACTGCTGCTACTGTCGCTCTTATGGAGTATTTTAGGTGCAGTCATCGACTTCAGGTGACTCTGCATTCTCTCGCGCTGCCGTGCTTCCATGTTGTCCCTTTATTCACGACGCTGGACTTTGGCTGCAAGGACTTTGTCACGTGGTCCGAATGTTGCCAGACGGTCTGTCTTCATTGACTGCAGGAAAGCGACATCTTCCGGATTTTTGATGAGTTGTTGTGCATTTGCAGGCCACAATGGGAATGTCTGAGCTAGCATTTCTTCCATCTTTTTTTAGCTCGTTCAGGGAGTTCGGAGCTGATCGGCGGTTGAATGGATTTGCTCTCACTTTAGCATTGTCGTCAAGCAGTTTAATTAATCGTTCGCATGCTCTGCGTTCTGCAATCATCGGAATATGGGCTTTCTCATAAAACACAGATACCTTTGACAGGACAATTTTAGCTGCTTCCCATCTGGTACAGTTTTCATACGCATCATCAGATAGATGATGCATCAAACACCGCAAGACATGCAGACATGTAGGCAGACGCAAACCAGTAATTGTTGAGTCTGCCATTATCTTGCTGCCAAGACTGAATATTGTAGATGACATGAATATAACAATAGTGATTAACACTTAACAGTCAACATGTACTAAATCTAACAGCCCTGTAATGACTAATAACAGTTTGCATATAACATTTCTAAAACAGGCTATAGAATTGCGACATGAAAGTATAATATAATAAGTTCAATAAAAAATAAAAAAGTTTAATACAAAATTAGATAAAATTGAAATATTTTGTAAAAACTCACTGTCAAAGATTGCAGACTTCACAAACAACTTGAATAAACAAGCAAAGAATAGTTATTTAATCAAATTCAATACCATTGTAAAATATTAAATAAGTAAAGAGGTAAACAGCAAATAACATTCAGCTTAATGAATATCGCAATATAATGCTTCATAATGCAAATCTTGCTAATTGAGGTGGACCCCAAAAACAATGTTGGAATTAGACAAAAATTGGCAGAAATTCTTTTTATGACCAAAGGAATGTTCTAAAACTAGGGACATCATAATTGGTTGACATTGGGGCGTTTGATGCACCCTAGTAAACATCATGAATATTTCTCCTTCAGGAATCTTTCTAATAATTTCTTTGCTAATATGGAGAAATTTTGCCACATTTTGTTATTATTATTATTTAATCAAAGAATTAATAACTCTGTTATTTTAAGAATTATTATTATTTAATCAAAGAATTAATAACTCTGTTATTTTAAGAATTCCATGAAATATCTATTATCGTTAAACCTCTCGGTAACCTCAGCTTGGATCGAAATATTTTCTGAAGAAACTTAAAACAACAACCCAAAGTTTGAAAAGAAAGAAAAGTACGTGATACAAATATCCTAGTTTAGTATTAATGTCAATGTGGCTTACAACTTTTGCTTAATTTTCATAGAAAACAATGGGGAAAAAACCGATACAAAGTGTGTGGTGAGGATAGGCCATTTTATATCTTGACTCAAAAGATTGTGTACGTTTTCATAAAAAAGAATAACAGTAACAACAAAAAAAGCTTGCAAAGATTAGGCGCTATACAAAGTCCTCATTATTATTATTATTATTATTATTATTATTATTATTATTATTTTGCTTTATGTTCCAAAGTTACGATAAAAAATGGTCTATCAGAACGTCATGTGACAAGTCACAGTGACGTCATTATATTATTATATATAATATGATGATATACAATCCAACAACAACATAATATTTTGATGATGTTAAATAAGTGTGAGCATCTATCTCTCTGAAGAAGAAAAGCAGAAGATTGTAATAACAAAAGAACAGAAAGAGTGGAATAATAATGCTTTTACTGCTACTGATGATATTTGTGATATTGCTGATGACGATGATGACAATGTCGACATTAATGATGTAATAAGAACACTTACAATAATAGCAACAATAATAATAATAACAGGAACAATAGCAACACAACTTATACAACTAATAATAATTTAAAAAAAACAAGATAACGACGACGGCCAGTTTGATGATGATGACAATGTTTAATCTTCATTTGTTATCTCTTCGGAAAATTATCACCCCTTTCATGACGTTAACGCAACAGATGCGAATCCATTTCTTTTATCCGATGAACATGTAAGCAAAGCATGGCAGCAGTTCCGCTAAATTGTCAGATTGAAAATCCCAATAGATTTATTTTCTCTACTTTGCGGTTTTTGTTTTATTTTATAATTCAATTCGACTGGATCGCTTCATGCATAGAAAAATGAACTTGGCAAACATTAGGTTACAGAGGCACTTTCTTTTTCATGAATTCTTCTCGCGAAAAGTTGTTCATTTTTAGATTAATTTTTCAGATCCTGACCTTGATTCGGGGTTAGTGGCATAAACTTAAACAGGTTTTATTTTAATTTTAAAATGATTGGTTGTTGTCAAGGTCAAGATGGGACTAGTGAATTAAGAATTAAACAAACTTTTATTCTTCACGTAAAATGACTGCTTCTCGTCAGGGCATGATAAGAGTACGTGATATAAGCAATCACGTGACTCCTCGCCCCATTTCTCTATTTCGCAACTTGTGGATTGTTTCGAAACTGTGCATTAGAATACGATATAATCTTTGTTATAGTGCAATATGCTAGTTTGGGGCTTTTACATAAGACGTTAAGTCATTTTCTTTTGTCATAACCAGTTTTTAAAAAATCCTTTTTAACTTTCCTTCAGTTCATTTGGACTTTATATAATTAATTCGTATTTCTGAAAATATTTGATGCACTCATACCGAATTATTGGACAAAGTTTATTAAAATTTTATTAGGATTTCCAACACCGGAGTTTTAAATATTGTTTTTGTTGTTATTCATCATCATCATCATTCTCTTGACCTAGTGTGGTCGTTGAGGCACTGTGCTGCTGAACATCTGACCAGTTCCCTCCACTTGACTCGATCATGTGCCAATGCCTTTGTCTGTGCAAAACTTTTCCTGGTCCATTCTGTGATGTTGTCACTCCACTTTTTTCTCTGTCTACCTCTCCTTCTACCACCTTGGACACTACCCTGCAGTACTGTTGCGGATAGACTGTTGGCTCAAGTGACATGGCCATACAATTTCAGCTTTCTCTTTTTGACAATGGTGAGGAGGTCTTCATAATGGCCTACTTTGTGCCTGATGGTGTTGCGCACTTCTTCATTTCTGATGTGGTTCATGTAAGAGATGCCAAGGATGTTTCTGTAGCATCTCATTTCAAGTGCCTGAATTCTTCGTTGTAATTCTGCTGTCAGGGTCCAGTCCTCACATGAATACAGAAAGACTGAGATAACTAGTGCTTTCAATAGTCTGATTTTAGTTTTGAGACAGATGTTCTTGTCTCTCCAGATGGGTCTTTGCTTTGACATAGCTGCCGATGTTTGTGCTGCTCGTGACGAAATTTCTGCTCTTGATCCCTCTTCCGTGATTATGGAACCAAGTTATTTGAATTGGCCCACTGTTTCCAGTTCCTGTCCTCTGACTTTAATCTTGGTTGAGATTTGTTTGCCACTGTTTGTCATCAGCTTTGTCTTCTCGGCACTTAACTCCATGCCAAATCTGGAAGATGTTTTATCCAGGTTCTTCACTAAGGTGGCAAGCTCATCTTCACTGCCTGCCAGCCCATCAAAATCGTCTGCAAAGCGGAGATTGGTGATGTTACGTCCTCCAATGCTGACTGTCCCACAGTGGTTTTCCAGGGCTTTGCTCATGATGCGCTCTAAGAAGATGTTGAAAAGCGTGGGTGACAGGAGACAGCCTTGCCGTACTCCAACTTTAGTCTTGAACCAGTCCCCCACAGAACCTTGAACAATTACTGCACTGGTAGCCTTGGCGTACAGCTGCTTGATGGTGTTGGTCAACTTGTGACCCATTTTGTACTTCTTCATTGTGGCCGACAATGCCTCATGCCACACTCTATCAAAAGCCTTTTTGAAATCTATGAACACATGATAGATGTCTTGTTGATGTTGTGAGTACTTTTTACACAGAACCCTAAGATTGAAAATTTGTTCTGTTGTGCTTCTTCCACTACGGAACCTTGCCTGTTCTTCAGCGATTATTTCTTCTGCTTGTGGGTTCAGTCTGTTCAAGATGATCTTCAGCATCACCGTACCAGCATGACTGATTTTTGGGGAGTGTTATAATTAGTGACTGGGTCCAATGTGTTGGCCATTCGCCTGTCTGCCAGATCTTATTGAAGATATTTGTTAGTAGTTCTATCACTGATTCCCCACCATTCTTGATGAGTTCAGCTGGGATGTTGTCTGCTCCAGCTGCCTTTCCATTCTTCAGTGCTCTTATTGCTGACTCCACCTCTTCTTTGAGAATGGGGAAATCATTATTATTTGTGGAGTTTGGAACTTCAAGCACCTCTGGGTCTCCTGCGGATGGATGGTTGTAGAGTTCTTTACAATACTCAGTCCATCTTTCTGCAATGTCACTTGCTTCTGTGAGGCATTTTCCATTTGTATCTTTGAATGGTACTGACTCTTGGTTGCTTCTTTCTGGCGAGGTCTTTCACAATTTGGAATGCCTTTTTGCTGTTATTCTTTATCATACTGTTCTCTATTTCTGTGCACTGTTGTCCAATCCAATCTTCTTTTGCTTTCTTCAATTTTGTTTCTGACATTCTTGTTTATTTCTCGATATTCCACTGCCCCTGTTGTGTGTCTGGTGTTTTTTTTAGGTCTCTTCGGGCATCACACAGATTCAGAATCTCTTCTGTAACCCAGGGTTTTTTCTTTGGGCGATGGAGGCCAATGATGTCCTTGTCAACTGTTGAAAGTGTCTGTCATCACTTTAACATCAACATCCATCACAAGGAGTGGAGCAAATTTTCCTCCAATTGTGGCTTGGAATGACTTGCAGATGTTAGGGTCCTTCAGTTGTTCAAGGTTGAATTTGAGCCTGATTTTAATTTTCTTTTTTGTTGTTATTATTGTAGGGTTTAACACCATTTTTCACCACACGATTGGCTGTACATGGCGGCCAGTATTAATGGTGGAGGAAGAAGCCGGGGAAAACCCCAGGAAAGAACCACCGACCCACGAGAAGCTGCTGGCAAGCTTTCTCGCATACCCACGTTAAATAGTGTTTCTACAAGGGACTGTAGATAAGCACAAAGTAGACTTCAGTATACTTCATCGTCTTCTATCTTGGATTATCTAATAAGACTCAAACTAGAATCTATTAGAACATTTTATTACTAGGACTTCTGTATTTTAATTTGTGGATTATTCTTGGATTACATTTGGATTTGATTCTTAAAAATAATTTCTTTTTTTCATTTTTATAATATTTTTCCAGAGAAACAAATTATTTTTTAAACTTTACAATGTTTTTCTGTGAAACTGTTTATTGGAGCCTAAACAAGTAACACATGTACCGCAGTACTTATGTCATTACCTTTCGTTTTTCCGACATCAACTTTCAAAAATTATACTTTAATTTTTGACACACTGAACATAAATTTAATTTTAGGGTTAATATTATTTAGACCGTGTATGAAACAGTAGAGGTCTTCAGATGACTGAATCAAGATCATGAAAATATTATCTATAAATCGTAGTCACACATCCGGTTTCTAACGGCATTGATTCAAGAAGTCATTTCCTAATATTCACATCCGGTTTCTAATGACATTTATTGAAGATGTCATTTTCAAATATTCACATCTGGTTTCCAACGGCATTGATTCAAAAAGTAAGTTTCTGATATTCACATGACTATCGACGGATCATAAGGAGTCGTCGAATTACTCGTTTCGGTATCTACCTGTTTTACACAGTTCAAAATCACCAAATCGTAAAAGTTTATTTCAAGAACGCATGCAATTAAATCTTCTAAACGTTTCCCTAGATAGTCCACCTGTAATGTCATATCTGCAATTACGTGAAATTTTCCTCATTCTCTTTGGCCAAAACAATCAAAACAGGACGCTTGTTTGAAATCCTTACCATCTGGTCCTGCTAACATGATAGTGTTTCTGTCGTTTTCTTTGGCGAAGCGATGTGAAATTTCTAACCTTCATTCCCATGCTTGTATCCATTCATGCGAACTGCTGTAACATTGATTGAGTCGTGTTCCAAAGACAACGTCTAACAGCACGTCTACCTTCCTTTCCATCATCATGAAATAAGGAGTACAACCTGAAAGCGGCATGCCATTTCTAGTTTCGGGAGGTGTTCGTCCCAGTCTCTTTGGTTTTCTTCAACAAACGCAGATAGCATGCTTTCTAAGTTTCGGTTCATCCTCGTGAGCCTCGTTATCTCAATTCTAAGGAAACAACACCTTTCACGAAAGTCTTCTTCGTCTATCAGTTGTTTACAATGTTTTTAGATTGTAGATTCCTAGCAAGGCAGTTAATACCTCAGTCCATTTCATAATGTAATCAGCGATAACTAGAATGTAAACATTAAGATTTTTGGTCTTCGGAAGTGGCCAAGAGATGTCAGCAACTTTATGTTCTATCGTAAATCTTGATGCAATTAACTGCATTGGAGCTCGCCCGTCCTGTCCTGATGACTTTGGAGTCGCACAAGCCGCACATCTTTTCGAGGTCCATCTCATTAATACCCTTTTCCGATCTTTGCTATAATTTTTTTTAATGCCACGGTGTTAGTCATTGCCAGGATCATCAACCATAAGTAGAACATAATTTCTCCTTTCTTGTGGAACAATAGTCTAACTCTGTATATCTCCCCATCATGATACTCCCATCTGCGACAGAGTATGGCATTCTTTATCTCTAGTTAGTCCTACATACTCCAGATGAGTTTCAACACCTCTCTAAATTTGGCGACTTCTTACCATGATGGTCGTTCTTGCATGCTTTCCTTCCAGCTCATTACTTACCATATTTTGATATGCGAGATGTCCTTAGTGTTGAAGATGGAATAATTGTCAAAGAAGAAGCAATTCTTATTCCAAAAATCATTGACGAAAGATATGAAAATTCGTCTTCCCGCTGCTCATTTAGGCCTCGATAGTAAGATGAGGCGAGCTAGAGGAAAGATATTTTGGCCTAGAATGGCAGGAGGCATTAAACAAATGGTTGAAACATGTGAAGAAAATGCAAACCTAGAAACCAAAAAGAGCCGCTTTTACAGCACAGTGATGGAGACAGACCTTGGGATAAAGTAGGTATGGATCTGTTTGAATCAAGGGTAGACCGTATCTTGTTGTTATCGACTATTTTTCAAATTTCATTGAAGTGGACTACTTAAGTATGACAAGTTGTAATCAAGTTGTAACCGTACTGAAAAAACAATTCTCAAGATTTGGAATTCCGACCACAATTATATCAGATAATGGACCCTAGTTTACAGGAATGGAGTTCGCACAGTTCATTCGTAAATGAGGAATTAACCCCAGAACGTCCGCCCCAAAACATCAGGAAGCAAACAGAAAGGCTGAATCTGCTGTTAAAGTCGTTAAGAACATGGTGAAGAAGACACTCACAGATGGTAGAGATCAATATGAAGCCGTGTTAGAACTTAAAAACACTCCGCGCCTGTTGTGTCGTTTTCTTGAAGCCATTGCTAAATTGTAAATTATCCAAACGTCTTCCTGTCACATCCTCGGGACAGTTTGTCCCTATATATGTCGATCAGTATGTCGACCTACGCTTGACTCTTTTAATTTGACTTTGTTTTTACGTTTATACAGTATACGAATGTACATGAGAATGACAGACCGAAGGAAACGATATCAAACCACAAAATACCAACGAATGAACATACCTTTAAAGACAGCAATATCCTATCCAAGTCATTTGTTAGCTTGACGCGTGCTCTCTTCTCGGCTCCAAAACAGTTACGGATGGACATTAAAGGCGTCTATAAGGACTACTCAGACGATGGCAAACAAGATGACATGGAACTACCTTTCGATGCGTTCACAGAGACAGGTTCGGCATGTTTATCGTTTGGGTCGTTTCTCGTCTTGTTTAAGAACATTTCTTTCAGGTCGAGAACTGACAAATTGATGCGGCTAATAATATCAAACATCACTGTCATCTCCGTCCGGAAAATTTCAAAGTTTGCATTGACATTTCTTTCGATATTATTCAATCGTTTCGTAAGGTGAATATAAGGATCGTCTAATGCTGCAACAGTCCCACAGACAAGCACAACAGTGGCATACCAGCGTGTTAGATGCCCTATATTTGTTAACAACTCTGTTGGTATGATATTTGCACATGCAGCTTCAATTCCTCTTTAAAATAAACAAGCACTTGTCTGGAACTCTTATCGAGTGAAGACACATTATACCGTGGCTATCAATAATAATATTGTTAATAAAGAAATAATATTGTCAACAAAGAAATAATATTCTCAATAAAGAAATAATATTGTCCATTTGTTGATTTGAACATGTTTTTCCTGTTATACTGACAATAGAAATATGCCTTTCCCCACCATTAAAAAAATATTATATTATATATATATTCTTTTCTGTCTCACCAGGCTGAAAATTGATCATCATATTTGTAGGCTATATATCTGCATGTCCGTGAAAATTGCATCAAACTAAAACGTTCATATGGCAAAATTAATCTACATCTCAAAAATTATTTTTTGCTTCTTTATGGAGACGACGCATATTTTATTTTGCAGAGAGAACCTCACTATCTCCAATATTTGTGTACTTATTGTGATGATTGAAAATTTAACGTAAATGCGAACAGAAGGAAAATATTAATTTTTTAAAGATGATTTCCCCGAAAATTATGACTTTGTATCTAAAGGTATAATAATAGAACAAATTTATGGATGCATTTATCTTGAAGATTGTTCTGTGTAAGAATGAATGACTTGTCAAAGCTATAAAGCTAACAATATCAAAATCCAGTCAAGTATAGTTATTGTTAAACAAGGCTATATGGAATCGTGACCTACTAACAGATTGGAAGTTAAACTTTTCGATGATACATTGGTACGAATAGTAATATGTAGGTCGTAAATTTGGATTTTGAAAAATTTAAAAATAATTGAAAAAATTCAGAAAGATTTCCTAATAGAGGTATAAAACGTAAATGTAACCACTCGGTTATACAATCTTTATGGAGAAACTGGTAGACAACCACTTACACTTAGTGATATTGAACGCCGTCAAATATATAGGTAGACTAATTGAGGAAAAGCAGGACATATACCCAAAAGTAACATATAATTGTAAACGTTCAAATTTATGTCAATCTATAAAGGGTACATTAATTCGGGCAAGAGAACAATTAATAAGATGTATGGGGGCCTGTGCGTGTTGAATCGTTTGACTTCAATGACATTTAATGTCTGAGTCGTGAGAGGAAGTGATTCTTAATTACACATCTTCGTTTATTTAACAGTCAGACATACTGGAAGGAAAAGGTTAATTCGATCTTTGTATCGCAAATGTCAGAGTTGAGATTGTCCAGGGAGCAGTCGTTTTAGTTCGCAATGTGCTTAGATCATGTAGAATTTCCAAAAGTACAATATCCTAAGAAATGTCAGCCACATTACATCAAAGTAGCATAGAGGTATGACAACAGTCTCTACCCCATGTATGTTTAATATGCAAACAACTTCACCCTACATAGGTCACTCTCTCAAAAGCAAATAATTGCAGTCTTTTTCTACGAACTGTGACTCATGAGTATGCAGAATAGACTATCTGTAATGGTGCACACTTTTTGTAGAATAATCTGTCTGTAGTATAAATCCTTGTACATTCGTTCGTAGTACATTTGCTGGGGTCGATTGACTTGTACCCATTAAGTCTGATGTTTTTGCTAAGATGGTAATAGCTTGTCAGTTTGTTACAATTAATATGTTCTGTTTGGGGCATAAACTGATTTATAATTAGGACCCGGTCCTTAACAGTTAAAATTGACCCTGGGGCGCGAGGTATTCGCGGTAAAGTGCCGAATGTGATAGATATGATTTTTCAAGGATAGCCATTAATAACAGCTGATCACATAATTTTCGGACTTCTATGGGACTTTTTAAAATGTTAGCAGGTAAAGTATGAATCCTGATTTACTAAGCTACATGAAGTGTGTGTCACCAGACGGTCTTCGGCGATTTGGAATAGCTCCCCTGTAAACTTGATCAGTCGAAGTTTTTCTGCCAAAGGAGAAGTCTTGACTTCGGGGAATAGAAAGTATTTCTCGTTAAATCGTCATAAGGAGGCGCGCATCAGAAATTGAGGAGCACTGAAGGAAAGAATCGATTTCTCTTGCTATCCTATTCTATATCTCTTGCTATCCTATTCTATTTCTCTTGCTATCCTATTCTATTTCTCTTGCTATCCTATTCTATATCTCTTGCTATCCTATTCTATATCTCTTGCTATCCTATTCTATATCTCTTGCTATCCTATTCTATATCTCTTGCTATCCTATTCTATATCTCTTGCTATCCTATTCTATATCTCTTGCTATCCTATTATATATCTCTACACCGTTCTCTGTTATTCCGTCCCTTAAGTTTATATTTTATGATATCAATTAATCGATCCGGGCAATAACACCATGGCAGATATTCTCTCAGATAACGATAACCAAAAGCCATAAAAAAATCGATAAGATATCTCACAGCATTTTCACATCACTATCAAACTAACGTACAGTTATCTTCACTCATGGAACGCAAGCATAATTTTATTTAGAAAGCGAAAATCCTTTTGGATATATTAAAACTAAAATGAACCAATCAGTTTTGAGATAATTTAATTTCTTTACCCAAGCGGCTGCGCATTATTTGCGTTAACTTAAGAATTTCAAGCAACCCTTTACCAACTGGAAGTGGAAGATGGTCAAATATTTCCTGAAAATGAAGATTGTGTACATTCTATAACAAAAATTATTTATATGATGACTTGCATTACATATATCATTATTATTATTTCAAAACTGAATAAAAACGTTGCCTAAAAGTAAATAATATAGAAGGCAAAACATATTACTTGTAACAAATTGCTTAGTTAAGAAGGTTTTGAGCTTTCAGACTTGTGTAAAGCTATACAAGTTATGTCGAAATTCAGTTGGATGTGGAGGACTTTATTTTTCGCAACTTGAACTCTGGAAAAGAAAATTCTCTGTTTAACAGGTTTTTTTTAAATGTATGTATGTATGTATGTATGTATGTATGTATGTATGTATGTATGTATGTATGTATGTATGTATGTATGTATGTATGTATGTATGTGTGTGTGTGTGTGTGTGTGTGTGTGTGTGTGTGTGTGTGTGTGTGTGTATGGATGCAGGCAGGCATGTAGGTATATATATATATATATATATATATATATATATATATATATATATATATATATATATATATATATATATATATATATATATATTCTGGTATTCTTCATTCTGGTATGATATTTCGATATTTTGTTGTATTTTCTGATATGATAGTAGAATAGCGGTAGTATCACCGTCAGCACGGTGACAGAGTGCTGCTTCTCACTCATTCTTTAGCATTCCACTCACGCTTAGGCGGTGGTCATACACGGCATATTGCTTCTGACTTACAATACAAATTTCTCTGCAAATTTTCTGATAACATTGCCTATTACTGTTTTAGTAAAGGTGTTATATTTTTCTCGTTGTCTACGACGTTAGTTTTATTACATGTGACGTCTTCCATATTATTGCATTCTGTGTCATCGGGGTTGATAATTTTCACATTTTAAAGAATGATTCGTGCCCTTTCCGTCTGTCGCATTATATGAGACACCAGCATTGCCTGATGATGCTAGCGATGGAGAATGAGATGAACCTTGTAAACAACAATATCCCGTGTTTTTCGAACCTTTCTGTCAAATTTTCATTTGGGTGATTTTGAAGGAATACATTTGGGTATGTTTTGTGGTGACCCTTGTATTTATGCTTTATGTACAATTGAATCTTTGCGTTAATACAAGCTGTTTTAGAGCCCACAATACTATAGTTGTACTGTAGTTTCGACTGTTTTATGTTTCAGTCAATGACAGCTGTCAGTATTATTTATTAGTGCTTTGAGCAGACAAAAAGAAATATTTCCCGAGTAGAAACAATGTATTTTCCAATACAATATAAAAATATTATATATTTTAATGAAAAATCTTTTGATTTGCACGAATATGTTTATCCGTCCATTGTCTAACTGTTCTAATCGATAATTTTAGAACAGCAACTTTTACAAATTATATTGTACGTATAAGTTTTCGAATGGTGTGATTTTGTTAAATTAACGACGAGATTTTTTTTTTCATTTTCATTGACATATTTCTTGATCGGATTGATATATTAGACAAAAGATTTTAATGACTGTGAGTAAAATTTGTAAGGGCTTTGGTTGTTACCTTTGGTATTTATGCATTTAGACGTGCATTTTGTGTTATCGTGGGCTTGCAGTCTATTTTTAGAAGAGACGCTCCACATTAATTTCGATTGTTCATTAATTTCAGTTAGTAATCTACACTAATTAATGCCTTATTTGTCCGTCGTTGAAAAAACACGATCATGATTGTGATGATAGCTAAAATTGCTGCCACTGCCTAAAGAAATGTATTACTTTATGTAATAATTTTTCTTTCTTCTTCTTAAATATGTGCAAAAATTTGTAGCTAAGTAGAACATGGATACGAATACTGTGTGGTGACATACATGTCATGTAAGTTTAAATGCAGGCAATTTCATTGATTCGTGTGAAAAACAATTTTTCTTTCAAATTGTTATTTTGAAAGTAGTACATGAAGCCTGCGTTTTGTCGGTTGGGGTTCATTTATATTGTTACGTATATCTGATTTAATATATATTTACTTCAATTTAACTGTTTGTTTGTCAGTTTTAAATTCTGTTTATTTTATTACATGCTGTTGTAGAATAAATTAGTTTACTGGATATGATAATTTTTTTCAGGAAATCAGTTGACCTGAATTATTCTTTGGTAAACAACTAATATTGACCTAAAGACTGACCTTGATTTATGGTTAGTGGCGACCACGTAAACATGTTTTATTTTAATTTAAAAATGATTGGTTGTTGTCAAGGTCAAGGTGGGTATAGTAAATTAGAAATAAACAACATTTCTTTTATTGTTTATTCTTAAATTGAAATTATTAGTTTTCGTCAGGGTCATGTTAGGAGTACGTGATATAAACGCGATCACACGCCTTCTCCCTTTTTTGCTCTCAGTTTCGCAATTTTGGGAATTTTTATAAATTACATATCAGGATATGTTATAATCTTTGTTTTAGTGAATTATTATGAGGTTTTGGGCTTAAACAACTAACGAGAAGTCGTTTTCTTTTGTGGTGGCCGTTTTTTTCTCCATGTTAGCTTTTCTTTGGATCATTTGGATTTTAAAGGATTAATTCGTTTGCTGGGAATATTTAATATGCTCATACAGAATTCTTGGACAAAAACAGTTTATCAAAACTCCAGATCGATAACCCCATTCATGAATCATAGGAAATTTAATTATGTATATTTGTAAATCACATATTATTGGAAATTTAATTATGTGTATTTGTAAATCACGTATCATTGATAATATTTTCATTAATTGCCATGGTGACACATACATCTACTGAATGTATCTGTCATTGTTCAGAACTAAAGTTATGTCAGGCATTTCAATTTGTTCCAGCCATTAGCAACTTATTATTAATACGAATATCATAATTCCAGAGATAGTGCGAAACAATTCTCATTGTTCGATATTCTTGCTTTTGAATTTTGTCAAATGAAGCACGGTTTTCACACAAAAAGAAGATTTTTACAAAGTCGCTAACACATCTCTTGCGCGAATGATACGATGCACATTGTTGGGTGGGGTTGATGTAGAAAAAATACAGAACGTTCGTATTCGACAGACTTCAGAGCGTAACATCTGTCACAGGATGAAGCTGGGTTGGGACTGGATTAGTGAAGACATCGAAAGCATCTGCGTTAATAAGATGTTTATTTATAAACGCAATTTAAATGTAAACAAATCTTAACCATTATAAACAAAAGATAAGGAAAAATTATAAGGTTCCGAACATGGAACTATCAACAACAAGTAACTCAATGAAAAAAACCCTCAAAGGAAGATTTCAACGAAAGTGTTTTAAAACTAACGAGAATAACGTGTTATCACCCGATCAACAAATACAAGTATAATTATGAATTTACGAATGTATCGTTCAATTAACGAAGTTGACACATAAATGTGAAATATTTGCTCAGGTGGTAATAGAAATAAGATGGAACACGTATTTTATAACTATCGTGGCGTCCATTTGATGTCCAAAATGTATCTCCGGTTCCACCCACTCTAGTCAATGGTCACGGAGACGCCACGCATGGTCCACTCCTCCCGGTCTGTTTAAGGGATCCCTCGAGAGCCCTTACATTCAACACAGACCCGATGGTCGCGAAGCCTTGGTCCCTCACATCGAGAACCCCAGTACACTCTTCCAAACCAACGTCACCAGGTACAGCGTATACGTCAAAGGCAGCATACACAACGTACCACACACAACACCACACACGGTCAGCTAAAATTAAAAGAACCAAACCGTGTAATACATATGACAAGGTTAAGTACTTCTACATTCATATATGTTGCGCATGCGCGCACATGAATTAGTTTATCCATGTAGATTAAACGTTCAAGGCATGCAGCGTATAATTAAACTCAAATTGTCTGTTCACTTACAACAAAAAGATATCTCGAAACAGACTATAGTATTATTAATATCATGGCGCTGAATAACCTAGGTATTTACTCTGTATAATTTAGACTAAATACTAAAACATCTGATATATGAAACAATTATGTCATATAAAACGAATAGCGATAAGAATATAATCTTAGATATATTTTACCTCTTTAGCTGAAAGTTTTGCTTCCTTAAAGTGGATAGCTTTCTGGGAAGACTGGACGTGATGTGATGTTGACAGAGAATTGGCTCTATAATATACTCTAGCTGTGATCGATATGCGCAACTAAGTACTTAGACTTTTAAACTGCAGGCAATTTGCACATGCAGCATGATCTGAGTTTCGCTCACTATTTCGAAATAACTAGAGCCGATAATTAATAAACCACATTCGGTGACGCTATACGCGGCAGCGAAACCCGAGTACATTTTTGACCACATATACATATTGACACCAGTCATACACAATTCCGTGATAACATATTTAAACATGTGATCTTAACGAAGGTGAGTTCATCTTTAAGGATTTGGGTATTTTATTTATTTAAGCGTGAACTATTTGGTGTTGGCAAGCTTGCAGGATAGTTTCTTAACAAACCTTTCACCCAATTTTCAACTTTCACTTGACTTTCGTTGCGATCAGTATTAATCCATTCCCTGTTTATCCATCGTTTTCATATATTTAATCATGAGTTTTTTTCTTAACGCTTGGAACGTTTGTAATTTTGTGTAACAGGTGTACGATACAGCATGTGTGACACAGAATAGCGACAAAAGCATATATATATATATATATGTATGTATGTATGTATGTATGTATGTATGTATGTATGTATGTATGTATGTATGTATGTATGTATGTATGTATGTATGTATGTATGTATGTATGTATGTATGTATGTATGTATGACGGGGCAAATATCTGGCAATCTATCTTGAACCCATTAGCCAGAGAATCATTAATTAGATTTCTAGAGAATGGACGCGAATCAATCGTCACACTGCCATATTCGGAATGTCTTTTCGAGGGGAGAACTCTGTTGAAATTAAACATATTTAGCATTTGTTTATGCAGGAGTCAAACAGACTATGAGGAAAAGGATAAACTTTGATTTCATGGTGAAACTGTCACTTATTGAGAATTTCCCGCGACCAGTAGTCAACGTAGGAGGTCAGACTGACCCAAGGTTTGGCGCTTCCAAAAAGGCGGCAAATGTACGTAATTATGACTGGTCACGCTAAGGGAAGGGGCGTGGTACTAGTTTAATATCGTACATCGAAAATTCAAATCAGTCTAAGCTGCTTTGCAAGAGATGATACCAGTCTTTTGAATACAGTCTTTGACTCCAGGGACAGAATTTGCAAGACATTCTCCTCGTTATAACCGTTGACCAAGGGGCCGGATGCTTAGGAAGATCGGGGGGTGTAAACGACACAACTAAAGGCATTTTGCGTCATTTTCTTGAAATTCGTTTATGCCAATTTAATGTTATGCTTGAATTGTCTGATAATATGTGCATGTTTCTCTTTACAAAGGGAACATAACTCTTCACACGCAGTGCGAAGTCTGCAGAAATATATGTGGGATATCTTCAGACGCATTGAGAACTCTACATACATATCGACCTGTCCGCCCAAAGATGGGAGGCTAAATAGCGAGAAAGTCGGGGAGAAAGTAAAACAGAAGGAGTGAAAGGGCGAATTGGAGGAAACCATCGCAAAGGAGGTTATGCACATGCACACGGCAACTATTTCGATTTTTTACTCGATCGTATGATGAGAAAAAAATCCTATCTGGTCTGGAAACAAATAGACAATCTTTATATATATATATATATATATATATATATATATATATATATATATATATCGATCTGGATCGTATGATGAGAAAAATCTTATCTGTAAACACATTGTGTATTCTTATATATATATATATATATATATATATATATATATATATATATATATATATATATATATATATATATATATACATACATACATACATACATACATACATACATACATACATACATACTCCGCCTTGTTGCGTAGCTTTGTGCTGGTCCCGATTGGTTATCATTGTTTTCAATGAATATCAATTTCGTCTTTATTCATATTTCACATTATTGCATGATATTTTCGGGTTCAAACATGCATTATTATGTGTTAAGTTGCTTCGGCTAACAGCATTGTTCAAAACTGTTCCTTTCAAAATGAAAACAAAGCGATTCCGAACATTGGCGGTCAAGGTTGATGAATGAGGTCTGTTAATATCAACATCACAGGTTTTAGATTTCCGTTGGTCACCAGGAGGCGCTATAGTAGATAACCATAAATATTAACAAGGCGGCATTAGCTCTCTGACTCTCTGTTGGTCACCAGTAGGCGCGATAGTAGACAACCATAATAATTAATAAAGCTTGGTCGACGGCTTTAACACTCTTCGTTGATCACCAGGGGGCGCAAGACAAGCATATTAACTGGACATTTTATACGACTTTATTATTTATTTAATTCCCCATAGCTGTGGGTGGTCGTCCAGTTCGGCAAACTCGCATCGCCCTCATTAAGAATCCAATCCAGTCTGGTCATTAAATTCGATAGATTAAGACTGGAGCGCTGACCGAAAGTCTGCTCCTCATCTACTAATGAAATTCAGTTAACGACAAAACTGACCTCCATACGATACCAGAGCAAATCGCGTCACATTTAAATAACTAGGCCAGATGCAATTGGCAGATTCTTACCTATTAAGAGAGACCTCTGAAGGCATTGTGTTCTTGTTCCCTTCCATTTCATTTCATAGCAATCTGTAGTCATTGCATGACCATCGCTTTAGAATTTTAGTCTTATTTTAATCTTATTTTATGCCAACAAAATGCCTAAAGTGTAAAACATTAACTTTAGCAGAAAGAGTTGAATTTTTGAGAAAATTAGATCAAATAGAAAGCCAGTCTTCTATTGCACTACAGTAGTAATATGGGGCACTATGGGGACAACGGAAAATCCAGTCAAAAACAGCTTGGGGCACTATGGGGACAAGATTTATGGGGACAATGGAAAATCCAGTCAAAAACAGCTTAGGGCACTATGGGGACAAAACAGCTTGGGGCACTATAGGGACAAGGGAAATGTAACATGGTGGGTCTGTATAGGGACAAGGGAAATTTAACATGGTGGGCCTGTATAGGGACAAGGGAAAATTAAACATGGGGAATATTATTGGTATAGGGGACTGTCTAGCGATAAGGGAAAATGGTGGCAAAGAAAGCTAATATCTTTTCGAGACCTATGAGTTGCCCTGAAAAGGGCCTTTGGATACTTCTTCTTCTTTTATTTTCTGCCGTTGTTCCACCACCTTTTGATTTTACCAATGATTCCCTTTTTCTTCTTCTTTTCGTCCTCGAGAATCCAGTCAGGATGTCCCATAGCTCTAAACTTCTCTTGTATCTTCATCCAATTATTATTTAATCTTTCAAAGTCCTCTTTCTTTTTTGGTTTTCATTGTCCTTTCTCTCCTTACTCCAGTTATCTTTTATCTTCTTCACTTCTTCTAATAGCTCCTTTCTCATCAGTTCGTCAGCTTTCTTGAGCGGGTCCAAGCCATTTTGGACATGGGAGTACTCTGTCAAAATATTATCCAAAAAGCACTGGACGTTTTCGACAATATATATCACTTGCTTCAATGTACCCACTCTAACATAGGGTGGGTTAATGCAGCCTCGTAACTTTTTGGCTTCTTCTTCTAACATTCCTTCTAAGAGCTCCCTGGCTATTTTAAGTCTTTTTGCAAAGTCCAGACTGTTCGTAAACTTCCATTTATGATGTAGTTTTTCCACTTCATATTCCCAGTCTAATATCCAGAAATAGCTGTGTCTTAAATTGTTGAATAAACTTGATGCTTTTGCCATCTTCTATGGTTATTCCGTGGAATGGTTCTAATGCTGCTGCTGCTGTAGAATTAAAGACGTTTTCACCAAAAGGCATTTACGTCTGGATAATGCCCCAAAGGGGACTGTTTATTTGATTCGGGGGGTGGAATGGTGCCACACACCCCGCTTTATTGCACAGATTTGTGCTGATTAAATTATATCAACCATCGCAGGCGGTCAATGGAAGAGGCGAAAGAGGGAAGGGACCGTAGTGAAAGGAAGGCGCTGTATCCAAGGTAATCTTTTGGTCCCATAGTCCTAATTATAAATATTGCCGTCTTGTAATATAACAATTTTGAATAAAAAACATTATTGTGCTGTTTATATTAGTAAGAGAAGAGGATGGCATATTTTGTTCTAATTAGTTTAATATTTATTTTGCTACATTGTGTAGCTGGACCTGATGGCTTTGGGTTTATAGCCACCTTATAGAACTATTTAGGGTCTTAATTAGTTAATGAATTATATATTTATTTTGCTACATTGTGTAGCGGGAGCTGATGGCTTTGGGCTTGTAGCCACCTTATAGAACTATTTAGGGTCATAATATAAAGCTAACTATATATTGGAGGTATTGAAGGATAACACTTCAGTTCCTTTGATTGGGAGTCACATAGAGGTGAACCGTGCTGTTCGCCCGTGTGGACCCAATCCAGGCAATTCTAGTATGATTCCTAGAGCCTGTGTACAGAAAGAAGTGCCAGCCAAACCCCTTATAATGCCCGTATGCTATCAGAAAATAGATAATCCTGATGGCTGAAAAAGTGCCACCTTATAGTACTAATTTAAGTTTTATTAGCACCTAAGTCGATATTATTTATGCCATAGTAGTATAGAGTTAGAGATAGTAGGTATAGATAGTTCGAGAGCTCTAATTCAGATGGGTGTGAAATGTAATGTGATATTGGGCATGTGAGGTTTCAACTAATATATGGTATTATGGTCACCGTCCCTATTGCATTGCATTTTTTAATCCCCTAGTAGCCCAATTTGTCGGATGGCCATGTCTGTGGTGCTATCTGGGTCACGGTGGTGGGTTGGTATAAAGTTGCTTTGGCATACAGTCATTGTGACTGACTATTGATACCCCCCTCCTGCGTTTCCCTGACAGCATACAGGTTGCATGCCCATTATGTCGACGCTTGGGTATAGGGTTTTGGGTTGGGGAGGTGGTGGTTAAGTATAGGGTGGTTTTAATTTATACGGCGATATATGGTAGATACTGTATGAATTGCTATACCGGGTCACGTAGGTGGGTTGGTATAAAGTTGCATTGGCATACAGTCATTGTGACTGAATATTGATACCCGCCCCCCTCCTGCATTTCCTTGACAGCGTACAGGCTGCATGCCCATTATGTCGACGCTTGGGTATAGGGTTTTGGGTTGGGGAGGTGGTGGTTAAATATAGGGTGGTTTTAATTTATACGGCGATATGTGGTAGATACTGTCTGTATTGCTATACCGGGTCACGTAGGTGGGTTGGTATAAAGTTGCATTGGCATACAGTCATTGTAACTGAATATTGATACCCGCCCCCCTCCTGCATTTCCTTGACAGCGTACAGGCTGCATGCCCATTATGTCGACGCTTGGGTATAGGGTTTCGGGTTGGGGAGGTGGTGGTTAAGTATAGGGTGGTTTTAATTTATACGGCGATATGTGGTAGATACTGTCTGTATTGCTATACCGGGTCACGTAGGTGGGTTGGTATAAATTTGCATTGGCATACAGTCATTGTGACTGAATATTGATACCCCACCCCCTCCTGCATTTTCTTTACAGCGTACAGGCTGCATGTCCGTTAGATCGACGCCAGGGAGTAGGGTCTTGGGTTGGGGAGGTGGTGGTGGTGGTAAAATTGTTGTATTATACTGTTGATCTTATCTATTTCCCGGAGGAACATTAGAATCAGATCTGCAGTTAAATTGGGGTTGGGATTGGGTTCTAATGATTGATTGATTAATTGGATTTAAGACGTGTTCGCCCAGCGAGCATTTACGTCTGATTTATGCCCCAAAAGAGGCTATTTAATTGTTTCGGGGGGCGGAATAGAGCCACACCCCCACGCTTTATTGCACAATTATGTGCTAATTAATTGATATCAACTGTCAGGAGCGGAAGAGTCAAAGGCGGAAAAGGACTGTTTTGGAAAGGAAGGTGTGGTATACCCAATTAATTTAATCCCCCGATTGTAATTTAGAATAATTGTCGTCTGGCATTAACTATTTTTGAATAAAACATTATTGTGCTGTTTTGAGTAAAAGTAGAGAAGAATGGCATATTTAGTTCAATTTATTATTATTGCCACATTGTGTAGCTGGACCTGATGGCTCTGGGCTTTAAGCCACCTTATAGAATTATTTGAGGTCTTGAGTATCTTATAAATTAGTTAGTTTGCTACCTTGTGTAGCCGGAGCTGATGGCTTTGGACTTTTAGCCACCTTATAGTAATTATTTAGGGTTCTATGATAAATAAAACTACCTAATTTTAGCTTGCTACCTTGTGTAGCTGGACCTGATGGCTTCTGGGATTAAACCACCTTATAGATCTAGTTGAGGTCTTTACTTATCTTATACAGTGTTTATTTAACTACTTTGTGTAGCCGGAGCTGATGGCTATGGGTTTTAGCCACCTTATATAGCTATTTTAGGGCCATACTGTAATTCCCTAATTATATATGCCAGAGTAGAGGAGTTAGAGTTCGTAAGTAAGTAGGTATAGAGATATAGAGTAATATAGTTGCGTTGTGAAGAAGAGAAAAGTACATAAGTAAAATAATGGGTATATGAGACTGCTTGCCTAATTATCGATTTTGGGGCATTAAGGGGGTATTTTAATTTTGGTTTATTAAGGCTAGTCGATGTTTGGTCGATACCTTCTGTATTGCTACACCAGTTGAAGTAGGTGGGTTGATATAAACTCCATTTGGACACAGTCATTGTGACTGATTATTATACCCCTCCTCCTACTTTTCCTCGATAGTGTACAGCAGGAGTGTCCATTTAATCGATGCCTGTTTATATGAACCAAATGGTTCATGATATACGTCGACGTGGGAATATACTATCTATAGTGCTGTACTGGGTCGCACAGGAAGGTTGTGATAATTTGCGTTTGCATAAAGTCATTGTGACATTTTATTAACACCCTACTCCTGTACTTCCTTGACAGCATAAAGATCGCATGTCCGTTAGATCAACTTTAGGTGATGGACCTATTTGGGTGGTAAAGGGTTTTAGTTTGGGATGGAATACGGTGATAACACCGTAATATGGAAAAAAGTGTGTGGGGGTGGGTTGGGTGGATTGGTTGGGTTGGATTATTTTGGGTTGGAATGTTATATTAAATACTGTCAGACTTGTCTATTTCCCGAAGGAATATTAGGATCAGTTATGCAGTTTGGTTAGGATTAGGATTTGTGGGACTAAGAAACGAAGGGTAGGTTGTGGTCGAGCCTATTTTTGTAAGAGAGCTTGCAAGTTTATTTCTTGCTACTCTATATGCTGGGCACACATTAAAAACATGTGATAGATCTTCTAATTGTTTGCAGGATTGGCAGGAAGTATTTCTTCCAGGATTGGATTTACTATATTTGCCCATGCTTCCGGCTAGCAGAGTTTTTCCTGTTTTGATTCGATTGAAGATTCTTTCGTGATGAGTATGTTTAATCTCTGGTCCAATAATATTCCTGGATACTTGGTTTTGGATAGAGTATAGATGACGTCCTTTATGGCTAGAATCCCATAGTATTTGCCATTTATACATAATTTTTTTGGTAATGACGTTATATAGTTCAGTTACCGAATACTATATATGTTCGATTTCGATGTTTTTAAGGCTATTTTTTGCTGCTTGGTCAGCTTGATCGTTACCAAACAGGTCTATGTGGGATGGGAATCACATAAATTCAATTGTTTGGTTAAGGTTAGCAAGATCATTGATAAGTAATCTAGCATGCTTTTGGAAGTTGCTACGCCCTTTGGAAATTCCAGATTCCAGTGTTTTGAGGACACTGAGAGAATCACTAATGATGATTGATTTAGGAAATTTATTAATTTTAATTAGCTTCAATGCTACTAGGATTGCCCAAAATTCTGTAGTGTAGATGGAGCATAAGTCAGGAAGCCTACTCCCTATTGTTATATTTAATCCAGGGATGGTGACTGCTGCAGCTGTTCTATCTGGATCTGTTGATTTGGATCCATCGGTGTATAACTTGACATAATCCTTGTAGTTGGTGTCTAAGTTATGGAGGATTTTTGTTCTTATCACGTGCGACATTGTTTCTTTGGGTCCAAATGTTGTGGCTTCAAAGTTAATGTTTATTGGTTTGTTCATCCAAGGAGTATTGTCCGGATAGGCGATTTGAACAGCTTGAAGGTTGTTAACGTTTAGTTTTTTGCTTAAGGTGTGAATCCTTTTCCCGGAAGGCTGGGATGGTACTAACCTCTTGCTAAAGGCTTTATTGCATTTTTTAATTGTTGTTTTGGTGGGGTGGTTTGCGTTATGAATTGAGATTCTGACCGCATATCTAAGAGTTAACTCATCCCTTCTAAGTGATAATGGCATTTCTCCAGTGATGATTTGTAATTCTTCTTTTGAGGTGCTTCTCAAGGTTCCTGTGCAAATACGTAGTGCTGCGGTTTGAATTTGGTCTAGTTTCCTCAGAAGACTTTGTTTAGCAGATGCGTATACTTGACATCCGTAGTCAAGTTTAGATCTAATAAGGGCCATGTAGATCATCAGAAGGGTTTTTTGGTTAGATACCCATTTTAATCCTTTAATGTTTTTCATGAGTGAAAGGTCTTTTTTGTATCTGCGGATCAGCTCTTGGATGTGGTATTTCCATGTTAGATATTGATCGCATGTCATACCCAGGAATTTGATCGTGGTTTCAAATTTAATTAACTCCCCTTGAATGTATAGCTTTGGTGCTTCTACTGCTTTTTCCGATTTGGCGAAAAAATTATACCCCTTGTTTTGCCCTTTGAGAGTTTGAACCCCCATTTGTCAGCCCAAGTTCCAATTTTATTGAGGCTGATTTGGAGGGTGTTGATGACTTTTTGACTTGTTGGATCACCTTCTTTCCATAGCCCGCTATCGTCTGCAAATTGAGAGAGATCTAATTCTTTGGGATCAACGTTGTGTTCCAGATCATTAATCATAATGTTGAAAAGCGTAGGGTTAATGACACTACCCTGGGGTGTGCCATTTTCCAATAGGAATTCCTCAGAGAGTGTATCTCCTATTCTAACTCTGATGCGCCTATTTGACAGGAATTGTTTTATCCAGGCATGCATTTCACCGTTTATACCGTAGTGATTTAATTTGGCTATGAGGCGATTGGTCCAAACCAAGTCGAATGCCTTTTTTAGGTCTAGAAAAATTGCGGTCATGTTTTTTCCTTTTATTGTTGAATGCTAGTTTTATTTGGGATTCTAGTCGGACTAGCTGATCTATTGTTGATCTATTATTCCGGAAGCCGCTCTGGTTGTTTGATAAAAGGTTGTTACTCTCTAAATGATGTTTCAATCTGTTGTTAACCATGGTTTCCATTACTTTACATATTGTGTCCGTAAGGGAGATGGGTCTGTATGATGAAACTTCGGTTGGGTCCTTGTCTGCTTTTGGGATTGGTATTACTATTGCTTGTTTCCATTTCTCAGGTATTTGTCCCGTGGTCCATGATTGGTTGATCAAAGCAATTACTGCTGTTTCTATGGTAGTTGGGATATTTTTATATATTTCGTATCCCATGTTGTCTTCTCCTGGTGAGGTTGACTTTTTTGGTTTAATTGCAATTGTCCATTCCTCTCTGGTAAAGGGCTCATTGAGAGAAGGGTTTCTGGGGTCTCTGTCCGTAAAGAGATGTGACTGCTGTTCCTCCACTTTTTTTCTATATGCTTGGAATTTTGCAGTGTGATTTTTGTTGCTGCTCATTCCTGCAAAATGAGTTGCTATTGCTGCAGCTTTTTCCATGTTTGTTATTGCTCCCTTGATATTTGGTATAGACGTGCTAATTCCTTTTTTCATAGATTTAATTTTATTCCAAATTTGTTTGGAATTGGACTGTTTGATTATTAAAGTGGAGCAGTAGTTTTGCCACGATGTCTCTTTAGATGTTTTGATAACCTGTTTTGCTATTTTTTCCTTGTTTTTGTAGTCCTCGAAGTCTGCTGACTTGCCAGTATGCCTAAATCTATTGAGGGCTTTCTTCTTATCCTTAATTGCCTTCTTGCAATTTTCGTTCCACCATGGTATGGGCTGTTTATTTGTAAGGTTTGTTCCCGTGGAAGGAATGCTACTATTGGCTGCTTCCTTGATACATTGGATTGTTGTTAAACTGGTCGATGTTGTCGTCTTGTAGATCCTGTATAGTCTTCTTTTCCAGTATAGACCGGAATTTCGTCCAGTCTGCCTTGTTAAAAACCCATTTGGACAATTTTTTATTGGGATCGAATGGCTTTGATAAGTGTATATCAATAACTATGGGGTAGTGGTCACTACCTAATGTAGATTCTCTGTCTACTTCCAAGTTGGTGATTGCAGCCAATCTGGGCGTACAAATAGTTAAATCTAATGCAGAGAGAGAGCCATTTGTTGGTGATAGACGGGTTTTTGTTCCATCGTTTAGTATAACAAGATTTTTTTTGAGTGCCCATTGTTCAATCAATGCGCCTCGCTTGTCAGTATGATCACCTCCCTATGATTTATTGTGGGCGTTAAAATCGCCATAAATCATGTATTCTGTTATGCAGCCGGTTAACTGCAAATAGTTTTGTAGGAGTGCAGGAGCTGCTCCACCAGGGTCATACACGTTAAGAAGTTCAAATGAAAAAGAACCAACGTGTATGTGTACTGATTGATATTCTATTGCGCTTATTGTAGAATTATCTTGTTTTTGACTAGTGTTAGAACAAAAATAAGTATTGGGTAGTAGGTCGCTAATAAAGATTCCCAACCCACCTCCCTTTGCTCCGTTAGCCCTTGTTAGGTATTTATATTTGGAATATCCCTTAATTTTAGGTTGGGATTCTGATGAACTGTTGGTATGGGTTTCCTGAATTCAAATGATGTCAGGTTTTTTAATGAAATTTTGAATTTTGTTTAGTAGTTCGGGTTTATTTATGTTTAAACCCCTACTATTCCATTGCCAAATAGTTAATTTATTTTTCCCTTTTTTGTCCATCTAAATTGTGATAATTATTACATTAAAATTATTTCATATTTAAATATGCAAATGTTTTTCTAGTAGATCATTTAGTAGTTTAAAATACGGTATACTAGGTACCCCCTGGTAATTTGAGATTTGAATAATCCCTGATAAAAGATCATTAAGATATTGAAAAATTTTTATGTGGGGAAAGGAATCGATCCCACTATTAGTGTTAATATTGCCCCCTTTGCTACTAGCAGTACTGGTTAATAAGTCATTAGTTTTAAGCACTTTAGGATTTGTAGTACTGGTTTCCCTATTCCTACTATTTTGAACAAAATTTTTTCTCTCCGACGAAGTCGGTTTATTTTGTTTGTGGTTTTTTGAGGGCATTGATGAGGGCTGAGGTAATAGTGGGTTGTTACCCTTTTGAATAAAGGTTTTAGTTTGGACAAAAGCAGGTTTGCTTGGGGCTGTAACCTTTTTGGTTTCCTTAGTGTTTGTTGTATGAGGATTTCAAGAAGTTTGTTTCTGTGTTACCTCAGAACTGGATTTGGCCAACTTATACGGGATTTTTTCTATATTCATTTTGGCTATTATTTCCATTTCTCTAATGGTATATGGACAATCTTCAGCCGTTGGTCCATGGGGTCCTTTACAATTGGGGCATTTGGGTCCATCATGTTTGCAGGGATCACTATGTTTACCACCACAATTTCCACATCTGGGTTTGTTTCTGCAGCTAACAGTGTAGTGGCCCCATGATTTGCATTTATTGCAAAATCTTGGTTTGTTGATGTAGTCTTCTAGTAGATAAGAGGTTCCATAAAAATAAACAAGTATAGGTGCTGTTGTATAAAATTCCAGCAATGTCTTTCTTGATATATGATCTTTTGTAGATCGAAGTCTGGTAACTTGTTTGATGTCGGATCCCTGTAGTAAAAGCTCCTGCCCTATTTCTTCTTCTGTCAAATGGATATACTTCTTTGGTAGCTCAAACACTTTTTGGTATCCTTTGGAATACATTTTGTAGTTTGATTCCATTATGGGTTTTTGCTTGATTACTTGAGGTTCTTTGTTGCCGTTTTTATGCAGTCCAGGGGGCGGAATTTCACCGGAGGTATTTTTCCTGGGAGTAGTATTGTTGTCAGACTGACTGACTAGATGGGTTTTAAGTGGTTCGTCCATTACGGCTCTTACCACTGTTTTACCTCCCATAGGGGAGTTATTTAATTTATCCTGAGGGGAAGGAATGGTGCCACATCCCCTGCAGGCGTTTATGCACTCATAGAGTGCTATTTACTTAGGCCATCACCACTGGGCAATAAGTGTACTGCCGCTGGGTGTGACTTCGGCCGTCACCACGGGCAATAATTGTATTGCCTGGGTGAATGTAAGGCCATAAGCCATAGGCCATAGGGTGGGTAGGAATGGAACCTACTCACACCCACCCCTATCATTCTGTTTACTGGTCTGCAAGAGCAGTGAAGCGAGAGAAAATTAGTTTTCTCATATCGCTTATGTCTGCGTAATGTGGTCGTGCAAGCACGAGAAATTACGGCAGCAGGGAGTAAAGGTGATGAAAAGCCAAGCGCGCACCTGTATATCAAATTCAGTACAGTTGTACTAATGGACAGCCTAACAAACCAATGATGTGTAAGCCACCTGTGCAATTTACCAAATATCTGAGTTATGAAATATTACTTAATATCCTATCCAAAAATAGGGACTAGTACGGAAGTGTACATGTGTAAGTCCCTATTGTATTTAAATTAAGGTGCCTAAGCGACACATAAAAGTGTAGTCAATGGTAGGGGAGTTTGGTTATAAATTTGTTCAGCAATGCCAAAAAGGTCAAATTTGTCTTTTTAGGGCCAAAAAGTTAGTCAAAAAGGGCTACTCGATACCAAATGAGTACCCTATTAGCAGCGCTATAGAATAGCCATTAAAAAGGTTGGTACTGGATATAAGGGTACCTCCCTCGTTCGGCTTCCAATTCCACCAATCTGTGTGCTGTTCTATGTTCTTCTCTCCGATTTGCCGAAAAGTCGATGTTATGGATTTCGGCGAGGTATTGAGCAGCGTCCAGTAGGTGTGATAAGGGCTTTTCCAGATAGGCCTCCAGATAGTGAAGTTGAAGGATCTTGCAAGCGAATTCCCATTGTAAAGTCGGCGGGGGTTGGTCATACATTGCTTTGTATCCTATGTATGATACGGCGGAGATGTAGCTTGTCGCCTTTCGTTTGTTTCTGACAAGTTTGTAGACTCCCAATTCCTTGCATAACTGTCCCATAAGCTCGTCTTTAGTTGTTTTGGGCATTCTTCTTGTTTTTACTGGAGTTTCCCATGTTCCTCCTGGGGTGGTAGTGGTGGTGGTAGTGGTATCCCCTATTTCTTGGTCCAAGCTCGCTGCAGTGCTTGGAGATTTGGGTATAGGGGTGGATGACAATGGCATAGTCATCCCCCCCTTTTTCCCCTTTCCTTTCACTTTTTTACTAGGGGCTGGTAGCGGTGATGGTGGCTGTGGTTCAGGTGTTGGTACGTTTAAGGGTGACGTAGCCACGTCTGCTGTCTCCACATTTAATAACACCTGTATTTGTTGTGTTAATGCCGCTAGCTGGTCTTGTATGCCCTGAAGTTCAATGGTAGGCCCCGTTTTTGGGCTCTGTACTGTAGTGACTTCAGGAAGAGGGGTGGGTGGACGGCTGCGTAAACCGGTTTCCCGCCGCTGCCGTGGTCGACCTCGTGGTCCTCTATGTCTGGTGTCCCCTCTTTTTCCTTGTGGTTTTTCTGTTTTTTCCCACACAAGCAGTAGGGTGGTTTTCTTCCCCGCCGCTCGAAGGCTCCAATTATTTGCCTTTAGCTGTCCTAGGCTAAATATAGCTCTTAGTGCTTGCTCAGGTACTATTTCCAACGCTAGTGTTGTCTCAGTTGACATGATGTATGCTTCTTGATAGCTCACTGCGAATACACGATAGGGTCTGCTTCTTCGGAAAGAGAAAGAGAACTCTTTCGTGTCCACGCGGCAGTCGACAAAACTTCTGTCTGGTTCCTGCTGCTGTTGTTGCTGCTGCTGTTCTCTCTGTTCTCTCTGCTGCTTCTGAAGTCTATACTTCTCAGTCCATTCTTCTTTCTCTTTTTTAATTTCCTCTCTGAAGACTTCTTCTATGAGGTCTTCCGTTACTTGTAGCATTCTAACATTCTCTATCTCTTCAGGCTTTGGCATCAGATTGTGTCTGATACGATGCAGAGTGACGTAAGCTTCGTTCAGCTTAGCTAGTCTTGAGCACATCTTCGATAGGAGGATGAGTCAAACAATGGATGGCCAGACTGATGCGATGCGATAGTTGAATTATGGTGACGCCGGCCACGAAGGGTCATTTGGTCACTAGTTTTCATCAATATATCATTGATGATTTGTTTTTTCCCGTGGGGAAGGAATGGTGCCACATCCCCACGGGCATATGTGCAAATAAATGCACTTAATTATTTGGGCGTCATGTCAAGTCCCTAAAAGAGACTATTGACATGGATGTAAGCCCTCTGGGTGGGTAGGAATAGAACCAACACACACCCACCCTATCAACCAATCAGATTGCTTATTGCAGAAGCGGTGTTCAATGGCACTGATAGCGAGAGAAAAATGGTTTTCTCACTTCGCTATATTCCTGGGCGCTGGACGAGGAAAAGGAGGAAAAGGTCCCGGAGAAGTCGGGCAGCCGATGTCGTAGATGGATGTCGTTTTACGCCCTGAAACGCCGTTGTCCGTACTTATTTCAAATTCAGTCCAGTTGTACTAATGGACATAAATAATACCAATAACGTGTAAACCACCAGTGCAATTGAGTCAAATATTACAAGTTGTAAAATTTTCCTAACGCTTAACTTCAACTAAAACTAGTACAAAGTGTACATATATTAATTCCCTATCGTTATTAAGCTAAGTATGTCTGTGCGACATATATAGTTGTGTCACTGTTAGGTTGGAATAGCTTGTAAATTTTGAAGAGGCATTTCGAAATTTGTTTTTTCAAAAGAGCTTGTTCGAAAAGGGTTCTCTAGCCAATTGAGAACCCTATATGGCAAATGAATGGCAGAATTGAAAGAGCCCTTAAAAGGGCTAGTACTCATCGTACGAAAAAGTACTACGCTTGCATTCGATCTTCACCAACTTGGCGGCGGTTCTCCCCTCCTCATGTAAGCTTCGTGGAAAATAGATTCCATGGCGGGCTGCGATGTAATTTGCAGCATCGATGAGTTGATGTAGGGGTCGCTCCTCAAAGGCCTCGGGGTAGTAACTGGTAAGTATGGAATGAGCGAACTGCCATTGTTGGATTCTTGGTGGTGAAGTTTATAGCGACCGGAAGCCGATGTAGGTAACTGACGACAAAAACGCATTTGCTTTTCTCTTATTCGTTAAGAGTTGTTGCAGTCCCAGTTCGCTACACAACTTCCCCATCAATTTGTCCTTTTCTTTTTCCGGCATTCTAGCAGTCTTAACCGGTGTCTCCCATTTTTCCTTTGGGGTGGTGGTAGTGGTGGTGGTAGTTTCCTCGAACTTCTTATCCAGGTTTTCTGCCAGACCTGGTTGATGAGTGGGGGTGGGTGTAGATGATGTTATCACCCCCCTTGGCCCCTTTCCCTTTCCTTTCTTTATAGGGGTGGTGGTGGCGGTGGTGGTGTAGGCTCAGGAGCGGGTTGAATTATTGGTGACGTGGCCACCTCCGCCGTCTCCTTTTCGTAAAAAAGCTCCTGTAGATGTTGGGAAAGCGCCGCTATCTGTTCTTGAAGTGCTTTGGTAGAGCCCTCCTGTACAGCAGAGTCTTCTGTGGGATTCTTGGGGCTCGGAACGTCTCGAACTGCTGGTTGAGGGGTGGGTGTTCTGTGGCCCGGTTCGGTTTCCCGCCACCGCCGTTGTCTACCTCTATTTCCTCTGTACTTAGGTTCCCCTCTGTAATTCTTTTTCTTATCAGTATTGTCCCAAATAAGCAGCAGAGAATTACGTTTCCCTGCTGCTCTGAGGCTCCAACTTGTTTCCTCTAGCAGCCCTAAGCTGGATATAGCAATGGGATAACTTCCATCGCTAGCGTGGTCATTACAGACATGTTACTTGATGCTTCGTTCACTGCGAAAATGTGTGAATGATGGCCAGACTGGAATGAATGAATTATGGTTTTAAGTGAAACCGGCCACAACGGTTCAAGCGCGGACGTGATGGAAAACACCCCTCGACGGTTTAGGGTTTGGAAACATTGGGATAGTTTGATGTGAGGGATAGAAAGAAAAGTCAAAGAGCATCTATATGAATAAAAATGTAAAACAATGGACAGACGCATTGGTTTTCAAAACACAACATTTTTATTCAAATAACAAAAATTTTTTCAACTAACAAACATTTTTTTCAAATAACAAACATTATTTCAAATAACAAACACAATTTTTTTCTAATAACAAACAAATTTATTCTTCCATAACACTAATACATTATCTTTGACATGGTTGACAACGTTGTGAATTAAAATGAGATTTCCACTGTTGGAAGTCATTGGGCCATTGATGTACACTACGTTTCCTAGCTAAACACAACAGACAGCCATAATGGTCACAAAACCATCGATCTACTTTGTCATCGTTTCGAGACGAATGACGATCAAAATAAGTCACTAAATGTTCTAAAGAATATCAAAGACTGCGATGATGCAGATTATAGACACAATATTGTCCACACACCAATGAATCTGTGCCTTGTAATTTCACATTATTGAATCGTGTCGTCTGGGCATTTCTTCTCATAAAGTCAATGATATCATCTTCGAAAGGGGGTAATCCATACGAATCAAAGTACTCCACGCAACCCTCTTGAGGAAAGTAGACAGCTACCCAGTGAGTTGCTGGAAGATGACTATCATCTGTGTTGATGACATAAGCTTGATTCTCTTGAGGTTTGCGATGAGGTAGTTCATCTTTAGCACACACAACAGGATTCCAAGAAGCAGTGTACGAACTACGGTTCAAAAGATAATAAAGTTCCCAGGTATCCATTTGTTTCTTGTGTAGCCTTGTTTATTCCCTTTCTTCACAGGTGATGATAAGTCATCAATTCAATCCAGACTTTTTGCTTGAAAAGGTCTGTCAAGTAACTGTTGGTTTGCTTCGTCTCCTTACTCTTGGCCAAGAGAGCTTCGATGCGATCAATTTCTCGAGCAAACAATGGAGGAGAGGAATGAGCACACAAGTCTTTATACCACTGAAGTAACACGGCTTCTTCTGAGATGAGACTCCAAGCTTCGTTCAGATAATCGTCCAATTTTTCTTCTCGACTCATCATCATACATTTATCGTGTTGAATTTGACTGGGATGATCGATTTGACATCCATAACAATCTTTTTTAATCATGTACCTCATTTTATCTTCCAAGTGCTCTGCAAAACAAGTAACTAACTGTTGTTCCTGTTCTGGCCATCTGGATTGCATGCTCACTACTTCTTCTTTTTGGCCTTGGTTGTCTGCTTTCTCTGTAACCTCCCATTCCATTTCCATGGATTCTCCACTATTCAAAGAGGGACAAGAGTTTTCCATAGTGCCTAATAGTCTAGAATGACTTCTTTCAAACTGTTGATTTCTATGGTATTATCGAATTCAGCATACAGAATGACATTCACCGTTTCGGCAAGACCTGCTGCAAACTGAAGTTCCACACGCAGTTGCCCAGATTTTATAGGGTGAAAATGTCCCTCGTCGCTGCCTTGGTCTGGAGTGAAATCAAAAGCCCACAAAGTGTAACCTCCTGCATAATCGTCGTAGGAAATACCGTGGCTGGTGTTGGTTCCTAACTGTCCTGTGGCTTCGTACAGTGACAAGTACGACCTCAAGTAATTCTTCTGGGCAAAGTCGGGTTCGAAAGGTCTGGTACACAAAGTTTTGCCATCGCGACTGACTTCGATTTTGGATACATTGCAGTGCTTAAACTGGAAAGGATTGTATTTGTAGGTACCGTTGAAGGCTGCATTGCTGACGATACCAATGAATAAACGTTTGGGTAACTGTCCTTGGAACAGATGATCTTCGATCTTAGATCGGAGTCCAGTGGCAATGGTGAAAGTTTTGACTTCCACGCGTCGTATCGGATACTTGGCTGTCGTTCTGCTCAAAGTGTGACTGATATCATTCCCCACTTTAGGTAAAACTTCCACACGACACACGTATAACCTGGCTTCTTGGATAATGGTTTTACAGTGGTGGAGAGCAGGATTAGCATCAGGTTCAGTAGCCATCAAATGGAAAGCAGCACTGCTACGATTTAGTCTCAAGCGAATATCCACCCCGTTCAGCAAATACTTCTCTTGAAACCACATGTCCAAATGCAAACGATCGAACAGTTCTAAACTACGTCCTAGGTGAATTTTCTTTCGACGCTCGTTAAAACCCACATTGTGAGGATCGCCAGGATTATCATTGTCGGCTGCTACGGACAAGGCTGTGTCGTCAAACTTATTTGCTGTGTCAGGTTTCCATACCACGCAAGCATCTAAATGAGTATTCTTGGCTTCTTTTCCGTACGTCAAGAGATTTTCGAGGTACGCTCGGTAAGGGTAAGTATCCATGCTACTGCTGACCAGTTTGTTATTCATGTACAAATCAACTTCGCTGAATAAGGAATGCATAAAACTGTTGACGGGAGCTACGAGGGTATCGGCTGCTGGATTGGTGTTGTCCGACGTTTTAATCACTTTCACTTTCAAATACAAGTAACTGTTGTTGAGATCGATGTAATCTTCGGGTTGTCCTTTGATTTCAAACTCGATGGGAGCTGAATCCGTCAAAGAGGAGACGGGATGAAATTCAACCCATTGGGCTTCTTGCATGGTCATCATCGTGGGTGGCATGGCAAATAGATCTAGTTCCGACTTGGAACAGGGACACGATTCTTGGTGCATCATTTTTTTTCTCTCTCAGTCTCTATGTGTTTTTAACTTTTAATAATTAAAAATGTCTAAGTCTCGATGACACTGGCATTACGATGATGCCCTTTACGTGTAAACCACAGTTTAATTTCTTCTTTGTCTTCTCCTAACATGTCGTCAAAAATGACCCAATGAGTTTGACTAGGGTCAGACACGATCCCCTCGTCTTCTCTAGGAATACCTTCCACAAACACAATGGAATCACCTTGACTTTCTTGCAAGAGGTTGTATGCCGATTGCCACTCTTTGTAACACCACACGATGCGTTGAGGTGGACGATCGATCAAATGATGTTTATGTTCGATCAAACGTTTGACAAATTTGGTTTTGCCTGAACCGCTCGGTCCAGCAATTAACATGTTAAAAGGATGACGAAGAGACAAGGCTTTCCAACTAGCAGAATCTAAGTGTTCGTCAATGACTTTGAATGTCGAGGAGGAAGGAGTAGTAGAAATAGCAGAGTGAGCCATAGTAGTGTAGGGTATGACACGATTGACACAAAAAAACAGACAAGACAAGAGGTTTTTATACTTTTTTCAAGACACGTTTATTTGAATGCATGTTTAAATTCGAACAACACGAAAGACAAATATACATAAAAGCCAAATGGATAAATACAGGAATAAAATACACAGGGAAACGATCAAAGTGGCATATAAACAAGTCACTGTACAACATTGTTTGGGTAACGAAGGTGTCCTAGAGGTTGTGTGTAATGTTCTTATAGTCTCTACATGGGGTACAGTCACATAGGTGTCTTCTCGGAAGGGTCTTTGTGGGGGAATGTCAATGACAGTTCTGTCTTGAACAGAGGGATTGTCCTGGGTGACAGATTTATTTTCTTCTTCTTCTGGCACTGTCACTAACACAGGTTTAAAAGTGACCTTTTTCACTCGACGATGGATTTTACGAACACAACGCTTGGGCATAATGGGATGCTTCGTTTGTCCAAGCCTCAAAATCCCAACTTTTCCAGTCACGTACATCTGTCCAATGAGGGTGTAAATCACAAGCTACACACACATCTTCGTACACCGCTTCCGTACGTAAAAGTTGACGAATCTTTTTTTCCTGTAGAGGTCGAGACGTATCCAGATGAAAGCGTAAGGCTTTGAACAGAATGAGTCTCTAGTGGACATTTAAAGGAGTCACCATACTGTCTTTTTTGGTAGGTAGTGTTCGTAAAGTGTCCACAAGGAATCGACAGGTAAACGAAATCCCAGAAAGCAAGTCACTAAAACACACACTACACGTCGACCCCAATTCATAGGGCACAGTTCTTGCAATAAGTGTTCGCAATCTTTCACCGTGTGAATCTTCTCATTGATATCCTTCCACGGAATCTGTTTGATCACAAGTGGTAAAGGTTGTGGCATGGTCGTTCTCTTTTATACTTCTTTTTTTGTCGAAGACCATCAGTGTATACTCTGCACAGAATCAAATCTCCTCCAAAAGCGAAAGTGATTAATATAACGTGTAATTTCGTCCCACTGCCATTCAGAGTAACGGTTAAGAAGGATCAAAACATCTTCAGATGTAAACGTACTAAATTGGAAACAGAGCAAAAAAAAAAAACACCCTTGATCCAGAGAAATCTAACACGTTGGTTAATATTTGTCACTTTCCTCTTGTGAATTTCACGACACAAAAGTTCTACAGTCACCCATTGAGATTTTTCTTTAGCAAGGCCTTGCCAAACGTCCTTGTAGATCTTCTCTTGCAATTCTTGTGGTAATCCTTGAATATTATGTTTTAGAGAGGGCTTATATACTGGTCTAGCTTTGTTACACGACATGAAGCAGTAGTGTCACTTCCAATCACTATTTCCTACTAAAGGTAGATATTGACAATTCGGAGACCATCGAGCATGTTCCAGGTAAGCGGAATCTTTATGTTCCCACTCGTAAAGGGACACACCACAACTGAAGCACTTGACTTTATACCCTTCGCCCAAGTAGAAAAATCCGGCTCTGGCTAATTCTTCAAGAGTTGGTCCAGGCAGATATTTTGGCCATTTATCTTTGAAGGTTTGGAATCGACTTTTAAAGTGACAGTATTCAGGCAAAGTTGTCGGGAACGAATATTCGACTCTCCTCAATTCCGTTCGATGTAGGTACGGTGAAATTCCTAGGAGTCCACGATAACGTGTGGCACCGCTTTCGCATCCCTCAGGTTTGACACGCACAGCATCACTTTCCATGGTAGATATAGGGGTAGTAGTCATAGCAAAGTTCCCACGATATCCTGCTGAATCGCTGAGGTCACAGCGCCTGGCATCACTATAATCGCAAGGTTTAACATCGCACTCCACTTGAGAATTCCCAAATTGGAATGATGTCTGTTTAAATGGATTCATCTTCTTTTCGCTTGGTCGATGTAGTGACAAATGAACTATTGGTCTTGGACAATGTCCCTTTTTATATGCTGCCCAATTTCGACGTGACCGTACGGTAGAGTGAAGTGATTGTGAAGTCGTACTCTTTTTTGGTACACGAATTGATAGACTTTTTCCAAAGGTCGGCTAACGATTTGGTGTGTGGGTAAACGGACAATCTTGTGCGGTTCGTGGGTAGTCACTTTAAACGTTTCATCCTGTCCAGACTGTAAGGCTTCTTGAAGCACGTCAAAGTTCACCACTCGGCTGGTGCGATAATTGAGAGTCAATCCTTTCACTTTACATTCGGTGTGCATTTCTCCTTGTAGGTCTCGGTATTCGTAGCCGTAATTTTTAGAACCACCACTTGCAAAACATAGAATCTTGTCGTCGGGATGTTCATCGGTCCAGGCTCCTAAACGGTCTCCTTCAATGACAGGGTTACACTGGTTCGGCCGGTGAATGTAGATGCAACTGTCCGTGTCAAAATACAGCACACGATCTCCTAACAGTTCTAACACTTCGTACAATTTTAAGCGAGCATGGGCTGTCACGTAAGCCGCAATGATGACATTTCCAAATTTGTCGGCTTCTACAAAGTCTAGTTCTTCTTCGTAATTGACTAAGATCAAGTCCTCACGAATGACGTCCACGTGTTTCATGACTTTAGTTTTGTCGTTAATCATCTGGAAGTAGCGAGACGGTTCGGACAAATACTCTGTCTTGGGTAAAGACGGTCGTTGTGCCATTTTACCCCACAAGCAATTGAGCATCACTTTGGCAAACGATCGCCTTCCTTCGTTTTTCTCGATGTGGTCTAAAGTGATGCCTTCACTTTGGCAAACGATCGCCTTCCTTCGTTTTTCTCGATGTGATCTAAAGTGATGCCTTCGCTGACAAGTAGTCTGGTACAAATCTTCCATAGTCCGTTGTAAAAACTGATTTTTGGTGTCACGCTGAGGGTAGCACAGGGGACATCCGTGAAATAAGCATCCGTTAAACTCGTACACGATCTGAGGGTTTTCTAAGTCCCAACCATCCACCGAATACGTTCCAATGGTCTTTTCGCCTCCTCCGTTGCGAGCGTGTTGGATCCATTTGTCTTCCTTGTCGCACAAATAATGAAGCCAGCGTAAGGCCTTGACCGAGTATTGACGCTTGACAAAATTTGTCGTTTGAGGACTGATGACAGCTAGAGTATTTTCGGGCATAAAGCGTTTTCGGTACACTAAGGAACACGCTTTGGCGATGGTACAAGCTTCTTTCAAAGGATCGATCCCTGCGTACTCCATGAACAATTCTCGAAATTTTCCACAGCAACGTCGTAAAATGTCCATGTCAGATCGACAGTACTTTAAAATTTCTTCTTGAAAGTCAAAGGGGTCCGTGGCGTGAGTCTGGTACCAAGAATGGAAAGCTTCTCGTTGTTCGGTGCGCATGTTATCGGGGTCGTAGTCGTCAGCCTCAGGCAAATGGGGTAGAACGGTATGTTGATTGGCTTCAGTATTAAAAAAGTGTGGAAAATAACCTTTTGCCATTTCTGTCATTCCAAACGTTTTAGGCATGCGACTCAAAGGCATGGCCAAGTAACACATCGAATCTTTAAACTGTGCTTGTCCTACTTGCATAGAAATGATTTTGGCTCCGTTTAAAGTCACTTGAGGTCGTTCGGTACTTTGTTCCGCATAGTATCTGAGCAGAAATTGCCCATCGTATCCCGAGAAATTGTGAGCCATGACCGTGGCATGGCGATAACAATCGCCGTAACGTTCGATTTCTTCTGGACTCCACGTTTCGTCGATGGGGTTTAGGATCCATTGGGCAAAATCGGCTAGCGTGTTTGACCCTCGAAAGATTTTTTCACGTCCTCCAGGAATCTTGCTGCAGTGAAGGCAATGACTAAAGATAGGTTCTTGGATGCACTTTTTGCACGCACGGTGAGCCACGCAGAAATTAGGAATGTGAATACCAGTTTCTTGCATGCATTCAAAATCAAAAAAGATAAAATTCCCCTTCTTCTGGGTATCATCTGGTCGGGGTTGATATTTTTGAATGAAGAATTCGTGCTCCAAATCCACAATTTGGTGACAAATGTGACATCGTTTCTTCCCTCGACAAACGTGAAACTTGGCATTACTGGTACGTATGCCATGTCCACAAGTAGGGCACAATCTCAGAAGCTGACAAGTACTTTTCTGCTGTGAACCTTGCATCTTCAAATGTTGTTGGTAACAGGTAAGACTGACAAACGTACGCTGACACACAGGGCAATGCACTCGTACTTGTCCTTTGTCCAGACAAGGTTGAGAGGCCAAACATCCCTCACATTTTGATCCAAAATGCTTGTGTTGTTCTCGATTGTTATAACCATAGTCACATTTTTCACAGTAGTAACTGAATTTCTGAAATCCAGTGATACTGGTAATGGTATCAAAATGACCATCGTGATGATAGACGTGAATGTATTTTCCGTCTTTGAAATCGTGGCCTCGAAACAAAAGAGGACCACGCACTTCTTGAGGGTGTACTTTCAAGGTGTAATGTGGAGCCAAGGCACCTTGCAATTTTTGTATTTCTGTAATACCGCAAGGGGTGTCTTTGGATATCCCTGCTTGCTGTAACAAGAGTTCTGCCTCACTTCGTTGTTTGGCTCGGCCCAATTTTTGAATAGTTGTCCAGGCTCTTTTCCATTCTATCGTCTCGTTCTTGTTGGCACACATTTGTCCACGACGATGGCACGGGCTAAACACATCTGGTCTTGAGGATTGTTAATTTGGACGAGGCTTCGCTTAATGTTGCGAAGGCTGTCCACCAATAACACGTTTTTGCGTCCGGTCCCCTGATGAAGAGACACGCGAGTCATGAACAGTGTGGCTTTTCCATCGGTGATGTGAAACTTGTCGTTGGATTGTTGCACATGTTGAATTTTGTCGATGACTTTGGAAGGTGTTAATTGTGATGGGCTAGTAAACTCGATCCAAACGGGAGACTTCAAATTATCGTGATGAATAGAAAGTCTCAAGCGATCGTCTTCTTTGGCTTAACATTGCTGTTTCAGTGCAGTTAACACAGAATCCCACACCTCGGTAATGATCTCTTCTGTATTCTCCAAAGGTACATTGGACTTGAAATCTTTAAACTTTACGGCATACGTGTAAGCCGTTGTTCTAAATTTTCGAGAGGAACGCTTTTCCGTCTCTCGAATGTGATAGTAATTTTCAGGCTTTACTAAGGGTTGTGCACTTTGCTTGGACGTCGATTGCCTAGGTGTGGATTCGGGCTCACTCATGTCATCTTCAAAATCACTGGCATGAATTTGAGCCAAGACTTCAGCTACTGTGCTAGGCGATACATTACGTTTCTGTCTCTTACTGTCTTCTCCTTTCTCCACAACATGATGCGGTCTTTTCATCTTGTCTGCAAAAAGTCAAATGACTACATTTTAAAGACCATAACCCCTATATATTCATGTCCGATCCGTGCATATATAAAGGGTCAGTGTCTAACCTTTCAGTATTCATTTTATTCTCACATTGAACAGAACGATGGAAGAATCTACACAAGTTGAACTTCTCATCAGAGCTTTACGTGGGGTCATACGAAAGTTTTCTTCAGACCAGCCGACGAACTACTCTCCTTCCTATCGAGATAAAAGTCAAGATATTTGCTATATCTGTAAGAAGAAAGGACATTGGGCTACAGAATGTTCAGATCGTGACAAAAACAGAAAAGGTACGAATAGAAAAGATAAAGGACATTGGTCTCCAAACTGCCCTAAGAAACAACAGGAGCAGGAGGAGGAGGGGGAAAGGAATTCTGAACAGGAGAAGGAATAGGTACCCTCCACCAAGGAAGAACCCCGACACGTTCACAAAGACAAGAAAAGAAGAAGAAACGAAAGTGACGAAGAAAAAGAAAAAGCTGTGACAGTAAAGAAAATGAAAAAACAGAAAGAGTGAAACAGAAGAAACCTATGAACTTTTTAAAAGTGGTATTGTGTTATGTTATGTTGTGATATTGAAGTGTAACGTTTGTACCAGAATACACCAGAGAGAAAAAAACGTAAGTGTCTCTTGGTTTTGATTTTATAGAATAATCACCTACACTCACACACTCGTACACTCACACGTACATCATGGGTTTAAAAAAAAATAATAAAAAGGACTTTTGAGTTTTCATTGAATTAGACAATTGAAATAGTATTTCTTTTCGAAATAATTGGAGTGGCCTTGAAAAGGACCGTTGGTGTTGTGTGTGTTGAAAACAAAACAAACTCAGAAACGGGAGGAAACCATCTTGAGCTTTCTTAAGCCTTTGCCACGGCCAAGGCCTACTTCGGGACTGGTGGTTCCTGTCAATGATTTAGTAGAAATCACTAACGGTGGTATGGCAGACGTAGTCACAGAGAGATTGGGTTGTTTAGCTCGAGAAGGTCTTTTTCTCTTCGGTCGTGATAAAGAAGTCTGATACATTTGTTTCAGACTCCTTAACTCTGCTAAAATATCTAAAAGTACCGTCGTGACTGTTTGATTTTCATTATTCTCTTTCTGTCCTTGGTCTTCATTCTTCTCTGTTGTTGCTGTTGCTACTGTTTCTTCCTAGTGTTTTCTTCTTGCTTCTTCTTCCTGCTGTTGAATAAGAAAAGCTTGTTCTTCTACTTTCTGTTGTTGTAAAAATCGCTCCAATTCTTCTTTTTGTCTTTGCTTAAAATCATCGACGTGTACATAAGAAGAAGCAGAAGGCAACGAAGGTTCCGGAATAAACTCTTGTGATGGTAAAAAATCCACAATATCCCAGTTAAAATCAACTTCTTCTGGATGTAGATTTGTCATGACTTTAGTAGTCACTGATGGCCCGTGACTTGCTGTCTCTACTACGGGCTCACCCCAATTCATCGTCTTCTTAGTGTCCGCCATTATTGACAACTCTGTCTCATCGATTGACTGCGCACAGGCGCTAGTACCTCTATATAGAAAAGGTGACGTCACAGACTGCTCTTTTCCGATTGGATGGCTGTGACTTTTTTTTTGTAACGCGTGTTTGGATTGTTCGATACACTCAATCCGTTTCGATCCGCTCTTCCCCTATAAATAACCGCAGTTGATGGCATTCACTTCACCTGTTTCTCATCACAAGATGTGGACTAACGTTGAATCTTCTACCCTTATTTCTACCATGCTGTTTCAGACTGACATACCCATGTATGTCAGATCATCATGGACAATTATACGAATGATGGATACAGCCTAATTGGAAGAGAAGGGTATATGTGGAAAGACAAGGTTGCTTAAAGAGAGTTCTCTTCTATGGACCCACAGTGAGGAGAAGTTTAAGGAAGAGAAAAAGATCTGTGAAATGTCCTCTGTGTTAACAAGATACTGTTAACATTACACATAACGGCCCTTTTCAGGGCCACTCATAGGTCTCGAAAAGATATTAGCTTTCTTTGCCACCATTTTTACCTTATCGCTAGACAGTCTCCTATACCAATAATATTCCCCATGTTTAATTTTCCCTTGTCCCTATACAGACCCACCATGTTAAATTTCCCTTGTCCCTATAGTGCCCCAAGCTGTTTTGTCCCCATAGTGCCCCAAGCTGTTTTTGACTGGATTTTCCATTTTCCCCATAAATCCTGTCCCCATAGTGCCCCAAGCTGTTTTTGACTGGATTTTCCATTGTCCCCATAGTGCCCCATATTACTACTCACTACAGATTGGTGTTAACCAGACGGCGATTTCAAGAATTCGAAAGATTAAGGACAACATTTTTCATGAATGGCAGAGCAATGGCAATCCCACGCGGAAGCGAAAAAGAGCCGGAAAATCGGAAGATGTTGAGGAAGCACGCCTACACTGGTTCTCACACGCCAGGGGTCATCAGATTCCTGTTAGTGGCCCTTTACTGATGAGAAATGCAACCCAGTTAGCGGAGGGTATGGGACTGGTAGATTTCAAGGCAACTAGTAGAGAGGTGGAAAGAGCGTCATTCCATCAAATTTAAGAAACAACATGGCGAAAAACAAGATGCTAATGATTTTAGCGTGGAAAGATGGATTGTGGTAGTTTTGCCTGATCTCATAAAAGATTACCAGCCTCGAGACATTTGTAATGCTGACGGAACTGGATTGTACTGGTGAGCTATTCCTGACGGCACTCTGTCATTCAAAGGCTCTGAAGCCTCCGGAGCCAAAATTGCCAAAGATCGGAAGACGTAGTTGCTGGCCTGCAACATGGACGGTAGTGAGAAGCTAGAGCCTCTTGTTATTGGCAAGAGTAAGAATCCACGTTGCTTCAAGAATGTTAAGAGGTTGCCTGTGCCCTATGAGGCTAATAAAAATGCATGGATGACTGCTGAAATATGGAAGGGATGGCTCATCAAACTTGACAAGAAAATGAGGCTGAGAAACCGGAAAGTCTTGATGTTTTGTGACAACTGTGCAGCCGATGCTTGTGACCTGAATTCGACAAATGTTAAACTGGTTTTTCTACCGCCGAACACAACCACATTGATCCAGACCAAGGCATCATCGCAAATTTAAAAAAAAAAAACCAGTACAGATCACTTGTGCTCAGTCACCTTGTAGGCGTTATAGACGATGTCACTGATGAAGAAGCAAGAGTAGCAAGGGTGGATAAAAAGCGCAGCATGTTAGATTCATTGCAGATGCAATGAGAAACATGGGGGAAAATAATGCAATCCACCATGGCCAACTGTTACCGTCGGGCTAGCTTCCTGATGCCAGCAGAGGATGCTGACAACCCAGAAGATTACGAGAATCAGGAAGTTTTAGTGCCACTTGGAATGGAAGAAGAATAATTCGATCGATAGGTTGCCGTGGATGAAGGATTGCCGACTGATGAAGTAAGATCAGATGCGGCAATCTGTGCAGACATCATGCAATCTCAACAGTCTGAAGCGACCGATAATGATGACCTCAGTGATGCAGACGAAGAAGATGAAATGAAACTCGTAACATTTGCCTCAGTTATACAATGCCTCTATGTTCTCCGCAGATTTATGGAAGAGAAAGGATGCGCATTGTTTGACAGTTTTTATAGCCTACAAAACGAAATTCATCAGATGTGGCGTCATAATTCTGTGCAGATATCAATCAAAACCTTTCTTCGTTCACCAGCTGCAGCACCGAACAATGAAGCGACTTTTGTGGAATGGGCCGAAGACAGCATAGTGCGAATGAATCGGACAGCACAATAATGGATTATCCAATGTAGCAAACTTTGAACTTTCACGTGCGTAAACAAATGGATTAAAATGGATTATGTAGAACTATATAATATTGTGTTGAACAAAACGATTCAAGGATAAATAATAATTACGCATGTTTATGATGAAACGGTTTGTTGTTGATGCCACTGCGTATTTATTCATACATATATATTGTCTATTTATTTTTGTAAACGCCCAGTTTAACTTGAATCTATTTAAACGGGGGTTTGTTTCGGAGAAATAATGGGTATCAGTATGCATGCTGCACCAGATGCACACCATAACATGAACGCCGGCTTAGTGCATACGCCGTCTAATTGCATATCATAGCATCGGTCCCGAGGCCCTGCATATCAGCGGATAATAATAATAATAATAATAATAATAATAATAATAATAATAATAATAATAATGAGGACTTTGCGTAACGGTTAATCTTCAGAAGCTCTAAGCGCGTTAAAACATCTATAATGATATGACTAAAAAACAAAGACCACCACGAAATTGGAAAACATAACAAAATGCAGAACATATTTAAGGTACGAAACATTATTTTTCTTAAGTTTGTTTTTGCAGTCGAAAAAGGTGAGTTTTACGAGCACTCTTGAAAACGATAACTCTGTCTTTGTGTCTAAGTTCAGTGGGCAATTTGTGCCACATTGCTAGGCCCTGTTATGCAAAAGAACGTTGTCGACATGACTTTGTTTTCATAGTGGGAACAATGAGTATACGATTGTCAGAAGAGGAGTGTAAGCATCTTGCTGGTGTGTACACACGGGTGAGGCCGGATAGGAGTCCATCAGTGAAACGTAACATAGGGAAGAAAGTTTGTGTTTGATTCTGGATCGAATGGATAGCCCGTGTAGGCTACAGAGCAGTGGGTAGGTGTGCTCTGATGATCCAAGCAGCTGTGTTGTGAACGTTTTGAAATTTCTGGAGTAGATATTGAGACGAACCAGCCAGAATTGAGTTACAATAGTCCATTCTTGAAAGTACTAATGAACATACAAGTGTTTTAGTGGCATCAACTGAAAGATGTTTTGAAATGGAGCTGATGCGTCTCAGCTCAAGATATGCAGCCTTACATATGTTCATGACATGTTCGTGCAATGTGAGAGTACTGTCTATAGTAACACTTAGGTTTCGTATTGACTGTGTGAATTTAATGTTGGTGTTGCTGATATTTATTGTTTGAGGTAAAGGATGTGAATGAGAAAGTCTTTGTGTTGTATCAGAATAGCCTCAGTTTTATCATCATTCATGCAGCTTGTTACATGTCATGCATGATTTCACATCAGAAATGCACCCCTCTCCTCCTTGGATGGTAGCATTAACTTCAGTTGGGTGGCTAGACTTGTATATTTTTTGTCATCCGCGTACAATTTGGTGAGACAGTGGATGATAATGTATGACACTTGAGAGAGGCTGAGTGTATACAATGAAGAGAAGTGGGTAAAGAACAGACCCCTGTGGAACAACACAACATAGATCAACTGGGCTGGAGTTTGTCCCATTTGCAGATACAATTTGTATCATGTTGACTAAGTAGGACTTGAACCACCATACATTTGTATTGTGAATGCCCAATACATGCTGGAGACGGTGAAGTAAGATATCATGGTCTATTGTGGCAAATGCTGCAGACAAATCAAGAAGGATGAGGACTGTAATCTTTCCGCTATCCAATGCAGATAGAATGTCATTAAATACTTTCAGAAGAGTAGTTTCGATACTATGGCAAGGGCGATATGCAGTCTGTACATTGCAAAAAAGACTGTTTGAATTCAAATGAGATACAAATTGTGTTAGAACAACGTTGTTTAATTTGTTTTATATGAACGGGAGATTAGAAACTGGGCGGTAGTTCTTTAAATCATTATGGTCAAGTGTTGGTTTCTTCAAGAGAGGCTTTACGAAGGTTTTGAAAAATGATGGGAATTTCCCCGATGAGAGAGAGATAATAATAACATCAGTTAGTGAAGGCAATATTTGGCCAAAGCACTTAAGCAGCAGTGATGTTTGAATCAGATCAAATTCACGTGACTTTGGTGCACTCTTCATCACTAAATCCATAGAGATTGGTTCAAATGCTCCTAATGGCTGTCGCTAAAATTCTGTATCGTAACTGTATGGTGACAACGAGTCAATTGAAATTTTGTTGTCAAGCGTATCGCTAATGGTTTCCACTTTGTCACGGAATATATTTGCAAATCGGCCTAGACGGTCTACTGTAGAGAGGATAGTTGAAAGCAATGTATATTTTTTCCTTTACATTAGTTTGTTTGTTATCTTGAAGAGCTCTTTGCAGCTGGAACTCTCCGTGATCTTAGTACTGTAGTGGGATAATTTGGCTCAATGGACTATGTTTGTATATATATATATATATATATATATATATATATATATATATATATATATATATATATATATATATATATATATATATATAATGAAAATAGTTCCAAAAGTGATAATGCCAGTCTGGATATCGTCATCGTAGGGTTATCAATTTTATCAAACTTAACCATTTCAGTGTTTCATTATTAAATATCCAAGGCATTATTTTTGGGACAAGTAAGTGATTTTAGACCAGGTGGTAATTTTCTTGAAGAATATATACTGTTTCGGAATAAATGTTCCTTTTTGGATTGGTTACATTTTTAAGACTATAGTGCAGGGGTGGCGAACCTACGGCACGCGTGCCCAAAGTGGCACCTGAGATGATTGTGCGTGGCACGTCATTATGCTGATATGAAACAAATTATTCATCTTGCTAAATCACTGAAATTTCAATTTGGTATAATTTATACTGTAAACATATTTTAGAAAGGCTTAACTGATATGGAAGAAGTCCTATGGACCTACCCTATTCTATTCAATCTTATTTTTTACATATAATTTACTGACTTACTGTTTTCGCTAGGGGACGCGGGTGCACAATAAATTTAAAACAAGATATGTTCGTATTTTGAACGAGATCTCGCTAGCTCTCGTCTGCCATATTGTTGATTTTGAAAATTATTACAAATAATCTTTTAAATAAAAGCCTAAAATGTCGTTCTCAAAGCCAAAGAAGACTAAGCTTGCCGAATAAGGAAGTGGCAGAGATTTCCAAGAGTGGTGGACTCAACGATATGGAATGATCAACAAACGGAATAGGGCCTTTGTGTCATGTGTTCGGAAAGTGTTGTTTGTCGAACGTCTTCAGTTAAATGTCATTATGAGAGCAATCACAGCTGGCTTCTTGGTAAAAGCGAACAAAAAGAACATATATCGCGTGAGATAAAAAAAAATTAAACTTACAAACCAGTACCTTTGCCAAGTTTGTTAACAGTACATCTAAAATAGTGGCTGCGAGTTTTGAAGTTTCAAAAATCATGGCTGGGCATGGCAAGCCTTTCAGCGATGGTGATTATATGAAGGAATCGTGGTTAGAATGTGCATCTTATTTGTTTGAAGACTTTCAAAGTAAAGACAAATTTATTCAGAGAATAAAGTATTTGCCAATTAGTCGAAATACGGTCAAAGAGAGAGTTATTAAATTGAATGCTAATATTGGAGAACAAGTAAAAAAAGGATATTAATTCATGTCACGCCTACTCTATTTACCTTGATAAAAGTACTGATGTGACATCATCCGCTAGGTTGGCCATCGTTGCTAGATATCACAAAGATAACGAAATGCATGAAGAAACAATAAAATTATCAACTTTATCGACAACAACACCAGGTGCAGATTTATGTGAAACTGTTGTGATTGAACTTAGAATTGCAGGTGTAGATATAACCAAAATAGTTTCTGTAACAACTGATGGTGCTCCAAGCATGATTGGAAAAGACACAGGTTTTGTTACATTATTTGCAAGACGTGTTGGGCACCCACTGTTAACCTTTCACTGCATTGTTCACCAGGAAGCCCTAAGTGCAAAATCCGGCTTAAAAGAACTTGAAGTCACCATTATGAAATGTGTCACAAAAACTGTAAATTTCATTACTGCACGTGCTTTAAATAACAGAAAATTTGCACAGCTGTTAAATAAAGTTCAATCAGATTACTCTGGTTTACTAATGTATAATAATGTACGTTGACTTAGTAGAGGTCGGGTTTTGGAACGTTTTGTAGAATGCCTTGATGAAATTCGAATGTTTATGGATGATAACAAACATAAATACTCAGAATTAACTGATGTTGACTGGCTCAACAGACTAATGTTCTTTACAGATTTTTCATTACATCGAAATGAACTTAATACTAAGTTGCAAGGGTGAAGAAAAACTGTTGATGAGGCATTTGAGATTGTGAAAGCATTTCAAAAGAAGCTGAATATTTACAAACGTGATTTAGAGAAAGAAGAGTTTCACTATTTTAAGAAACTTGAACAATTTTATGCTGATCTAGAAATTCAAGAAACTGTTGTCAAAGATTCTCATATGAGGCTGTTTTTATAGATAATTGATGCAACTCTTGAACAATTTTTGTCGCGTTTTGAGCAGTTCAAAAAATTCGAAGACACTGCAAAATTTATAAAATATCCAGATACAATCCATTTTGAAAATCTAGATCTGGCCATGTTTTCTTGGATGGAATTACACGATTTTGAAATGAAACTTGCTGAGTTACAGTACTAGTCCAGTGCAATTTGGAAACAAACGTTTGCTGACTTGCGAGTGCGACTAGAAATAATTGAACGTGAGCAGTTAAATGGATCATTAGAACCTCAGATATTAGCCAAAAATGAGGTTCAGAAAGTCTGGAATGACCTGCCTGGAACTTTCAACTCTCTGATAAAAGTGGTAAGGGCGATTTTGTCAATTTTCTCGTCTACTTACTCATGTGAATCGTTATTTTCAAAATGAATTACATACAATCGAATACCAGAAATTGCTTGACTGACGACTTGAATGCAGCTTGTGTATCTTTGAAAAATACAAAATATACTCCAGATATCCAAATGTTATCGTCTACCACACAGCAGCAAGTCACATTGATTGACTTGTCTATGACTCCTATATTGTAAGACAGGCTTAAGTCACGAAATAACAATAAACGCTTTATATTGTAATTATAACTTTAAGCTTTATTTTGTCATAATAAAATATTTTTAACAGTTATTGGAGTATGTAGTACCGGTTGAAGAAAAACAGCAGAGTATAATTATATTTATTTATGGTAATGTTATTATGGCATTATATATGTAATACCATTCAAAAATCACCCTACGTTTCGGTATAAAGTCAGCACATTTAGTTTTGGCTGGGGCTTTGCCCCACAACCCCGCCAGAATAGCTACGCCACTGGTAGACCTCTTTGGCAAGCAGCAATAATTATATTTTTGAAATTGAAAATATTGGCACACGATCTAATAAGGGTTCTCCAGCCCTGCTATAGGGCAAATACTCTCATTATAAGAACTGAATATAGCGGACATGTTCAAAGTGTGTTCACAAAATATCGAAATTATCCGTTTGTTGTTAAACCGGACAATTTAATTCTTATTTTACTTTTGAATTCTTTTCTGGAATATATTTTCCTACGTCGTTAGGTATATTAGGTATGTTAGGTATATTAGGTATATTAGGTATGTTAGGTATAGTAGGTATATTAGGTATGTTAGGTGTGTTAGGTATGCTAGGTATGCACAACGTTCAATCCTTTCCAGTAAAAATAAACTTTGACTTCTATGTATTACATAAATATAAGATTTAAATAGTTAAATGTGAATATGTGCTAAACACGAATTCCAAGATCAGGCATCATAACTCTATACAGTTAATCAAACAATAATAAACACGTCACGACAAAAGAAATGCAAAATTAGTACATACTAAATTGACAATGTGTGTAGATATAAAAGTTCAAAAACAAAGCAACGAGAAACGTTGACGTCGAGAAAAGATTAAAACAAATGTTACATATTGAATCAGCAAATAGTAGTGATTGAAACTAAAAAGTAGCACTAAAACAAATACTGATTATTCAAACACGCACAGTCAATATCCTGTTGTTCTGCTATGGGATCAATACGGTAATATCTTTGGAAACAATTTAAATATCGCCTAAGTGCAAAAGATACAATAGAACAAAACATTTAAATTTGATTCGATTTACATTACAGAATCAAAAAATATTTCATTTGTATCATAGTTCCTCTACCTATCAGCAAATTATGCAAATACATTTTATCTCTGGTCAAAGTCAAAATTGTCGTCTTCACCGAAAGTTTCTTTAAATTTTATGCCTGCAAGTGGTCAACCTACAGCTCCTTTTGACAAACAAAGTGATAATGATTATTACATCTATTATCGTTCCAGCCCCTATATGTCAGCTTCATAGAGACATAGGCAACTGTAGTTTGACTGTACGTCATGCGATTTTCTGTGGTGTTACCATTCGGTTCTGCTCTGTGCCAACCATCATAACCTAGCTTCTCCGGTCGCCCGTTTGTCCCAAACCATTGAAACGTTCCTTCGTTCATGAGGTCAGTGCCATCTATCCAGATATACGGATGACCTTTTTTTCCTGAAGATATATATATATATATATATATATATATATATATATACTATCTCACTACATAACACCCCACAAAATGATGCACTAACAGGATTTCAGTTGAATAGGATTTACCACAGACATTTAAGAAAGAATTCATGCATAAGAAAGAAGATGCACGACTTGAAAAAACACTAACAATGTGCTCGATTGTCAATTACTTGTAATGTATTCGATATCATGTCCAAATACAATAAAATTAGGCTAAGTAAGTACTCATGTTTTCAGCTTAATATCTGGTCTGATTAAGGAATAAAATCCAGATTCATCTGATAGTACGCAGAAATGGATATTGAGTAGTCACTTGAAAGGTTTTATTTGTTGAAATGGCTCTAACAGTTTCTAGGTATGAAACTACCATGAAACATATATGAACACCGGCACAATCGCACTGTATGCCATACTTAATCGCAGTTTTTACTTCTGTTAGTACTCAAGCATAAATTCAGTGACATAAAAAAGAACATAGTCATCAACAAAGTCCACCTTCAGGAGATCGGCGTCTAGCAGGTGACAAATTAACTGAAATGCAACAAGAATAATAAGGTAGATGCAATGCAACATAAAAAGGGTCAAAAATGCAAACTTTGGTAAAGCAGTTAAAATGCAAAAATGAGAACATAACTAAAGGCAGCATGTTAAGAATTGGTTGACATGTTCCAAGAGACAAGGCAGCTATTATGTGGCAAGAAAGAAAAAGATCAGTTGAAATTAAGAAAGCGACACATCATCGAAACCGCAAAATGTGGTCAATGAGCTAGAAATAAAAAAGAAGCGAGAGACCAGCTTAAATTCAGCAAGTGAAAGCATGAAATCAGCTGAAATGTGACAAGCGTGAATTCAGCTGAAATGTGACAACAAGCGACACATCGTTTGAAATTCATACCTTATAAACAAGAATGTCATAAGTGAAAACTCATTTTAAATGCAATAAGTGACAAGACAACTGAAATGGAATATCAAGAGACAAGTCAGGTTAAGGGAAACAAGCAACACATCGGCTGAAATTCACAAGTTATAAATAAGAATGTCACAGGTGACAAGCCATTTTAAATTCAGTAAGTGAGAAGACAGCTGAAAAGGAACAACAAGCTACAAGTCAGAAGAAATGTGTAAAGTGAACAATCATTTTAAATGCGGGAAGTCACAAAACATATTACAGTTTGCCGTACACTGCATTATCGTGTTTCACATTTTTTTGCATAACCTCTGAATGTTTTTGCTCCAATGCTTCAGTAAGCAACACCCACATTTAGTCCCTGTAGATGATGTTGTAACATCTCATTGGAACATTTCTTTATATACATTTGTATTTCCGTTTGGATACTTCTGGGCAATGCCATGTTTTTGCTTCGACTTTTAATTGACGCCTAATTAACTGCTATTCCGTTTCATCTCATCTTAAATAGTAACTAAAAATTTCTTATTTAAGAGTTTATTTTAAGAATTGCTAGTAAATTCTCCTTCGTAAATTCTGCAGCATTTGTCTTTTTAGTTTGTACATCAAGTCCAGAGAGATTTTCAAATTGATGTTTGAAAATCTAATTTAAATTTGATAATTTTTTAACTTCCATCTAAAGCTGGTATGGTGGCAAAATCATATTTGTTATATTCAATGGTCGCTGTTGCATACCTCAATATCTTGCACATGGTTTAAAATAAATTTTATTTTAAAAACCAGGATGAGTGACCTCTGCGATTAGTAAGTTAAACAGAAGCTGTGATAGTGACCTCTGCGATTAGTAAGTTAAACAGAAGCGATGATATGGCAAGTAAGGTAAATGTTATACTTCAAAAACAAAATTGCCATGAAGCATTTAATAATAGTTAACAAGCAATATATATAAGAGGAAACAACAAGTGCAAAGAGGACGAAGTCTCCAACAGAATGAGTCAACAAGCTGAAGTGTGTTGCAAAAGATGTAGAAGGAAAAGTCAACTTTGAGATTTTGTAGAAATTTACATCAAACAAACAAAAACCTGTAATGAATATAAAACTTATCCAGGAGACCGTAATATTAGGATTAACGAATTTTTCAGACAGAAAAGGAAATTTCCTTGTTTCTATAGAATGACAACCTGAAATAGAAATATCCTTTACTAATCCAAATGATAAAAGAGATGGTATACGTTCGACTTCATTAGAGAACATATACTTTGTTATTGGTTATTACAATATTTCATCGAAATGAAAGCATCACATTGCACTTCAACATCAACAAGAATGAAGCAAAGCTATTTTAATTTCAGGTGATTTTATATATCCTTCAAACATATATAAATATGATCAAAGGAGACATGAAAGGAAATAATAACACTGAAGAAATAATTTATATTTGGCGCTGGAAAAAACAATTAAACATTTCTATTTAGCTCATTTAATGTTTACACCATGTACATAACCAAGCACAAATCTAAATTGCAGTTATGGACTAAAAGGTTCTACATTTGTATCATCCGATCATGACGAAACTGCTCCAATTGTTATCCCCAATGTTTGTTATAGTCTCTACCTGCTGAGAATGTCTTTCATACTGACTTTATTTCATGCAATCTTAATTATCATTACAAGAAATTTTAAAGAGGTAGCATATAAAGACGAACATCAGTATGTATTCTGGAGAAGAAAATGTGACTGACTTTATGTTATGTCAATAAGATACTTAAACTTTCTGAAACTTAATTTAAGACACCACAGTTGTAACGATATGATTGTGTTCATTCGGAAATAATATATCAAGGTTAACAGAAGAATATATCAGAACTCTAAAATAATATGTATTACCCGAGATAAGACATTTAAAATATACATGCTGATAATAAAGATAATGAAAGCTACATTATAAATATTTAAAAAAGTTAACTAAAAGCGATCACTATTAAATAACTAAACTCCATTAACGCCATGAAAACGTTTGAATGAGAATTATTTTTGTAGCTATTTCAAATATTACGTTACAGTTTGTGCGACGGAACCTTACCGTCATGCCATTGCTTTGTGAAAGCGATATAGATTCTCTCTCAATCCTGTAGATAAAATAAAATGCCACACTAAGGTGCTGAAATGCACTTATTTATGGTTTTAAAACATTTTCTGTAATAATAAGCGAAAGGGTAAATATCCTAAGCTTATGTCATAAAGCTAATTGTGCTGTGAATCTGCTCATGTCTTCGGTTTACCGCATAATCAATATGGTACTGCTCAGGATTTGGTTTAATACATCTGTATAAAACGCTACCAATTACTCCTGTTATTCGAGAAAATAACAACCCGTAATGACCATAGTTCATTTAATAATTAACTTTGACTTGCAGCATGAGCTGAACCTAATTCACTAATTAATTAATTAATAAATAGTAATCAACTGAATCTGATTTGTCAGGAAACATTTTTAAATTCAAGAAAGAGATATCACACATCATAAATTATCCTGCCTAATACGAAATATAATTAATAAAGCAGACAAAAAAAAGAGATGGCATTTAAAGTGTTCCATGACAAATGTTGAATAATGACAGTCGTGCTCGTGCATTCCCTCCTCTGACTCTCCTTATGGAATCTGTCAATTGAATCTGTTTTGAATAAATTAACATCAGAGTGCTAATTTGGGTTGAAGCCAATATTTGATAAATTTTGAACAAAAGTGGTATGTTTGTAATATATATACAATTTAATTGATCACAATCTCCGGATTTATTGTCTGTGATCCAGATACAATTTTTCTATCAAAGTTTTGGTATATTTTGGTCGAATTAGAATTTATTTTGTATCGTCCTGCGTAAAACCTGTTTGAGCAGCGCTTATTGTTTTAGTTTCTTCATACACTAGCACCACCAGTTCTTGTAAATATTCATAAACCTTTTCAATGGCATTTTTCAAATGTGAATTCATAGGTTTTGTGTACTGCCTAAATATAGATGTAAAATATGGAATATGTAATGCTGACTGTCTTTAATGTCCATGTACGATCACAACGATATATGAACGGTTAATTGGTTCTGTAATACTTTAAACATCATAGAACTTAAAAAAAAAGACCTTTAAGTTATGAAGGCAGTTAATAAATTTCTTGCATCAAAACCATTATTAAAATTATATCAACTTATGCGATTATAACGCCTCTTATGTTTATTTCATGCATTTTACCTGTACCTTTTATTCTATATTAAACGTTTTAGTAGGTGACGTACTACTCTTGTTTATGAAGGTACATTTTGTTAACGTTTCAAAGATAAATCAACTTAATGTTAAATCGAACAAAAAGCTCTTATCGTTCTATTGATCATCGCATTGAAGTGGTGTGATACTCAACTGGAAATTAAAATCAGTCTTGATTGTTTTCTCAAAAAATATATGCTAATTTAATTATATTTTAAACGAAACTTGAAGTCTTTCTTCTCTAGGTTTTCTATATTGGTGCATAGTGTATTAATTTATTTTACTATTTATTAAATAAATGAAATAAAATATTGAAAAAGTTATCTTTTCTGTAATCATAGATGAATTGTTTATTATAATCTTTCCATATTCATATTTAATTTGATTCTTTTCTGGTTGCGCATTATGTAAACATGATGCGCAAACCGTACAAAACTAATTTGCAATCTTTACATGCCTGGTGTTTCTTTGTTTTTAAAAGATTTCTTGATTGGCTATTGCTAGCGAATACAAAAGTCGCCATGTGTGGCGATCATGGTCAACAACCACCATTTGTCGGTTTGTCTCCACATGATTGGCTTTAAGAATTTTGTAGACAAATTTAGCATTTGCTGAACACTGGCCTTTTACAACATGCATTAATTATAAACAACAACACCATTAGATTTCCCTGTTAACTATGCATGTTAACATTTACAGTCTTTTGAAACAGAAGTTTGAATATATTCAGAATCGAAGGTTACTTGTAAATGTAAAAAGAGTCTGGTCACAAATTTACTTAAATATATTAGGTCTAATAAAGTTTCAAGTTTAAACGTATTGAGGGTAGTGTGATTTCAAACTGTAAAATGCTTGTGTATTCTGTTCTGTGTGGTTGCTTTATTTTTCTTTTTCTTGTTATTGTTTGTTTTATAAGGTGTGCTTGTCTCTTTGTTTGGTTGTTTGACTGGTTTGTCTTGTTTTGCTTTGGTTTCGTTTTTTATAAGTGAGGAAGAGGGCAAAAGAAAAAACCACAATAGATTATGGTGGTTATTTGCGAGAAAACGCTATAGACATATCATTAGCAAAATACATGGTGTTGGGACATACGACTTAAGACAATGTTAAACTTAACGATGTAATGCTCTTTGCTATCTACCTTGAATAATCGTAGGTTACGCATGTTTTCTTGGCCTCCAATTTCTTCTCCAATTTGTACCGCATTTCTATGAACGATATCCTGTTTTTTTCCTTTAGTTCAGCAAGCGTATTAACAACGTCTGTCAGATTTCTCTCTACAATGCGTAGTTTAGCATCGACCGAAGAATTATGTTCCTGAAACAAAGCATGGAATTACTACTTGTATAACATTTAATTGACCTTCACTGATCTCTCTTTTATTTACACATACATCAAAGAAAATGTTACCAACTCAGACATATCGGTGTTGGTATGTGTTTCTTTGGTCATATTGTCATGTTTGTTATTGTTTATTTATTTATTTATTTTTACTCTGTTGTGTCGTTTTCTTGAAGCCATTACTGAATTGTAAATTATCCAAACGTCTTCCTGTCACATCCTCAGGCCAGTTTGTCCCTATATATGTCGAACAGTCTGTCGACCTACGCTTCACTCTTTTAATTTGACTTTGTTTTTACGTTTATACAGTATACGAATGTACATGAGAATAACAGACCGAAGGAATAGGTATCAAACCACAAAATACCAACGAATGAACATACCTTTAAAGACAGCAATATCCTATCCAAGTCATTTGTTAGCTTGACGTGCTCTCTTCTCGGCTCCAAAACCGTTACGGATGGACATTAAGGGCGTCTGTAAAGACAACTCAGACGATGGTAAACGAGATGACATGGAACTACCTTTCGATGCGTTCAAATAGACAGGTTCGGTATGTTTATCGTTTTGGTCGTTTTTCATCTTGTTTACGAACATTTCTTTCAGATCGAAAACAGAAGAATTGATGCGGTTCATAATATCAAACATCAATGTCATCTCCGTCCGGAAAATTTCAAAGTTTGCATTGACATTTCTTTCGATATTATTCAGTCGTTTCGTAAGGTGAATGTAATGATCGTCTAATACTGCAACAGTCCCACAGACAAGCATTACAGTGGCATACCAGCGTGTTAGATGCCCCATATTTGTTAACAACTCTGTTGGTATGGTATTTGCACATGCAGCTTCAATTCCTCTTTAAAATAAACAAGCACTTGTGTGGAACTCTTATCGAGTAAAGACACATGATACCGTGGCTATCAATGCAATGCATTCATGTACAATTTGTTTACTCTCGGCAGTATATTCAATATCGCAGAAATAAATATTAATATAAGATGAAAAGTCGAATAATGAGAACATGCACTGCATGAAATTTACAAGATGACATCCATGACAGCTTATTGCAATATATATATATATATATATATATATATATATATATATATATATATATATATATATATATATATATATATATATATATATATATATATATATATATATATATATATATATGTATATATATAAAGATAGATAGATAGATAGATAGATGGATAGGTATTTACGCAGGCCAGAAGAGAGAGAGAGAGAGAGAGAGAGAGGTAGGTAGGTAGATAGGTAGATAGACAGACAGGTAGATATATAGATATATATATAGTTAGGTAGGCAGTCAGGTAGGCACGCAGAAAGACAGGCAGAAAGACCGACAGATATATATATATATATATATATATATATATATATATATATATATATATATATATATATATATATATATATATATATATATATATATATATGTGTGTGTGTGTGTGTGTGTGTGTGTGTGTGTGTATTTCTGATGTGAAATCATGGATGACATGTAACAAGCTGAAAATGAATGATGATAAACTGAGGCTATTCTGATCACAAGACAAAGAGTTTCTCATTCACATCCTTTACCTCAGAGAATAAATATCAGCAACACCAACATGAAATTCTCACAGTCAGTACGAAACCTAAGTGTTACTCTAGACAGTACTCTCACATTGCGCCAACATGTCATGAACATATGCAAGGCTGCATATCTTGAACTGAGACGCATCAGTTCCATTCTTAAATATCTTTCAGATGATGCCACTAAAACATTTGTGTGTTCATTAGTACTTTCAAGACTGGACTATTGTTACTCAATTATGTCTGGTTCGTCACAATATATACTCCAAAAGCTTCAAAAAGTTCAAAACACAGCTGCACGGATCATCTTTAGAGTACCTCGATCAGAGCATACCTCACCGCTGCTCTGTATCCCACACTGCCTGTCAATTCGATACAGAATCAAACACAAAATTTGTTCTCTGTGCTATGTTTCAATGACAGACTCCAATCCAACATACCTATCCGGCCTCACTCATGTGTATACACCGGCAAGATACATAGGCAGGCAGGCAGGCAGAAAGACAGGCAGAAATACGGACAGACTTACAGACCGACCGACAGACAGACAGACAGATAAGTAGATAGATAGATAGATAGATAGATAGATAGATGTGCGTGTGGATTACATACAATAAATAATGTTAATCCTTCATTCTAGAGGTTGCGAAATTGGATAATGGAATTTATAAAATAATAAAAATGGCCAGGATGTCATTTTGGAAACATTAGTTGATAACATGATCTAAAACAATCAGGATGTCACTTTGGAAATAGGATTTTAAAACATGATAAACTGGTCAGGTCGTGATTTTGGAAACAAGATTTTAAAACATGATTAAAAGGCAAAGTTGTCACGTGGGAAACATTAATTGATATGATAGAATAAAATTAGGTGGTGAGTTTGAAAATAGGATTTTAAACATGATAAAACAGTAAAGTTGTCCCTTTGGAAATAGGATTTTAAAACATTATAAACTGGTCAGGTCGTGATTTTTGAAACAGGATTTTAAAACATGAAAAAAAAGGTAAAGTTGTCACGTTGGAAACATTAATTGATAGCATGACAGAATAAAATTAGGTGGTCACTTTGGAAATAGGATTTTTAAACATGTTAAACTGGTCAGGTCGTGACTTTGGAAATAGGATTTTAAAACATGATAAATAGGTAAAGTTGTCCCTTTGGAAATAGGATTTTGAAACATGATAAACTGGTCAGGTCGTGACTTTGGATACAGAGTTTATTATTCCGGAAATGGACAGCAATCCGTCAGTTGGCTTGTTTACATCGGAAGTAACGTCGGCGTTGAAACGCAAAGAATGATATTTTATCGGGGACCTCTTGGCGTCAAGAAACGGGAGGGTGTGCTTTTACTATAAAATGTTTTAGTCAGTATCCCTCTATAATATTCATTAGGCTTGTAACTGACTTTCACACGTGTTCAATGCAAAGTACTTGCAGATGATATTGCAAAGAAATAACTCTCATTCCTTTCGGAAAGTCTCCATAAAGACATCCGGGCTTAAACGGATTGATTACTACCGGTACTCTTTCTGCACTGGCAGCAGCATCCACTAGAACTCTGTATCTGCTGCCAATAGCCTCAACCTACACCCAGCCCACACCCGGCAGCTTGTGCCCCATTACTGATTATAAAAACGAAAGCATCAAGAATATCAAATATGTAGAGAACCTACTCATTTTATTCACTGATTTATAATTTATACTCGATTGTCACTAAACCATTGTAGTGTAAGACTTAATCTAATTAACTTTGAAATATCACTTGACAGTAAATGTAATCAGATATTCCACAATGGACAAGAACTGATACACACCAACATCTGGTTTATGTTATTCATTCACTAGGGTTTAAGTATGATAGCAAATATACTCTCGGGGCAGACTTTACTCCCCTTCCAAGCTGTATTGATGTCTTGTAATGAATATATTCTACATTACGCCTTTTACAGTTATTCTTCAATAACAAATAGCATTACATGGTGGCAGCGGTAAAAACACAGGATTGAAATTATCTGCTGTTTTAATGGCTTCATTTCAATTCACAAATCCGGACAAATTTGACTGTTCGAGACCTGAAACTTGGGAAAAGTGATTTCAGCGCTTTGAACGCTTTCGTCAAGCATCTGGACTTGGTGAAAAAGAGGAAGAAATTCAAGTGATTACCTTGATTTATTCCATGGAAAGTGAGCTTGATTACATTGTGTCTTCGTTCAACCTGACAGATGAAGATCAAAAGAAGTGGAAGCCTGTGACAGATAGATTCATGCGATATTTCATTTCAAAGAGGAATGTAATATTGGAAGGAGCAAAATTTAATCAAAGGAAACATGAAGAGGGAGAAATAGTAGACAGTTTTGTTACTGCTATGTGTTAGCAGATAATTGTAATTTCGGGCCACTACATGATGAAATGATCAGAGATCGACTTGTAGATGGACTGCGAGATTTAAAACTGTCAGAAAAATTGCAGTTAGATGCGAATCTAAAACTTTAGAATCTGCCGTTAGTCAAGCTCGACAAAATGAGGCTGTGAAAAAGCAACAAATACAGATACGAGCAAGTGGAGAACGAATGACTGAAATGGATGCAGTAAAAACGTCTTCACTGAAATATTGGAAACAGAAACATAAATTCCCAAATGATCAACAAAATATCATCAGCAGAAAAGGATGCATTAGATGTGGAAAGAAAGGAAATCATTCCCAAAACCAATGTCCAGCAAAAGAAGCAGAATGCCATACGTGTAAGAAAAGAGGACACTATGCAAAATGCTGTCTGTCGAAATCAACAGTTCGCTCAATAGAATCGAGAGCGGAACCTGGATTTCTAGGGACTATTAGCACAAAGAAGGGTCAACCGTGGATAACGCGGGTGAGACTGAACAGCACTACACTTTTATTCAAGATTGATACTGGAGCTGATGTGACTTAATTCCTGAGAAGGATTTACGAAAATCAAAATCTGATCGAAAACTGTATGGACCTGGAAACTCTGAACTTAAAGTGCTGGGAAAATTTACATGTGGACTGGAATCAAACAATTCATTCAGTGTACAAGACATATTTGTTGTAAAGGGACTGAATCAGGTACTCGTGGGTAGACGCCGCGATTCAAGCTCTTAAGATTATTGAACAGGTAAATATATCCTCAGTACATGCCTCAGATAAAACTCACAAAATGCAAGCAAAATTCACGATAAGTCCATCAATTTAGATAGGGATTATCGCGAGAAATAGGGAAAACAAAATGGTTGTATAACTTAGCTCTTGACAAAAATGCCAAACCTTATGCTTATCTACCCCAAGGAAGGTTCCTATCCCTTTACTGAATAATGTTCAAGAGGATAGAATGGAAAAAATGGGGGTTATTTCAAAAGTAGATGAGCCCACTTAGTGGTGCGCAGCAATGGTTGTTGTTCCAAAACCAAACGGTAAGGTAAGATTTTGCGTGGATCTAACTAAACTGAATGAATCGGTTAAAAGAGAAAACCACCCACTACCATCAGTTGAAGAATCCCTTGCAAAACTAGCAGGTGCAAAATTTTTCACCAAACTTGATGAAAACTCGGGCTTTTGGCATGTAAACCTGTCAGAAGATTCACGCCGCCTTACAACTTTCATTACTCCTTTTGGTTGGTTTATTTTAATCGCCTTCGGTTCGGGATCAGTTCTGCACCTTAATTTTTTTTCAAAAAAGGATGTCAGAAACTCTGGAACGACTTGACGGAACACTCTGTCACATGGACGATGTTCTTGTTTTGGGGGAAACGCAGAAGATGCATGACGAAAGACTAGAAATGGTCATGAAATCAATTCAAAAGGCCGGCGTCACTTTGAATGCTGAAAAGTGTGAATTTTCGAGACCATCCATAAGGTTTTATGGGCATATTCTTGACGAAAATGGTTGCCGACCTGATCCAGGAAAAGTCAAAGCTATAACTGAAATGGAAACACCGAAATGCATAATAGAGATACGACGATTTCTCGGTATGGCAAATCAGCTTGGCAAATTTAGTCCAAATTTGGCAGAAAAATCAAAACCTGTGAGCTTTTGAAAAAGGGAAAAACTCGTGGACTTGAACAAGCTTTAAGAGATATCAAGCAAGAAATGATATCTTCACCTACTTTAGCACATTATGATCCAAATAGAAAAATAGTTGTTTCTGCAGATGCATCGTCATTTGGACTAGGTGCTGTGCTACGGCAGAAGTACGGTAGCACTCTGAGACCGGTGGCGTTCGCGTCACGAGGTATGTCAGAAACTGAGCAACGCTATGCTCAAATAGAAAAATAGGCCCTTGGAATCACTTGGGCTTGTGAACGCTTTAGTAGCTATTTAATTGGGTCACAATTCAAACTTGAAACTGACCATAAGCCATTAGTACCAATAATGAGCACAAAAGTCTTGGGAGATTTACCCCCTAGAATTCAACGCTTTAGAATGTGTTTGATGAGATTCAACTTCGGCATAGTTCATGTTGCTGGGAAGAATCTATTAACTGCTAATGCTCTATCCAGAGCACCTAAAACTTATTACTCTGAGAGTGGTAGAGACTTTCAGGCTGAAACTAACGCCTACGTTGATTTCGTAGTTAGCAATTTGCCTGCATCAAATACTCGACTTGAATAAATAATGTCTGAATATCGAAATGATTCCATTTGCAAACAACTTGTACAATTCTGTGAAACGGGGTGGCCAGAGAAATTTGGTATTGACGGAAAACTACAATCGTATTGGGCAGATAGAGGTGAATTTACAATTCAAATTTGTCTTTTAATGAAATGTACACTCCTGGTATTAACAGAATCACTTCAAAAAGAAATCCTTGAGATAGTTCACGATGGTCACCAAGGCATAGTGAAATGCCGAGAACGCGCCAAAACGTCAGTTTGGTGGAAAGGATTAAGTACTCAGCTAGAACACTTGGGTGAAATCTTTGAAAGATTCGCTTCAGACTTGTTTGAACTGAATGGTCAAACATATCTCTTGGTGATTGATTATTTCTCAAGATAGATTGAGATAGCAAAATTGCAAGGCACAGGTTCTAAAGCAATTATCAATCATCTCAAATCAATCTTTGCGTGACACGGTATACCAGAAGTATTAGTTCCAGATAATGGTCCGCAATACACAACCGTAATACACAACAATTTTGCGAAAAGTTATGGATTCAGGCATATTACAAGTACCCCGAAATATCCAAAGAGCAATAGTCTAGCCGAAAGAGCTGTTCAAACAATTAAAAGAATGCTTTAAAAAGCAAACGACCCTTACATAGCTCTTTTGACATATCGCTCAACACCATTACCAAATGGATATAGCCCAGCCGAATTATTGATGGAAAGAAAATTACAAACTACTTTGCCAATGGCCATAAACAACTTGGAGCAGAAATGGTTAGATTTAATGACACTGAAGAAATCGGAAAAATTTCAAATGCAAAATCAAAAGAGATACTACGATCGTAGACATTGTGCGGAAATATGAAAAAATTCAGGTAGGGAATAAAGTATGGATTAAAAGATCATTTTTCTTCAGGGATCATTAAATCTGAGGCATCTACACCTCTTTCATACATGATAGCAACTGACAAGGGAGAGATACGGCGTAATAGGAGAAATTTAATTTCCATGCCTACTACATTATGAGAGCCTCAAAGAGTGTCTTGTCTCAGAAGAAAATCAGAACAGTGCCAACCAGTGAAAACGGATATTACGTTCGGGAAGATTGTCAAAGCCACATAAGAGACTGGTTGTTTAAAAATTAAGCCGAAGCGGCTTGTTTAGAAATGTGGTCATCAGATCACGTTTCGTTTTAATGTTAAGTTTCTCAGGATTGGAGATGTAGTGCAAGCCTTAATCTAATAAGCTTTGAAATATCTCTTGACAGTAAATGTAAGCAGATATAACAACAATGGACTAGAACTGATACACACCAACATCTGGTTTATGTTATACATTCACTAGGGTTTAAGTTCGATAGCAAATATACTCTCGGGGCAGACTTCACTCCCATTCCAAGCTCTATTGATGTTTTGTTTTGAATAAATCCTACATTATGCCTTTTACAGTTATTCTTCAATAACAAATAACATTACAACCATGGCTGACATTGTCTTCTTCACCGAATTTCAATGAAACGGACGTTTTCAGTGTTTTAGAGCCTTCTCAATGTCGTTTGCAGACTGTTGGGAGAGTCCATTTTCAATGAAAGGGTGGAAACAATGGCTAAACTTACATATAATGTAAATGCTTTCTTCTGAATCCAATGTATTCTAATATTAACAAAAATTGAAAACAAATATCAATGTTAGTGTTGAAGTTCCGTTAGTTTGAAATACCAAGGTGACGATTTAATGTCCGAACGGTGGGATTCGTGTTTATAAATTATAAAGCAATGAAACAAATGAGGAGTTTGCATTTCTGTGTCCTTGAAAATGTTCGATTTGTAAAATCACTAGTGGGATGGAAGCTGTCAGAGGTGTAATCTGCAACATTCGCCCGATAAATCAGCCCCAAAACATGTATACATATGTTAGTGGCCTGTTTAGAGGCAAATTGATCGGACTACCTGCTGACATATTTACTTGCTAAATGTCTATAAATTTTAACGGTTAGCCACACCCATTATACCTCATCATAATACAGTCATAACTTATTTATTTTCTCACCACATATTCAATCATTTATTCACTATTATTACCCATGATAGCACCACTTTTCTTGACAAATCACACAGTATCTGCGGCTTTTGCCTATTAGTATATGTGCAAAGACACTGTTTTAAAATATGTAACAAAAAGAAGTGAAACAAACAATTTAAGTACAATCAATTCAGTTTTCTATAATACAAAATAAAAGTGAAAGTGAAAGTGTCCTTTGCCAAATCATACGAGACAACCATGTAAATGACAACGTCTACTTCATTGCCTTACGATCGCCATGTTTATCAGGGAGTACTCTTATTTTGTTTCAAAGGTGAGACTTTAACATAGGTGTAGTATGGGCTAGAGTTTTATCCCACAAGTTTAACTGATTGATTTTGGTTTATATGATGACATTGTTAATATATACAACAAGTAGAAACAACAAGTGAAGCTTTGAAATTGTTTACTGGCCGAAACATAATGGGCCATACAAAGACCAAATCACGCACATTATCCGTTGGAACCTTCCCAATAAGAAATCATGGGAATGTACACTACAGTGCCATTTGGCTTAACACAGATACTTAATGTACACTACAGTGCCATTTAGCTTTACTCAGATACTTAACGCACACTACAGTGTCATTTAGCTTTACTCAGATACTTAATGTACACTACAGTGCCATTTTGCTTTACTCAGATACCTAATGTACACTACAGTGTCATTTAGCTTTACTCAGATACTTAATGTATACTACAGTGCCATTTTGAGCAGCAGAGAGGGTGAACCCTACAACGTTTTCAGACAAAAAATAGATTGAATCTTTAAAACAAAAAATAGAGCCTTCCTGCGAAATCTCAATTTTAACAAAAAAAAAAATAAGTCTCCATTTAGCAAACGGAGACTTTACGATTTTTCAATCAATTTTGGTCGCAACTTGTTTTCGTTCACCCTCTCTGCTGCTATGGGTTAATAATTCTTTTACGATTTCAACCGAATATTTGATCCAGTCCTAGGACTTCACAAACAAACTAATCGCTAACACCTCCTCTTGTAGATCAATTAGATTATTGGACTGATCTGTGAGTTTGAAATTAATTCTGGTTAATGAATCATTATGACACCGCATATAGACTGGATTAACCGGAGACTCGATTATTAAAAATCCTGGAGGGGCTATTGGTGCAAAAGAATAAAGAATATATCCTTGCTGAGCTTGATTTGATCGTTCGAGATTAATTTGATAGCTTCCTTCGATAACATCGCATACTAAATTGAGCGCAATCACTGAGGATATATTCACGTTGAACGGAGCGATATGTCTGCCGCCACCGTCTAGGTCATTATTGTGTTTGAGGATTTTTATTTCCGGTGATGTTGTTTTTTTCCACGTATCATGAATTATTTTAAAACCAATATCGATGGCATCATTGAGAAGTTTTTTTAGTTCTGGTACGTTATATTCTAGTAGTTTGACTGTTGGAATATCTTTGACGGGGATGTTATGGCTTTCTGCAAAAAATGGTCTTGTTTTAGGATTACTGTCATCTAATACCTCTTGAATAATTTTCAAATTAAATTTTTCCATATCGTCGATAATTTTATTGCATGTTTCTACGACGCTGATAAATTCATCTCTGGTGAGAGAGCCGGATTTAAGAGGTATTAACAACAGTGAAAAATCTTTATTCATTGCTGTGAAATTTTCATCGATTTTAAGATCGTTAGCAACAAGAAATTCCCCTTTTCTATCTATATCGTTAAGGATACCAAAAAACTCTACAGGTACACTGTACTCTTTATAACTCTTTATTGGATTATCAGATTTTATTCTGTCGGTGACATAATCAGTTTTTTGTGGTTCTGGTAAATCAACGGTTTTCCCCCCTGGTGGTAATTCAGGCCATCCTTGTACGGTTCTAATAGAACTCTGATAGATATCTACGACGTATCCTTCTGTGCTTATTTCAATTGCGGATGATAGCGTCGGTTCATGAACCGTTATAGCGATTTTCGATTCTGTTTCAGTAATGGATTTTATTCTACGCGCGAATTCATTATTGATTTGTTCGATTTGGTATGATCCGGTTGGTATCGAAACAACGTTCCAGTCTGGAGTCCCGTCTTCACGATTCTTATACGAGAACACCAAGGAATTATTCGGTTGTTGACCACCAAATGATTTTGATCTGATATTACGCCAACTGTGATACACTCGTAGTTTTGCTAGCGCTATCTCCTTCACGGGGACTGGGCTAGGGAAATTCACACTGAATTCAGGATTCGTTGATGTTATTGATATCATGCTTGTTTGTACTGGGTTCGTGTTCTCCACTATTTGTTGAAGTAATTCCATCGGTGTTGTCATCGTTGCTATACTGTTGTTGTCGCTCTAATTTTGATATCGCGGAATCATAAATACTGACCATCACTGAGAACTCACTATCTGATATCGTTTAGGTTATTGAGATGATTCTGGTTTTTGGGTTCGTGTTTTCTAATTCCATCGGTGTTGTCATTATTATTATACTGTTGTTGTCGCTCTAATTTTGATATCGCGGAATCAAAAATACTGACCATCGCTGAGAACTCACTATCTGATATAATTGTATTATCGAGTGACGATGATATCATCGAGGATAATTGCGAGTATGCGGTTGATACAACATGAAATTGAATTAAGTAATCTTGCAGTTTACTCTGGCTGCATGATGATATTTTTTTGTTATCCCGGTTGATATACCCGCGATTGTAGCCACCGCAGATATGCAAATTGGAACTACGACCGGGGCAATCATTGTAACCGATGCGAGTATTATTCCGGCGCCAGCGAGAACGCTTGACACCGAGTACATAGTAATATCAATTGCGGTGATTCTTCGTCGGTATTTTTTTATTTTTATTTGATACTCCTCGGCGAGGGTTTTGAGTCTAGTTTGAAATTCTCTGACCTGATAATAGCGACATTGCGTTGATGAAATCATTTTTATTTAAAAACGCTAGCGTTTTCAATTGTGAAATCCGAAGGATTTCCCTTTCAATTTAGTTATTTACTTAAATCCGCTACGAATTACACATACCACGTTGTTGAAACCCTAACCAAATTTTTATCAGTAGATGTGATTGTGAACTGTTCAGTTGTATCTTTGTCGATGATCGTTGAAATCGTATTATTGACCCCAGATGATCTCGACGATGAAATATTAAATTGAGTCGGTGTTACTAGTGTTAATCGATAAATACCTTTAACGGTTGCAGTGATATCTAATTTGTTGTTTGTAGGTGTCCACGCAAATGATCCGTGTTGGATCGTGTATACAACGTTGTTGGTTTTCTCATGAGGAATTTTTGCTTTTTCAATGATTGTTATCATCCTCGGAAAATCAGTTTTGATGGCTTCGATGAAGTTTTTCGTCTCATCGATGAATTTTTTGATATCCGGGAGTTTTATGTCGAGTTTATCTAATGTAGTTCCAAGAAATTTATCCACGATGTTTCTACGAAAAATTGAAAACTGTTTTCCGTGTTCTTCGATTTTAGATTGAAATGTTGCTAGTTCCAACACAGAATTTTTCAACTCATCGTTGAGAGTTTTTAATCTATCTGTAATCGTCGAAATAAGTACACCCGGTTTGAGTTTACCCTGATCAGAAAATAACGCGATAGTATCCTCGATTGCGTTTCGTTGTTTAATCAAAATATCATCCAGAGAGACATTACTAGTTTTCAATTTTCCCTGACGATCTTGAAATATAACTGTTTCCCCGGGGTCAACACTTGTTAAGTTCAACGTCTCAGCGATTTCATCTTCAATTTTTTTTTTATATCCTTGATAGAATCAAGGGTTGCAGTGTCATCGGGTTTGGGTTTCAGAGGTCTTCCCCAAATATCAATCATGATATTTTATACATCTCTCTCTAAAATCGTTTTTGACGACTTTGTCGTTGCCAGTGATTACTAGTGTATTCATTTACGACAATGTGTGGTGGTTTTCTAGATGCTGAAATAGCGTCAAGGACATTTAATACTTCACTGCCGCATATTGGTGGATCATTCATTTGTTGTGTTGGTAGCGTAAAATACCAAGTCTTCATTGGAAAATTTTTTATGTAACGCATAAACTCTTTTGGTGGGGCTAATCCATATGAATCAAAATAGACAATCTCACGTGGATCAATAGCGTATGCAACCCAGTGAGTTCCGGGTCCGGTGCTGTTATCTAAATTAATGATTCCGGTTTCAACGCTGTTTGGTTGATGTGGTAATTGATCTTTCATAAAGACACCTCTGAAATTTTTAATCGCCAGTTTTTTTAGCAGCATCGAGTAAATCAAAATTGGACATAGGAACCGGTTCCTCTCCAACTAGTAAACCGGTCCTAGTCTCAGGCCTTTTCCGCTGTACCATGAATACGGGGTTCCTGGTAGTCTTAGACCCTTTCCCTTTTTTTATATCCTTTCCCAGTTGCCTTTTTTAGTGCCATTCCTGCTGCAGTACCAACGGCTCCTAACGCTGCCGCTTTAGCTACCGCTGGGGCTGCTGCCGCAATCAACGCTGGTAACGCAGCAAACAACGGGAATATACCGCCTGTTTTCATCATATTTTTGATAGCAGCCGCAGAGAGAGTAATCTGGACACACTTTTTTGCTACAAGTGCATCATTGAAATGTTTTACTTGACGAGTTGTCAGCGATAATTTATTTGCACCGCTAGTCATTTGATTGGGTTCCACATTGCTTAGCTGATTTGGATTGCAATTTTTTTAATTGACCAGGTGTCAACGACACATTGATATTACTATACGACATTATACAATAACAGATTAATTCTAAATCGAAAAAATTGTTTACGATTTCAATTACATATTTTCTACTGGCGCATCTACCACTCTCATTCTTCCTCCAACACCTTCGAGTAGCATTGATTTGTCGCTGAGAATGACAGCAACTGCTCTATAATTAGCAATAAAACCACGAGTCACATTAGCTCTAAAATGTATATCAACGACGGATTGTCTTGCTAAATCAAGATGTTCCAGCGAAAAGTAATAAATCGGGTATAAACTCTTAAAGTCGTATTGTGATATTTGTAGACCAGTATCAACATTTTGATCACGTGCCATAAACGACAATAATCTATGATACACGCGCGCAATATGATTTTGACCGTAATCAAGTTGTACGTCTTCAGATGGCTCCTGCTGGCCGTTTATTCTCAGTGAGACGTCTTTAATACCTAATTGATCAAATATCATATGGCTGGAGAGTTGACTGCAAACTCGTGTAATATCCTGTAACGCAATAAAAATATGGCTTGGCGCAGCAACACCTTGTTTTGATGCTAGATTCCAAGTGAATAACCCGTTGATATTTGATTGTTTAACATCTGTACTCACGGTTAGCCAACTTAGTAACGATTTTCCTCCATGGTCCATAAATGATAGTAATCGTTCTTCTGCGGTGATTGATGGAGTCAACACTGGCATCCACAATGATATTTTTGTTAAATTGACTTTACCGGCATCAGCATTTGGATTTTCAGCATCTGCTGAAATCCTCCAAATTGCGTCATTATCATCACTCTTTCGTACAAGCGATACTGTATGCTTCGCCCCGTAGATAACTTTTCTGACGTTTCTACAGAATCCAAATATATGATGCAGTGGAATCGCGCATGAAAATGATTTACGCGCTCCTTGCAACATTAAAATACGTGTTGCAGCTCCTAGATTGAAATTGGTATCGTTGTTTATAATCATATCCTCGATACCAGCAGGAGCAGGAGGACCAGCACGATCATTTGGTCGTCTTACAACAAATTGATTTCCTCCAGCGGTATTTTTAACATCTTTTGCAAACATCATAGAAGGTCCTGCTGATCTTGTATAATCATAGGAATATCTCGCAAACCCGATTATTGATGTGGCTGCATCAACATCGCGATCTATCGACTCGATTTCTTTTCCATCAATGAGATATTTTGCACTATCGAATAGCGCCATGATACCATTATTGACAAAACCGACTTGGGTAGCAGCTGGATACGGTGCTGGTACAGCAGTAGTATCATCAGCTGTTACAAGTTCTCCTTCTACTTCAATAAACGCTTCAGCGGGTAGAAAATATTTACTGGTATCATGGACTTGAAGTTCAATTCGCGATCGACTATTTGAGTCTATTGCATGATAGGCGTAATATTGATAATCGCGTACAGAATCATCCTTGCCAACTGGGGCGTCTATATCAAACGCTGGATCACGTGACTTTTTGAACATTTTATTCTATTTATCAGAGTCTAAATCGTAGGATTTCATCGTCGTAGTTTTTTTAAAGCCACTTCCTGCTATCATATTTGCAATATTGCTTTGGTCGGGGGTTATCAACGATGATAGTTTCTGTTCTACTGCGTTATTTATAATTTTACTAACGCTTGCAGGCATTTCCGCTGTAGACGGTAACGGTTTCTTTCGTCGTCGCACCAATGATGTTAATTTATTCTTCGCGGCTGAAAACGCTTTTCCGGCAAGATCTCCAACAGCACTAATACCCTTATCACGAATAACATCAATTGCTTTCATTGATAATTGTTTAGCTAACGGCATCACTTTTGGAGCCATTCTTGCAAATAACCCCGCAATGGTATTACCTAAACCATCTCCGTAGTATGCTCTATAAACTGGAAACCGTGAATTAACTACATAGACGGGGGTTGGTTTGTCATGATTGTAGTGTATGATCATTATTTGAAATTGTAAACAATTTTTCAATTGTAAAACAATTTTTCAATTAATCACTATGATACCCACTTTCCACTAACTCGCCAATGAAATCTCGATATGTTTTGATATCCATGATATCGCCTTGAAATAACCGCCTGCAGATATCAGCTGCTTCATTAATTATTTCCGGTGAGTTATTTCCGGCTCGTTTCCGTCCGATGAGAACTTCTAACCGTGATATATCACTGAGAATATTACCAGGACAAGTAACGCTAGTGTTTTCAACTATGCCGCTACCTGAATATTCATCTTCAGTTGAATCCTCTTCATCCACTTCAACTAGATCCATTTTATCTATTCTACTCCATACTTTGTCTTTAAAACTCTCAAAATCATTGCGGTTACTGTCTGTGATTCTAAATCTATCACGGTTTGCCAGGTATACTTTTTTTTATCCAATTCTCGTTGTTTTTTATATACTCTTTATACCCTTTGTTTACAGCTCTTTCTCTTTGATCGAATGAAAAATTCTGCACGGTAAAGTTAATTAAATCATTGTCATCTTTAAATTTTTTAATTATGCTGTATGCATCGTATGTAAATATATTTTGCCGTGAATACATTTTTTCTATAGTAACGTCTCCTTCCTCTTCTTCTGGTTTTCTTGCAATAGCACCTAGTTCTTCTAGTACTCGCTCTTTTTTTTTGTTGTTGCCGTGAAGTAGTTACTATATCTACTGGAAGTGTTTCTAAAGCCTTTTTTGTTTGTTTAGTTCTTTTTGCTATTTTTTCTAACACAGGGAGAAAAGTCTCTTCTTGTTTTTTTCCCTGTTCAGAGATTGTTGACACTATCTGTTTCGTTGTTGTAGTTATTGGTTTAAACAATTCTTCAGATCCCGCAGCAAAATCAGTTTGTAAACTCTGTCGTTGTTGCAGTTTATTTCTTACAGAGTCGCGAATTGGTATAAATTTCTTAATTGCATCCAGTCGTTTACGAGCCAATCTAGTTGTTAATGCTTCATTGACCATTATTTGAAATCAGAAACAATTTTTCAATTGTAAAACAATTTTCCCGAACCTGACTTAACCGACGAAAACATTTGACATGTCGGATGATTTTTAACACCATCGTGGGATTATTTCATTGATGGCGCAAGTGCCAACGCCATTGAAATATTTTCTTTTTTTATTCAGTGTGTGAAATATTTTTATTTTTATTCACTGATTTTGCCTGTTTTTGACTGATTTTGCCTGTTTTTTTGACTGATTTGCCTATTTTTCACTGTTTTTTATACCATTTTGATCAGTCTTCGTCGGGTAAAGTAGTCGATTTTGCATGGGATTTCCCATAGGAAAAAGCTGTTAGGATTCATTTTGATGGTTTTTTAGTCATTTTTCATCAATTTTTGCCTGTTTTCATTGATTTTTGGTCATTTTTCCTTGATTTTCGATAAAAAACCTCGTCGGGTAAAGTAGTCGATTTTGCATGGGATTTCCCATAGGAAAAAGCTGTTAGGATTTAATTTTAATTTTACGCAGTGTGAAATATTTTTATTTTTTATTCAGTGTGAAATATTTTTTTTTTATTCAGTGTGAAATATTTTCACTGATTTCCCTTGAGGGTCGAAAAAAAATCTCTTTGAGGGTCAATCAATCAAAAAACGACAAAATCTCTCTGACGGTCGGTCACGGTCAAAATCGTTCATTTTCTTGAATTAACGCTCGTAGGTTTCTAACTTTAGAATTGATATCTTTTTTCAATTCGTATTCGTTACCTAATTCTTTTCGTATTCCCTCTACGATAGTAAATAACGGGACAAACACACTTACGTCACTGGAAAATGCAAGAGAGTCCCGAATAGAATTCTGAATTCTTTTGATGAGCGCATATTTCTTGGGCAGCATATACTTGTTAGTGTTAACTCCGTATTCTATATCCTGATAATCCGACATGATTTGATCAGGATTTAACCCATCTGATAGTTTGATATCCTGACTTTTCAATTTTGAAATTTCATCAATAATGCTATTCATTTTTTCAGGATTCATATTCTATGATAATTACATATTTCTAAATGAAAAATATGACGCATCAGACATAAATAAATTGAATTTTCTGTTCGGTTTTTTTTTAAATCGCCGTCTTGGTTATTCCCTCTGCAACATATCGTACTGAGGGTCTACAAATATCGAAATGCCTAGCGGCTTCATTCATAGATGAAAATATTTTTTCTTCGTTAGTTGTTGTATTAAAAGATTTTACGGGTCTCGCTTTTTTTGAGCAAGTGCCAGTCTTTCCTCATTTGGTATTCTCACTTCGTGTGATAGCTTGCAGATTTGATAAAGAATTATTCTTTGGATTGGAATCTTTATGATCGATAACAAAACCATCATTGATCAATCCATTATGACATTCATACACGAAACTATGATTGTGATATTTTTTCCTTCCAGCGCCAAACATCACATGCCCTTGATTAGTCACAAAACCGACCGGTTTCTTCAGTCTACGGTTTCTTACAACACCATCACTGGATGCTTCATAATTTGTAATCACAGGGTGTAGTCTGAATTCTTGGTTCATTCGTATACTATACTATTGTTTGTCTAATTCATTGTTTGGTCTAATAATGAATCTTTCGATATAGTCCTGAGGAGTTCTTATGACTCTGTCGCTGACTTTGTCCGGGACAGAGTTAAGGTCAGTGTCAGAATTTTTGATTGAAAATTCATATGATTTTCCATTTTTGATTCTTTTATCATAATAACGCTTCAACTCCCTGTATCGCTTTCCAACACAACCGATACACAATTGCGATTTTCCCCTAACCCCAACCCCACATCGTATGCAGGGTAATGGACCAAGGCTTCCATGACGAAAGCTTTGCATATGATACCCACAGAATTCATTTCTGCATGATTTGTTACACGGTGTCACTGATCCAATCATGAGCCATTTGCAGTGATTCATTATACATAAATCCTTCATTTAAATGCTTGTTTTAATTATAGTATGGAGGAGTTCAAGAGATTATCGAAAATTAAACCCTGGAAAAATGTTAAATTCATTGATTATACCATGAAAGAATTCCAGAGATTATCGAAAATTAAACCCTGGAAAAATGTTAAATTCATTGATTATACCATGAAAGAATTCCAGAGATTATCGAAAATTAAACCCTGGAAAAATGCTAAATTCAATCTCGATAGAGTCTCTGATACACCAAAACGTCTAATCGGTGATAGAACTATACTGGGTAAAATCAGGGAGTGTTTTAATGAATTCTACCGAGACGGTGCAGCATACTGTTGGTCGACATTTCGAATTATCAATGATGATGTCATTGTACCCAACATCGATGCTACCATGAACGATGAAAAAGCAGCCGAGATAATCTCACACCTTGGCGAGCCAACGGGTTGGAAATCCAAGGGTGTAGCATCCAAAGGATTTTCATGGAAAATCAAAGATTTTCAACAAAGTAATTCCCAACAGAAGTATTTTTTTAGAATAAAATTCATTATCGAAGTCGAAGGCAAATGGATTATTAGGGATAAATTCGAACCAATCCTCAAGAATAAAAAAGCTGTCATTGTGAGTAGAGATTCCAAACCAGGAATTCTAACTGGAATTGACAAACCATACTACGAGAGATCTTATCCTGTAACAGCAATTGTTTATGGGATATATCCGTTAAATGATAAACCCGATATTGCAAAACTAGCTCCTATGAAATATTCTAGTTCACTGAATTGTGTAGCAACACGGGTAATGGAACACTTCACAAATGCATCCCGAGGAAATAAACTAACTGATCTACGACGTAGGAAAATAACCGAATGGGAACTGACAGTGAAACAGCACGGTGCAAAGATTTCTGATATAGCTAAATTAGAAACATCATTAAGATTCCCAATAACCGTTATGACGATAACCGGAGAAGTTTTATACGAACCGAAATATAACAAAAATGGAGCGCCAATACAAATTATTGATCATAACAAACACGCGTGGACACCTGCAGTAACAATATTTCCACGAGAACGAACCGTGAGATATATCCCCGAGGAGTTCGTCGGGGATGTTTTCTATGAAGAGAAATTATTCGATGCTATTCATGCGTTGTGTAAAGAGGACCCTGTGTCAGTGTGGTTACTTAGAAGTGATGAAGATCCCGAAATAGGATTTGATCAATTTGTAAGACCAAATGGTGAATTATATCGCGTTGAAGAATTAGATAACAGAATGAGAAAAATCGCTAGTGATTTTTCACCGGAGAGTTCCCATGAAAAACTATTAACGGATAGTTTTACTATTCCATCAGTGGTAGCTCAGTTCGCAAGAGAAAAAAACTCATGGCGTCCAACACGAAGTGATTTTCTCGAGGACGTTAAATCGAGCTGCGTCGAATTCGGTCATGGAGGACTGTGGAATACAAAATACTCACGTGATGGTATGATTTCAATAGATATATCCGCGTGTTATCCTGGAAGTTTTCTCGGGTATGGAGAATGTAGTAACTATTTTAAACGATTTGGACACCCCACGCATGAAATGACTCGTGTTGCGATTAATGGTCCATTGCCTGATTTTGATTTAACTGGATTCGCTCGTGTGATATCATTCGAATTCGCTACAGGGTTACATCCGTGTAGTTATCTTTGGCTTGGTAGACATATATCTGAAAAGGCCTGGATGCCAATAGTGTTACTACGATATATGATTGATTGTGGTATGCTAATATCGTTGATTGTTTCCGAAGCTATTATATGCTATCGAGCTCAGAAAGAAGTTTGGCTACCACAACCCGATCTAGATCGTATAATTAGCGAACAGCGAAAACAGTTTCCAGATTTCAATGAAGAACAAATCATGAATTGGTCTAAGAAGTTATTTGAAATTAAAAAAGAACAAGCAAAGGATTTTGGACGAAGAATAATCGGTAAATTTACCCAGGGTGGAAGATACGACAATGCAAAATATTCTTCGCGGTTGATTATAGACGTCGCTGAATACGATTTTATTGTAACGGATTTAACGAAACAAGGAAAACTTGTATCCCGTAAGGATGCTTTTCTATCCAATGGTGAGAAATTGGGTACGGTTGTTACCTACTGTGATGGATATAATTCCCAGTACACACATTTGAGAAGTTCTATGCTAGCTTATGCTTCTATCAATTTATTTTCGATGATAAATAGATTTCCTAATACCGCAGTTAGAGTAGCCACTGATTCTATTTATATCCACGAGAAATACAAATCAGCTGTAGCGGTATTCACAGATCCCGAGGAAAATTGGGGACGTTGGAGATTTAAAAAAGAAACGCTACATGAGTATTGTGAATCGGCAGATGTTACCATGGATGAAAAGTACTTAAAGTGTGATGAGATTCAATCAGAATTTTCTAATGCACCACCGGTATCTGATCCAATATGTAGATACAAGACAGTTTAGTTAAACGGTTGTGGTGGGTCAGGAAAGACGACTCGTGCAATTGAATTATTTCGTGGGAAGTCCAACATGATTGTGCTAACACCAACTCACAGACTCGCCAGAGAGATGATACAGCGAGGAGTAAATGCCTGTACCTATCACAGTTTTTTTCGATGGAAGGGTGACAAATGGACTCCTGATCGAATGGGTGATAAATTCATTCCTGAAATCATAATTTGGGATGAAATATGCACAGCGTTATTAGATGTATTACAAACATTTAAACAAAAACACAAAAGTCGTCATGTGCGGTGATCACGGCCAACCACCACCATTTATCGGTGCATCCCCACATGAATGGCTAAAGGGTTTTGTAGACTATTATGAAGAAATTAATACCGACCATAGATCACTTGATGAACGATTACGAGAATTCAAAGCGCTAATTAGATTACAACCGGATAAAATCCAATGTGAAATAGCGCGTGAAATAATTTCAGAAACTCCCATGAATGATTTTTGGGAAATGTGGAGACCAAATGATTTGATAGTAGCAAGTAGAAAAATAGTCAGAGACACACTTCAGATGAAGTTATTTGAATTGCATAAAGAAAAATTTGCAACACTTCCAGTACCCTTGTGTTATAGACCTTCGGATACACGAAAACAGAATATAGAAGTTGATATTCCAGGGAAGAGTGAAAAGCAGATTCTCGTTTTAAATGATATTGTGCTAGTTGATATCAGCGTCGTCGAAGATGCATTGCGTGCTGATAAATCCCCATGGACGCTAGGATACGCAGCAACAATACACTCTTCACAGGGATTAGCTATATCGGATACAACTGTTTGGATGGTAGATAATCGCATCGAATGGTCGAATTTAGTCTATCTTGCAGTATCCAGAGTACGAAGAATAAATCAACTTCGAAGAGTTGTCCTGACAGAGTCAGGCGATGATGACACTACAATGGATGATGCTAGCATCGTTGATGTTAAAATTATCGATAAAAAACTCTCCGGTTACAAACAACAAGACAACAAAAAACAACGAGAATTTGATATTGATGCTGAATTAATAATTACGCTGAAACAACAACAGAATAATCACTGCGCGAGTTGCAATTGTATAATGCGTTGGCAGTATTCGGATAAAGATCCTCGCCAATTTACCGTAGACAGAAAAAATAACAATCTCGGTCATGTCAGAAACAATGTGATGTTGACTTGTCTTGAGTGCAATAGACGCAACGGCGCTAGTTAAGACCCCGTGGTGGTAATTGAGTATCGTCAGGAATCACTTGCAGTTGTTCACGAGTAAATCCTCGTTGAGGGGCAGTTGAATCCAATTTATAGATTGGAGGTCTACCAGTTGATCGTGTTATAGTAGATATCTTGTGTGCAGTAACACTCCAAATAGGATCAGTAGCCCTTTTTCTGCCACCCTCAAGCTCTCCTGGTTCGTATAAATATCTCACGGTGACATTACTACCAAGAATTGGTTGGGAAACGCTAGAATCATTTTGTGAAATCCCTTGAATTTCCATTTTAGGTATAGACTTCTTTTTAATCGCGTTGATAGGTTTCATGTTGATTGTTCTAGTAATCTCATTATTCAGTGCGATAATCACAGCTGGTAACCTTTTGACCCATTCACGGGATCGCTTTTCTTGGATGAATTCTTTTGCGTATTGATATCCAAATAACCGCTCAGCAATCGTCCGATTAAACCGTTCAACAATTGCCTGATCGCGATGTAACGCAGTATGCCCCCGTCTGATGGTGACATTGTGATGTTTCATTGTAGATGCAACCACACCTTGAAATTCCTTGCCAGGATCAACCTGTAACAGATTTGGCCAGTGTAGTGGGCCTCGTCGATAAATCTTTTCAAATGCAGAAGCTACTTCAGTTGATGATTTTGTTTTTAACGGTTCTGCTTGTTTGTATCGACTCGCAATATCAACTACAGTTAACGCATATTTGTAACCGTTGTCATGAGGTAAAAATAATATATCAGCCTGATGAACTTCATTAGGGACAGTCACATCAAAATGCGAGTAATTAATCTGTTTAGGCGGTGGTAGATAAATTTGCCATATCGCCTGTTTGGATAACCAATGAGCCGCAGTGGTTTTTTTCACTTTTGCAGCGCTAGCGAGTTTATTGATTGCTGCCTTGCCTCTCCAGTATCCTTTTGGAGAATAATAAATAGATTCCATGTTGTTATTAATTACCAGCACCTAACATCAATTTACTTTTCATAGCCGATTTTATCAAAAAGGAAGCCAATTTTTCTTTGAAAGATTTATCAGGAATAGCATTTAACGCATGAATTAATTTCACATCTGCTAGATGCCTGTGTTGCAGATTATTGCTTTTATAAGCAACATCATGAAGGTGACAGGCCTTATCAATGGCGTTTATTGGTTCTTCACCGGGTCGGGGCTGATTTTGATCATTGAGTCTGATATCAAGTCTGGTTCCCGGTCCACAGTAGCTATATCCTGGAAGGTGCTTTTCTCCCGGGTATTTTGCCCATGGGGTTCCAGGGAGTTTTGCCAATTTGGCTGCGATATCACCCCCTCGTTTTTTTTTTAAATCATCATTTCCTGCAGATCTCATAGACACAAATCTAAATTTCTTTGTACCACATTGCACGCATTTACCAGAAAGCGCTGATCGGTTATTTTTAGTTGTAATCGTCGTCAAGTCATCTGTGCCAGTACGCGTTTTACACTTCACACAATATAGATCCATAATTTATGTATAGAGATATGGATATAATTGATTTTTCAGCGACTAAAGCAAGAGAACCGGTTAAGCATCATGCAGCGCTACCAAACTCTCTCCGCGCAATTATAATCGGGCCATCTGGATCCGGCAAGACGCAATTGTTGCTCAATTTAATAATGAGATGGATGAAGTGGGATAAATTGTATTTAGTTGCTCCTAGCGTAGATGATCAACGATGCTATGAAGTGCTAAAAGATTTTAATGAAAACGCTTCAGAGATTGCCGGTGATGGTATTATTGAATTTATAACCGATATTGACGAGGCACCATCAGTAGAAGATCTTGATGGAAGTATTAACAATTTAGTCGTATACGATGATGTAATGTTAGATAAACAAAAAAATCCTGCTAGAATATTTTCCCGAGGCAGGCATAAAAACACCGACTTGATATATGTCACTCAACGCTACACACAGATTCCAAAAGTGATTAGAGATAACTGTAATATTCTTGCTGTATTCAACGGCGTTGATACTCATACGCTACGAAATATTTGGCAGACATGGTGTTCTGATATGGACTTCAATCAATTTAGAAATTTCTTTAGTAATGCTCAGTCAACCCCGTACGGATTTGTAACAATAAATTTACATGATCCTCGGACACGATATCGTATCGGACTTGATCAAATATTCGGTTGAAATCATTTATTATTCTTGTTAACCAGAACTGAAAGCTTTAGCAGCAGAGAGGGTGAACGACAACAAGTTGCGACCAAAATTGATTGAAAAATCGTGAAGTCTCCGTTTGCTAAATGGAGACTTATTTTTTTTTTGTTAAAATTGAGATTTCGCAGGAAGGCTCTATTTTTTGTTTTAAAGATTCAATCTATTTTTTGTCTGAAAACGTTGTAGGGTTCACCCTCTCTGATGCTTTTTGCTTTACTCAGATACCTAATGTACACTACAGTGTGATTTAGCTTTACTCAGATACTTAATGTACACTACAGTGCCATTTAGCTTGACTCAGATACTTAATGTACACTGCAGTGCCATTTAGCTTAACTCAGATACTTAATGTACACTACAGTGCCATTTGGCTTTACTCAGATACTTAATGGAGAGCTGCAGTGGCTCAACGGCCAGCATGTCAGACGCGCAAAAAGATGAGGCACGAATTCGAATTCTGTCATCCCATGAGGTGAGGCTGGCTGCCCAGGCATGATATAACCCTTTTGTGTCAGATGAAGTAAAACACCCGAAACCCAGCCAAACATGATACTTGTTTGTCATGCATTTTATTTAGCTATGTCACATGATGATGTATTTTTCGTGCACTTGTACATTCTTCCATCATTCTTCCGTCATATATATCTGCGCTGATCTCTGGTGACTGTGACATGGTCTCCTCCACTAATCATCCTCATACTCATCTTTGTCCACCTCACGAAATATCATATCTGGGATATAACTCAAATAATCATTTGCAAACGCTATAGCCTCATTAAAACGTTTCAATATATCCTCATTTTCATCCTTCAATGTCGCAGTCAACTCTCCTGTGAACAGCGGTGATGACTCGGTCACACACAGTGTGTTTGATCACAATTCTCTCTCTTATCGAAGATAAGATAATGACGTCTTTAGAACATACATTAGTTTATACAGTTTGTAGCCTTTAATACTTGTTTTTAATCTTACTGACCCAAAACACTCCCCTTTTTTATACCTATCATCCCATGAACCATAACCATCCATCCATTTAAACACACAACTGGAAAAATTGGTCCAGAATGACCCCATTTTGTACTGCGTACGGATAACTCTATAGAAAACACCTTTCTATGCATTCAAGTGACCACCTCTTAAAAATGTGGTCTAGAACTACCCTATTTTATGCATTGGAGTAACCCCCCCCCCCCCCTGAAAAGGTGGCATAGAACCACCACTCTGTCATTCTACTCACCTGGGTTCGTATAATTGGTACCGGTATACGTGTACACAAAGCTATAACTATTGAAGAGATTACGATCGCTACTTAAGTTGTCCGGGACCTTCATCATGTTATCAAATCGAGTCTGCAAAAACTGGAAACATTCATACAAACAAAACAAAATGTTGAAGAAAAAAATTCAAAGCCTCATACATGAGCTAACGATCGTTCCAGTTACTAATGGTGTTGTCCTTCTGTGTGACAGGAAACAATACCAAAAGGGCTACAAAACAGAGTCATAGTGCTAGCACATGAATGTTGTTGGGGCATATGGCAAAACGACATGTTTGTGAGAACGTATTGTTTTCTGGTATTGACAAACAAGTAGATGATTTCTGCCAGAGTTGTATACCATGTCTTGCATCAACGCCAAAGCAAATGACGGAGCCTCTTAAAATGACAGATATACCTGACAACCATTGATGTCAAATTAGCATGGATTTCAGTAGCCCTCTTCCATCTGGAGTATACTTAATGGTACTTGTTGATGATGACTCAAGGTATCCAGTCCTTAAGTTTATTAACTCAATAGATGCAAAACCTGTCATCCGGAAATATGACAAGATATTTCCAATCTTCGGAATACCAAAAGTTGCACAAGTGGATAATGAACCTCCATTCAACGGACAAGAATTTACAAATTTTCCAGAATACATGGGATTTAAGCATATGAAAATCGCACCTTAATGGCCACAAGCCTATGGTGAAACAGAAACATTTATGAAGACATTTGGAAGAGTAATTAAAGAAACAAATGCAGAACATAAAGGTTGCAGACAAGAAATGTACAACTTCTTACTCACTTACTGAGCCACACCTCATGCAACAACCAACAAATCTTCTGCCGAGATGCTGCTTGGACAAAAAGTGAGAACTAAACTCCCAAGTATACAAATCAAATCAGACGACAACAAAACTAGGATATCAGATACTGACACAAAGGAAAGGATTAAAAGCTATGCAGATCAAACTTGAAAAGTGAAGTCAGATTTCAAATTTGGAGACTGCTCTAACAAATCAAAAAAAGCTATAAAAAGTTGTCAACTCCATTCAATCTCAAAATCAACAAAACATGATCAATGATAACAGCGAAAAGATAAGACCATCATATCGTTAGAAATTCGTCATTCTTCAAGACAGTAAAGAATCTTTTCCATATTTCACCATCGGATGACTAGATACGATAAATCGTAGAAGGGTGGAGATGCATGTGTCACATATTCAACATCAGACTTAACATTAAGATCATTACTAGTCATAAAACCATCAGACTACCTCAGTGGCGTCACTAGGGTTGGTGTCACCCCCATGGACCTCCTTCTGTAACATACCATACAAAAACTTTATAGACAGTCATTTTGGTGTCACACCCTCTGATGGTGTCACCCGGTGAGGGCAGCACCCCCCTAAAGACGCCACTGTGATCGGTTATCCGCGTATAAAATCCGACTAAACTGAGCAGTGTGTGCTCTGTAAAATTTGCAATTTTTCATTTTGGTGTCACCCCTCTGAGATGGTGTCACCCGGTGCGGTCCGCACCCCCCTAGCGACTCCACTGGACTACCTGAATGGTTATGTGAACAAGATGACGCAAATCTTCTAAAAGCTTTACTAAATGCATTGTATAGCTAGTGTCTTACTTATAAATAGCGTAGTATGTTGAAGCTGTAAACTCTCATGTAAAACTAGAGTTAATAACAATAACATGTGTATCTCATCAAATAGCAATTTAGTTAAACAAGTTGAACTCGGCTATCAGTAAAACGCCAGAACGTTATTAGATCTTAACCGTGAGAACTGTAAACCTGCTTTACCCAGTTCTACGTTGACCATTTTGTATAGTATCAGAAAATGAAGACTCAAATTGAAAATACTCATGAATTTCTACTATATGATTTCTGTTATTATGTATTATTATCTTTATGACTACCATAGTAAATCGATTTTCAATTTAAACACATAAACATCGAAGAAAAATGAGGGATGTAGTGTTATAGAAGAAGAGCTGATATGGTAATAGACTTTCCCACTGCTGAATCGGCAGCTTAGAGATCAGAGATAAGACTGATATATAGGGGGCTGGGTGTAGGTCTGAGAACTTGTAAGTTATAGTATGTATGCTATAGAATAAACATGTTTTTATAGAAACAGATCTTTTCCACTGTCGTTTGCAAAACCCAAACATTAAAATGGGTAGTTCCGACCTGTCGGTCAAACTGGGCACATTGACCAATCAAAAAAAGGCATAGATTTCACTGCATAGTTACGCGATACTATCCGCAACGTTTGCTCTCAAGGGGGCAGGGTCCAGTTTTTATGTACAAATTTAATGCCGCATGCACCTGCCTAATATAAAAATTCATTAAAAATATAATACGCGAGTGAGGTCAAAAAGGTACATATTTCTGGATAGGTATTATGTAGTGCAACATAATCATATCACACACAGGACCTGACAAGTCTACTGAAGTTCTTAGAATAAAATATTTATGTACCCCAACCCCTATTTTATACATGCATTTTTCACATCCGAAGGCCATTTTTGACAGCATGTGGTGCTCACAGTGCAAACGCAAGGCCTTTTCCTAGATGAAAATTTTGAAAAACATTGTCTACTAAATAGCTTGATGCAATTCATAATAGTTGTCATCCATGCCGTTTTTTAGATATTCTACTTGCCTTGAACCCACGTGTCTACTGCTATGGGAGGCTAGCTCTTCTTCCTAGCCGACTATTGGTATTTCACAATCAACATACTGCAGAGTAACTATGGAAAGTGTACATGTCTGACATCAATTTCAAGAACAACACAAGCCTGAAACACCTAGTTCACAAATTTATCCATATCTTTAATTATTACACAATAGTAGCTCAAAAACTCACACCATACCCTTAAGTTAAGAAATTTGCCAGGGGCCAATTTACGAAACTGGACCCTGCCACCCAAACCTAGACCACACTCGCTTCCTTTCTTATTCTAATGCAGTGGAATTTCACAGATTATGCAGAAAATCACTGAAAATTCATCCGAAAAATGATTCGCTGTTGTGCATTGGGCACGTGCGACGCAAATTGTTGTTATTATGAACGAATTCAAGAGGACATTTTTTTTAATGTTCCCAAACTAAACACAAGCATAGAAGTTATACATTATTAATAGTATTTCATTTATTAATCACACAACTATTTTTATATTATACTATTTGTTGTGCTTGTGAAAATGTTGGATACGATTTTATGCTGATTGTATGCATATGTTCGAATTGTATATTACATTTGAATGATAATTTACATGCAATACAGAAAAAATATGTGTTAAGTTTTTCTTTTTGTTACCTTGATTTTAAAAAGTTACATTGAAATATTGGAATCTTGCATCATGATTCTACAGTGCTAATTTTGTTAAAAGTTTCAAAACTGAGCATTATAAGTACTGTCAACTTGACAAAACACCACTCTATACTTGAAAAATTGGAGTTTTACATTAATTATTTCAAAATGTTAAATTTAATTATTTTGAATATAATTTTTATAATGGAAGGTTTTTAACATATTTTAACTTTTTGAAGAGGTGAAACTGAAATAAAATATTTTTATGTCTTTATTAGGCTTGAGACTATAAATAATAGCAAGCTATGTCCTGCCAATTATTTAAATGTTCGTCATGCTGACTCGAATAAAACTGATCTTGTGCAAATTACTTATTTTATAACACCTGCAACATGTTATGACATCAATGAAGTAACATGAAATGAATCACACTAATTGGGGAACCAAGGTAAAATTGGATCCAAATATACATCATCAACATGCCTGTAGTGGCTTATTTTGATGTAATTTTATTATTTTGCTTCTTTTTGAGGGGTTGAGAAAAATGATCATTTTACATGGATCTGATAAATTAAATAGACTGGTTTATCAACGATACCCTTACAAAATGTTTGATTCTTCCAACTGATAATACTCTTTCAAGCATCGTAAAAAAAAACAAAATATTCCCTTGGATAACTCTGACAACATAGTATATAAATTGTATATTTATTTATTGTAATTTTAATACTTGTTTTCCTAATTATGAGTAAATTATTAATTCCCAACTTAAAAGTACTTATTTTATTATTATAACATAATTATACATGTACGATATAAATTTGCAGGTGCAAACACATAACAAAAGCTTCATTTTAAATTTAAAAAATGAAACGTTACTAAAAATTATGATAACATATAGACTATGCATAACTTTGCAAGAACAGAAAGTTTGCTGTTTTGTCCTCTTCTAGCAAAATGTCTTCTTCAAGTTTGTCATGATGTTTGTTCTTCCTTGTAGATCGCAAGCAAGGTGCTGCAACTTTTACCTTATTTTCACCATCGAAAATCTTAATTTAATTAATATATACATGTGTGTAGTAGTTCAAACCTATCTTTAATGCATGATCTGAATACATTTAGCAATCCGAAATATTGTCGAGAACATTGCCCATTGAATCTTTAGCTGATTCTACTCATGAACCCTCTACCTTGTCTGTGTTATATCGAACAAGACTAAATTGAGAATGAGTGCCATAACTGCAAAGGTGCTTTTCAAGGACTGTATTAAGCTGTCACTTTCTTCTTCATTACTGGTCTTGATGCAATCACAGCCTTTGAAAAAAGACTGGACTGGACATTTAAAAAATGATCAGATTTTAATATGAAATTTTGCACTCAGCTGTTGAAAAATTAATTGACTGGGTCAGAATTTAACAAGGGTCACATTTTTTCCAGTACTACCTGCTGGTGTAAGCAATGAGAGGTAGACCTGGGGGGCTTGCTGTGTGAATATATATATATATATATATATATATATATATATATATATATATATATATATATATATATATATATATATATATATATATATATATATATATATATATATATATAATTTTATTTTTATTTTTCTCAACTTGCCAGCACATGAGCAGGTTGTCCAGCAAGACAGACTGATCTATCACTAATATCCCTGTCAAAACACTTTGTGATTGGACCATTCCGGCCAAGAGGTCTCCATGTTAGGATGGCTGGACTGCTGGTGATGTCAGGGCAACTGCTAGTCTGAGTTTCCTCTGACCATTGCCACCCTGTTTTTGATCTTTGGTTTTTTATGGTGGGGTGTAGGGTCAGAATGCATTCCCTATCGAAAGGTTGGAATTTGCCGACACCTACTTCCCAACATAAAAAACAAAAATCAAATATAGGGTGGAAAGGATCAGAGAAAACTCGGACTAGGCAACGGCTGGTGTCGGCTGGATAGCTTGTGTCTTTGTGGCAGTACAGTATTATTATTTGGGTTGAGCTAATCCCTGGCAACCTGACTTAATGGCTGAAGACCAATGTTCTGACATCACAGGCACTTGATTCCGGGGTAAACGAATGTGTACAATGACCAATTGGTGAGTGTACACATTTGTATACCCCAGAATCAAGTGCATGTGTCTGACATGTGGGAAGGCTAACCCCATCTGGGCTGCGTAAATTTGGGGGAATATCCCCTAAGGTAACCGTACGAGCAAAAGATGGGAAGAGAAAGATGATTGCTCCGATTGATGGAGTTATATCTTCTTCTGCTGTATAGGGGTGTGGATGGACTCCCTTTTATCCGTTGTCCCCTGACGTAACGGCATATGTTTGATCCTAGTGTGTGTGTGTTTGATCTCAACAACCCCTACAAGGCTTGCCACAGAGGTTGATTTGGGATGGAGACTAATGATGTCAGAGATATCCTGCAGTGACCTCAACAGTCTCTCTTTCCCCTTTGCTGCTCTCTTATGTACCATAGTCCATGTGCTCTCTGACCAAACGCTGAATATTTCACATGTTGATATGTGTATTTTGTACATGTTATTGGTGTCCCCCCCTGGCATTCAGTCTCATGTATTTCACGTACTTTTAATACATGGCCCTGAAACTACACAGGAGAAAAGAAACGAGACAAATTAATGCAGAAATAGTAATGTGTTGATATTACTAAAATGCTAGAAGACACAGTCTTAACGAACAGATAATAAAAGTGGTATAACATTATTTAAGGCCTTAATGAACAGATAATAAAAGTGTTATAACATTATTTAAGGCCTTGATGGACAGATAATAAAAGTGTTATAACATTATTTAAAGCATTAATGGACTTGATATTACATAACCACTAGAAAATCATAACAAGTGTGCAGAATAAATAAAATGATCATAAATAGCAATGTGCAAAATTACTACATTGCTAAAGACTGTCTAAATGGACCAATAATTGAAAGTCTCATGACGTTATTATAAGGCCATAATGGACTTAATATAAAACACAAGACTATCCAAACTGTGTAAATATTAATTATAAAATCTTAAATATCAGGTGACACAAAAGTATAGGTCTTAAAGCAGCTCTGCAATGAATGGTGTGAGTGAAAAAGTCCAATTCATGCTCAACACAATGACTGTGTGGAGGTCAACTATAGTGTGGTAGAATGGGGTCTACAGATGAAGTCCCAGAAAGTAACAAAATTGGTCACATTTTTGGCCAAAATTGTAAAATAATATATTCAACCAGCTGGAGATGAATAAATCCAAAACACAATAGTGGATGGGACTCTAGGTAAGAAGAGAAAGACTAGATTGACAGATGATATAGCACTGTACAACAGCAAAGCTAAAAACTGACACCTGATGGTATCAAAGGGATGTAATGGGCAAGATTTACTGCCCTTTGTCTATCTTAAAATAGGATCAGATGAATTTTGTCTTTTAGTAGGGCTGGATTCTTAGTGTAATGTGATTGGGGAATGTATTCGAAGGAAAAATTACTCTCTAAACTGGCCACCTAATTTTGTTTTGGGATACATTAAAAATCTTCATGTACCTTATTTATTTGACTGATTGTAATTATTTTATTTATGGATACAATCTTGTACATTGTGGTCATTATATCAGAATATACCCAAAACTTAGGGTTGTACAATTTATTTTGAAAAATGGAATTAAGATTTTTGCGTAAAAAGCATAAAAAAATGTTAGTATTATCTAATGCATGCTATAAAACTTCAACTTAATGGATAAAAAGCAAATTAACAAGTACTGTGGAAATGGGTATAAATTAAAATAAAGCATAGGTATCATGATAATGGACAGATAATAAAAGTAGAATAGAGTACAAATATTGTGGGAATGGACAGATAATAAAAGTAGAATGGAGTACAAATATTGTGGGAATTGACATATTTTATTGACTAAAAAAGTACAAGTACTGTGGGAATGGACAGATAATAAAAGTAGAAAAGAGTACAAATACTGTGGGAATGGACAGATAATTAAAGTAGAATAGAGTACAAGTATTGTGAGAATGGACAGATAATAAAAGTAGAAAAGAGTACAAATCTTGTGGCAATGGACAGATAATAAAAGTAGAATAGAGTACAAATATTGTGGGAATGGACAGATAATAAAAGTACATGTAGAATGAAGTTTATGCACAGAAGGAATGGAGAGATCATAGATTATACAGAAAAATATAGTACACGAGCTGTGGAAATGGAATGATGAAAGAAGTGTATACTAAGTCACTTCCAATGTTTCTCCATGATATTTTATTTTACCGAAAAAAATAATGTAATACATAAATATTTATCATGTACAAAATATCATAAATAAAGGATATCACAGTTCACAACAGAAATTTTCAGTGATGCCATTATAATAATAATCATAAAAAATACTTCAATGACGGAAACAATATATGCACATAGTATCTATACCACAGCTTCTGATTCATGCTGAGTGTCTAATTTTGTAAATAAATGCTGGTTTGTTACAAGGCCACTCAAGGTATTCTCATTTATTTCATTAAAATACATTTTTCAATACATGAATACTTTATTATACTCTTCCAACAAAAGATTAAATTCTCATGCATGTATACATTTTATCAATATGTCAAGGATGCTGAGCATTTCAGTGCAATTTCACTGTAAGCAATGATCCAATACCTTCAATAACAAAGATTTGTTTAGTCCGTATATACAACTTCTTTCCCATGTCTGCCTATTTTGTTTGAAAAAAGACAAATTTATGCACCTTTTACAAAACTTTTCATGCCAGCTGCATCTTTTGTTCATGAAATCATATCATCTGGATGACTAACAATAAGCAATTAGCCTTTCAGCATATAAGAATATTTTTGTTTTTTTTAGTTGCTAATAATTACTACTAAAGTTATGTTATAGAAATTTCATGATATTGTGTGACATTTATATATGCAAAAAGCAAATGAGATATATGCATATGAATAAGCAACTCTGAATGCATTTTAAAACTGTTTGGGATCACACCATTTTGTATATGTAGTACAAGTTTCTAAATATGATTGGAACAGACAAAGATTGCCTAGTGCATTATATATGTAAGGCTATGTATTGGCATCTCAATTAGAATACAATACACATGCATCTGTCAATACTCTATATGCAATGATATTTAATTCTTACCTGTAAAATGTTATTTTGCCATGACCTTACTTCAGCCATATTTAACTGAATTTTTCATTTATCTGGGATTTGGGAATACAGTAGCTGTAACATTAGTTTAGTGACATACTGATTCACACAGCTGACTTTCTGATTATTCCATTTACTGAACATAATAACAGGTTGAGAGTTTGTTGAAATTTTAACATTTTTGTTGAACTGATAAGAGTTAAGAATGATTATCGTTTATCATATTTTTAAGTAACATTGGTCTAAACTGATTTGTCAGTATCCAGATATAGTCCGCATTTGAATATACACTTTTCGTAGATGGGTGCCATTTATACACAAGAATTGCAGGGAAGATCACTTCAGATGAAGTTTTGGATCCGTGATCAAGCTGTTTAAATTGTTAATTTTTGCCTGAATTTTAGCTCCTAGACGGTTGTACTTCTTGGTTATGAAATATTCTAATTCCTGTTCCCTCTTTTCCCTGAAAGAAAAAGAATGACATCATGTCATTAGATTAAACTTATTTTTCAAATAAGCATTATAAGTAAATCATCATGGTTATAGTCTTATGCGACGCAAAATTTGACCCTTATCACAATTCAGTCCCATTTTCAGATTTGCGACAATAACGATGTTGCAATTTTTTTTTCTCCAGAAAAATCTAAAATCAAATAAAATAAATACAAATATTTTACATGATGGTACTTTGCTGAGAAAGTTTTCAATATAAAGCAGATAGTGCATAAAAAATCTATCACCTGGTATCCCATAAGAAGCAGGAGCAACATTAATTTTTTATATAGAATTTTATATTAAACAGAAAGAAAAAAAAATAATGTTTCGAGTCATTTCATGAGAATCTATTCTGAAAAGTATATCCCATAAGCTCCATTTATAAACAATACAGTATACCATAATTCATAACGTCCCTTTCAATCTTCATATAATATTTGTCCTTATTTATAATAAAATTCAGATATAAATATATTATTTTTTTAGTTGTGTGAGCTTCATTATATTCAGATATTAATGTAGAATATTTCTAGCCCAGTATAAAAATAGATATCAACATATTGTATTCCATCACAGGTGATGTGTTTTGTGCATATTTCAGTATCATCAAACATGTTTCTCTTCATTGCAGACTAGAATAAATGTAATAAAATTGAAAAAATTCCAATTCAGTTAGAATATTTGATGAAATACATACAATGTGTTCTTACAAAAGTATTTTAAATTTTTTTAAAGTTAAAGCAAACCAGAGTATGCACACGTTAAAGTTATCCTGTAATATCTCCTTCACAAGAATGAACAGCATGTAAGAGTTATCTCTCTTTGTCTATGTTGGGAGCTCTTCACTATGGGGATGAATTCAATCTGTCAATATTGTCTCAATGAAACAACTGAGGTCAGATCTGTTTTTGACACTGCTTTAACCAATAAATTTCAGCTGTGGTGAAATATGTCTGGTATTACATTCCAGAAATTGTGATGTTCAAGGTCAATTTTAGCAGACTCTTACCCTATAAGGCATGCTGGGATTAGGACATGCTGTTAGTATGGGAGACTTTTATGCAAGTTTTGACCCAAAAGATGGACATGCAGTTATTTAACCATTGTATTACAGTAAAACCTGTCTTGAGAAACCACTGCTATGAGAGACCACCTGTCTTGAGAGAGCAGGTTCTCCATGTACAGATTTATTGATTATATAGTGTTATGACCTGTTATGAGAGACCACCTGTCATGAAAGACCATTATGTTTTGGCAGAAGGGGTGGTCTTTCAAGACAGGTTCCACTGTACGCTGATTATAGCAAATCTAAACGGAAGGGGTCTCAAATATCTTTTCAGTTTCTTGGTTGGGAAGTTTGATGTTCACAACATTTCAAGTTTGCATATTTTCGTGAACCCACTGTAGTCAAACAAAATGATCTGGATGAAATTTAATGATGTAGGCAAATTCTTATGGTAGAAAATGGATAAAGAACTTTATTAAACATGTATAGACTTGAAATCATTAAAACATACTAAACTTATTAATTGACAAATAAAACAAAATTTAAATCATCTTTTAAAACTAAATAAATTTGATATAAAGCACATAATTCTGATTGTTATTTACCCACACCAACACATACAGAATATGGAACAAAGATAGAATCTTAATTTTTTAAAGAATGGTTAAAACATTACTGTAAATTACAAAACTACAAAATGATTTATCTGGAAAATAAACATTGCTAAAATTGAATTGATCGCACATTCAAATATTGAGATGAGATGATAACTACTACTACAGTACAACCTGTCTTGAAAGAACACTACTGAGAGACGATATATCCTGAGAGACCAGCTTCTCAATGTATGGATTTATTGATTATATATTATTATGACCTATCATAAGAGACCAACTGTCATGAGAGACCATTAGTTTTTGGGCAAAATGGTGGTCCTTTCAGACATGTTCTACAGTAAAACAAAATATATAAATAAAATTATTAATCACATTTTTCAGCCAGTTTAAATACATATTACCTGTTTAATCAAATGCTTTTTTCTTTTAAGATGATATCTGTTGAACCTTTTTTCATGAAACAGAACATTATTTTTTGTATATGGCTAAATTGCTTTTGTCTAATGCTTCCATCTAATCTCATTTAAAGAATTTACTTGTTCTTTTTTGCATTAGGTCTTTAAAAAAATTAAATCATCATTTTCAATTAAAAAAATTGTGTTTTGTTTTCTCCTTAAATTATTATGCAATATAAGTTTTGGGGCATTATAATTTTAGGTTAAGAAACTTGATTAGTCACTGTTACATTATCTTACCTTGCTACAGGCCCATGAGTGGAAACTGGGATATTTGTGACTGGCATCCTGTTACCCTGTGGGAATGCATCCCTATGAAACCAAAAAAAACCATTAAAGAACAGATAGATGAACAAATAATATGAACGAAAAACCATTTAGATATATTTCATACTGTATCTTCATCAACTTCCATTTTGTCATGCTACTGTTTATTTTGTGACAAAGTACACAGAAGGCTTGCTCAAAGAGCTGCAGACAAGTCAAGTGTTAATATAGAAATATAATAATATAATTATGTCACGGTTATCATAGGTTGTTCATATAAATATTTGTATATGTAATATATTAAATATGTAATGAAACAGTAATATAATATGAGAAGTAATGATATATTGAAGGTCACAATGCTGTAATGTCTTGATTTTCCTTATTTTCACATTTATAATGTACTCCACAGAGCAATGTGCCTTGCATTTCTGGATTGGGTAGATTAATATTTAATCCATCTACACAAATTGGACATTCGTGTATTATTTGAAAAGAGTATAAAAAAAAACAAATGAAATTCAAGCAAACATTACACAGCTCTACTTACACATGTGTCTTTTCTTGAGGTGGAACTATCTGGTCTATCTGTGTAAACTGGGCATTGACCATTTCTGGTGTCAGGGTCACTGCACACACTCCTGATGAAGCTTCAACCCCCTCCTCTGTACCTTCCACACTTAAGAAAAGGAAACATAATTGCAGGTGTTACTTTAAACTAAGAAAATTTCTTGTGCAACTGATTTGTTTTGCAAGAAACAATAAAGTACAAGCATAGTGGTGATGGTTTTCTTTTACAGATCGCTGATATCTCATCTCTGTGTCTGTGGAGTACCAATCATGGCCAGTGCAGGAATGTGAGAAAGCTTGCCAGTAGCTTCCTGTCAGTGGTTATTACCAGGATTTTTCCAGATTCTTCTTCCACCACTGGCTGCAATGTATAGCATATTATGTGTTGAAAAATGGCATTAAAACCAACACAACAAGTATGGTGGTCTCTAACTATAAAGGGACTTAGCATAACATAATGCCATCAACCACATGGTTGTAATTATGGGTCCCATTATATTTGCTGATATTATTTTTGATAGTGTTATTTTATTGACAGTATTTGATGTTGGAACATGTTGATAATTATCACTTATAATATGTCTTTCTCGATGAGTTTTGTGTAAAAAAAATACTGTAACCTTACTTGTAACTGTTGCAAAACCTTATTTGTAACTGTAGCATAACCTTACTTGTAACTGTAGCATAACCTTACTTGTAACCATAGCATAACCTTACTTGTAACCATAGCATAACCTTACTTGTAACTGTAGCATAACCTTCCTTCTAACTGTAGCATAACCTTACTTCTGCAGCATAACCTTATTTATAACAATATCATAACTTTACTTAAAACCATTGCATAACCTTGTAACTGTAGCATAACCTTACTTGTAATTGCAGTGTAACCTTACTTTTAACTGTGGCATAACCTTACTTGTAATTGCAGCATAACCTTACCTGTAACGGAAGTATAACCTTACATGTGACTGTAGCATAACCTAATTTGTAACTGTAGCATAAACTTATTTGTGACTGTAGCATAACCTTACTTGTAACTGTAGCATAACCTTACTTGTAACTGTAGCATAACCCTACTTGTAACTATAGCATAATCTTGCTTGTAACTTGTAGCATAACTTTTTTTAACTGTAGCATAACCTTACCTGTAATTGCAGCATAACCTTTGCATGTGACTGTTGCATAACCTTAATTGTAACGGTAGCATAACCTTATTAGTAACTGTAGTATAACCTTACTTGTAACTGTAGCATAACCTAAGTATATTGCAATGATGCATTTTTTATGTCTATATTTTTCACCTCCCATTTAAACTTTTATAAAGTGGGATTACTAAACTTACAAGGGGCCCTGAGTGGCCAAGTAGTCTAAAGTACTCTCCACTACAGATCACTGCCATCTCACCTCTGTCTGCGTGGGGTCGAGTCTAAGATTCAGCCAATGTGGGTATGTGAGAAAGCTTGCCAGTAGGTTCTCGTGAGTCGGTGGTTCTTTCCGGGGGGTTTCCCGGGTTCTACCTCCACCATTACTACTGGCTGCCATGTATAGCCTATCGTGTGATGAAAAATGGCATTAAACCCAACAACAACAACTATACTTACAGTAAAGAATTATTTGAATTATTTTTTTAACTATTAAGTTTTAAGTAATCCCTTTTATCTATATTTGGTAACAGTATTATGTATGCAGTCAAATGAGTACTGTCATTCACTTATCATTATGACTTGTTTTGGTGAAGATCGTGTTTAAGAAACTACTTTAGGTTTTCAGCTGCTACAATGAATACAGACAATAAATGAAATAACTACTGAAAAGCGATTATATATATTTTTTATCTTCATTCGCTTGTCCTTTCAAGCTTAAAAGTGATGAAACCGTGATGATAGGCTACAGAAAACAAATAACAAATTATAATATTCAGGAAAAAACATCAATTTAAAAATCATCAAAAGCCTGGAATGTGTTCTGAATCTCAGACCTGACAACAACTTATTGACAGGGAAAACATAACACATCATACTGACTCAAGTATAACATTTTCTTTGTCATCTTCTGGCAGACTGTCATACAATGGAGGCACCTCTTCTGGTAATAGATCACTGCTAAATGGGTTGTCCCTAGAAAATATAAGATTTACAAGTTTAACCAATTTTCCAAACATTATTTAATATGGTCTTTGAATAATTGAAGAGAACTCTAATATCACTATAACTGATAGAATCAGGTAAAGTTAAATTTAAAACTAGATCTGTGTATGCCCTGTAAAACTGTACAGTAACATTAGTGGGTTAAATCACCATGGAGAAAAAATAAATCAAACAAATGTCACATGAAAACTGTATGAGATTACAAGCACCCACACAAGAATGGGATGACTTGCCCAATTCAGTATATTGTGAACAGAATAGTTACTATACAGTACTAAAAAACTTCCATTGTCTGTGTCAAATCCAAACCATAATCTGAAAATATGCTTTCTGACCATAAAAATAGTTATCAGAATTGATGTATATCTTCAGCTTTGAAATGACAGACTTGAAAGAGCATTAAATTTTAAATTTAGTTATAATTTAACTTTCATGAAACTATTCTAAGTTTGTGTTTTGAGAAGTCTATCCGTTTCTATTTCTAAATGGGAGAAAGCTCTTGTACATGTAGAGTGATCCAATCTAAATCTCAATAGAAGATCTCAAGACAGTTGTGACAGATAGAGCATTAAAAACCCTTGAATGAAAGAGAGTAAATTCTTTTACTGTTGTGTTTCTCTGTACATAATTAGTCAATGTTATTTTATTTACCGGTAAATAAATTTCATGTTTTCAATTTTATAAGATGCTGTTAAGGGAGAGAGGCTAAAATCATGTGTTGTGTTCAGAGAGAGAGAGAGAGAGAGAGAGAGAGAGAGAGAGAAGGAAGGAGAAAGATTACCATCTGGGAACCCAGACATTGGTCATTGTGGGAGTATTACTCAGTGATGTTAGTCCTTGAGATGGGAATTTCTTCCAAGTCATGATGCCCCTCACAACATCCTGAAATATATAATATCTTTTACTGCAATATGTTTTGAAACATTTTGCGGAGACACAGGCATTGGCACATGATCGAGATAAAATGGAGGGAACTGGTCAGATGTTCAGCAGCACAGTGCCTCAATGACCACAATAGCTCAAGAGACTGATGATGATGATGACTGCAATAAGCTGTGATGTGTGCAAAACATACAGGAAAAATGAATGCACACAAAGTCATGTCATGAAATGTGTCAACTAAAAACATGCACACAAAGTCATGTCATGAAATGTGTCAACTAAAAACATGAGTTTAGGCCCCATGACATGCTGATGACACCCAAATGTACAAGTCTAGCCACCCAACTGAAGTTGATGCTACCATCCATGGAATAGAGAAGTGCATTTCGGATGTGAAATCATGGATTACATGTAACAAGCTGCAGATGAATGATGATAAAACTGAGGCTATTCTGATCACAACACAAAGACTTTCTCATCCACATCCTTTACCTCAGACAATAAATATCAGCAACACCAACATTAAATTCTCACAGTCAGTACGGAATCTAGGTGTTACTCTAGACAGTACTCTCACATTGCACCAACATGTCATGAACATCTGCAGGGCTGCATATCTTGAATTGATATGCATCAGTTACATTCGTAAATATCTTTCTGTTGATGCCACGAAAACACTTGTGTGTTCATTAGTACTTTCAAGACTGGACTATTGTAACTCAATTCTGTCTGGTTCATCAAAATATTTACTCCAGAAACTTCAAAAAGTTCAAAACACAGCTGCACGGATCATCTTTAGAGTACCTCGATCAGAGCACACCTCACCACTGCTCTGTAACCTACACTGGCTATCAATTCGATACAGAATCAAACACAAAATTTGTTCTCTGTGCTATATTTCAATGACAGACTCCAGTCCAACATACCTATCCAGCCTCACCCATGTGTATACACCAGCTAGATCCTTACGCTCTTCTTCTGATAATCGTATACTCATTGTTCCCAAGGTGAAAACAAAGTCATATGGACAACGTTCATTTGAATACCAGGGCCTGGCGACGTGGAAGGAATTGCCCATTGAAATTAGACACAAAGACACAGTGGTCCCTTTTAAGAGTGCTCTCAAGACTCACCTGTTTCGACTTCAGGGACAAACTTAGCGAACTAATCATGTTTTGTATCTTATATATTTTCAGCATGTTTTTCTGTTTTCCAATTTCATTGTTGTTCTGTATTGTAGTCATATCATTATTGATGGTGTAAAGCTCTTAGAGCTTCAAAAGATTAGGTACTATACAAAGTCCTCATTATTATTATCATTGTTATTATTATTATTATTATTATTATTATTATTATTATTATTATTTTTATGAGTGTTAATCAAAATACAAAAATGCATGCAGAACAGAATTATAATGAGTATATTCTGTAAAACTGAGTCTGTGATCTCAATCAATTGCATCTTCTCGCTTAGCTTTGTCATATTTTTGGAGTTTCTTAACTCACTGAAAATTCTAGCTGCATGCAGAATTCCATGCTGCTGATCTAGCAACTCGCTGATAATAGTTTAAAAAAGTGCTCAGAAAACAGAATTCAATAAAAAAGAATATTGGCAAAAACATAAATGCTCCATAAGAGCACGTTTTCAAACAAAATTCAATAATTACATTTTTTTTAAACTGCAAAATAAAGATAAGGAAAAAAAAAAGTAAATTAATAAAAAAAAATTTCCTTCTCTTATTTTGCTAATCTGGTTCATGCATACAACACTTATAAGTTAACCCCCTTTTTGATTTTGGTTTGAGAAGATATTCTCAGCCAATGAATAAAGATTTTGCGTGAATTTCATGTTTTCGCTTCCAAAATGTATTAAAGTCTTACCTCTCTATCAGCATATCTCCTCTGAGTAGAGGCATGTGGGTTTGTGGCATGATCTTTTCGTGTGTATCTAGGCAGAGGACACAAATGAAAGTCTGGGTCAGTTTCAGCATAAGGCATGGGGGACTGGAACACATGCAGCCCAGGGGCAGGATTCTGAAATTACAAGAAAGTACGTCACACATGTACACCTTTGACATTTAATTTATCCCCATACTGTAGTGGCAGATATGTTCTATCATTCATCTTTCTGTCTGTCTATCCATTACCATATTCCCTCCACAATCGTTTAGTGAAAATTCATGACACTTGGTAATCATGTTGCCAATAGGGTAACACTCCTTGGTTCCCTGGTCAAAGATCAGATGTTAAATGATTTTAATAAAAATTACTTTTTCAAATATTTTTACACCAAACTTCATATATGCATGATGACACATAATATATGTGATGGATTTTTCAATTATGAACCCCTGAGGTGGTCTCTATCTGTGGGTGGGATTAGTACTTGGTGGGTGGTGTCTGAGAAGGGATTGGTAATGAGAGCTATTGTAGTTGTTTGATTAATAAGTAATAAAATGTATTTTAAAAAAACAAAACTTAAAACAAAATGATCACATACAGATTAATGAAGCAAGATACACAACCAAATAAATAATAACTAAAAAAAATACTTAAAATTGAAAGAAAAAAAAATGAAATTTCTAAAGAAATGTTGAGTAACAAAATCAGGAACAAGAGGATATAGATAATCTGTCATAATTATGTTCTTACGAAGATATGCAATGGTGGATATTCAATGGGCTGGAAGAGGGCTTGGGGTGGGACTATTGTGGTTGACTGTGGAACATTGTCCTGCCTGGACTGTGTCTCTTTTCTGCTGGTTTCTGCCTCCTGTCCAAGGTCAATTGCTAGACTGGTTCTTCCTGCTATTCCTGCCCTGTCATCAGTGATCACTGGCGGTGGTGGTAGTGTGATCATCTCATCCTGGAAAGCATGCATAATTTTATATGATGTGAAAAAAGTCAAGTATTATGAAATTGGGTTGATAAGAAATTTTGCTAATATCTGAAACAGTGAAAGATTATATGAATTTATATTTATAGGTCATACACATATCTAACGTGAAATTTTTCACTCCTGTACAGCATGTGATGAGAAAAATCATGGAGGTTTTTACCATATTGATTACAAAAACAAAACAATGCAATAATAATGACAATTAATTAACCTGTATAAAGAAGTAAATAAGTAAATTTATACCATCCACTGTGCACACCAGAATGCTATAATTTTCTTTCTTCTATGAAACAGAGTGACCAGTCAAATTAGGTGAAAGTCATGTGTAAGGATCTAATAAAAATTCCTATGGTAAATGGGGTACAAATGTCTTATTTAAGGCCAATAACTTTGGATTTACAGTAAAATACAACAGTAAAACCACCAGTTAAATCTTAAAATCCCACATAATTTAGTTAATTTTGGCATTGCAATCTCTTAAAGAATTTTGAAAGAAGTTGTTTAGAACAACTTTAGTGCAACTCCTTGGCATAAAAAGTGTCAAAGCATTATAATGGCATAAAAAGTGTCATAACATTATAATGGCATAACACATGTAATAGTATTATAATGGCATAACAAGTGTAATAGCATTATAATGGCATAACACATGTAATAGCATTATAATGGCATAACAAGTGTAATAGCATTATAATGGCATAACACGTGTAATAGCATTATAATGGCATAACACATGTAATAGCATTATAATGGCATAACAAGTGTAATAGCATTATAATGGCATAACAAGTGTAATAGAATTATAATGGCATAACAAGTGTAATAGCATTATAATGGCATAACACATGTAATAGCATTATAATGGCATAACAAGTGTCCAACCAATAGAGTGATGTAAACAAATTCAAAATATTATCATAGCATAACAAATGTCATAACATAATGACATCAAAAGTATAACATTATAATAGCAAAACATGTATCATATGAATATAATGACATACAAAAATTAAAAATATCATGTCAAAACAAATGTCATAACATTATAATGACATTAACAGTGTTATAACATTACAGTGGCATAAAAAGTGAGAACATTATAGTGGTATAAAATACAACTTTTAGATAGTTTACATTGGATTCTACTACTGTAAGTTTTAATATTTGACCAATGAAATCATATCAAACAATGACTTATATGACATGATTTGGCCTTTATGCATTTTTGAAAATCATGTTAGAGGATAGTGAATCCACTTTCATTACTCTGTACTTATAACTGTGTACATCAAAGGTTGCTACAAATAATTATCATTAAAAACAAAGAACAATAATTTATCTGTGGAAACAGTCAGACCATTTTTCTCCCAAGCTACAAACATTAAGTAGCCATAAAATTTTTATTATTTGCAACACCTGAAAAAAACTGCTACCATCTAAAACTAAAGAAATCATGGTAATTCAATATCTACATTGATGACAAACTTAAGACAGATTAAACAAGACATGATTACCTCTGCTCCAATCCTTAATGGGCGTAAGGACTTGACTGGAACATAGCCAATGGATGCATCATGTACACTTTGTGGTCTGTACTCCATCAGCTTATACTGCTGTGGAACCTACAGGTAATATTTCAATTAAATATCCATAGATAATGCAGAAACTACAGGTAATATTTAAATAAATCATCCATAGATAATGTGGAACTAACAGGTAATATTTCAATTAAATATTCATAGATAATGCAGAAACTACAGGTAATATTTAAATTAAATATCCATAGATAATGTGGAAGCAACAGGTAATATTTCAATTAAATATCCATTCATAATGTGTAACCTATAGGTAATATTTCAATTAAATATCCATAGGTAATGTGGAACCTACAGGTAATATTTCAATTAAATATCCATAGATAATGTGGAACCTACAAGTAATATTTCAATTAAATATCAATAGATAATGTGGAAGCAACAGGTAATATTTTAATTAAAAATCCATAGATAATGTGTAACCTACAGGTAATATTTCCATTAAATATCCATAGATAATGTGTAACCTACAGGTAATATTTCAATTAAAAATCCATAGATAATGTGGAACCTACAGGTAATATTTCAATTGAATATAAATAGATAATGTGTAACCTACAGGTAACATTTCTAATAAATATCCATAGATAATGCAGAAACTACAGGTAATATCTCAATTAAATATCAAAGAACAATGGATAACCTACAGGTAATATTTCAATTAAATATCCACAGATAATGTGGAACCTACAGGTAATATTTCAATTAAATATCTATTGATAATGTGTAACCTACAGGTAATATTTCAATTAAATATCTATTGATAATGTGTAACCTACAGGTATTATTTCAATTAAATATCCATACATAATGTGAAACCCAAAGGTAATATTTCAATTAAATATCCATAGATAATGCAGAAACTACAGGTAATATTTCAATTAAATATCAATAGATAATGTGGAACCTACAGGTAATATTTCAATTAAATATCCATAGATAATGTGGAACCTACAGGTAATAGTTCAATTAAATATCCACAGATAATGTGGAACTTGCAGGTTAATATTTCAATTAAATATCCATAGATAATGTGGAACCTACAGGTATTTTTTCAATTATATATCCATAGATAATGTGGAACCTACAGGTATTTTTTCAATTAAATATCCATAGATAATGTGTAACCTACGGGTATTTTTTTCAATTAAATATCCATAGATAATGTAGAAACTACAGGTAATATTTCAATTAAATATCCATAGATAATGCAGAAACTACAGGTAATATTTATATTAAATGTCTATAGATAATGTGGAGCCTACAGGTAATATTTCAATCAAATATACATCAATAATGTGGAACATACAGGTAATGATTCAATTAAATATCCATAGATAATGTGGAACCCACAGGTAATATTTCAATTAAATATCCATAGATAACGTGGAACCTACAGGTAATATTTCAATTAAATATCCATAGCTAACGTGGAACTTACAGGTAATATTTCAATTAAATATCTATAGATAACATGGAACCTACAGGTAATATATCAATTAAAAATCCATAGATAATGTGGAACCTACAGGTAATACTGCAATTAAATATCCATAAAAATTGTGGAACCTACAGGTAATATTTAAATTAAATATAAATAGATAATGTGTAACCTACAGGTAATATTTAAATTAAATATCCATACATAATGTGAAACCCACTGGTAACATTTCTATTAAATATCCATAGATAATGCAGAAACTACAGGTAATATTTCAATTAAATATCAAAGAATCATGGATAACCTACAGGTAATATTTCAATTAAATATCCACAGATAAAGTGGAACCTACAGGTAATATTTTAATTAAATATCCATTGATAATGTGTAATCTACAGATAATATTTCAATTAAATATACATCAATAATGTGGAACCTACAGGTAATGATTCAATTAAATATTCATAGACAAAGTGGAACCTTCAGGTAATATATCAATTAAATATCCATTGATAATGTGTAACCTACAGGTAATATTTCAATTAAATATACATCGATAATGTGGAACCTATAGGTAATATTTCAATTAAATATACATCGATAATGTGGAACCTACAGGTAATAATTAAATTAAATAGCCATAGTCTAGATAACAAAGCGTATCATATTATAATTTATATAATTTCAATTTCACATATAACTTTTTGCATTTCCTCTATTAAAGCTATTAACAGCCCCAAGCAAAAGAATGACTTAAAATTCCATGAAAAACATGCGTGTGTGTGTGTAAGTGTGTGTGCATGTGAATAAATAGAAACCAAAATAATAAGTTTGGAAAATGTAAATTAACATTTTTAAAGAAATCATTGTTTTAAATTACTGTATCTTGATATGAAATCTTCAGAATGATGCCTATAATGGTATAGTTCATACCTGAACAACACACACATTCTACTGCATAACAGAAAATGAATGCTTAATTATTGTCTACAATCAACCTCCACTTTGTCATTAATGCTTATATATATAAATGTCACCATATTATATATTTGCTTATATGTTGAGTCCAACTGAAAACAACACAGACCCTGATCTGCTTTACCACAATGTGATGGCACATCAGATTCATTGTTGTTTGTTCTATTGATTGCACCAAGCAAACTGCATAGGCCTGGATCTGCGATCATATTATTCCCCAGCAAATCTGGGTCTGTGTAGTTTGCAAATGGAATAAACTTATAAGCATGTAAACATGGTACTCGCTGATCAGTAATGTCTGTTGAAAAAATTGTAAAAAATGTATTTTGTGGTCAGCTTTGCATTAAAAAAATTTGGTTTTCTATGAATTAAATATATTTCTGATAATGAAATATAAAATATTTCTTATAATATCCATTTTCTACAACTAATAAACCACATTTAAATCTGACTTCTTAGCTAGAAAAGAGACACACAGGCAGAACACACCAGATATTATATAATTAGAGAGTTTGTCTTAACACTACTTTTTCAAATGGAAAACCTATAACAACTAACAAACATACTGACAGAAACAAAAATTGAGAATGTTTTTAAACATTTTTTTTCACCTGGAACTAAGAAAAATGGATATAAAGAAAGAAAACAAAACCTGACACATCTTACCTTTAGGTTAAAATATGGTACTTTTCTCTTGACTACAACTTCAAGCAGTTTGAAGGGCACTGTACCAAGTGCATCAGGAGCCTGCAAAAGAATGTAAGCTAAAGCATGCAATTACACATTTATTATGTACCATGGCATCAATTACTGAAAATTTTGTTTTAATTTTGAACTTTTCAGTCTGTAGTGCTTGAAAATTAAATTGAGATTTTCACTCTTAGTATCTCTACTTTGCTTAAGATAACTTCTAAAATTTCCAATTTGGCATATAATTATTCTAATCTTTAAGAATTATAAAAGTAGAATTTCTCCACGTCTAAAATTTTTATTTCGGAACTAAAACAAGAACTCATCAATGTAACCGATGCTCTATCAACTAACAAGAATTTTCAGGAATTTAAGAGCATTTCTTCTGACTTTCAAATGTGTGTGTGTGTGTGTGTGTTGATGGTCAGCAATGAGCAATGTTATGTGTGTGTGTGTGTGTGTGTGTGTGTTGATGGCCAGCAATGTTATGTGTGTGTGTGTGTTGATGGCCAGCAATGTTATATTGTGTGTGTGTGTGTGTGTGTGTGTGTGTGTGTGTGTGTGTGTGTGTGTGTTGATGGTCAGCAATGTTATATGGAAAATATTGAAAATATTGCAACTGGTGTTCTAATGAAAACCCTTTGTAAATGCCACCATGTTTAGATGAGCATCATTTTCATTAGAGCTAGTTACTCGCAGTAGTGTATTAGTGACAAGATAAAGATTTTCAAGATGGCCATCAAGGCAACCATTTTGCTGGTTGCATCACCATCATCTGACACAGGCACAGCTACATGTATATGCTGCAAGAAAGAAGTAGTTTTAAAAAGAAAATGTTGGCATGTTATACATTTTAGAGAAGAAACTTTTGTAAAATTCGGGGTTGGGGTCAGTTACATTGGTATTACTTTCATTAAGGACCAACTACATACAGAGCAAAGTGTTTAAGTGAAAATCATGTGCCAAATGACCATCACTGAAAAAGAATTAGCAATGACAAGATTTCCATGGCAACCATCATCACCATTATGTTGAAAGTTAGATCAGTAACATAATATCATAAGAAGCTTTTTAGTAAAAAGCCCATGTAACATATTTCTGTTCATTTAGGAGAAGCTGCAATAAAAAGATTTTCAAGATTGGAAAGAGGTTGTGATGTGGTCACATTGTAGGTATCACTGACATATAAGGGTGTTGTGGCCATGTTGGATGTATAACTGACATATAAGGGTTAGGCAGCCATGTTGGAGGTATTACTGACATAATTGTTTTTTTAATACCATGTAGATAGCACAAGTCATTTGAGAAAAATAATAAGAATATAAGACTATTCATTGTGGAGGATAAATTGGAACAACATTTTCCAGCTGACCATGGTGTTATCCATATTGTATGTTTCATTAGTATCATTTTTATTTAAGAACAAGACCTAACATGAAGCCTTTTAGCAAAAACCTTATGCTGATATGACCAATCCAATCAGGACGAGTATTAATAGCATATTTTATCATTGTGTGTCTGAGGGCATGTCCGACAGGCACCAGTTTAATTTAGAACAAACCAGGCATAATGAAAAGTCTTTTAGTAAAAACACCATCTTACTATTACCAACTGTTCAGGTGGATATTTTCAAAAATGGCCACCATGACAGCCATAATGGATAGCAGTAGCAAGATTTTCAAGAAGATCATCATGGTGGCCATATTGGATGTTAGACTGACACAATTCGATTCTGTACAAAATAGATTTCATAAAAAGTCTTTCAATAAAAATAATACTATGTCAACGTGAGCGTCTATTCAGGAGAAGTAGTGATTAACTTTTCAAAATAGTCACATGACAGCCATATTGGATATCAGACTGGCACCCAATTTCATTTCTGACAACTAAACTTCATAAGAGGTCTTTTAGTGAAAAACCTATGGTGATTTGGTCATATTTAGAGAGGCAATAGTGATAATTCTATGTAAATATGACTATCCAATGGGGAGAATAAAACGAGAACAACATTTTCAGTTGAAAACCATGTTAGCCATACTGGATGTCACATCCGTACCATTTTCAGTCCCTCCATGTGTGCATTAGCGATTACTTAAGGCATGAAGTAACAATTGGTAGGGAAACACCTGGATACTGACCACAGCGGCTGGCGATTGTTCCATACAGGACATTTAAATAGGAAATTTACTTGGGAAAAATTAGAATTATCAGTTTTAACCGCAGAATAAAGTTGACTATTAGGACTGGTTTGACTAAAGTTTTAAATTTTTTTTTATAACAGTGGTTATATTTGACACTGGGTTGGCATCATTTTGTAAAAATGTAATTAACCTTCATACCAGGTTATGTTTTGCCAAAGTTGGTCAAACTATTTAAGTCAGTTTTGATGAAGAAGCTGTTTAAACGTGTTTCAGTGGTTGATAAGAGAGGTCATACTGGATGGACAATTAACATCATCTGTAGAATTTAAAAAGGCCTGTATTACATTGTAGTTCTTAATATAAGAAGCCATTTTAAAGTTGTTCCTCATTTTATTATTTACAACCTCATTTGATGGTGGATTAGCATCTTTTGCATATATCTGTAAAGACTTGATTTCTGTTAAATTTGGCAAATTTTTGTAGAGTGGTTGTTGAGAAACTATTCTTATTAATGACAACAATACCTGATGGCATTCTGGTATCATTTGTACAAACCTGAAAGGCATTTTCAATCTGGATAGTGTCAGATTTGATCCAATTTTGATTAGTGTTTTTTAAAAAGAAATCATTTTAAAAAAATGTTTTCTGTTAGTTTGAGCAGTGATGGACATAAATATTGGTTGATCAGGATCATTTGTTTAGATGCCAAAGGCCTTAATCTATGGAATTTGTCTGGCAAATTTAAAAGGCATAATCCATGATGCTTTCTTGCAAATTTGAAAGGCCTTAATCCATGATGCTTTCCGGCAATCTGAAAGACCTTAATCCATGATGCTTTCTGGCAAATTGAAAGGCCTTATTCCATGATGCTTTCTGGCAAATTAAAAAGTCTTAGTCCAGATGCTTCCTGGCAAATTTGAAAGATCTTAATCCATGATGCTTCCTAACAAATTTGAAAGGCCTTAATTCATGATGGTTTCTGGAAAATTTGAAAGGCCTTAATCCATGATGCTTTCTGGCAATCTGGAAAACCTTAGTCCATGATGCTTCCTGGCAAATTTGAAGTCTTTAGGGGAGGTAATTTAATATTTTTCTTAATATGTTGTGGCTGTATTTGGTGACAGACTGGCATCATTTTCTTGTATGAAGTCTTTATACCAAAATGCATATGAACAGCATAGGACAGACACATGGACCTACCATAAGCTCATATTGCCATGTGAGCTAACAACCATCACCTCCAGAAAAATGAAATGTTTTCAGGGAAACTCATGAAAATAAGATTAGCAAAAATGTGTCCTTACCATGTCATCCTTAACATTTGGTGGTACATATGTAACGAACTGATGCAAGGCAATTTTCTCTGAGGAGAGTTCAAAATCAGCTGGTATAAATTCTTTCTTCTCATCACTGTCAACCTTATCTTTTAGCTCTTCTGTAAAAGAAAACAAGCTACACTTTTCCCACAAAAACGTATGAGCATAAACGTAAACTGCAGCACAATCAAGGCAAGAGATAGTGAGGTAGTCTCAAATTATAGTTAATACTAACACTTGTATGCGGGGTGGAAGTGCAAATAAATTTTGTTGATACATGAAAAATCCTTTGTCCTACACAAATATATTTTAATAACAGATTTGAATATAAATATTAAATTCTAAGAAGTAAATTAAAGGTAATTAACAGATGACCAATTTTTAATTTAAATCAAGCTGATGTGCAGTACTCACAATATTCTACCTTAGAAAAGTCTGAGTTGTCTCCCTCTCAATCTCAAAGCATGTATACTGATCATAAATTAACATGAATTAACTAAAATCTCAGGTTTTCTAAAACTTCTTCTCCACAATGATACTACATGTAAAACAAAGCTCTTTATTTCAATAAGTATTCATTTTACTTGGTGGCCTTGTTTTGTTTTTTATGGTTTAATGCCATTTTTCAGCACAATATAGGCTATACATGGCGGCCAGTATTAATGGTGGAGGAAGAACCCGGGCAAGGCCCGAAAAGAACCACTGACTCACGAGAAGCTACTGGCAAGCTTTCTCACATAACTACATTTGCCGAATCTTAGACTCGAACACATGCAGACAGAGGTGAGATGGCAGTGGTCCCGTAACGGACAGTGCTTTAAACCACTCGGCCACTCGGGGGCCCCCTTTTGTTGGCCTTATTATCTTTGATCACATTTATAAATGAATAGGTTATATTATGTACACAAGAATATTTATAACTGTGATTGATCAATTATAACGAGTTCAGCTTATTTACTGCCAGGCCTGCTAGATCTTATGCATGTAGGATTTGCATGCCTTTTAACTTTTCTTTTATCCAACCTCCTTTATATGATTCAAAAAATGCAATTAATACAAAGGAGGTCAACTTGTAACCAGACAACAAATACTTCTGTAAGTCACCAAAAAATAGTGATTATTGATATACAGAGATAAGTTCATATAAATATTGTTGTAATATGATCAAGAGAAGTTATAATGTTGTTGTTGTTGTTGTTGTAGGGTTTAATGCCATTTTTCAGCACAAGATAGGCTATTTATGGCGGCCAGTATTATTGGTGGTGGAAGAACCCGGGAAAACCCCCCGGAAAGAACCACCGACCCACAAGAAGCTACTGGCAAGCTTTCTCACATAACTACATTAGCTGAATCTTAGACTCAAACCCATGCAGACAGAGGTGAGATGGCAGTGATCCGTAACGGAAAGCGCTTTAGAACACTCAGCCACTTGGGGTCCCATTGAAGTTATAATAGGTTGAGAGTGGGGGTATACTGGTATACAGGGAAAAGTTAAAATGTTAAAATGTGGTAACTGAGACCAAAAAATAGTAATTGCTTGTTTATTTGTTAATGGCAGTTATTCTGGATTTTAACATTTAGGAAAATTAGAACCAAATGAATGGCAGGATGTTGCTTTGGAAAACAATAAACAGGCAAAATATTTAGGCAGTACTTTACAATATTGAATATTTTCCTACCTGTCAATATTCCTGAATATGATCTTTTTTTATGCCAGTCAACAATTACTTTTCGTAAGGATTTCAATTTGAACTCGGCTCGTTCTCGAATGATCACCTGAAAAAACAACACAACAATTTAAATGACAGGTATTTTTTAAATAAAATTTTTAAAATTTCTGTCAAATTCCTGAAGCTATTGTTCTAAAAATAATTGATTCTATTACTGTGTAACTTTTATGCGAGCATTTATAAATGTGTTCAATATGGTGGATTGCATCAGGGTCTAAATGCTACCCAACTGTAAAAAACACTACTTCCCAAAGTAGAAAATAAATCATTGATAGGAATCTTTCTCCTGAATATCATATTGAATGGAAGAATACTACTTTGCAAACTGCAGAAAACTTTAATAATTTAATAAGCCTTTTTGATTTTGGGGAAAATAAATATGGTACAATTATCTGACACATACAGTTGCAGTGTTACATCCAGGACTACATAAACGATGAAGAGCTCCATCTACTTGTTCCAGACAAGGCTGGAGCAGTACAAAGGGTTATAAAATGACCTAGGTAAAAAAATCATTAATTATGTTTTTGCATATTGTGCCATTTCATCATGCTGCTGCTATTCTGGCTTTGTGCAAAGAAATTGGTAATTCTCATACTTGAATGTAATCAAATTCTGTTCAGCGGCTATTTTAGAAAATATTTTTTCAAGTTTTTCTGTTTTGAGTAAAAGTGGTCATATTTGACGATGAATTATAAAAATATAAAAGGTCTTTATACCAAGACCCTTTGAGCCAAATCTGATCTTATAAGATGTTGTTTAAACAGTAAATTCTAATTTTAGTAATGATTGCCATATTTGATGACGTATCAGAACAATTAAAAAAATATTGAAAGATCTTCATGAAAGAATGTTTTCAACCTAATGCAATGACAAATCAGTACTATATAGATCTTCATGAAAGGATGGGTTGAAACTGGTCTAGTGATTTTTGAGAAAAGGTAGATGTAGATCCATGACAGGGATGGAGAATGTGTACCCAATGCCAGACTGTACAACTCTTACATGACCAACAGTCAGATGAGCTAAACATTAATTAGGATTATTACATTAATTTTCAGTAATAGATCAATCTAAGTCTTTTTGGTTGTATTTGTACACATTGTAAAACCTAATCCAAGAGTAAACTTGTGATTTTTTAAAACCTCATTTCTGACAGAGACAACCTTAAATCTCCTTCTAAATTCTAGCATGTTTCATCAAATGGCATTTAGAAGGTGCAGTGAAAGCAATCAAGGAATCAAAGTGTGATTTATAAAACCAGGGTTGAATATCAATGAGAATTTTAAGTTGGAAGCCTTTTCTGATATCCAGCAAGTTGTACTATATACAATATTCTTGTAATTTTTGGTGCCCTTTCATATTTTGCACACATCTGATTCATCAAAGTCAAATTAAATTTTATTTTCTATTTAGAAGTTTATTTGATAAATGAATGTTTGTTATTTTTCTACAAATGAGGCCTAAAACCTAAAAAAAAAGAATGTATATCAGAAGTAATGTATAATTTTATGTATATTTAATTTGCATTGTTTGTTAGTTATTCATTCTATGCTATGGATCATTGTATGTTGGACTTGACCTTGTCCAAAATCAAGTTAATTTTCTATTTGACCAGAATCATTGATTTGGGTTTTGAAAACAATATATTTATCTCAAACTGAGTGCAGAACACTGGAAATTCCCCACAAAACACTGGGTCTATCTATTGTTTACCACATTTGATATTATAAGTTTAGTAGCAGATCTTCTAATTATAACTAAGATTTTATCATGCAAACATTTGGAACCGTCCAGAATCAAATTTTCCATTAGGTAACAGTTTTATTGTAGAAAATGCTAATTGTGTCCAGAGAGCACAATATTATCTCATTTATCTAGGAATTATTCATTTATACTGTATGATCTGATTGGATTACTGACATGTCCAGTATTTGATTTGGACTGGAATTTATTTGTTCAAATTATTAATTCAAGGAATTCTTCTCTGGAAATACAAAGTGCTCAAAAATAACATTCTTGGAAATTAAGACTTGGATATATAGTTAAGTTCAAAAAAAGATTATTCTTGGATTGTATTATTGTAATTCAACAAAAGAAGTCTGTTTGCACATCACTACAACACAGGCCATCACAGACACATCACCACATTCAGCATTGGAAATAATATGGAATACCACTCAAGTTTATTCAGAACTTTAATTATTAGGACTTGTGTTAGAAATTCGAGAATTATTCAAGATTTAATTTGCAATATCATAATTTTTGTTTACATTTTCACCTTGTATTTGAGACAAATAATTGTTGAATATTACAAAGCTTGTTGCTTTTCACTCTTTTATATTACTTATTTTAAGACAATATTTTCAAAATACATATAATATTGTAGAAAACAAAACAAAACTAAAGCAGGAAATATGTTCCAGTATTTGTTATTTTAGGTTATTCAGTGTTTTTTTCAAAAAGACATTATTATTCTGTACATATAATTTATGTGTTGTATAAATCAAAGTTTGTTGTGAGTGAGAATAAAAGTGAAACAATCAGGCCCTAATTAGCTTTTCCATTTGAGTACTGATTTTTTAGTATAAACATACAGAACTAGTGTGAATTCATCTTGGCAGCAGATTTCATCTGTGGTCACATGATTCCAGTTTAAAATACTGTATTCTTCCTGAGATTAAATCATATTCTCTACAGAGACAACATTATATCCCACCTTTATTTATATCCCACCTTTATTTATATCCCACCTTTTTCTCCCCAATCTAACTTTCACAGAAATTAACACGATTCACTAATCAACATATTAATTTTTGAATTTTTGTGTGACTTGTGCTGATTGGTGTATGTTTTCAATCTTTCTTTGTTTCATTTAATGTTTGTTTGTGTTGGGATATATGGAACAGTTCAATAGCTGGTACTACCCATGTTTCTTAATCAGTTATACCTTTGTACATACTGACAGAAAATGTTAAATCTTGAATCAAAGTAACAACTATAGTCTAGTTGACAATGAGAAAAGATCGGACTAACTGCCTCCTAACTAAAGGAAATGTATATGCACATACTAAAAATGGGTAATCTTCTCTGGTGGGAATGTGATCATGATTTTACTGGCAGAAAAACAACACAGCATTTTAAATGATAGTTCTTGTGATTTAAACTAATTAAATGAATATAAATATTGTGAATATCTAAGTATAACTTATCTACCTTTGAAACTGAAGCATTAGGGTAATGTATATTGAATAATTTATTTTTCCTTTAACTGTACTGTTACTGTTTCTCTTATTTGATAAAATCTTCAGCCAAATCAGGACATCTAGTACATGGAGTAAATGGCATGAAGAAAGTGTGAAATTTCTCTCATTTTGGGGAACATTTTATTTAGGTAATGAGGTGTAGAAACAAAAATGTGAAGATGGAACAATCTGTGCTATATTTATTTGTTTTTGAACTTATCTTTTTCAATATATTTGTATGAAAGCAAATTCAAGGAAGATATGGTGTACTAGTGCATGCTTTAGTATAAATGTTCATACTAATGCATGCTTTAGTACATATGTCCATACTAGTGCATACTTTAGTATAAATGTACATACTAATGCATGCTTTAGTATAAATGTACATACTAGTGCATGCTTTAGTATAAATGTACATACTACTGCATGCTTTAGTATAAATGTACATACTAGTGCATGCTTTAGTATTAATGTCCATACTAATGCATGCTTTAGTACATATGTACATACTAGTGCATGCTTTAGTATAAATGTACATACTACTGCATGCTTTAGTATAAATGTACATACTAGTGCATGCTTTAGTATAAATGTACATACTACTGCATGCTTTAGTATAAATGTACATACTAGTGCATGCTTTAGTATTAATGTCCATACTAATGCATGCTTTAGTACATATGTACATACTAGTGCATGCTTTAGTATAAATGTACATACTACTGCATGCTTTAGTATTAATGTCCATACTAATGCATGCTTTAGTATAAATGTACATACTAGTGCATGCTTTAGTATAAATGTACATACTACTGCATGCTTTAGTATAAATGTACATACTAGTGCATGCTTTAGTATTAATGTCCATACTAATGCATGCTTTAGTACATATGTACATACTAGTGCATGCTTTAGTATAAATGTACATACTACTGCATGCTTTAGTACATATGTCCATACTAATGCATGCTTTAGTACATATGTACATACTAATGCATGCTTTAGTATAAATGTACATACTACTGCATGCTTTAGTACATATGTACATACTAGTGTATACTTTATTATATTTTGAATATGACCTCTCCCTCAAAATGATAAATAACCTTTGAATACATTATCTTTCATAATTTTAAAAAAAATATTTATTTCTTCCTGTACAATTTTTTTATACAAGAAATATGATAAGGCTGAGAAGATGCAGGTTTTTCAAATATTCCTTTACGGGCAGGTATTCATTATAATATGTGGTTGAAAAACTTTACAGATAATAAAGAAAATAGCTTCTAAAAAGTTTTCTTTTATAAGAAGGTGTCAAATATATGACTTCAATGTAATACCAACCCTTCTGGCTGCCTGAGCAAATCTGTCCAATGCTGAGTGTCTCACTGCCCACATGTTATTAGAATACAAATCAAACTGTGCTCCTTCAGAAGCTAGCTGTAAAACATATAGGATTGTCAGAAATAATGGAAAAATAACTGTTTTATTCATTGCAAGATAACTGATGACTGCCAGACTAAAATTAAAAAGAGGAGGAGACATCAGGTGAACCCATCCGAGTGAGATCATGCAAAAATGGCAACAGTCATACTAACAAATATTCATTCATGCATGGAAGTACTTGACTTTTGGGTCAACCAACATAAATCAAGCATTTAATTAATGATTTCATATAAATAAGCAATGAAATGCTTTCATTGATGATATAGTTATTAACAGTATTTTATATAAAAGTAACTGGTGAGGTTGTACAAACATGAAAATGCAGTTTTTGTATTCAGTGGTAACCATTATGTCTCTGCCAATACATGAAGAGTTTGGTATTCATTGACAATGTCTGCTGTTACATACAGTGTATTCATTGGTAATGTCTCTGCTGTTACATACAGAGTTTGGTATTCATTGGTAATGTCTCTGCTGTTACATACAGAGTTTGGTATTCATTGGTGATGTCTCTGCCAATACATGAAGAGTTTGGTATTCATTGGTGATGTCTCTGCTGTTACATACAGAGTTTGGTATTCATTGGTAATGTCTCTGCTGTTACATACAGAGTTTGGTATTCATTGGTGATGTCTCTGCCAATACATGAAGAGTTTGGTATTCATTGACAATGTCTGCTGTTACATACAGTGTATTCATTGGTAATGTCTCTGCTGTTACATACAGAGTTTGGTATTCATTGACAATGTCTGCTGTTACATACAGAGTTTGGTATTCATTGACAATGTCTGCTGTTACATACAGAGTTTGGTATTCATTGACAATGTCTGCTGTTACATACAGAGTTTGGTATTCATTGGTAATGTCTCTGCTGTTACATACAGAGTTTGGTATTCATTGGTAATGTCTTTGCTGTTACATACAGAGTTTGGTATTCATTGGTAATGTCTCTGCTGTTACATACAGAGTTTGGTATTCATTGGTAATGTCTCTGCTGTTACATACAGAGTTTGGTATTCATTGGTAATGTCTCTGCTGTTACATACAGAGTTTGGTATTCATTGGTAATGTCTCTGCTGTTACATACAGAGTTTGGTATTCATTGGTAATGTCTCTGCTGTTACATGCAGATTTTGGTATTCATTGGTAATGTCTCTGCTGTTACATGCAGAGTTTGGTATTCATTGGTAATGTCTCTGCTGTTACATACAGAGTTTGGTATTCATTGGTAATGTCTCTGCTGTTACATACAGAGTTTGGTATTCATTGGTAATGTCTCTGCTGTTACATGCAGATTTTGGTATTCATTGGTAATGTCTCTGCTGTTACATGCAGAGTTTGGTATTCATTGGTAATGTCTCTGCTGTTACATGCAGATTTTGGTATTCATTGGTAATGTCTCTGCTGTTAAATACAGAATTTGGTATTCATTGGTAATGTCTCTGTTGTTACATGCAGATTTTGGTATTCATTGGTAATGTCTCTGCTGTTACATGCAGATTTTGGTATTCATTGGTAATGTCTCTGCTGTTACATGCAGAGTTTGGTATTCATTGGTAATGTCTCTGCTGTTACATACAGAGTTTGGTATTCATTGGTAATGTCTCTGCTGTTACATACAGAGTTTGTATTCATTGGTAATGTCTCTGCTGTTACATGCAGATTTTGGTATTCATTGGTAATGTCTCTGCTGTTACATGCAGAGTTTGGTATTCATTGGTAATGTCTCTGCTGTTACATGCAGATTTTGGTATTCATTGGTAATGTCTCTGCTGTTAAATACAGAATTTGGTATTCATTGGTAATGTCTCTGTTGTTACATGCAGATTTTGGTATTCATTGGTAATGTCTCTGCTGTTACATGCAGAGTTTGGTTTTCATTGGCAAATGTCTCTGCTGTTACATACAGAGTTTGGTATTTATTGGTAATGTCTCTGCTGTTACATGCAGATTTTGGTATTCATTGGTAATGTCTCTGCTGTTACATGCAGATTTTGGTATTCATTGGCAAATGTCTCTGCTGTTACATGCAGATTTTGGTATTCATTGGCAAATGTCTCTGCTGTTACATGCAGATTTTGGTATTCATTGGCAATGTCTCTTCTGTTACATATGGATTTTGATATTCAGTGGTAATGCAAACTGGGTATTATTATTTAAAGGTAGACAGATTTAGTTCAACAATGATACCAAATAATCTGGACATTTTAGTTGCACTACAAAATACAGAGGGAAAAACCTAAATTTTAGACCCATTTGTTTTCTTCAAACAAAATTAACTCATGGTCAGAATCTGATTTTGTTTCCAGATTTGAGACTTTATGGCCTCAGATCTAAGACAAACTAGTCCGAAGTGAACACAGACAAGTGAACCTATGCAAAAAGTAGGATAAGGTGGACATAAAAAAAACCCTCCAACTTTTCACCTTCTGCTCATGCGCAAGCAAACTAATCAATAAAAAATATTGTTTTTAGTACAACTAGGCATTGGGCTAATGGCAAATTGTTTGAAGTCAATGTATTAGGATGTATTCAGAAATAGTCCCCAAAATGTGTTTCCAACTCGCATTTCATGTGAAAACAGCAAAAACCTCCAGAGCTTAATGTGTTAAATCCAGCCTCATCCATGTGTATATACCAACTAGATACTTACGCTCTTCTTCTGACATAAGCATGTAGTTATTCATATTTTGATTTAAAACAGATCAGAAATATGACATTCAGAGTTGGTAAGAAGCTCAGGCAATCAAATGCAAGAGCACTTTATTAATATGACTGTATCTTGCACTCTATTGAACTCATCCAAGATCTTAATGATTTAAGCATCTCAATAGCTCTAATCAAAACTGAATAAAAAATATGGACTCCAGAGAGGTAAGAAGCTCAGCCAATCCAAAGCAATAGCACGTTATTAATATGAGTGTATCTCACACGCTACAGAACTCATCGAAGATCTGAATGATATGTGCATATCAACAATTCTGATCGAAACTGAATCAGAAACATGGACTCCAGAGAAGTAATAAGTCCAGCCAATCCAATGCAAGAGCACCTTATTAATATGAGTGTATCTCACACACTATTGAACTCATCCAAGATCTTAATGATATAAGCATCTTAATAACTCTGATCAAAACTGAATCAGAAACATGGACTCCAGAGTAGTTACAGTGTTTTCCAATCAGATGTAAGATCACCTCATTAATATGCATGGATCATTGAAATTTTGATAAAATGATCCCAAATCCCAAATTTAACTGAAATTGGATACCGAAATATGGACTCCACTGAGTAACAAGTGAATGTTAACAGACAGACCATGTACAAAATACGATGGACAACAGCGAACACATGATGGATATAAGACCATACTATAAACTCACTTTTCCTTATAGCCATAGGAGCCAAAAATTGTGGATTGTCACTTAAACATCTTTAACTGACAGTTTCATGCTTAAATTTGAATTCTCAGCATTGCAAACAATGAGTTTGGACTCGCAGACAAAGCTTAGTAATAAGATGATAAACAATTGTAAAATTAATTAAACACATGGCATTCTTTTGCATTAAATTTTGTGAATGGAACGAGCAAAGTTTTTCTACAAACCTGATTCATATCTCTTAAAGTTCGCCTAAATGCGCAGTTGGTACACATCCTCTTGTACTCACTCTCAGGAATAGGGTCACCACGCCGCTGAAACTGAAAAAAGGGAAAGAGTGTACTACAGTGAGAGTCTTGTATATATAAATGCCAATTACAATGAGAGAGTGACTTGGTCTTATTTGGGATAAAAATAATCAAATAATCAAATGCTGTTATGAATTTTGATCTCAGGAAAGGTATTTCTTTTCTTATATCAGAGATGCTATGATTGCAAGTTATCCGTGGATTATTTTATCAACCTCTATGAACTGATGAAGCCTGTCTGGAATACATAAAACATCCTTTATAGGTAAATAAACTTCTATACAAGCATTATCATATAAGCCAACATTTACCTATAGACAAAAACAATCAAGGTTCCATGAGAACAAAAAGTCATCTCTTTCTTTAATTTCCTAGATCTCCTTCAAATATTTTGGTAAACATTAACCATAAACTTTAGTTTTTCTGAGGAATTATCCAATTATTCTCATCATTCTTTTTCCTTCATCTCTGTTACCAACTTTGATCTGTTTACACTTTAATCAAAAGGTTTCTTAGTATTAGTTTCTTTTATTGTTCATTTACATAATTTATTCTGTGTACCTTTTGAGATTTTAGTCCTCAAGTATTGTTCTCCTATACATGTGTCTACAAGAAAAATCCTGTTCAAAATTGTATCCCTTGCATTTTTTAATTTCCTAGAATTTCAAAATTGTAATAATTCTGCAAAATCAAGAATAATTGGTATTTGAAGTTTTCTATAATTATATATTTGTCATTTATCTATTTTGCAAATGAGTAGTTTTAAAAAAAAATAAACTGGCTAATACATAATACAGAAATAACTTAAATACTGGATTGTTTATTTTAACATTTTCAACATCAACAGAAACAGCAAAAAAATCTAGTTTACAGTATAAGACATTGTTGCAAACCCAGATTCTTGTTTATATACTAGCAAATTTAGTTTCTTTATATAATGTAATCTGTTATATGACCTTCTGAGGTGAAATTAGGTATTGCTAAAGATTCCATGCATAAACAACATCCATCATATACATTGGTATGTGATAGGAAAAACCCACCAGTGGATCAGATTTGTTTGGCAGAAATGAGGCTATGCCATGCTCCAGTGAACTCTTTCTCAATGGTAAGATTTACTTATCTCGCAACAATCAAACATATGGCACTGGGGCCCTGAGTGGCCGAGAGAGGTCTAAAGCGCTGTCCGTTACGGACCACTGCCATCTCACCTCTTTCTGCGTGTGTTCGAGTCTAAGATTCGGCAAATGAAGTTATGTGAGAAAGCTTGCCAGTAGCTTCTTGTGGGTTGGTGGTTCTTTCCGGAGTTTGTCCGGTTTCTTCCTCCACCATTAATACTGGCCGCCATGTATAGCCTATATTGTGCTGAAAAATGGCGTTAAACCATAAAAAAACAAACAAAAACAAACATATGGCGGATTATATTAATCACACATGGCTTGCTCACATTCACAAACTATGTCACACATGGTTTGATATAAGAGAAATAAATGCTCCATAGATCTGCATATTGTTTTCCCTGTACTTAGTATAAAACCATGTCTAAAGAGGTGTACAGTATAATACAAGTTTTACAAAAAACAAAACCTAACACAATTTCTTTCATTTTCCTTTCCTTCCATTCTGATGAAAACGTACTCTATAAATGTTCCATGCTTCATTTCTGCTGGCCAGGTTTTTGACTCGATCTTCATTACTGATCTGCTTGTCACCCAACTTTACTTGCCACCGCAGTTGGTTCTGTCGCTCCTCATATACATTCTGTCGCACCTGATGTTCGAATGCTGCCTCCTGCAATAAAGAAGCTTTGGATTTTTACACATTTATTCTTTTGTGAATTTCTAGAAACTGATTGATGGACAGTCCAAAAACTGCAGCCGTAAATTAGTGATAAAATAAATTTCATTTGGACAGCATAAAGGGTCCTGTTCTACAAAAAGGTTTCCTAAATGTGTGGACATAATGCTTTTCCTTGTGCCTGATATATTTTACATCTGATAACCCCATAACCTAAAATCTGGTATTCTTTGTAAAAACAAAATCTGGGATTTTGATGAAAAATACTTGTTCCCATATTTAATTTTTTAAAAATGTATTTCATTAAAAATGTTTACAAGCAAACATAATTAAGTTTTCAGTTACATCAATTTTAGTATGTGCAGTTAATCACATTAGGGTGAAAATGTGTCGTGCAGGTCATTAATACATTTTTCCTGCTTCCATCAAGTACATTAAATATTTGATAAATTCTGTTTCTCAGGAAGTGTTTTCATGATGCAAAGTTTAAATATCAACTTCTCAGAGATAAATGTTTACAGAAAGAAGACCCTTTTTATACCTTTCACAAGAAGAAAAAATATATATCTGATGTCAGTTGTATGTCTGATGTACTTCCATTATTAAATTTAAACAAAATATTGGATGCAATGTGGATGGAATATATACGAAACAAAGAAATGAAAATTCGTAGTAGTTTTCTGAAGGATTCTTTTGTTGTGTCATACAGAAACCAAAGGAGAGTTTTGATTGACAACTGCATGATTAATTCTTGGTAACTGATTGGCTAATATCAGCGGTTATATTAAGACAATAAGGGTTCTGGACTCTGGGACGCTACAAAAGTGGCAACAGTTATTACAATGGTTCCCACAGGAACTATTACTGCATGGTGACATTACATTAAATTCATTATTGCATGTTTTCTTACAGTGCGGCCTTCAGCTAAGTCATAATGCCTCATCAAACAACAATGCATTCATAGGGAAAATTAACTCCACGTGATATATATACTGTAGCAACAAAATATAAATGACTGTAGCTATATATTGCTAGAACTGTGATCATCATGTATGTAAATTATTATACAAAATGTAAAGAAAGTAAATACATAACCGGAGATGCTAGTTTGCCCAAGCTACATTTATTTGTTTACAAAATCTTGCATGAGTGAAGCAGTAAGGTAAATTAAGTTAGCATTACAATACAGATGGCCCATGCCAAATTTGGAATATTTATCATACAACTCCTTGCGACAATAAAACCATTACAAACCCTTTAAAATCCACAAATACAAAATTGCTAGATGACTGATACCTATTGTTCCATGCAAAGTATGTATAAAACTGACTTTCTTTACAGTAACAACAAGTAAGATATTGCGTTACATGCATGTGAGATTTTTCAAATTTAATGTGCTTCATGTTACAAAAATATTAATGCAGATTTAGGAATGGAAGGGGGTGTCATAATCTAAGAGTAGAGGAGTCTGGCCGCCACCTAGATATGTGATTAGGATACAGAGGCAATGCCAAAGAAAGATAACCATGTAAATGAGAGTGGAGTGAAAGTGGAAGCCATCATCTAGCATTCTGCTCTTAAAAGACATTTAAAATATTAGAAATGCCTGCCAGATTTAACTGAAAATGTGCAAAGGAAACAGAATCTACTGCCAAGATATCCCAATGGGTTAATGAGATTTAAAAAAAACAATATGTAATGGACACATGGATGGATGGATTAATGGTTGGATGGATGGATGGACAAGCTGATTCCAGGATACCATCCCAAACTTCATCCTGAAATTAAATTGCTTCAAAGCGATCATTTTATCTATACGAACCTTCATCTGTCTTGTAGCTACCTTGGGCTTGGAATCTTTTGTCACAACAGCTGTAAAAAAAAAAAATTGCTATAAGACTTCATATGTACATGAAATGTTTGTACAAGATGAAATGTAGCTCATACTGGATGATGGCTTACATGTAACATGGCATTAAGAACTTATTGTTGTTGTTGTTGTTGCTGTTGTTGTTGTAGTGTTTAACGCCATTTGTCAGCACAATATGCTATACATGGCAGCCAGTATTATTGGTGGAGGAAGAACCCGGGAAACCCTCCGGAAAGAACCACCGACCCACGAGAAGCTACTGGCAAGCTTTCTCACATAACTACTTTAGCCTAATCTCGGACTCGAACCCACGCAGACAGAGGTGAGATGGCAGTGATCCGTAGCGGAGAGCGCTTTAGACCACTCGGCCACTCGGGGCCCCCATTAAGAACTCATATGTACATCAAGTTCATGTTCAAGATGAAATGTAGACCATACCAATGACATACATGAAATATATGGCATTAGGAGAAAGAAAAGAAGGTCATTACAGCATAATTTTCATGGGTGTGAAAATTGTTTCTTAGAAATAATGTACTTGCCAAGCTGTTTCATACTTGTATAAACAACCGCATACCTCGAGAAAGTTTAAATTGATATTTGTCCTTAAGTACTAATCTAGACCATTGTATAATTTCTTCTTAATGTATCTCATCATTATTCAATTCCTCATCAGAACAAGTGTAATAATTTCCAGCAAATTTATCTCATCTTTATATAACCTTTCATTGGAAAAATGGACAATTATCAAGTCTTGCACAGTGTGAGCTATATTAGAAAGAATTCTAAAGCTGTGCAGACTGTAAGTTAAATTCGAATGCTCAAGCCTTGCATAGTATACACTAAATTTGAATGCTCAAGCCTTGCATAATATACACTAAATTAGAATGCTCAAGCTTTGCATTGTATAAGCTAAATTATAATGCTCAAGCCTTGCATAATATACACTAAATTAGAATGCTCAAGCTTTGCATTGTATAAGCTAAATTATAATGCTCAAGCCTTGCATAGTATAAGCTAAATTATAATGCTCAAGCTTTGCAATGTATAAGCTAAATTATAATGCTCAAGCTTTGCAATGTGTAAGTTAAATTATAATGCTCAAGCCTTGCATAGTATAAGCTAAATTATAATGCTCAAGCTTTGCATTGTATACTGGTAAGCTAAATTATAATGCTCAAGCTTTGTATTGTATAAGCTAAATTAGAATGCTCAAGCCTTGCATAGTATAAGCTAAATTATAATGCTCAAGCTTTGCATTGTATAAGATAAATTATGAATGCTTAAGCCTTGCATAGTATAAGCTAAATTATAATGCTCAAGCTTTACATTGTATAAGCTAAATCAGAATGATCAAGCCTTGCATAGTATAAGCTAAATTATAATGCTCAAGCTTTGCATTGTATAAGCTAAATTAGAATGCTCAAGCTTTGCATTGTATAAGCTAAATTATAATGCTCAAGCCTTGCATAATATACACTAAATTAGAATGCTCAAGCTTTGTATTGTATAAGCTAAATTATAATGCTCAAGCCTTGCATAATATACACTAAATTAGAATGCTCAAGCTTTGCATTGTATAAGCTAAATTATAATGCTCAAGCCTTACATAGTATATACTAAATTAGAATGCTCAAGCTTTGCATTGTATATGCTAAATTAGAATACTCAAGCCTTGCATAGTATAAGCTAAATTATAATGCTCAAGCTTTGCATTGTATAAGCTAATTTATAATGCTCAAGCCTTGCATAGTATAAGCTAAATTATAATGCTCAAGCTTTGCATTGTATACCGGTAAGCTAAATTATAATGCTCAAGCTTTGCATTGTATAAGCTAATTAGAATGCTCAAGCCTTGCATAGTATAAGCTAAATTATAATGCTCAAGCTTTGCATTGTATAAGCTAAATTATGAATGCTTAAGCCTTGCATAGTATAAGCTAAATTATAATGCTCAAGCCTTGCATAGTATAAGCTAAATTAGAATGCTCAAGCCTTGCATAGTATAAGCTAAATTATAATGCTCAAGCCTTGCATAGTATATACTAAATTAGAATGCTCAAGCCTTGCATAGAATACACTAAATTATAATGCTCAAACTTTGCATTGTATAAGCTAAATTAGAATGCTCAAGCCTTGTATAGTATAAGTTAAATTATAATGCTCAAGCTTTGCATTGTATAAGCTAAATTAGAATGCTCAAGCCTTGCATAGAATAAGCTAAATTATAATACTCAAACTTTGCATTGTATAAGCTAAATTAGAATGCTCAAGCTTTGCATTGTATAAGATAAATTAGAATGCTCAAGCCTTGCATTGTATAAGCTAAATCAGAATGCTCAAGCCTTGCATAGTATAAGCTAAATTATAATGCTCAAGCTTTGCATTGTAAAAACTAAATTAGAATGCTCAAGCCTTGCATAGTATCCACTAAATAAAAATGCTCAAGCCTTGCACAGTATAAGATAAATTAGAATGCACAAGCCTTGCACAGTGCAATCAAAATAAAAGTGCCCATGCATTGTCACCTAGTACAGTGGAAGCTAAATTAAAATGCTTGAGCATTCCATAGTGTAATTAAAATGCTCAAGCCTTGCATAGTGTAATTAAAATGCTCAAGCCTTGCACAGTGTAATTAAAATGCTCAAGCCTTGCATAGTGTAATTAAAATGCTCAAGCCTTGCATAGTGTAATTAAAATGCTCAAGCCTTGCATAGTGTAATTAAAATGCTCAAGCCTTGCATAGTGTAATTAAAATGCTCAAGCCTTGCATAGTGTAATTAAAATGCTCAAGCCTTGCATAGTGTAATTAAAATGTTCTAGCCTTGCATAGTGTAATTAAAATGCTCAAGCTTTGCACAGTGGAAGCTAAATTAAAATGTCCAATCCTTGCAGTGTAATCAAAATCAAAATGCCCATGCCTTGCACAGTGGAAGCTAAATTAAAATGCTCAAGCCTTGCATAGCGCAATTAAAATGCTCAAACATTGCACAGTGGAAGCTAAATTAAAATGCTCAAGCATTCCATAGTGCCATTATCTATCTGTAGGAAGCATGCAATGTGTGATTTATGAAAGTTTTAATGCTCATCAACAAATTAAGTTCTTCACACATTTTTGAATACTCTGAGCAGGAATTGCCCAATATCACAGCCTTTTCTGTTATTTGTATTCTTTTTCCCAGCACTTCTGGTATTTTCTTAGTCTTATCTCTTGATAATTTCTGCAATCTTGCTCTCATGTGTCAACTTATAATTTCTGCTGTTTATGTGCAAGATATGAGACTTGCAAATACTGCCATACATTTAAAACTGTAACCACACAATCCATTTAAACATTCATGACATAAGTATTCAATCCCATCGACTGGTATAATTGTAGCTTCTTTATTGAATAGACCAATGTAACCTTTTTCTCAATGGTCAATACTGGTCTCATACCTTTTACCATTAATAATCAAATTAGTACTTTCAGTCAGTACACCAGGCTAGTTCAAAATGTATGACGACTGTTTTGACAATAATAACACTAGTTTATTTCAACAGCACTTTAGTTGTTGTTGTTTTTGTTATAGGGTTTAAGGCCATTTTTCAGCACAAGAAAGGCTATACATGATGGTCAGTATTAATGGTGGAGAAAACCCCTGGAAAGAACCATCGATTCATGAGAAGCTACTGGCACGCTTTCTCACATACCAACATTGGCTGAGCCCAAGACTCAAACCCATGCAGATGGCGATAGCAGTGATCTGTACCAGTGAGCATTTTAGACCACTCTGCCACTCAAGACCCTTCAGTGCATTAGTAGTAGAACAATTGTTCATTTGCACCATGAAAATATATCGTACCTCATAAATTTCATGATGCTGGTAGGTATTCATTTAATACCATAAACAGATCAACTAACCATACAAAGGAATGCTGATTTATGTTTTATTTGATACATCTTACTCATGATCATATATTAACGTCATTTAAGAGTTTAATGTTCTTTTCTCTGAGTTTATCGAAGTATGAACTATCAGTTACCAAATCACAGAGCAAATAACACCCAAAGGACATTATGTAAGCTGTGAGAGTCAGCGATTGACAGTTTATACCATGATCAATGTTAAACTTTTATAATTGCAATCATTTATAATTTTATTTATATTTTATTTATATTCTGTTTTTATTTAAAGATATTTTCTATCAGTTTATGAGCCTGTATAAGCATATGAATTTTTAGTGGGGCATTTACTATGTAGCTTTTAACAGAACAGGGAATTTTACCTCTGCAACACAATAGCTACATCAATATCAAACAAAAAATTCTATGAATAGTAGGCGATCTGAGGTTTTGAACACTCCACAGCATGGCCTTAATCTTTTATCTAATTTGGCATATGTTTTCTGAGTAGAAGTTCAATATTCAAATCAAAGGATGTGTTGTTTTGTTTGACATACAACTGATTCTTCGATTTGCTGCTATCATGAGTTTATTAAAAACTGTGAATTGATATTGTGTAGACAAGTGAGTAACCAATTTTCGCATCTCTAAATCTATTTTCATGTTCATTAACAGTGTAGGATACCTACAGGGGCTACTTACAAATGAAATTAAGATTATCGGTAAATGGTTAATATAGTGATTGAGGTCCAATAGTTAAACAGTGCAATACATCAAGACTAACGGTTATGATAGGTGTGTAGCAGATCTCTCATACACCCCACATCGTATATATCAAGTTCAGCATCTTACATTGTAGGACTGTGAATCCAATTCTGATAATGTTAGTATTTGAACCCACTCTTCCCAATCACTGTATCCATTTACTTATAGTTTTAAATTAAATTAAATTAAATTTAAATTTTAAATTTTGTAATGAGCTGCAGTGAAAGTACTGTAGCCCCAATATTATTGGCAGATTTTGAATTTCCATACTTTTCTAATCTGGTTAATCAAAGAATTATTTATATTCAGAAAACAGTCAAGATATTTTATTTGATTCTGTGAACTGAATTGATTCAGTTTTCCAAACAAGATATAAACTCACCATTATTATTTCATTTTAAAGGCATGCATTGTGTATGCCTTCCAGTTCAATGCTTAATGTTTGCATGTGACTGATCACCCACACTTCAAACAGAAATAAACATAATTGGGTCTGATCACATGATTGTGTCCTGACCAATGAAAATCTTCCCTTCATTTATCAACTGAATCAGATGCAACTGTAATTATGATAGCATCCAGCAGTGATTTGCTCTGTTCCAATGGATTAGTGATGGTAGGGGTTGTAGTTAACCATCAGCAAAGTCGCTAAGATTTATATCAAGCCATGTTGTCTCAATATTGGATCATCTTCCCATCTGTCATCTGGAGCAGATGACCAAATTGGTGTCGTCCCCATTCCATAAGGAATTCCTCATCTTAAGTTTTGAAATAATAAATGCTGTTACTGACATTTCATCCTCTGCACATTATTTTCAAAAATGATCACTGAATCAACTGACCATTTTCCATGACCGCTCCAGTGGACTAGTGGTTAGAGCATTCACTGCGTGAGTGGGAGGTCGTGCGTTCAATCCCTGGCCTAGTCATACCAAAAACTTACAAAAATGGTACTAACAGCTGCCTCGCTTGGCACTCATCATTAAGAGGATAGTGTTAGGACTGGTCGGCCTGGTGTAAGGATAATGTGACTGGGTGGGACATCATGCTATGTGTCTGCAGCATGATGCCCCAGTGCTAGACATCACTATAAACTGCCTCACTGCAGACATCGTAGCGATATGACTGAATTTTTTTTAAAGCTACGTTAAAAATCCTAATCACACACACACACACACACACACACACACACCATATTCCACTGGGAGACAATTCATTCAGAACCCCTGCATAAACCACACCCAAATCTCAATCATAAAAGCACTGGAACAAAAACACAAATCTACCTAAATACAGATCAGCTGAGCTCATGGACAAAAGAACACAAACATAATGATTTGATAAACACATATTTTTAATTCCAAAGAAAATGAAGTTTGTGCATTGGGTACAAGAAATCTTGGGAAGTGCAAGTAATGTGTGCAATTTGTATTCAACTGCATTTTAAAAGACTCATAATTTCTGCAATATTCAAACAATCTCATGATATGGCAGCAAACATGTCGCTAAATGTAACCAGTACTTCCCAAAATGAATGCATCCATGATAATTTTATAATTGTACAAGCAAGCGTCAAACAAAATAGAGTTTAATGCAAACCGTAATGCTGGCATCTTTTCAAACAGTAAAAACAACAGTAACAATAGCAAGAAAAAGTAATTAATTACCTTCTCGTAAATATTTGGCCTTTAATTTGCCTGGCTCTTGAGCAAGGACTTTCGCTACAGCATATGGAGTATCCAACTGGGCTGGAAACTTCAAGCCTTGGTATTCTATTTCCTGAAATACAATCAGATTCAGTACATGTATTTTTGTTTTTATTTGTAACTGGAACAAACAAGAGTGTTGTGAACAGTATGATATACACCTAATAGTTCTCTCTGCATGGAGATTATAGACTAACAGACTTGCAGACTTAAACTTAACATAATGTGTATAAACCATTAATTTTCTATCAGACTTACCATTACCTTGACCTCTGACCTTTCAATCCCATGAATTTACAAGTTTCTAACTTATCTGAACTGCAAGCCATCCACAATGTTTATCAAAGAGCTTGCTCTAGAATAGAAGTTATTGTGTGACACCAATTTTTCTTTGAGTTATATTGACATTGACCTTAAAATCAATATGGCTCTTCTTCACCATAAGTGCAAGCACTTCACAAATTCTTGTTAAGGTAGGTGACATAGAACCAAAGCTATTATGCCAGAACCTGTTACCTTGACCTTTCATTCTTTGATTCTGAAATCAATAGTCTTCTTTTTTACCCAAAGTGAAACCCATCCACAAACTTTAGTGAAGGCACATGAGTATAAACTGAAACTTGTGCAGAAACCATGTTTTATTTTATAGTTTGTGACATTGATCTTGGACTTTGTAACTCCTAATTAAAAAATGTCTACCTAACTACAAGACGCACAACATTCATAAGATTTATTCAAAGTCTGTGATGTAAAACTAATGTTAAAGGCTATAAACTACTGTTCTTCTTTTAGCCAGTGAACTTGACCTTTGACCGGTTGATTCCAAAACTTAAAGAGTTTTTTTTTCTTTTCTCAAATACAAACCATTTAGAAAGTTGGGTAATTGTAGATAGCAGAGAACCTGAGTTTATTTTCAAAAACACTATCAGGAACAGACAGACAATGTTACAAGATGATAGACCCCATCTTAGGATGGTATTACTTCCCTGATGTTTTGCTTCAATCGCTCTTCTATCATTTAGTTACTTTTATCAAACACAGCTGTGCATGGAAATGTGTGATAAATCTTTAAAAAATGCCTTGTTGCAGATACTAGATGAAAACTTGAAAATAATAGAGATTATGGTTATACACATTTAAAGGAAAACAGGAATGGTTAAAAAAGATTTTGTTTTGGATTAAAATAAGTATCAGATTACTTAAGGGCATTTTGCTGGTTTTGGTCGATTAATAATTAAGAGAATTATTTCTCAAACGTAAAATGCTGTACATCACATACCTGGGGAACACCAACAACAGGCACAGTTGTTTCCTTTTGGATTTGCAACTTCTTTTTCTTTCTAGCTCGACCAAGAGGTGTGAGACTACGGGGATCAAGGATAGCAGTGTCTTCACTAATGGTAGAATATTTGTTTTCTGTTATCTCCCTGAATATAGAAAAATAAACTAAAATATTTATAATCAATATTCGTTACTATTTCATGATGGAAATGTTGTATTAGAGTATTGTCTTGTGGTTATAGTGCCAGAGTCTTGGATTTGGTCACTATAGCCCACAAGGCAATACCAGAGACTTTTATTGGGCACTATAGCCCACAAGGCAATACCAGAGACTTTTATTGAGCACTATAGCCCACAAGGCAATATCAGAGACATTGATTAGGCATGATACCCTACCAGTAAATACCAGAGGAAAACAGCTCCCAAGCTAAAATGCAATAACAGATTTAACATTGCACATGTCCAGTGATACCGATGTAATGACCATAGTCAGGTACAGTATTCTGTAGTCATGGAGAAATGCCTACTCTCTAAGAAAAAACCCCACCTATAGCTGGCCAATCAGAACTGGAGAATTTATCATTTCTGAGTTTAATGACTCTATGGTCTTAAACTAAGTTTTGTAAACAAATATTTATTTCATTAGAATACGAAGTGAAAATTTAAACAAATTACAGAATTGTGAATTAAATCCCAGTAGTCCTAAGTTCCATCTCAAGGACAAATGTATAAAGTTCCAACTGTTTTCCAATGGTATCCTTATTAAATTCTGATATTGAATGTCTTGATCTGTCTGTACACTTGAAAGTGCTAACATGTCAGTGGCCCGTATTGCGCAGATATGCCAAGAGTCTTTTGAATATGACAATAATAAAATCAAAACCCATTCTTGTCTGAATTCTTTATACTTCCACATGAGTGTTCCAGTCTAACAATATCATCAAAGAGCACTTGCATTTCCAGTGAACAATAATTTGAATAAATCAATAAATCCACCCAAATGAAAAGTTGAACATAAACTGATTTTGCTTCAATATGTTATGACAAAAATGAATAACTTTTTAAGTAAGCAACATGATATAAAAAACTAAGACACAATAATAGAGTCATCAGGATGTAGGTCTGCTTTCTCTTAAAAATATTCCAAGTTGTCAACAAAGTTTAGGAATTTCCAAGTGGAAATCTGATGTCCTGGACCCAAACCCAAATAAATATGTTTACCTCCATTGATAATTGTAGTGATTTTTGAAAACAAAATACAAATGGATATAACATATACCGGTAATCATTAAGAAAAGCTGACAAGTAATACAAATACTAAAAAAAAACAACAACTGACCTCAGGTAGCTATCAACTATGGTCAGAGACCACGACAGAAGGTGATAACAATGCCTGGTGCTATAAGTTTGCGAGTTTTAATTCAAACTGCATCAGAAACTAAATCAAAAGAAGGCACCAAATTAAAGCAACTGTAGATAGCAATATCTGCCATGTCAAAATCATGGGTTCTGGAAGTAGCAGAATTTAACCCCCAAAATTGAAATGTGATCTGTTAATGCATTTTAATGGACAACCACTATGCCAGAGATGGAGAGATCAGAAAAAGAGATAGATATTTAGCAACAGAGAGAAAGATTATATCAGGCTGGCAAACAGAAGAAAATTATACAAGTTGAGACTTAAGAATCTGCATACCCATGTGACCTGGGGTGGGGATGGAGTGGAGGTGGGAGTGGGGTAGTTTGTGGTAAGGGAATGTACCTGTACAGGTGCAAAAGATGAAATTTAAGCTTAATTTACACTGGGCCAAATGAAAAGAAAGAAGCAAAGTTTTGACAGAACAGATACAGAGAGCAGTTCAGACAAAAAGGAAGTGACATATCTATATACTTGAGTAATCCAGGAGGCGAGGTCCCTGTTATCGTGCACACAATTGGCTTGGAGTTGAATTGTGATATAACCAGCTGAATCCTTATACATGCAGTGTGAAACTCAATGGGGGCAAAGGTCACTGTGATCTCAGCTTCGCCATTGGCTGGTATTATACCTGTGGAAAGCAGACAAATTGAAGTGAAATAATCCAAGAATTTAAGTTTAAATCAGTTTAAGTACAAACTGCATTAATAAGAATTATTTATAAGGAAATTTACCAGGTGATTAAACACTCAAGCAAGAACTGTTAGGTCTGTGTTAATATGAGAGGTATCATATCTCTTTAAATAACAAAACAAGTAAAATTCAATATGTCAGATAAGCATAAATTTACACAGAAAAATTGACTAAAACTGCATCCAAATTATAATAATAATAATAATAATAATAATAATAATAATAATAATAATAATAATAATAATAATAATGACTTTGTATAGCGCCTAATCTTTCAAAGCTCTAAGCACTTTACACCATCAATAATGATATGACTACACTACAGAACAACAAATGACAAAAAACAATGAAATTGGAAAACATAAAAACATGCAAAAGATTTAAATTTTCAAGTATTTTGACCAAACGTTGTCAGCATACGGTAATGGAATAAGTACAGCTCATGTTGTATCAGTGCTCATTTGATTAATATCAACATTACTACTGATTCAAGTTCCACATTTTTTACACATGACTGAAATTACAGCCCATGAAATAATTACATCTAATTCTGTATGTGCTAATTTGATCAATATCAACATTACTACTGATTAAAGTTCCACATTTTCCATGCATGACTGATTGAAATTACAGCCCATGAAATAAGTATATCTAATTCTATATGAGTGCTCATTTGATCAATATCAACATTAATACTGATTCAAGTTCCACATTTTTTACGCATGACTGAAATTACAGCCCATGAAATAATTATATCTAATTCTATATGAGTGCTCATTTGATCAATATCAACATTACTACTGATTCAAGTTCCACATTTTCCATGCATGAAATAAGTAGGTATATCTAATTCTGTATGAGTGCTCATTTGATCAATATCAGGGACACAATTCTATACATACCTTCCATTGGGCTGATCATGAATGCTGGGTGAGGCTGGAGATACGTCAACTGGAATTCAAAATCTACAGGAGCATCACATCTCAGTGGGAATAATTTGGTCATTCTGCAAAAGACCAGGAGGAAATTACACTTGATTTTAAAGTAGATAAACAATTATAATTATTCCTTCATTTTGCATAATACTCTAGCATAATAAGAACCAAACTGTGAACAATGTGGACCCAGTTTTTTCTGGTTATACAAAATGCATGAAGATCATAGTTTATGTGGTACATTATACTTATTGAATATACTGACTTATGAGTTTTATGTGGTACATTATACCTATCGAATATACTGACTTATGAGTTTTATGTGGTACATTATACTTATCGAATATACTGACTTATGAGTAAGTCCTACTGCAAACAACACAGACCTCTATCTACTGTCAAAGATATGGCTTACTCCATACAAACTGCACAGACCTAGATCTACTGTCAAATATACTGCTTACTCCATACAAACTGAACAAACCTAGATCTGATATCAATGATATGGCTTACTCCATAAAAACTGAACAAACCTAGATCTGCTGTCAAAGATATGGCTTACTCCATACAAACTGAACAAACCAAGATCTACTGTCAAAGATATGGCTTACTCCATACAAACTGAACAAACCAAGATCTACTGTCAAAGATATGGCTTACTCCATACAAACTGAACAAACCTAGATCTGATATCAATGATATGGCTTACTCCATAAAAACTGAACAAACCTAGATCTGCTGTCAAAGATACTGCTTACTCCATACAAACTGCACAGACCTAGATCTGCTACTACATTATGCAACCATACCAGATTGTGACAACTAGTAAGCAGGCATATACAGTATCATTTTAGATGAATAGGTTATCTCTTGGTACATGGAATGGCATATAATGGATTGCATCCTGTTTACAGCTGGGTGTCATATTATGATAATGTTGAGATACATGTCTGTCAATGAGGTTAAAGATGCAATTTCAAGAAGCATATTTAAAGTGAAGAGAGCCTTTGTATTTAAATAATCCAGCAGAACACACTAATGTGCATATTTGCTATACAAATCTCTTACCAAAACTGAGTGTTCCAAAACACAAAACAAAAGGTGTCACATACAATGGGGCCATGATCTGATATGATTTACCTACTTATATCAATTTTGTACAACATTTGCTACTTTTTTACCATCTTTCATTTCCAATGCCTTAAGGCATTTCTTGTTGCTTTCAATCTGAGATTATCTAAAATTATAAATTTAATAAGGGCCAACTCAGCGACGTTGGTAGAACAATACAGTAAAATGTCCATATGCCTGTCTGTTAGCAAATTGTTTTTTGCAAGGTAACTTTACTGAAGTTGTTGGATTGTAATTGGGTATGCAATTTTATAGTGATAGGACCTGGAGTTTTAGCATTCTCTGTCACCGTATAGAGGAATAATGCCATAACGGCCCCTGATTATCTTCTGCATATTAATTTTTCAAGGATTGTTGTTATGACCCCGATTTTTTTCCCTCACAGCACTTGTTTCTGCATATTAAATTTCCATGGATCGCTGAACTTCAACCAAATTAGACATGCAGCTCTATCTTTGGGAAACCTTTAATTCATTCAATTACCTGGAGTCAATTATCATTTGCAGGAGTGATGCCATCTGATTGTTATCCGACTGGCTTTGGCTTCCATAATATAACAAGGACAAAGTTTGTTCGATTTCAATCATATTTGATAAGTGGTTTGATATGGACCAGACCTTGAATAAGTTCAATTTCCAGCATTTATAACATCATTTACAGGAGTTATACCAATTGATTGTCCAAGGACTACTGGATTTCAACCAAATTTGGAAGGCATTCCTCATAATCACTTTGAAGAGTTATTACCCCTTCCCCTTGCCATGTCTCTGTTTAAGACCCTGCTGAGAAAACTGAAGTGGCTTGCACCCTTTGTTATATATCCACTTCTAAAAGCTTCAGTTTACGGTATTAACTTTAAATCTACTTTATACTGTTAATTTATTGCATCCCAACACTATATTGAATGGCACAGCAGTATATCAGGAAAGAAAAGGTCTGCTCCTTTTCTTCTGATTCATTTTCTTATCAACCAATGCAAGTAGATTCGAATAGTTCAGGAAAAACAATGCATTAATAATGTACTGTATGCAGATGCCTATTTAGTATTGCCGTCTTTGATAATCTAACTAATTCTGTAAATTTTGGAGTTAAATCTCTTTGAACACATTTATACAGCAGTTCCTCCTTTTTATTTGTTCCATTTGTTTAAAATATTTTAAAATTAGACATTGCAAATATTGGATGCAGAAGACATGGTTTCTGCTGCTATGTGATATGACAGTCCGTCTGATTGTTCATATCAGTGGCATCCTTTTGCTTTGAAATGCCAATAAGTCAACTGTGTCAAGGACCTCTATGTAACAGTCAAGTTAGAAATTATAAACCACATAATGCAATGACTAAGATTCATCCATTTTTTTAATATCCATGATTCTTTTGTTTTTAAAATTGGTAGATGGGAACAAATTAACGAGAGTGTGTGAAAGACTATATAAAGCACTGGAAGAATTACATGATAACTGTCATACAAATTATATACAAAAACTTCTTTAACATCAAATAACTCATCAAGAACATGTTATAGACTTACTTATGTCCAACAGGCACTGGAGGAAAGTTGAAGAGCTGTGGAAAATCTTTTGTGCTCATTACAGGATATGCATGGACTGGAATGAGCAGATTTTCCTCCCCCTGTATGTAAAGAAATTTATAGCATGAAATGAACATGTCTTTGTATCAAATAAATATTTTATGGTGGCAGGATTTCTTTTCTTCTCTAACATTTTAAAAAATGTGCCCAGTTCTTTCCTTTCGGACAGATTCTTAACAAAATATGCTGTATTCATGAAACTAATTCAGAGATTAAAATTGTTAGAACTGGCAATTTAATTTAGAATGATTTTAAATTAATTTGTCTAATGGGAAAAAAAGGCAATGTTTTTGGTCTCATGTATGCCAGATGACAAACATGTGGAGTGTTCCTTTTGGTACCGTTATATGCAATAAATTAAATTACTTTTTAAAAATAATAAATTGATTCAAATAAAATACCTCTTTTTTACTTTTAGATAGAATGTTAATCATATTTATCCAGCAATTTTAAATCGTAGCTCAATGAAGAGTGCATTCCCTGGATGCACATAAATGAGACTCAGACCATCAATTTTACAATGCAATGCCAACATTTGGACTCTTAGTTTCATAAGTAAAACTCTTGTATTTGAAAAGCCATTGCTGATAAGCATATGCGGTATCAATTAGCCAAAATCAACCACATAACTATTATGGACTCATCTTTTGTATTCATGTCTTTTTTTTCAGGTTCATTTGCCCACAACTACTGCTCAGACTAATTGGACTACCATAGCCAATAGCTTTGCAACTAAGGGTAATTGAACGTATTTGCTAAAACTTTAATGGCAGATTTATTTTTCTATTCTTAGACTAATACAACATTTAAAAGATGGCAATAATCCCTAATTTCATAGAAATGGTATAACTATGCTATTACAAAAATCTCTACTGTATTGTATCCATTGATTTTACTCATATCCATCAAACGATATACACAAAACAATCTTTATGTCGTTATTTAAAAAAAACAAAAACATGAGTTTTCTTTTAATAAAAGAATACATACCCATGAAAATGCCTTTTGAATGCATAGCATACAATACATATATTATATTTTTTTTCACTCTACATAAAAAGAGGTAGGGTGAGAATTTAGAGAATACACATGGATCCAAGTTTGGAAGCGCAGTGTAAGGTTGGAATAATAAAATTATCTTTGATCTTCAAACAACACAACTACATTGGCCTGTAATTCTCAACTTTTTATTTTTTTTTATTTTACTTTATGGATGCCAATAGTAATTATAAATAGTACAGATTAATGTAAGTACAGATACATTAACTACAATGATAAGTTAGAACATTTGTGTGCTTGTCATTTTAAAAATGTATACGAAATACGAAGATAATTTCATCATGCGTGATCAAATCCTGAATGGCAGTGTTCCTTGCGCAGGTTCAATCATAGGTTCTGTAACATGTCAAATATGTGACTGACTGACTGTCCAAGGTCATTGGTTTTTTCTCTAGGTTTTCCAGAAAATCATAAAACGTCTGAGCTTGAGCTTAAGATTTCATACCAGCCAATCAAAACGGGCTTTATTCTTGTAATTCCATTTATATTTAGCTGAGAAAGAAAACTCAAATCTCAAACTCCAACCTTAATGATCTGCAGACATGCAGAAATGCCAGTTCTCTCTACCTCAATTACAATATATATATATATGCCCCCATCAAAGTCATTAACAAAACTTAATACCATATTCAATGTGATGTGTACAGGCCTCGTCAAAAGAAAGTATCTATGTTTTTTAAAACCTACCATAAACCTATATATGCTTGGAGCATTATGATTTTCTTGGAATTTATCAATATTTATACTTGGTGTATCTTTGACATTTAAATTTGGAGGTTAAATAGTTGCAAAAAATGAGCTTTCATATAATTTTTATAGGGTGAGAATGCACCTCCAAAACAGAAAGCCCCAACACAAACTACGATAATTATTCTGGCACAAATGCGATGGATTTAAGGTTACACATGATGGGGGTATATGTAAATGACAATGTAAGATAGTTATGATGAACATTTATCCGATTAAATTTAAATGATAATATTTTTAGTTGCAAACTGCTATTGCAGTACAATTATTATTTGAACACAGCTCCGATCCATAAGCAAACTGCATACACACAGATTTGATCACATTTTTGGCAAATCTGGGTCAATGCAGTTTTTTAAAAAGTAGCAATCAATACAACAAAACAACACTTAAAGTAGCAATCAATACAACAAAACAACACTTAAAGTAGCAATCAATACAACAAGACAACACTTAAAGTAGCAATCAATACAACAAAACAACACTTAAAGTAGCAATCAATACAATAAGACAACACTTAAAGTAGCAATCAATACAACAAAACAACACTTAAAGTAGCAATCAATACAACAAAACAACACTTAAAGTAGCAATCAATACAACAAGACAACACTTAAAGTAGCAATCAATACAACAAGACAACACTTAAAGTAGCAATCAATACAACAAGACAACACTTAAAGTAGCAATCAATACAACAAGACAACACTTAAAGTAGCAATCAATACAACAAGACAACACTTAAAGTAGCAATCAATACAACAAGACAACACTTAAAGTAGCAATCAATACAACAAAACAACACTTAAAGTAGCAATCAATACAACAAAACAACACTTAAAGTTGCAATCAATACAACAAGACAACACTTAAAGTAGCAATCAATACAACAAGACAACACTTAAAGTAGCAATCAATACAATAAGACAACACTTAAAGTAGCAATCAATACAATAAGACAACACTTAAAGTAGCAATCAATACAACAAGACAACACTTAAAGTAGCAATCAATACAACAAGACAACACTTAAAGTAGCAATCAATACAACAAGACAACACTTAAAGTAGCAATCAATACAACAAGACAACACTTAAAGTAGCAATCAATACAACAAAACAACACTTAAAGTAGCAATCAATACAACAAAACAACACTTAAAGTTGCAATCAATACAACAAGACAACACTTAAAGTAGCAATCAATACAACAAGACAACACTTAAAGTAGCAATCAATACAACAAGACAACACTTAAAGTAGCAATCAATACAACAAGACAACACTTAAAGTAGCAATCAATACAACAAAACAACACTTAAAGTAGCAATCAATACAACAAGACAACACTTAAAGTAGCAATCAATACAACAAAACAACACAGACCCTAATTTGCCAGCAAATAATATGATGGCAGATCAGGGTCGACAATGTTTGCAGATGAACCTTACTTATAACCAAATTCATTTGGTAAGATGTAAGGATTTATTGAACAAGGAATGACAATCAACTTTAAGATTTCACATTGTATATGACAAACACCAGCAAAGTAAGTACAAGAAAGAGACTTAATGGACAGTTAATACAAATAAGAGACTTAATGGACAGTTAATATGAATAAGAGACTTACTGGACAGTTAATATGAATGAGAGAGTTACTGGACAGTTAATACGAATAAGAGATTTACTGGACAGTTAATAGGAATAATAGACTTACTGGACAGTTAATATGAATAAGAGACTTACTGGACAGTTAATATGAATAACAGACTTACTGGACATTTAATACGAATAAGAGACTTACTGGACAGGTAATATGAATAAGAGACTTACTGGACAGTTAATACGAATGCAGTCATAGTAGTACCTCCATTCATCAGGGAAAAACTCTACTGTACATTCAGTGGTAAGACCTGGTACCAGCCTTTCCTGTAAAGCATTGAATAAGATTTATTCTGTCATGAATAACTGTAAATTCAATATTTTTCATGGGGTTGTGGAATTCATGGCTGATAAAATTCACAGATGTATAGACCCAACAAATAATAATCCTTCTGTGGAAATAAAAGGACAGGATAAAAATTAGCACTAGTCTGTTCACCACACATCAGAGGCCATATCTATTTATCTGTCTATACACAAGTACATGTCTGTTTTTTTTTTATTTTAAAAACAATATATACTGTCTAACCCTTCATTTTGTTCCTGTCAACATATTTACATGTACTAATTACATATATATTTTTGATAACTTTAACTTGATATGGTTTTAAGGTGCAAAAAAGACAAAAAGAGAAACAAAAGTTCTTTTGTACAATAAATGTAGTACAAATTTCTTTAAACATCCTATGTTTCATTTCACCCAATGCTTTAAATTTGTCTGTGATATTTCTTTTGTGGCAAGCCTTGATCACCTAATGGTAAGTAAATTTTCCAGTCAGCTTATACAGTTTGTAAAGGCCAGCATGTCCTCAGAAAATATAATTTTATTCCCCGCATGACAGTTTCCAAATCCACCTTGTTTTGGAGGTATATTATATTAAAAAAAAAAACTTTTCAAGTCTTTTATACAATTTGTTAAACTGTTTTTTGTTTTGGATATAATGTAAAGATAGGTTTCCTTTACTAGAAAGATCACCAACAATGGTTGGTATTCCAGTTAAATAGAATTTCAAGTGTAAAAATAAATTTTTATCTAAAAAAAAAGCATGTTTTGTATCATGTCCTCAATTGGTCAATCTTCACTTAATCACCGCATGTATTTAAACAACTTGAATAATAGGTTTGATCCACATTTTTAAATTCTAAATTATGTTTGGTTTGGTGCTTCACAGCACTGCAGCACAAGAAGGTTATATTGTCAAGGTAACTAGAGTGAAGTGCCTTGCACATTTACAAACAATAAGGTAACTGACCCATTCTGGTCAGATGGTAGACTTTGAACAATGCCCTGTCAGTTGTCAGTCCAGCAATCAACCCTTGCAGCTCACAATTCAATTATTGGAATAATTAGTAAGATCGAAAGAGTGTAAGGTTATAAACTTGTGTGCAAAGACCAATGATTGGAAATGATACCTACACATATTTTATAATGATTCAATTGTTCAAGCTCTATTCTTAGACTAGTACATGTGAGATTTATGGTAATGTCTCCAAAAAATGCAAATAAAAATAACTGTTCACACATCATATCTGAAATCTGTATCTTTATGTCTTTATTAATTCTATCCTATACTTAAGAAAGATCACCTTTTAAATGGGGGGGGGGGGTGATTTTTCCTCCAACTTTTTAGTTTTGTAATATGTGTATAATAATTGTAATGTGTGCGATAAATATTTCACTTATTCATAAAAATATCCATACAGTAACGATTAACTTGCTGTTGCCTATAATGCATTACAAACTAAACATTAAAAAGACTTTTTCAGATTTAGCATCTTTGCAGAGTTCATGAAATGTTTATGCACATTAAATATTTTGGATACAGATTATATAAACATGATTCTTACCGTTTTTTGGTACTTAATGTTGAAATATTTGGTCTGTGGGGGTATGATATGCATTCTAATGACTTCAGTTGAAACATTGACAATGCTGAGAGATGCTGTCTGTTTCTTTTCCACTTCAAATCCACCAAAGTGTATGACTGCTGGTTTAGCCTGGACTATAGCATTCTGTGTCACCTGGGTGTAGATCTCTGAAATGAAAAACAACCCCAAAAACCATAATAATTATAATTTTAAGAATTTACAAAGGCTACATCATAGTTACTGTTGTTTGTTGAACGTTCAACACCATTTTTCAGCACAAGATAGGCTATACATGGCATCCAGTATAAATGGTGGAGGCATATCCCACAAAAACCCTGAAAAGAAACATTGACCCACTATAAGCTACTGGCAAGCTTTCTCACATACCCACATTGTCCGAGCTTGTGACTTTAATCCACGCAGACAAAAGTGAGATGGAAGTGATCCATAACAGTGATGGCTTTAGACCACTCGGACACCCCACCCCCCATTATATTATTTCAGTGTGGCATTAATGAGGGTCCCATGTTAGTTACTAGTTATTTAGATTGTCTGGCTGCACATGTCCACTTTGCCTGCCTGCAAATTGATTTGTGGTACCATTGCAGGGTGCATCAATAAATGTTCACAAGTAAATATAAAATCCCCAAAGTCACTTTATAAATCTTAATTTAAACCTAAATTACACAGTAAAGTCCAACTACATATCAGAAAATATCTTGCCTATAAAGTCATTGTCAATTGCATATACCGGTAACAATTCTTGTATGATGACAGATATAATATAATCACGAAATATTGATGTGGAATTCCAATCAAAGACACTAAATCCAAAAACAAAATAACTAGACTGAGTGTTAAAGTTTTGTTCCCTTGCATCATGCAGAAACAAGTAAACGCATTAAGTCTTGTGACCATCAAACACTGCATTAGTTTACACTTAGTTTCTGTGTGACAAATCCATTTGTACCTAGGATGCTGTGATAGCAACTGGTTTCAGGTTGTTGTTCCTGGAAAAAATATGCTGAAAATGATGTGCCATTTCATTTTTTAAAGCAAACATTGTGGGAATTTAATTTTGTAGTTTTTAATTCTTGTACAACAACAACATAAACTATTTTTGTTTTACCATGGCTACTGGACCTCTGATGTCATGGATATATAGGTTGCAAGATTTGTATAGTAAATTATAAGTAATATGACTAGTAATACTAAATATATATTACAAGGTCAAATTTAATCAATGCTGTAGTTCCATTTATTCTGTCAATAAATTGACAAAACAGATGTAATACACAGAATTTCTGCCTATCGATTTAATGCAGGTAAGGCTTTGTCTAAGGTTGTTTAGGTTTGCTAGCACTCATAATAAGCGGTTACCCCATTCCAACACAGCAGTTTCTACAATGCACCTTGACGTAAATCTTAAATTGGATCTGAAAGGTCAGATGAAATTTTGATAAAGGTTTTGTACAATTGTTTTCAAAGTTGAAATTGTGAAATTTGATATATATAAAAAATGGAAAATTTAGAGTATTACCTCCTAGCAAAGATATAATGATCTTGTTAATGAAGTAACAAAATTAGAGACCAAGTTTCTCTTCTATGACATGGGACTTTGTTCTGTTCTTATCCAATCTGATGCAGCATCCAAGTGGCATCCTACTATGCATAGACTTTGAAGTAAATTTAATATGATCTTGCATTTATATTTGGCCATCTGTAATAACATCTATGCATTGATACAAACATGAACAAATGTGTGGGAAACTGCACTTCTTTAACTGATATAGGATCCGATTGGTACCCCAATAACAAAAGAGGTAACGGGAAACTAATTATAGTATTTGTATGAACTATAACCATGTCAAATTAGGCACAAAAATATCTCATATGTAATTGGTGCAAATTTGACTAATCTGGTTCCATGATTTACGACAATGGACAAGATTATTTCTCGAAAAAAAAAATCAATTTTTTAAAAAAAAGATAACCCGAGAGAAAATATAGCAAAATCTAGTTACAGAGACAAACTCTTTCCCGGTTAAAGTATTTATATATCTACTCTGTAATGCTGTTTGACTCATCTAATAATCTATGACAGTACCTTCATAAATAGTAATCTGAGACGGTTTCTCCTTTTAAGTATTACATAAAAGACACTTCACACTTTAAAATTAGGGAAAATAGAAACGGTATATATTTATAAATGATCTGTATCTTACTCGTTTCGAGCAGGTGGTTTGGAACCTTTTGCTGTTTTCTCGGCTCCTCCAGTCTCATGGTATCGATAAGCAGCCCTTGCCCTGGGTCCGCAAAAGTGGGACCAGGGTGGCTATTTAAAGTCTCAACTGCTGGCATTGTTTCTTTTTTTTTACATCTAGAATTATCACTATTTGTCACATTTTTTCGGAGAAATATGAACCAGACGAGCAGCCTTATGTCAGGGCTGCCATATTGTTTACTGTAGACTAGTGAAAGACAACACAAATGTAGTTCCAAAGTAATTTTTGAAAGAACAAAGTTGAATAGTCAAACCTTTAGACATGCACGTCTTTAATAAAAAAAACAATTAAATCAATAACACAGGAGAGAGTAATAATCTTAAATAATCAAAGTCTTTTTATAAGTAAAAAGGTAGACGCGCAAGAATATGATACTATGCTATTGTTTGTATCCATGGAAATGTCGAATACTGTCCCTTTGTAGAGACTCTCCCACAGGGAAATAATAATTGCACCGAGATGTATAGCGGGAAAATTTCTGACTTGTGGGAGCCACAGTGGAAATATTAAAAATATTCAGCGTTGCATTACCAGTTTTCTACAGTCATCAATGGTACATCTCAGTCTTTAAAATAAAAAAAGTCACAATATTCGAATAGTGGTAATTTTGATCACTTCAAACGCAAATGCATCGTTGTTACGAAAACGGGTAATTCGCGGCGTTCATTTGGTGGTTGTTTTTATATTTCAGTATTATGAGGACCTTTTGAGTAGTCGTAAGGCGACCTGAAATTACATAGGCTCGTATGGTTGTTTACATGTTACCTGTCATATAATGAGAGGTAAATTGTAAGCAACGATACAAGCCACCCACCCCACGAACTCTAGCATGAACAAATGTTTGTTTTTTTTGTTTTGTTTTTAATTTAAAAGATGAGCAAAATTTGCAGAACCTAATATCTTTACGATAAAGTTAAATGAAAGTCCGATTATAAAATTTAAGCAGGCCGCTGAGGCGGCCTAGCTGTTAGCGCGTCTGTCTCGGATGCAGGAGGTGGTCGGTTCGCATCCTGGGCCGAGTCATACCAAAGACTTGTCAAAAACTGGTACTAACAGCTGCTTCGCCTAGCTCTCATCATTAAGAGGTTAGTGTTATGATTGTTCATTCTGGTGTCAGGATAATGTGACTGAAGATTTTTGTAATTTATGTTCCAAATATGTTTCTCAAATATTCGTACATATACAAATCCTATCATATGAATACAAATTTATTTGCGTGATGCACTATGAACATTATTGTAATAACGAAAATTTTATTTATATTAAAACAATAGGATCAGGAAAAGGTATTGAACCATAAGGTCTACATAACTCTTCAAACAAATTATCTACCGCACAGGTCTGGTTTCAAGGGTGCCAAGTGATTTATTTTACACTTAGACAAAAATAAACTTGGGAAGAACTTTGGCCATATTCATACAGCCAAATAATAACCTTACAGCAACAGAAAAACATTAACCCCAATTTTTCCAACATCATGATAATCACTGATGAACAATGTTGGCCTTTGTATTGCTTTTCCAATATCTGCAATTGAACCAGTGCCAGCCATGTAATTATCTGTCCGAATTGACCCAATATATATGTGTTGTGTGACCAATATTATTAAAATGGTAGTCATGGAAAAATTTGGGTAAATGGTTGCTTTGAGCATCATATTTAGATATCACTGACTGATGAGATCATTGAGGGCCTCAGTTAAAAAATGCATTGTAATTTGCAGAGATGAAAGCATGACCGGTCTTATAGATTGGGAGAAAAATAAAGTTTGGAGTAAATTAATATTTTGAAAACAGTTGTGTCACAGTATGACACAGTTTAGTAATAGGAAATGGTATTAAATTGCACATGTTGGTGGATAACCTGTATATATCGTAGGAATTTGGCTGAATTCACAACATGACTGAACATGGACAATTAGACATGAAAGTTTCAATACCTGTATTATAAGGCAGCAGTATTTATCAGACTTTCAAAACATGCGGGGTGGGGTACACCTCAAAGGTATACCAGCTAAAATAATAACAGAGCTTGCGAGGGAACCACATATAAATAATTTCAAAACATGTACACTGTAGGGCTGTCAAAAACCACGGAAAACTTACCCGGGTACCCATTGCGCTGTGTAACGGGTACCTGGGTACTCGTTAGAACATGAAACACGTGTACAACTCTTGACCATCAAATTTTTTTTTCTCACTAGATTATGTGTAACGCGTAAACATACATGGATTATGCTTTTTCGGTATATCCACCTTCCAAAAATCTCATTCTATTAACATTCCATTAATCCCACAGACCGTATTTTAGAAAAGACCACTTTACGTAACTACAATATAAGAGTTCGCTTGTCCGTGGACTTGTACTTTCCTACAGTAACATGTTCTATTTATAGCAAACCTTGTTCTACTTTCCCTTGAATTCTATTTATAGCATCTGTATGGCTTAGTTAGGAGAGAACAGACTATATTTATTTATGTGGCTACGATATAATATGTCCAAATTATATGTACAACAACTTTTGGAAATTTGCTTATTGTCGATATCAAGTGACTGTATGACCAAGGTTGCGAGATTTGTGTAGTCACGTGACTGAGAATGCAAATAGCCAGATCCGGGACAAATTTCAGCAATGATGTACTTTCGTCTCTTCTGTCAGCGGATTAAAGACATAACAAATGCTATGCTCACGATTTTTGAGAAAATAAATCACATTCCTATAAATTTTATGCAGGTATATCTTGATGAAAGATCGTTCAAGTTTGCTGGGCTGGCATGTAATCGCCTACCCCATGCCAACATCAAATGGTGTCGACGAATTCCAACTTTTCAATAGGAAATGCGCTCTGACCCTACACCCCAACATAAATGTCCAAATATCAAAAATGGGGTGGCAAGGGTCAGAGGAAACTCTGACAACTCAGACTAGCATGCTGCTGAGGATATATGATATTTTGATAGTGTTGTTGACAACTTATTTTTGTGAACGGGTACTCATTAATTTTCAATGCCCGGGTTTTTTGCTACGGTCGGGTACCCAATTACCCGGGTGCCATTTGACAGCCCTAGTACACTGTATACAGTAATAGTAATGCTGTTGAATCTTACCAGTTCTAAGCTGAATTAGACTCTGATCTACAAGGTGGTCTTACAGTTGACAACTATTTATGTGCCAGCCATTGGCAATGTGCAAGCTCAATTTGAGATTGATTTGTCATCTTTTATCTCTTATGACAAGCTCAATTTGAGATAGATTTGTTGTCTTTTATCTCTTAGTAAGACATGCTCAATTTGAGATTGATTTTTTTTTTATTATCTCTTATTGTGATGATTCAGATTTAAGATGTTTAAAAAAGAAATATCTTTTGTTAAACATTCATACAATTGTCAGGATATTGTTTCTACTGCTGCATATAAGATATATGTACATGATGAAAATGTCTAGAATGAAACCAGAAATACTGGTTGTAAGATACATATATTCTTGAGAACCAAAACTAATAATATCTATTTTTATACCTCAGATATGGCATGCACACCGCAAGCAGGAATCATACGAAAGCTAGATGAGGTGGTGGTAAATAGAATCGCAGCTGGAGAGGTCATTCAGAGGCCAGCAAATGCCATTAAAGAAATGATTGAGAACAGGTCAGAAGCTAGATATTAACTTGCCACCCAGGGGTCTGATACAATGATTCAACCAGGGTGTCAAGTTCATTTAAATTGAGGAATTCCTGTACACCGCTCCCTTGATAACTCGCGCCCTGATAACTCGCAAACCCGCTTATAACGCGGTGTCTGGTGTGGATCCCTATTTTTACCAGATAAAATATATTTTAAAATTTATTTAAAAAAAATATGCTGAACGTGAAAAAACTATGATAAGAATTGGTGCATTTAACCTTTATACATTTCTAGTTTTATCATAAAAAAGGTGATTAATGCCCATAAAGATCGATTCCATATTGTGAAATTTGCAAAATCTAAATAAGATATCATATATTATGTTCGGGTTGATTTGTTGATACACCGTCATCAATCGCCGTAAATAAACAGTCTGGTGAAATAGCTATCAATGAAAACGTCCGGTAAATGCTAACAGGTGGCAACAGATAATGAAATAAACAACAATTAAACATCTTGCTGTGTGAAAACCACATAATAATCCTTTATTTCCGTTTCAATGTAAACATTATAATTGCAACATATTCTTTTCTATGAAAACATGAAAAGAGTCGATCAACCGTCACATCGAAACCCGCGAGTACTTCCGTGAGAACCTAATTACCTGCCGGCTTTGTTTTCATCAACAAACTTGGCCAAGTGTTTGTTGCACTAAAATAATTCATTAAAAGAGACTTGTGTTGTTTTATCACTTATGTCTTGTGCATGGAATCAAGCATGTGACGATTTTGCTCGACGGCAGCGAAATCAGGGAGTAACACACAAAATTAACTGATTTTTTTAAAACGTCGAGTCATTTGTCCAGCGTATCACAACGGGCATTTGTATTATTGTGTTCTAATTTACATGGTTTCAAATTTTTAATTTTATTTCTACCACAATCAAATATATACACTGTATATGAATCGATCGATTGACATTGTTTCTCGAAAAGAGTCGATCAAATACGTCTAATTTGAATCAAACAATAAAAGAAGAATGTATCCAATTCAGCACAAACATTAGTGATGTAATACACAATGCGTGAATCCGTACACGTGTTAATCGAACCACAGGAGTCTGACATTTTATCAATCAACTACGGCGAAATCTCTGACAAAATGAATTCCCCTTATCGGTAATATTGTTTTTAAATATGTATTACCGATAAGGGGAATTCATGTTGTCAGAGATTTCGTCGTACTTTATTGATAAAACGTCAGACACCTGCGATCGAACGGAAACCAAGTGGAATAATGTTTTCGATTAACTCATCTATATACGGTAATTTATCCTGAAATTAATGTTACTCTATGAGGAAAAAATAAACTGCACCATTATGAAGAGATATTTATTCACAGTTAATCACAGCATGTTTATGAATTGAGTATTAAAAGCTATATAAAAAAAACTGCCACCCACCCACCCTTTTGCCTTTGTATCGATCCTTTTGTTATTATAGGTCCCTCGATAACTCGCACCTCACTTATAGTGCGGTCGATGTTTTTGGACCCCGATGTGCGCGAGTTATCGAGGGAGTGGTGTATTTTTAAATTCTCCTCCCCCCACAATCTTTTATTTTAACACATTTACTTTGTCAGATATGTTGAAATTGTCAAAGAAATAATTGCTGTTGCTTTATGTATAGAAACTAATTATTATTGGACTTAAAAGTTATTTAGTTTCCATATAATCTGTTCTCTTACATGTAGCAGAAAGTAATAGCACAGAGATTTTACCAACAAATTCAGAAAAGTTGGTTATATGAAAATAGAACTTTAAATAGTTTTGCACAATATTTCAACTCCTTTGCAAATTATATTTGGATAGATGATATGGATTTGAATTTTGGGTTCAGTATAAACTAGGGTTGTTAAACGAAAATCGGAAATCCGATTATCGGTTTTGAAAACGATTATCGGTTTTTGTATTTACAAAACGATAATCGAATTCAATATTTTTTACCATTTTTGTAGTGAAAATTTTAAAAAATGCCAGAAAAAAATTCATTCATGCATTTGTTTAGTGTTTACATTTTAATACAATATGGCCAGCAGATCAGATAAGAAGGTGTGTTTGTTTAAGATTTGTGAGCGCTCCATGCAGCGTGTTTGTAAATGAATACATTTATTGTTGAAGGATGTAAATAGTTAGTCGACCGACCGGTCGCTAAGTTCTTTGATGTCTGAAATTGACAACAATAGACTGTTAATAGCTACAGTCTCTGTTGTTGAGGACTGGTCTCTGCTGGTTGTGTCTTTTCAAGTTTACAAATAATGCTGGTCGTATAAATAAATCTGATGTATGGGAAAACTTTAAAAAAATGTCATCAGGCATGGCTCGCAGTAAACTATGTTCACAACAAATAAGTCGGAGCGGTGGAACTACTACTGGATTGCATGGACATTTGCGTAGCAAACATCCCGGAATTACGGCTCCTTCAAATGTTCAGCCGCGATTAACAACATTTATTGGAACACAAAGAAACTGTCCTGATAGTCATCAAGAAAAAGTTACGGCTGCTGTAGCTAAGTTTGTCGCTGAAAACATGCTACCAATTGAGATTGTTGAATCCAATTCCTTCTGTGATTTGATGGCTTTGGTGGAGCCACAATATTGTCCTCCATGCTGTCAGACGATGTATACGTTATGGTATGTAATAAATATATTTTATTTGCAAGAGTCATTCACTAACATGCATTATAAGAATATATTTCTTGTAATTTCAATGTAGGACAAAAACCGATAATCGGTTTAAAATCGGATTTCTACAAACGATAATCAGTTTTGGAAACAAACCGATATTAACATCCCTAGTCTAAACAGATAAAGTATTTCAGTTTTCAGGGAAAATATGTAAGAATTTTGGACAAACATACAGTCCCACTGCCAGAGTTTAGTTTCTCAAAGATACATGTATATACATGTGATGTGCAATGATTTTTTTCATGTTTTTTTGCACCAAAGAAACTAACTTGCAAGTCATGTCATAAGTTGGATGTTTCACTAAACCTGAAGATGGAATGAAACAAGGACTATTAGGTCTCATCCATCCCATTAGTGTGGGAGACATTGGTTTTGTGCGTCTATCCTAATTAGTGTGGGAGACATTGATTTTGTGCATCTGTCCTAATAAGTGTGGGAGTCATTGGTTTTGTGTGTATGTACTAATTGGTATGGGAGACATTGGTTTTGTGTGTCTGACCTAATTAGTGTGGGAGACATTGATTTTGTGCATCTGTCCTAATAAGTGTGGGAGTCATTGGTTTTGTGTGTATGTACTAATTGGTATGGGAGACATTGGTTTTGTGTGTCTGACCTAATTAGTGTGGGAGACATTGATTTTGTGCATCTGTCCTAATAAGTGTGGGAGTCATTGGTTTTGTGTGTATGTACTAATTGGTATGGGAGACATTGGTTTTGTGTGTCTGACCTAATTAGTGTGGGAGACATTGATTTTGTGCATCTGTCCTAATAAGTGTGGGAGTCATTGGTTTTGTGTGTCTGTCACATATTTTAGTAAGCAAGATGTCTAAAAATTGCTATTTTGCCAAACCAGAATGATACTAAAATACAGTGAGTGGATTCCAGTATCCGGTTTGTTATTGTAAAAAAAAAGTTATTATTGCCTCAGCATAGTTAAGTAAAAATAACTTGGGGTTGACAAATGAAATATGATTGGCTTGTGTGTATTAAGAGTTAAATAAGCTGTATAAATTTTCTTGCTGTGACGGCAGTTTTTTCATTGTCACATTTTTAGCTTGACTGATTGTAAGATGAAACAAGCGCTTTTGGAATGATTTAGCATCCATTATACAGTGTGCGCTGGCTGCTTGTCAGCAATTTCTTTTACAAAATATTAATTACACTTGCTATATTTAGTAACATATCTGGCCTCACCCATGTGTACATACCGGCATGATAGACAAGGTCAAGCAAGGTCAGTACAAGTTACATCAATAGGTTATTATTGACTGATAAATTGAAAATTATTGGGCCCAAGGTTGTGTGATGTAGAATAACCTAGCTTGTGAGGGTCCGATATCTTTTAAATAGGAATTGAAGTGACAAATTCAACATTTTACATGTCTTTCATTTATTGAATATAAACATAAACACATACTACCTTCCTGCTATGAAGCACATGCATACATGGTGGGATTCTAATTTAGTAGTGAATGAAACTAAAGTTATTAAGAAGGATGGAATATTAGGTAGCCAAAGAAACAAGAGAAAATATAAATTTTAAGAAAATATAATGCAATATTTTAACGAAAATAACACGAAATGATGAGCCAGAAAAATTCATTTTAAGGTTATTGTTATGATTGTTATAATCTTACTGTCATTGTGCAAAATCTGTCTTGGATAAAGAAAAGGATAAACTTTTATTTTGGAGTTGTATTTTTCTTCCAAATAAAAGTGTTATTCAGAGTGGATAAAAGTGCACTGTTTACGTGAAAGAGATTACATTAATATGATCTTGATCTAAAACATAAGACAGTAAAATATTAAATGTAGGTAACAGTGACCTTGATGCATGGTGCTAATTGATGTATGGTGCTAATTGATGTATGGTGCTGATTGATGTATGGTGCTAATAAAGATGCATATGCAATCATCAGATTCTAGTGTAAGCAGAGCTTGAGAAAGAATCTTAAAGCACACAAATTTTCTGAAGTAGTGAAATGTGTAATATAGCTTACAGGACCTACTTTTATGATGAGAGTTTAGTTCTTATAAAGACACATTCTCTCGCAAAGTTTAATGCATCTAGGTGTAACAATACATACATGGTGTTAAATTTAACATCTTTTGGTCACGAGATCTGCAAAAAACTTAACTTACGCCACAAATGTGAAATGAAAGTGACGATGACCTTTCATTTTGGTAAGGGTGCATTTCTTTTTTTTTATATAAATAGTCATATTCATCGATGGTCTGTCTAAAAAGGAAGTCTGCATCCTTTGTCATTTTAGATAAGGTGTACAAGATTTCACATATTAGGCTTAACTGATGCATATAAAATGAAAGTTTGTTTTGGTCAATTCCACTTTAACATCTGATGCCAAGAATGTCAAAATAATGTACAAGTTGTAAATCAAGCTGACTGTAATCCTGATAAAAAAAATCTTAGGTGAAAGTTTTTTTTGCATATAAAATCAAAAAGTATTTCCAAGAGATGAGAAGAAGAAAAAATCCTTTCTTAGGCTATTGTAGCATCTTGAGGTCTTCAGTCCTGTGGATGATGCAATTCTACTTCTTAATCCTTTAACCTTTGTTGCAGAATCAGAGTGAAGGTAATGATTGAGTGGCCACGCTGCCTACCATATTAAATTAGGAAATTTCAACCTTAATGTTCAATGCGATTTTCATTTACCAGTTTTTGTTTTTGAGGTCATCACCTCCCGCCTAAATGATAAATTCAGCAAATTTAGTAGTATCACTTAATGTATTTCTACTATTTCAATGTCATATTATGGGATAAATCTAATTATGTAATACTTACCTGCCACCGATGCATTGATTCCCCCCACACACACACACACTCTGCTCTGATGTCCAACAGTCTCAGTCAAAAAAGAGTGTATTGTATATATTGGTTGTGACTTAAGAATCAGACTGGGATCTTGTTCTTTTTTATTCTGGGTCTACAATTATTAATTGGAGGAGTGAATACTTAGCTTTGAATGGAAACTTGGCTTTCATGAAAAGGAAGGCAATAGTAAATAGAGAAAGTCCTGGCTCTCAGAATTAGAAACTTTCAGGCTTAAAGTCATTTTTTATTTAATCCATATGATATATGTTTGTCAGCAACTGCTAAAATCATTGAAAATTTATGACACATAATCTCACTGCCTCCCCCCCCCCCCTTTCCTGCTGATATATGCTTGGATTTGATTGGCATCATTCTGACATCTGGAAACTAAGACACAGATTACCAAGCCAATTGCTGTTACATCTGATACTTGAGGTGGCATTAGCCAGGTGAGCAATTGCAGATCCACTTTGGTTTCGTGTATATTTTTACTAGTTGGTTTCGTGTATAATTTTACTAGTTGGTTTCGTGTATATTTTTACTAGTTGGTTTCGTGTATATTTTTACTAGTTGCTTTCGTGTATATTTTAGTTGGTTTCGTGTATATTTTTACTAGTTGGTTTCGTGTATATTTTTACTAGTTGGTTTCATGTATATTTTTACTAGTTGCTTTCGTGTATATTTTTACTAGTTGGTTTCGTGTATATTTTTACTAGTTCCTAAGTATTATCTCTTTGTTTTTCCAGCCTTGATGCAAAGGCAACTTCTATCCAAGTGACTGTCAAACAAGGAGGTCTTAAGCTACTTCAGATCCAGGACAATGGCTCAGGAATAAGGGTATGATCCACTTGTGTGATTATGTACGAGTGTGGGAAATGGATGATTATTCAGATGGCTGAGTGTAGAACACCCAAGCAGAGAAATGTGGTGGCCGGGATTTCCCATATTGTTGCCAACTTTTACGCATGATTTTGAAGTTTGATTACTTTGAATTAAATTTATTTATTTTTTTGTGTTCTAAATTTATGATGAAACAAAAGGCAAAAAACTTTTATCTATATAAAAATACAGTTTTTTTAATCTTTATTCAGTGTATCCTCTAAGCGTCTTATGTAATCATTAAATAGAGCATCTCTTGTCACTGTCCAGCAATAGTCTGCAAGCACTTGTGGTGCTCCATTTGCCATGATAGCATTTCTCCATTGTTGCAAGTGCTGGTGAAATCGATTGCCATGCTCTTCGCTCTCTGCTCCTCAGTTCGGTGGATAAAATCTAGATGTGAGTGCAAAAATGAATCTTTAGTGATGTGTTGCAACCATGGCTTTTGTTTGCCGTGAGGAGGTTTGCCACCAGCTCCCTGTAGTTGTCTGCCTTGTTGTTTTCGAGAAAATTTGTTGCCACTAACTGGAATGTATTCCATGCTGTCATTTCTTTGCAATGCATGGTTAAATGCATAATCTCAAAGAAGTTCATGAAATTTAGTTTCACTTAACCTTGGACATTTTCCACGGAGGTACTTTAACGCTGCTTCTGTTTTGTCCATGGACTTGACAAAATTCCTCATCAGACCCAGCTTGATGTGCAAGGATGGTATCAAAATCGTCCTTGATTTAACAAGTGGTGGATGCTGTTTACTTTTCCTCCCAGGTTCCAATTACTTTCAGAGTGGTCAGTCTCTCTTTGATGTAGAGGGAATTTCTCACATTTGCAGAGACAACAGCAGTACTTTGTGTATCCAGTCGGGATCATGAACGATGTTGAGAGCTGCATCACACAATCATTGTTGTTGCAGGCTACAAGATCACCTTCCATAAAGAAGAATGGGACAAGATCACGGAAGCCTTAACATTGCCTGCTAGGAGATATCACTGCAGTAGTCTGGAGTCCGTCAGCTCTGCCAATGTCAAATCCCTGACAAGGTCATACATTTTACCTTATGTTGCAAGATGTGGTTCAGACAAGGAGGATGGGTGAAAATATGGGTCATGTGACACTGATGGTTCAGGACTAGAAGTTTCAACAGCCCAATAGCTCTGAGAAGGTCATTCAGTTCACCTTGTGCTATGAGGTGTGCTATACTATAAAAGACGAGGATGGGATAAAATATGAGTCATGTGACATTGATGGTTCAGGACTAGAAATTTCATCCTCTTCCTTATCTAACTCAAGTGAGAATGATTCTTGTGCATCAGTAACGAGAAGTCCTCCGTGGGGTACTGTGTGTTTAACTGATGGAATATTTGGACAATGCACAGTCCACTTTTTCTTCTTTGACACACCTTTCCCAACAGGAAGCACCATGCAGAAGTAACAATTGCTGATATGATCTGTTGGCTCTCTCCAAATCATTCGCACTGCAAAAGACATAGATTTCGTTTTTCTGTTCAACCCCTTGCGAAGACCTGTTGCAGCATATGTGTAGGCCCACCGCTTGTCCTGATCTCCAATTTTGCATAAAAATAAAGGTGATAAGCTTAACTATAGTTGTTATACTGCAATTTTGTGATGCAAAAGTCACTTCACCACATGTTGTTCACATACGTAGGATACATATTTGCTCACTTTGTCTAAACAGAAATGTGTCTCATTGCAAAATCAAACACTGACAAATAAGAGAGAATGACACCGTATGATTTCTAGCGCTGATATAGGGCAATTATGAAGTGGGGTTCAGAGGAGGAGGATGGGATAAAGTATTAGTCATGTGACATTGATGGTTCAGGACTTGAAGTGTCATCCTATTCCTTGTCTCACACAAGTGAGAATGATTCTTGTGCATCAGGAACCGGCAGTCCTTCTCTGTGGGGTATAGCTGATGGAATGTTTAGATAATTCACAGTCCACTTTTTCTTCTTTGACACACCAACTGGAAGCACAATGATGAAGTAACAATTGCTGATATGATCTGTTGCTGTTGATCAAGTGTCATAGATCAACACCCAGTCTAACCAATTGTATGTTAATGACACCCAAATATACAAGTCTAGCCACCCAACTGAAGTTGATGCTACCAACCTAGGAGTAGAGAGGTGCATTTCTGATTTGAAATCATCGATGACGTGTAACAAGCTGCAGATGAATGATCATAAAACTGAGACCATTCTGATTACAACACAATGACTTTCTCATTCAGATCCATTACCTCAAACAATAAATATCAGCAACACCAGCATTAAATTCACAGTCAGTATGAAATATTTCTCTGGAGAGTACTCTCACATTGCACCAACATGTCATGAACATAATTATGCAAGTCTGCATATTATCTTGAGCTGAGACACATCAGCTCCATTCGCAAATATCTTTCAGTTGATGCCACTAAAACACTTGTGTGTGTTCATCAGTACTTTCAAGACTGGAATATTGTAACTCATTTCTGTCTGGCACGTCTCGGTATCTACTCCAGAAACTTCAAAAAGTTCAAAACACAGCTGCTCTTATCATCTTTAGAGTACCACGATCAGAGTACGCCTCCCCACTGCTATGTACACTACACTAGCTATCCATTTGATCCAGAATCAAACACAAAATGGGTTCTCTGTGCTAAATTTCACTTGTGGTCTCCAGTCCAACATACCTATCTGGCCTCACCCATGTGTATACACCAGCAAGATACTTAATGATCCTCTTTTGACATTACGGACTTGTGGCATAAAAGCAAAAACTACATAAAATGATCATTGCTGAAAAATCCGGATAATTTGTTGATCCGTTTTTGATTTGTATCTGGGTTTCATATTAGAATTAGTAAAATTGGTCATTGAACCAGACTTACTTTATGGCAGCACATGAGACGCTTTAAAATGCACCTATTTGTTCGTACAAAGCGTCTGCATGATCAAACTATTGATCATAAAAAGATTAAAAATGTCGTCCAGAAAGACGAAAGGGAAAATATGCCTCTTGAAGAGTGTTAATAATCAACACAGGAAAAATATAAAAGGAATTATCAGGTTCTTGTGAATAAAAGCTGGAAGGGACACAATTATGTTTATTGGACATCACATGCCTATTTGAGTATGACTCGTGGTGGGAAATATGATTGCTGTTAAAGCTGTACCGATTAATCGTCCGTACTCATAATCGGGCTGATTATTAGAACAATCGGTATAATCTGTATCGGCAGAAATAATCGGTGCCGATGTAAACAAATTTCCAAATAACAAATTTTCAAAATATAAATTCAATCATAACATTCATCTTGACATGGCTTGACTTTTAAATCAGAATTAAATACAGTCCTATTGTTTATATCAACATCACTTATATCGACAAGCTGCCTATGTTAACAAATAAACAAAGTCCCAGTCCCTTGGTCTACTATTACTACCAAATTGTCATGCTTATGTCGACGTCGAGATAAAAGGTCAACATACATGTCGACAGAAGCCCTTGGTCACAGCTTGAACAAATCCATTGTTTTCTAATCATTTTTTTTGACAAGCTGCCAGTTCCAACCCATACTTTGTTCAACAGTTAATTGATCTTGCCACCAGGCTTTAATGTCGCGGTTGGATGAAAAAAAAACAACCACCCCGGGCTTTTGTTTGGGCCTATAAAGCTGGCCTCTCGCAGCAACTTAAAGGAAGTGAAATCTGATCAATTCTAGCATTTTCCAAAGAATGCACAGAGATATAGCATGGATTTTAAAACAGGAGTTCAAAATTACCACCAGTAAACGTTGCAGTCCCCTACCAGAAGCAAATTGGGCATACCTGAAATGGCTATATTTCCAGACGAGTAGAAACAGAGGTTGCCATCGAGTTCCATTTTCAAACTTCTTTACAGCACTGGCATGTAGCCCTTGTTTGTCCATTAGAGTGAGAGTGAATTGTCAGGTTAAGATAAGGTCTTATTCCAAGTACTAAGTTAGGCATCATACATAATGTTCCACGTGAAATGCCAGTTCTAGCAACTTCTAACACTGTGTTGAATTTCATTACAATATTTGTCAATTAGCCGTTTAACCCTTCTTGTTAAAATTTGCAAACAGCATTTTGTCGAACTCTCAACATGTCTTGATTTTGAGGTCACAAGCACTACTCAGTAGTGTTGTTCCGATTATCGATTATAATCGATCATCAGTTGGTTGAGCAAACCGATAAGATAATCGATTGTGAAACTCCATAATCGATTGTGTGTAAAGGGAGACAACTTTTTAGGTGCATGCAAAGCACAAAGGTTAGTAAAACTCCCAGCCACTAAAGTTGACCTGAAATTTATTAAGCGCTTCAAAATTACAAATAAAAAAAGTCTTACGATTCATTATTACGAACATATAGTCATTATTACATGTTCAAGCTGTTAAATTGTTGAGAATAAAATTTAAACACTTTTTGTTGATTTGTTTAAGCTAAATTGCAACATCTTTTGTAGTATTTATAAACAATTACAAACAAGAAAATCATTCTATACTTTAAATTATAGACACATCACATATGAACGAAAGAATTTTGGGGGATTGTAGCTGTATTTCAGTTACATATGACTGATCAGCCATAAAAAGTTGCATTCATTTAACAAAGTTGTAGAACAAAAGTAACACAATGTATTTTTGTAATATTATTGTCAGGTTAAAGTATACATGTCATTAAAATAGATTACTCCTGTATATTTATAAACATACTGAATTCTTGGTCAAAGATATAACTGTGTAACAAAAATTAAAATTTGCTCTTAGTAACCGATTATAATCGATGATCAGTTGGTTAAGGGGAACCGATTATCGATTATGAATTTCTGACCGATTCCCATCACTACTACTCAGATTGCTACACTTGGAAATGAAAACAATAATGAAGGCGAAAGTTATTCATTTGATGTACTCTTCTTATACACATGTACATCAATGGGTCATTCTACCTCTGAAATCATTGTAAATATCAGTCCATTTTCTCATCACTCTGCTGCTAGTCCAGTCTTTCATCCTGCCGCCTATCTTGTGGGTCATGTTCTTCAGCTGTATTCTCATAATGACAACATGTACATCTGCGGGTCTTTAAATTTTCTGATTATAAACAGCTAAAATGGTCAAATTGATCAACACATTTTTCCATACAACAGGTGGTCAAAGCAGGTCTAACAAGTCCTTAAATTTGCCGTCCAGCAAATTGATGCGTACTGAGGATGCCTGTATAAGTTATTGTCTGAATCCCAGATTTAAAAAATGGCTGCAAATGCATGTGATTATGCTTTTCCGAGACCTTTGAAAGTGCTTGATAGTTAAAACAAGTTTTTTTTGCTGTGAAAGTTTCGTTTTTAACTTTATTTACATTTATGATGGCTACCAACAGCATTGTAAATTGCAAATTAAATTTACAGTCTCTGGAAACTAAATATCTGGCTGTTAAGGAAGTTGAGGGCTGAACATCTTGCAAAGAGGTCTGTAAAATATTTCTCTTAAAAATAACACCTGTTCAGGAAGGACGAAAGCTGCTGAGTCTATAAAGAAAAGACTTCGTTGAAGGTAACTTTGCTCCTCAAAGGAAGAAGCAAAAGACTGCTACATTTGAAGACATAGAGGAAGCCACAAAATGGATACATTTTCAAAAAAACAGTGTAGAGAACTTCGCTGCAACAAGTGGTTGGTTCAGTCGCTGTAATGTTCGTCATAGCATTCGATACAAAAGTATTTGTGGAGAATAAATGTACTGTTGACAGCTTTTCATTTCCCTGTGAATAGCACCATTCCTATGGTATCCTCAATAAGATGGGAAGAGACTGACCAAAATCAAAGCCAATTTAAGTACATGTACATGAAGTATGTAAATAACAACTGTCCAACCATGTGCTAATGCCGACATTGAAAATCGTACTGTTTTTCGTATCAGGATGTGATCGATGCAATGTTTTATTGTGGATTTTATTACACAAATGTAACCAGAATGTAATTTGTCAATATACAAGTGTGTTTCACACTGATTCTGTCTTAATGTACTCAAAATTTCAATTTTTTCCTCAAAGTATAAATGCTACTCACTGACGACAGGTCACCCTTTGCAGATGAATATTAACTTTTCTCTTTTAAATCAGTGATAGTACTTTATAACAGTTTAATAATTGTCGGGTCACCGAAAGTTACTTTTTTAACATGCCTATGTCTTGGGACACAGAAAAAAATATATTCTTTCATGTCCCAAGATTTACATCCGTTACATTGGTCAACAAAAAGACCTAAAAACGGTAAAGTTTAGACATTGATCCGCAGATAAGCCGCCCCACCCCCTTATTCCAGGCTTTCATTTTTTCCTAAATTATTCAGCTTATACGCGAGTATATACTGTGATAATGAAATAATCGGTCTCATTATCGGTATCAGCAGTTTTAATATACGGCTATACACGGTATCGGCATAATCGGCAAAAAGTGACATCGGTACAGCTTTAATTGCCGTCATGTTAAATGAAAAAAAGAATTTCCAAGAATTAAGTCAAGTTGATGGACAGCAACAAGCCATTGAGCTGCATAGAATTTGTGCAACTGTATTAGTGGTAAATAAAGTCTACGTGTACTTGACAAAAATGTTTCAGTTGAATATAATGTTTATCATCGCTGCACGTTCCGAATACTGAATTTCATTTTCCAGCTTTACAATAGCAGTTTATGATATTTTGTTACACCTTACTGAAAACTGGTCAAATTTATGGAAAAAAATCAACTGCCTTACTGAGATGGACTCGCCATGGTTGGCAGGTCTGTGGAGGCACGAACTTGTATAGTATTACATTACATTGGTCATCCATGCAGAAATAGATTGTATGATTATTTTGTCATGTGGTAAGGATAAACTATACCTTTATCTTGTTATTTCATTTTTGTTTTTATAAATATTTTCAGTTGCAATATTACTGTTGACTGAATCTATCTTTTGATTAACATGTGAATCAGTGTTTGTATTTTTTGTGGACGAATTATTTTTTTAAATATTCATAATTTGAATCTTGCATAAAAAAATAACAATGCCAAGTTATAAAACATAAAGTATCTCTGAGATTCTTGCATTTTTGGACGGACACACACACACTTTTCTATTTGTCATTACTTACCTAAGGAAGTAGGGTTTCTTATTTAACTTAAATTTACTTACCTAAGGAAGTAGGGTTTGTAATTTAACTTAAATCAACCTAACAAATATTACAATTTCAACTCACAAATGAAAGGCAGTGTTTTACGAAAATTTCTGTCTTGATGAGGCTACCATGGGGCTGAGGGGCCCCAAGTGGTCGTGTTGTCTAAAGTGCTCTCTATTATCATTATGGATCACTGCCATCTCACCTCTGTCTACATGGGTTTGAGTATAAGATTCAGTTAATGTAGTCATGTGAGAAAGCTATCCAGTAGCTTCTCGTGGGTCGGAGGTTCTTTCCGGGTGTTTTCCCGGGTTCTTCCTCCACCAGTAATACTGGCCACCATGTATAGTCTATCGTGTGCTGAAAAATGGCGTTTAAACCCTACAACAAATACAACAACAATGGGGCTGAGGCTGTTAATAGAGGACTGAAAATCTGTCAGCAAGGCAGTTGAAATTTTTCGCAATCTTTGCAAGATGCCCTGCCTGTCCTTCAGCTTCCTAAACAGCTAGATATTTAGTTTCAAGAGATTGTAAATTTAAGTTTTATGCCACTGATGGTAGACATCATTAGTGATGGGAATCGGTTAGAAGTTCATAATCGATCATCGGTTGCACATAACTTACTGATAATCGATTATAATCGGTTGCTAACTTACTACAAGTAAATTTTAATTTTTGTTTGTTACAGAGTTATATCTGTGTTCAAAAGTTTTAAATGTCAATAAATGTACAGGAGTAATCTTATATATATATATATATATTATATACTTTAACCTCATATAAATAACATTTAAAAAAAATTGGATTGTGTTATTTTTGTTCTCCAAAAGCAACTTCTTTGGATTATGAGTTTTATGCAGCTGAAAGACTGTTACAGTCCCCCAGAACACTTTTAATCATATGTGATTTTTTAATTGTTTAAACTATAGAAAGAAATGTTTTTCTTGCTTGTCATTATTTACTAATACTACAATCAAAGCAGTTAAACAAAAAAAAAAAAAAACACCAATTACAAAAACTTTCAAATTAACTGAACTATTTATCAGCAAAATCATGTAATTATGTAAAGACAGAACATCTAAAGTTAAAATTCTTAAAACTTGACTAAAATGTCATCCACATTAAACAAAATCAAAAGTTTGACTACCGGTAGTACAGATCATGTCATTTTTCAGAATACTGATTATTGCAATAACAATGTACCAATAATCTACTTTTTACATTTAAACTGAAACAATACTCCAAAAACTGCTTACATTTATTAACCTAACAGTTTAACAGCAAAGTCCCATAATGATTTATAAAATCTATGTCTAGAATTCTTAAATGATCAAATGTTATCCATATTACAAGTTAAACAGAAGGTACAATAAAATACAAATCAAATGTTTGAGCAATACTGAACACAAAAATAATTTTTCAGAATACTGTTTCTTCTTGTGCTTGTTACACCGACACTACCAATAGTTAATGTTTTTGTTTAAGAATACTATCAGGTCCACATTGTCACAACTTAAATGAGCCTGTTTCCTGCTGACAAGATGTCCAGGCAGACTAAATACCCTCTCACTGGATACAGATGATGCCGGAATACTTAGGTACTTCTGAGCTAGTATTCTAAGATGAGGGTAGAACTGGCAGTTTTGTTTCCACCACTGTAACATTGTGAGATTGGTATCATATGGAGCAGCAATTAGATATCTAGAAACCTCCTGGTGGATGACATCTGTTATTGACTGTTGACTTTCACCAAGGCAAACAACATCTTGCAACCAATCATCCATGTCAACATTGACCTTTGCTTTCTTGTTTGGTGGACTAAGTGTAACCACATTTTTATTGTTGTCATCTCTGACATTTAGTAGTGATGGTGCAATTGGTAGAGGTGGCAGTGAGTCTGAAGGCTGTTCATCACTAGTCCCAGGCTCCACTTGGACATTCACTTTAACATCAGCCATATCAATAGCAACCTTCAAAAGCAGAGCATGTCCATATGCTGTCAGGTAGAAACTCCAGATCCTTCATAGTACATGTATGATTCAAATAAACAGCCCAACAGAGCTAGATCTTTGCCCTGTGTTATATTGTCAAGTTCATTACATCTTTAAATTTGGCAATTGAACGTAGATATTAACATTTGTTTCTATACATTTGGTAAGTTTAAGAAGTATTGGGATAACTTTATGAAGGGTTGGTGATTTGTCTCTGCAAACACTGTTTGTGGCATTCAGGAACGGTGAGAGAACTTCCACAAGTTTTTCAACCAATGCTTGTTCGTCAAATGTATAGACATAATTTTTCAATGTTGCGGCTGCTGACTTGCTTATGTTTGGGTCACTGATAACAGCCATAATAGCAGGTGTTTGCTCAAGCAGTCATTCAAGCATGTCATGAGTGCTATTCCATCTAGTTGGAACATCCATCTTGAGCTTGTGTCCTCTAGCACCTATGTCAAGTAGTAACTGCTGCTTTCTCATTAACAAATCATTTATGCTCGTGCTTTGATGGAAAAAGGTCACCAGTTTGCGTCCCTTTGCAATGATTCGTGACAGTTCTGGTATAGCTAAAGCTTTTTTCACAATAAGGTTGAATCTGTGACCGTAACAACCAAATCGAGTCCATTGAAGTAAATCAAAAGCCTTGATCTCATTGGCTGCATAATCAGTTACTCCAGTTGGTGTTGGAAGATTTCATCGCCTCTGAGTGGCCAACAGGCATTCTTTTATATCTTCCCCAGTGTGACTGCCTTCAACGTTTCGTGTTTCTAAGACAACACTTTTCAATTCCCAATCTTTGGAAATAAAATATGCAGTCACTGTACTATAACTTTCTGTATTTAATGAAGTCCATGCATCGTGAGTAACAGCTATATCAAGAACATCATTTAGTTCCTCTTTCACTTTTTTCTCAGCCTGGTCTTTCTTCTCAGCTAGTTTGGAGGACACTAATTTACGACCTGGAATTTCATACCTGAAAATGTGACGTTTGAAACATTTAGTCATGGTAGTCAAACAAGATATGTATTTGGAATATTTATTGCGTCTAAATATAGTGAAAACAATGAATTTATTTAATGTTTATTTAGACAGGACAGCATCATATTTAATTTATAATTAAACATTGCTTAAATTAGGTTTGAAAATTCAAAATTCAACAGTGTTGACATCTAGAATCAAATGGATTAACACTTTTTTGTTTTCTCACTGTCAGTTTAAATAAATATTAATAATTTTTAATGTTATCATTCAAAACTTACCTTGGATTAAGAAGCATCACACACAAAGTTTCTAAAATATGTATGGTCAATGAGGTTTAGCGGAAGAACTTTGCCAACAATGAGTTTCAAGAGTGCATCATCAATTTCTTTCTGTTTTGTAGCTGACATCCTCTCTGTTGGCTTCTTAAATTGTTCATCAATCTTAGTCTGTTTGGGTGGATGGGGGGAAACATAAGAACCTCTTGTTGATCCCATTTCCTTAAGGTCATGATCAAGATGAAAGTAGTATTGTCTGGAATGTATTTGAAATAAATGTTTTTATACTTAGCAAAAAAATAAAGCAAACAACAACTTCTTTATGCACAAGCATCTTAAATGAATGGAATCAAATTATTTAAAGAAAATGAGACAAGAAAAGGAGGATTTAAATTAATATTAAATTTGAATATATATTTTAAATTGAATCTGCAATATTTTAAAACGTTATTTTATGTTTTTAAATAGTCACATGTCTCAGGGAATATCTGTAACAAACCTCGGAGATCACTTTTCCATAATTATCATATATGCCTAAATAGCAGGATAATCTTGTGATTATTTATGTATTTCAAGCATAATCATGACATGGAGCTTTACTATGAAAAGAAATTTGAAGTATTTTAACAACAACAACACATGCTATATTAGAGGAAAGCACAAAGTACACAAATGATTTAATGAAAATAAAACTCTTGATTAAAAAGTTTTGACACTAGAATGCCATGAAACGTTTTTCCGTGTGAGTGCGTGTAGCTCATTTATTTTATACGAGGTTGTTCTGTCTCATAATAATTGCATTCGTCGTTGACGACATTTGTTTCCAAATTATCCTGAAAATTTCTAACTATGGATTATGTTTATATATTTAGAAATTATGACGTGAATAAATGAGCTCTACTGTTGTGGATCGGAAGGCTTATATCATTTTTCCAGTCCTAAAATGTAAGGCGTATCACATGATAATTTTGTTTTCGTGTAGCACCAATTTTTTTTATAGAATACTGTTCATTTTTTGCAGTATGTATTGGAGAATGTGTTTGCCAAAAATAAATGTATCCCCGCGTTGATTTCAATGAGAAGAGCTGGACCTACCTTTGTTTGCATATTCCTTTCTGCAGAGTTTGCATATGACCTTCGTCGTATCTAAATTCTCCTTTGTCGGTGGACCCTCTTGTATTTTGTAAAATCCAAAATATGTCCATACATGAGAACGAGCTTTACCTCCAGGATATGGATATATTGTTTTGCGATCATTTTCATCCATGGCACGTGTATGATATTTAGCGGGGTTTTAACATTTTGTTCGGAATCCTTGGTTTTCTTCCCAACAAACAAAGGGATTAAACTAGTCTGTGCCGAGAGCTTCACAGTTGTCTCCCTTACCATGCAATCGATTATGGCATTTCACAATCGATTAGCGAATTGGTTCATTCAACCAACTGATTATCGATTATAATCGATCATCGGAACAACACTAGACATCATAGCTTCAAAGTTACTTTTTTCCTGCTGAAAAGAAACTTTTCCTAGTACAGTAAACATATTTCACTCACTGATTGGAAAATTCAACCATAGATCAGATTCAATTGCTTTTATTTAAGTTTGTTACTGATCCTTTGATTAGGATGCATTGTTTATGTTGAAAATTGTCGCTGACCTGCTTTGATGAAGGTTGTATGTGGTATTGAAGTCGACACTAAATGCCAGTTTTGGAGGACCAGACAAATGTTTTTTTATGTGATGGCAACATTAAAGCCTTGTGGCAATATGACATAAAACAAAGTATGGGTTGGTACTGGCAGCTTGTGGACAGAACTAGAAAACAAAGAATTTGTTCAACCTGAGACCCAATGCTTCTTTTGACATGCATTTATATTTATCTTGACTTCAACATAAGCATGGCAAATTTGCTAGTAACAATTGACTATGTGTCTAGGACTTTGCATTTTTGTTGACATAGGAGGCTTGTTGATAATAGTGTGCAGGACTGTATGAACAAAATAGAGTGGTGCTTTAGAAAAAATACAAATACACATAATAATAGGTGAGGCTTGTGTTTCCATCTAAATATAGCTATGGTAAATGCAAAACCATTTTTTGAAAATAATTTTTACTGACAACGAAAATATTTGTCTGAATCACATTTTAGCATTTGATGATGTTGTAATATAGTAAATCAGTAAAAATATTTCATTTGAAATAAAACCATTTAATAAACTTTGTTTCTTTTTAGAAAGAGGATATGGAAATTGTATGTGAGAGATTCACAACTAGCAAGTTGACAAAATTTGAGGACCTAAATTCCATAGCAACATATGGATTCCGTGGTGAAGCATTAGCAAGCATCAGTCATGTGGCCCATGTTACCATAACAACAAGAACATCTGATTCAAAATGTGCATACAGGTATGAAATACTAATACTCTAAAGATACATACTATGAGAATAGTTATTAGAGGGATTTCTGAGCTCAGGGGAAAAAATGAATAGCAGCTATTTTACCTCTTGGTTTTTTTCGATATCCTCAGTAACAAGTACAAGGTATGGAGGATTCAGTTTTATCCATTCATCTGTTAAAGTGTTTTTGTCTTCCAAGTATAATATGTAACTCTAGTAGTACTTGAACCGCTGAAATTTATTTTTGTTTATGGTTGCATCAAGGACTGATGATATGTTGCATGCTAAAAGGGGTCATTGTGACCTGCTTTTCAGGATTTAACCAAAAACTTTGGTGTCTGTGTGCAAATTCCATGACTTTTTCACTCAAAGCTTGAATACTAAGCTTATGTCTTGGGATGAATTGAAATATTGTCAAAGAGTATTAGAATGGACATGTATTGTGCACCAAAAACTGTGTTTCTGTGGCCTGCTTTGCAGGATTTATTAACAGTTGCTTATAAATTGTCCATTGTGCATGCCTGGGTCGCAGCCTATTGTTACGTGCTTAGGCTCGAACAAACAGTAAACATACCGTATTTACCGTATGTTTTCGGACACCGTTTTTTTCGGGGGAAAATCATATTTAAATGCCTTGTAAGTTTTCGGACGTTGCTCCGCTATAATTGTTTCTACAATTTATGTTTTCGGACACAATCTTGGAGGATCTGCTTCGTCGTTTTAATGTAAAATTTACAGCGTGTTTGCCGTTAATTTAACTGATACAAAGTTCGCTTCATTTGGTCGCCAATTATTTAATGCGATCATGAACGTCCATGAACTAATATAATTTAAAATTATTAATCACATGTAATTCGGGATAGTGACAACACCTGCTGCATTAGTCGGACGGGTTACACGAGCTCTAAAGTGTATATCAACAACGGATTGTCTTGTTAAATCAAGATGTTCCAACGAAAAGTAACAGATCGGATATAGATTTTTGAAATCATATTGTGATATTTGCAGACCGGTATCGACATTTTGATCGCATCACATATATGACAACATACGGTGATATACGCGTGCTATTTGATTTTGATCAGACTCGTCATCTAGAGCAGCTTTCTTCGTAGGCGGTTGTTTTTGTGATGCTTCCTCAGAATCATTAATTCGAAGTCGCTTCTGTGGACGGCCTACTGGTCTCTTTGGAGACGATTTTGGCAAGGGCGAGTCCCTCCAAGAACTAGGCAGTGCCTCCTCACTTGTTGCATAACGTATGATAAACTTATCCATCAAATTTATTACAGTACTAACAATATTATGTTTCACAACGATAGCTATCCAGTATACTAACTTTTGTATGTGGTGGGTATTTTATTTATACTTTTTATTTTTTTTAGTTTGATTCAGCTAACAAAAATATGATTGGTTGTCAGTATAGACATTGTTACACACGAAACCACTTCATACAGGTGTTACAGTTATGGCTTTGATTAGAAACCATGACCCCTGCTTTATATCATTAAACAATACATCAGAGTCGGTGTGGATTAGTAAAATTCATTGGCATTGTCCAACAAAACAAACCCCTTATCCCTGAGGCATTATATACAAAGGTTTAAACATAGTTATTGTTCTACAGGTAATAAACCTCTTGGTAGACGATATATTTGATTGTGGGTGCTAAATGTTAGGTACATCGTGTGCTCTTTTAATAAAATCCAGATGGCTGCCTTTTATTTCCGAACACATCTGTCAAAGAAATCCCACCAGTTATATTATTAACAATTAACACCCAGACACTTTGAAATCTCTGACATGCATCACTACAATATTCGAGCAGTAGATCGTTTCCAGCCGGCAAGCTTTGCTCATTTTAATCTACCCTCGGCTAGGTGGGAACAAAAGGAAGAGAGAACCACAACAAATGCATCACCTTTATTTAAAACAAATATCACATATTAATCACGCCGACTCGTATATTGCAAATTGCTTTTTATTTTTACCCTTCGTAGGCGTACATACAACACTCACCCCATTTGGAGCCTCACACCCTTGGTGCTCTAAGAATAGCCATCATACATGTACCGGTGTTTCGACTCTCGATACTAAAATATTTCTGCCCAAAATATCTTAAGAATTATAACTCCAAAATCTTTTTATTTAGTTTGTATTAATATCTTAATTGCACAGAAATAAAGCTTGCGTGTGTTTGTAATGTAGATTTTAATGATCATTAGCAGAAGGTTAAACTGGATTGCAAGATTACTATGTTAATATGGCGGTTCATTTGGAAAATACGCACACAATCGTGGCTCTAATACATGTATGGCTTTGTTTTCTGGTGGATGGACATGTATCAAATAGACAAAATAGGCAAGTAATGCCCATTTTTCGTTAATTATCCTTTCCGTGGTGTTAGACAAAATATTTGTTTTACTTCATGGCAGCACGTTGTCATGTGAGCTAACGGTAACTTCGTTACGGACGGGAAGGGGGGGGGGCGGCATAATTCTATCTTCACTTGTATGTTTTCGGACACCTAATCAAAGAATTTAATATGTATTCGGACAACAAAAAAAGTAATTATTTGTTTCAGTCCGAAAACATACAGTAAATACGGTAGAAAAAGTGAAAATAGCAAGCTTGTAAAAACTTAATAAACAATTTATTGAGCACAAATATTTTCCAGAAAAGAAAAATAAACTTACGGTTTTAAGAATCAATTCCAAAATTAATCCAAAAATAGAAGCTCTTAGAACAAATTTACGTTCAAAAACTCACGTACCCACCATATGACCCAACTAAAATAGAAAGATGTGTATACAAAACTCCATAATGTCCTTGGAACCAACCAATCATTTTAAAAGCTTGTTTACAACTCTGAAGCCAGGTCAGAAATGAGGTCAACACCTGGTGTTTTTTTTGTAAAGTACAGGTCATGCCACCCCCCCAATGAACGAATCTTTAAACTTAAAATGCCAAATTTGAATCTAACACACAAACAATAAAAATAAATATAAATTACTTATATCAAATATACGTAACAGTAGGGACCATAATATTTGGCCTGAAGAGGATTTTGTGGCATTGGTAAGAGAGCAAGGACTCTTATCACCAGGCTGAAAACTCCTTTCCTTCGATTTTTTTATCATATCTTGATTTCATTTTAGATTGAGCAGAGTGCAGATTAGCTCTTGCGACCTCGCAAGCCTTTGACAACTTGTATCTAAAATCGGAAACATAATCAAGAAGATTGATCTCAGTATCTTCATTAGAGAGAAGTTTTTCTTTCAATAACTTCAATGGTCCACGCACAGTGTGTCCAAAAACCAGTTCAAAGGGACTGAAGCCTAAAGATTCTTGAACTGATTCTCTAACAGCAAACAATAGTAAATGAATGCCTTCATCCCAATCTTTATTCGTATCAAAACAATATGATCAGATCATATTTTTCAAAGTCTGATGGAATCTTTCTAATGCCCCTTGGCTCTCAGGGTGATAGGCAGAAGATTTGAATTGCTGAATGCCCAATTCATACATAACTTGTTGGAAAATAACAGACATGAAATTTGAACCTTGATCAGACTGAACAGATTTGGGAAGGTCATACTGAGTAAAAAACTTTATCAAAGCTTTTACTATTGTTTTAGATTTTATATTCCTCAACAGAATTGCCTCTGGAAACCTTGTTGACGCACACATAATGGTCAACAGGTATTGGTTACCAGACTTGGTCTTGGGTAAGGGACCTACACAATCTACCATAATTCTACTAAATGGTTCGTCAAAGGCAGGAATAGGTTGCAGATGAGTCTTAGTTATCTTCTGATTGGGTTTTCCTACCATTTGACAAGTATGACAAGATCTACAGTATTTGGCAACATTACTTTTGATTTTTGGCCAATAGAAGTGAGTAAAGATCTTGTGATAAGTTTTATTAATCCCTAAGTGACCAGCCAAAGGAGTTTCATGGGCCATATTAAGTATTTCCTGTCTGTATTGTTTTGGAACTACTATTTGATAGTTCACTGACCACTCATCACCAGCAGGTACCTCGGGAGGTCTCCATTTTCTCATAAGAATTCCATTTTTAATGAAATAACAGACAGAAACTTAAGTGGCTTCAGTTTCACTTATGGCCCTTTGAAACAAACAGGAGATCTCAGGATCTTTTTCCTATTCGATGACAAGTGACTGTCGTTTATCACTCTGATTAGAATAAAGAGAATGAGGTGTTAAAAGAGGATCACTATGATCAATACCAGTCCTTCTGATTGATCTAAACAAGGAGTAAAAGTGACCTCATCAAAAGCCTGACCTATACACGTATCAGCTAAAGGAATACTGCTTTCATCAACATCATTCTCAAGAGCTTTCTTTGCCATAGCTCTGGTAACTGCACAAGCTTTAAATATATCAGGGAATTCTTTTTCAATTGGATCAACTTTCTGATCCAAATCAGGCTTGTCAGTTACAAGTGGATTAACCACAACCTTGTCTCCAGCTAAGTCGTTGCCTAGCAATAAATGAATGCCCTCAATGGGTAAAACCGAGATTGTTCCGACTGTCACAGGTCCTGACACTAAGTCTGATGACAAATTTACACAATGGAGAGGAACATTAACAAAGCCGCACTCTACTCCCTGAATAAGAACACTTTCATTAGAAGAAGACTTCTCAGAAAAAGGCAAAGTACCTGACAATAAAAGACTCTGAGAAGCTCCTGTGTCCCTTAAAATTTTAATAGAGGTGGGATTGGCTGAATCACCCAATAGTGATATAGAACCCTTTGATATGAATGGTTGATAAAATCAGACTGGGATTTATTAGACCCAACAAATGTATTGCTTTCAATACATGACCGTGACCTTGACCTCTTAGAAATAAGAGCATTTGGAACAGGTCTGTCTTGATTCTGATACCTATTTTTTCATTTGTAGCAATCAGAAATAACGTGTCCTTTTTTTCTTGCAATAGGTACACGTCGGAAGAGACAAGGATCTAGAATCAAGCTTCTCTGAAGTTTGATTTTTGAAAGTTGTGCTAGTTTGAGTTTTAAAAGGGCTGGTATTAGGCTGAAATACTTTTCTGCCAGAAGACTGTTGAGTAGAAGTCTTGTTAACTAAATTAACCTTATGTGTTAAAGAATATTTGTCAGCAGCTTGAGCAGCATTCTCCAAGGTTTCAATCCTATGCTCATCAAGATAAGACTTAACGTCACCATGGATACAGTTTTTTAACTCTTCAATTAATATCATTTTCTTGAGATTTTGATAATCTTGTTCGACTTTCTTGGCTAAGCACCATCTATCAAAAAACTGCTCTTTTTATCAAGCTAATTCGACATGAGTTTGTCCAGCTTCTTTTCTGTAATTTCTGAATTTTTGCCAATAAGCACAGGGACTAACTCATAACCCCTTAGAATGCATTCTTTAACCACATCATAGTCACCACTTTGGTGAACAGACAGTGAAGTGTAAATCTCACTAGCCTTACCAGTGAGTACACATTGCAATAACTGAGTCCAATGCTCCCTTGGCCACTTTAAATTTTCTGCAACTTTTTCAAAACAAATGAAGTATTTGTCTACTTGTTTTCTCTGAAAGGGGGCACTAATCTAATATTCCTTGCTAAATCAAAACTTAAATTTGGATTTGAAGTATGAAAGTGTTTTTCACTTGCCAGCTCTATTTCTTTCATTTTACATTGATATTCCCTTTCTTCCTTCTCTCTCTCTTTATCAGTTTGTTTTTCTTGTAACCGAATGTGCATCTGCTCTTTTTGTAATTCAAATTGTCTTTCTTTCGCCTCTTTGTCATATTGTAATTGTTTTTCTTTCTCCCTTTCCTGTCTCTCTATATCCCTTTCCTGTTTCTCTCTCTCCCTTTCCTGAAATTCCAGCTTCTTCAACTCTAATTACATTTTGAATTTTAATTCTAATTCCTTTATTTTAATGTCAGAGTGTGATACTGACCGAAATCAAAGCACTTTTTTCCAAAACATTCTTTTCTACCAAATATTGGACCAAATCTTTTTGGTATCTTGTTTCATTAAAGAAGCCTTGACTGCAGAAAGATCATATTTTCTGGCAAGTTGAATCAATTCATCTTTTTGAAAAGATCTAATTGCTCCTGAGTAGGATTAGTAAGAAATATTTCTACTTTAGATGTCATTTTAATACAAGCCTGTAAATCTCACTAAAGATTTTTAAAAAATTTCAAAAACTAGGGGAATTCAAATTTAAAACAAAAGTTTTCTGAAAAAATGGTAGCCAAATTGAAATTTCGGACGAGGCCCCAATTTCTATGTTGCGTGTTTAGGCTCGAATAAACAGTAATGTCCAAATAATTCCAAGTTCGAATCCCAGTGAAGTTTCCAAGATGGAAGACGATGTCACTTGATGAAGTCAGTTCTTGGTAATAAAATTCTGATCACAATTCTTTTCCAGATAAATAACAAATCCAAACGAATTGAAATAATTTCCAATACAAGGTAACTCAAAACGACACAACTTAATATTCTAACAGCCCCAGTTCTACTAAATAGTTTGCTCCAAAACATAATTTATATACCTGTTTGTACATAAACAAGAAAGGGGTCACGTGATCTTCTGGAATCTTTTAGAACAAATTTACGTTCAAAAAAACATGTACACACCATATGACCCAACTTAAAATAGAAAGATGTTTATATAAAGCTCCATAATGTCCTTTGAACCAACCAATCATTTTAAAAGCTTGTTTACAACTCTGAAGCCAGGTCAGAAATGAGGTCAACACCTGGTGTTTATTTTGTAAAGTACAGGTCATTTCCCAATGAATAAATCTTAAACTTAAAATGTCAAATTTGAATCTGACAAACAATAAAAATAAATATAAATGACTTATATCAAATATACGTAACACTATACACCACGACACCTGTTAGTATCAAATGCTGAAATATGCATCCTGAGATGAACATGTTTTGGTGTACTAAAACTTGGGCAATGTAACCTAGTTTGACCTATGTCTGTCAAACTAAAACTGGGGGTGTACTTTACAAGGAAAGGAATTCACATAATGAAATTGAGTCTCAGATTTTTTACCCTTCATTTGCGGCATGAAGAGTGTGCTTTGTTTGGTTTCAAAGACCTTTTAACTATTTGCCAGCAGTCATGCTGTACAGATTGTCAGGCGATTAAGTGCACACAAGAAATAGGTTTCTGTGGCCAGTTTTCTATGGTCAGTTCAACATAACAGTCATAACCCATGTCACATAAATGGGGCTTCCTGCTTACTAACAACTCTAGCGAAACTGTAATAATTTACTTGTTTGAAAAATCTTGTTATTGTTGCTCCTCTAAAATGGAAAGCATCACCTTGGGGTTTCCAGCAGAAGACTTCTTATGCTGCCTTTGTTGGTTCTAAATGAAATGGTGCCAGTTTGAAATTCAGTGTCCACCACAGCAGCTAATTTGAAACTCTTATCACTGATTAAGATCAAAGATTGTTTCAACACTTGGTACTTAAAAAGTATGAATTGTCATATCTTGAATTCTTGGAAATTCATTTCAGCGAATAGATGCAAGTTCCGTCAAGGGACTCTTGTTATTTTTAATATCATTTTAGAAGCCATTTTATGTTTAAACTATTGGTTTTGATGATTTTGCACATTATCACCTGTGTTAAGGTCTTAAGGAAAATTAATAAAACCTTAACATTATGTTTATAAACGTAAGATTATATTACTATAATCTTGTACACCGATTACGAAATTACAAACTGAGCAACAATGGACTGATATTCTTTCTTTTCAGGGGGAACTATGCAGATGGAAAACTGAAGGAACCAGTCAAACCCTGTGCAGGAAATGTAGGCACACAGATCACAGTTAGTAATTTTTTCTTATTATGTAATGAAATCTTTTAGATATGTTTTGCTATGCCACTACTTCATGTATTCTCTGATCAGCTAATTTTAGTCACAACTTGTTGTAGTCGAGCGTAACCATTTTGAGATATCCCCTTGTACATCGAAATGCTCTTTACTCTTCATATTTTTGTACAACAATACAATATTTTAAAATTAAATTACCTGCACAAACATTAGAAGATGAGAATAATATATTTGGGTAGGTTTGTCACGACTGATCATATTGTTTAATATTATGGTAAATTAGAAGAATTTGCAGCGTCGTTGTTCCAAGTCGGAGAAAGATAGGGGTATGAAGATAATGGGGCAGACAGAAAAAGGATACAGATTTGAGTAAAAGATAAAGTTGGGAAAAATGAGAAAGGTAATTTTTGAGGAAAAATTTGGAACTTACACTTTAAACTACAAGTTCTCATTAGCAAACAAATTTTCTACAAGAATTTCGAACCTTAAGTAGAAATTATTTAATACATCTGTCTTGAATTTTAATCTTTCTCCTTCAAATACGTTCCACGATCACATTAACGTTAGTGGATATAAGCCTGCTACCTCGCAAATCCAGCCCTACTAAAAGACGAAAAATCTCCTATAGACAAAGAGCTATAACTCTTGCCCACCACTAGGTGTTGTCAATTTTTAAGATTCGCTTGTACGGATAACACATACATTATAACCTCCGAACAATCCAAGCCATCCTTTTGTTAAAATGGACCATCCAAAGTTTCATTTGGATTTATTGTGTTGGACAGTTATTCTTCTACAGGTTGTATACATTATTTTACAATTTGTTCAAAATTTTAGTGACTTTGTCACCTTTTATGGAAATCATCTATTGAAGACCACGTTACAGCACGCTGTCGCGGTAGTCATGTTGTCATTTTAGAGTTAACACGACACTGACTAATTTTGCTTACTCTGTTAGTAACGGTTGTGGTATTAGCGAATTAATAACATGCTGAATTGCTAATTTGTGCTTTGCAGACTGGAACAAACCTAACTATCAGGGTCCTTTAGCAGCATGGTCCAGTAACAGACAGTCTTTGCAATTATGTTGTTGTTGTATTTTAACACTAGTTTTATTGTCCTGCCTATGTAGTAGTAGGTTATATTCTTCTGGTAGGGGCTAGTGCATCATTGTCAAGATTTATATGAATGCTTTTTCAAAATCGTCTTTACATTGATGCAGGTAAGATGATTGGTACCATGGAACACTTGTTTGATATGAATTGTATAAAATTCATTGAATAAAAAAATATACCACTGAAATGCAAACAGTTTTAGATTGAAATATTTCTTTTGTTTTATAATTTTTTGTTATCTAATGAGCATTTATGTAAAATTCTCTCTACTTAGTTTACTCTGAATACCATATTAATAACATTTATCATGTTGGGAGATTTATATTTATCATGTTGGGGCACCATGCATTAATTTTGAAAGTAGTTTTTTGTGCACTGTATGTTCTGGAACACATTGGTTTTTTGAGTTGGAAGTTGTGGGATACCTTTTAAATCATTCAAAGATTACATGTCGGAAAATTCACTCTAGCTGAATTTTAAAAAAAAAAAATGTAAAACTGTGTTTAATACACTGCAACATTATCATCTTCATAACTCTTCCCCTTCACATTTAGAATCCATTCTGTGGATGCATAAATATTTTATATACCTTTCTCATTCTGTGAAAAATTATCATTTGAGGCAATGCATCACTCGAAGTGGAAACTGCAAGGACTAAAGTCACATTTTTTTAAATCTGCACAAGTCATGATAATTCTCACTCTTCTGACCCCAATCTTGTTGTCAGTCTTATTAAAGTGTCATTTTGTTAATGTAATGGTTAGAGCTGTACCGATTAATCGCCCGTATGCGTAATCGGGCCGATTATTAGCACAATCGGTAGAATCGAGTATCGGCAAAAATAATCGGTGCCGATACAAATAATTTTTTTAAATAACCAATTTTTCCTATAAAAGTTGTATATACAGTCGCGTTTTGACTGACCGTAACTTAATCCTTTGTAACACTAGAGCTCGGGATATATGCAGTATGCAAACAAGTTGCTCATTAACTAACACTACTGTATAGTCGAATAACCATATATCGAGATAAACACATCGAACCATCAATTAATCTTTTGTAACAAAGAGATTGCTCTAATAAAGTATTTAAAAAGAATTTATCTTGCTGCCAGTTGTGCGAAATTTTCAACTCCAGCGTCCGGTAACATTTGTAAACTGCAGTAAACCAGACTAAAGTACATGTCGCTAACCGCCATTGTAGTGCCAAAGTCATTTGAATAGCCAGTAAGATTAACATCAAAGGGAGTAGTGATGGATATATACACAGTCAATTTTGAGGCTTGTGTTTTTTCTTTATCTTTATGAAAACTCGCAAAACACCGATAGTCCTTATGTCCCAGTGAGAAATTGTTTGAAAGGGCTTCATTGTAGGTTTGAGTACGTCGTCTGTCTTTCAGTTAATCCGTAATGCCTGGAGGGTGAACGAACTCATTGTCTTTAATACTAGTAAGTGAGAATCATTTCCGGATTTTTTAAAATTATTTTTTATTTCTTTTGTTAGTGTTTCACCAAGCCACCATCTGGCAGAAGGGGCGAAGGGGCGGTCTCTCATAAGTCATAACAGGTTTTACTGTACCTTTGAAGCACCGACATATACTAAACAAATAAAACAATTCTATATCAATGTTTTACAATTATCTGATGTTGCCGCAGCAATAACAAGTATTTGTTGTTGTCAAAGCAAGCCGATGACCTTTGCTCATAGAAAGTCGGCAATAAACTCAAAAGCATTGCCTCAATTTACATAGTGATTAGAACATATTTATTGTGCCACAAAACTTTCCTGTTTGCAAAAAAAAAAAATCGCCCACCCCCACGGTCTGTGGACAACAGAGTGGTAATTTATTTGGACACATTGTTTCAAGAGCCCGAATAGATTGGATTATTAATATCGGCTCTGCATAATGTTGAACGTGAAACTATCAAGTTTAGTCTGGAATTACTTCAAAGTAAATGCAGTCAACGAGTCGACAGCACATTGCACACTTTGCAAAGCATGCATTTCCAGAGGTGGAAAGGATTCTAAAAATTATACAACATCAAATCTTATCCAGCACTTGCGCTGCAAGCACATTGCTGAATATGGCCTGTAAGACCCCCCCCCCCCCTTCCAGGCCTTTATTGTTTTCTAAATTTGTCAGCTTATACCTGAGTACATAATATGATAATCAAATAATCGGTCTCATAATCGGTATCTGCAATTTTGATAATCGGCTATACGCAGTATCGGCATAATCGGCAAAATGTGACATTGGTACAGCTCTAGTAATGGTGATGGTCAGCGGTTTATGGGTCTTTCTTCCTCTTCAACAGTGGGCTCCTAGTATCAACCTGTTGGAAATGAAAGCCATTCTCACTCCCTTCCACATGTGGCTAGAACAAATCCATAGTTGTGTTATTATTGGGAAATTCTCTGGGTATGATATACCTCTACAAGTGGGAAACAGTCACCAGACCTTTGCTTCTTGGTAGGAGAATAACTTCATGGGTACTCACAATAGCAGATAATATCGACATCCAACATATTCCTGGCTGGTTTCGTATACTAGCTAACAGGGGGGGACAACTTATTCATAGAGTTGTCCCCTCCAAGAATCTTCCATTGGGGCTGTGCTTTTATGGGTCTTATGATGCTTGACATTTCTTCCTCTTTCCAGGACCCCAGAAACATGGGCAGTATATGCTCTTTTCATAACTGGTAGTTAATGTTGGCATACAACTTGCAGCATTCAGTTTTGATTATGAAGAAAATTAAGAGACAGCAATATTCCTGATTGCCCGTCCAAGATAAATGATCAATGCTCAATTTATCAACACGCATACCCAGACAGTTGATAGAAACCTCCATTCCGCTCAAGCAGTCAAAATCCCAGCTAATCCATATATGTCCAAAAGAAACTCTTCCTACACCACTGTTGCCTTTAAGTGTTGTCCTGCTTACAAAAGGAGTCGGGAGCTTTTATTGTGGATACGATCATAACTTCTGATGATCCTTCTCGCCGAGGACATATTCTATGAAATTTTCAAAAACTAGTGTCACTTCATTGATGTTGCATCACGAACCACTCATTCCCTGACTGTAATCTTCTTTTTCTTTCAGCTAGCCTGACTCTTTATATGTCTGTAGCCAAACAGATGATGTATTTTAGGACACAACAGTGAATGAATCATGCTAACTTCTCAAACATCAAGCTCAAAATCAAGCAAAACTTCTACATCATATTTGCATCCTACTTTATTAAATCTCCACTACAAAACTCTACCTCATTATAATGTGGTCATTGTAGTCAATAACCAGAGACTATGTTATGTATAAAACAATTTTACAGTGTGGTGTATTCTAGGACACACAAGTGAATATGTCTTCCATGTACTTTTTGTTACAAACTTAGAATTGTAAACTATTAATTTTCAATCCTTCTACATTTAATTTATTTTAGTTATAAATTGATGAAAATAATGAACATTAAATCTTATTCAGAAATAAATTTTATTTCCTTTTGTTAGTAGCGTTGGCTTCAAGGATTTTACAGTTTCTAGAAACAACAAATTTAAGTGGTCATGCTTGGGGTAAATTTGGTATGACCATGCTGCTTACTAAAGACATACCACAATTTAAGCACTACATAAATACTTTTTTATGTTGAAAAGACAAGCAGTTAAAGTTATCAAAGTAAATAAAATGTTATTAAGTTATATTTTAAGAAGTTAATTTGTAAGATTACATACACTCCCCCTTATATGTTTTCAAGGGAAGTAGTTAGGCAGGTCAAATGGTAATTTATCAAACCCTTAACTTTGTTTCATTTTTTTTTTCACAGGTGGAAGATTTATTTTACAATATTGCCACAAGACGAAAAGCCCTAAAGAGTCCAGCTGAGGAACATGCTAGGGTAGCTGAGGTTGTCAGCAGGTAAAGTATGCTACACCCAAAATCATGTTATACAGTTTAATCCCGCTACAACGCACCCCATGATAACGCAAATTCGGTTATAATGCGGTCACGTCATGGCTCCTGAAATATCGTATATTCATTCGCACATGATTTTTTTATCTTCTTCAAAGTACGTGAAATAGTGTAATAAGAATTTATTATTATTTTGGGGAAGAGATCACATATGGAGAAAAGATCACCTATGAATTTGAATATAATACAATCGTGGCGTAGTTCCTGAAATTTTAAATATATGTACTTGTATGTTTTCTTCGAGAGGGAATTTTTAAAAAATTTAAGTATGAGAAATAATGTGTAATATGTTTATTATCATTTGGGGGAAGAGTTTGCCGATGAATTTTAAAATAAAACGATCGTGGCGTAGCTTCTCAAATTTAACAATTTCACCAGATTCTTGAAGTGTTATGCCAAAAAAGACATTATGTGGTCTTTGTGGTTGTCTTAAATTAATTTTGTTTACAATTGTTGGTCAAACAGTAGCCAACGTGTGTTTCTTTAACTGCACACACAACCAAGCAGCAGACAATGCGGTGGTTGATAAAAGCTTCTCAGTTTAATAAGCGTTAAAAAACCATGACCTCCGGCTTCCAAGGTGGATGCTCTGACCACTAGACCACCAGACCTGTATTAATATTAGTCTTTATAATTCATAGATTACACTTTTTATGCTCAAATTACGTTTTTTTGCTGCTGTAATGTTGTCGATCCGACCCTTTGAGACCGGGCAGGGTTTTAGAGAAACAACAGACACGTTCGGGGAAAACAATGATTATATTAAACACATGTACTAATGATGTAATAACAACACACTGAAAGGCAAAATAACAGTTAGACATATATGAAATACAAGTTGACTACTACGTCAAATTCAGGTGGTCAAAAGAAATAGCAAATTCATGTAAACTTCATGCGTACAAATGACTCTAGTATACTTTAATATAAACACTTATGTAGTCAAAACACTACTGTTATAAATTATATGTAGTCAACACACTACTTGTTGTGTTTCACATGTAGTCAAACACTACTATTGTAAATTATATGTAGTCAACACACTACTTGTTGTGTTTCACATGTAGTCAAAATACTACTTCACTAAATACAAGTTGACACAGCCTTCTCTCTCTGGCACAGTCGCTTTCCCCTCCACATTTGTACCTGTACGTCGGCACAATATTGGTGGGTCATAGTAGCATTGACACACCAGACTTCATGGAATTCATAAACCCATCTGGCTGCTCATCACCGGCGAGCTGAACATGAAAAAAAAAACACACCTTTCCGATAGTCTAATTTAATTGGAATGGGTTTTATCGAAACTGCTAAAAGAATATACGATAGGTACATAGTATGACGTAGAAATACTATACAAAATAAATATACGTGATGCAACGACATTAATACATACGTAATATGTTTTTGAAATTAGTCATGATAGCGACTAGATGAAATAACTCACTACCACATTAAATATAAAACATATACGATAAACGATGTGACTACATAATACAACGAACGTGCTTTCACGAAACTGAATAATTAATATGAATAGTAAAAAAGAGTTGACTGAAAAAAACACATGCGACTCACCCAACTCTTTGGCTCTAAATTACACTGGCATCTGCCCGACAGCTGAATTTGTCTAGAGCTTCCCTCTAATGTTCACTGTGCCCTTCAATATCTCCTACCCTATATATATATATATATATATATATATATATATATATATATATATATATATATTGGAGCGCGCAATAATATATTAATTCGCACGTGCCGTGCGTGCAATAAAAGCTTCATGTGATACGATGAAAAATCACATTTACAGAACCATTATGGTGTGTTAAACAAGACACCCTGTTTATCCTAAAAAAGTAAGGTAGACTAGATAAACCATATCGGGCATTTCGTAACAGCTGCTTGTATTAGCAATAATTATGCTTATACCTATCTCAGTGATTGGTAATGCTCATAGTATTTAATGACATTCTCTTTGCTTTGGATAGTGGATTACATACATCAATCCATATTTCCAACACCAGACATCTTGTCCACATCAAGCTTTTAAATATTGATACATGCTGCATGAAATGCAGGTCCGTGATAAGTATTAATTTTGTACGCGGTTTTGAGAACTTTTTGATAAAGTACAGCTTATCTTTTCTGAATCACGGTTAAGTCATCTAGTAACATTATCCAGAAGTTTAGAACTTTTAAAATTGTGTTTCCAATGAATTTGGTGTATTTTGAATGCAACTAATATTCTGGTTTTGTTAGTGTTGGAAATTTGAAAAATGTGGGTTAGAAAATTGCTTAACAATGCATGCAGACTAAAATTTTCTGATGAATATGTCATTAATGGGAAGTTGGAGATGGTGAGAGTAATGTTTTATGATATCAAAATCCAAATTATTTTCAGTCTATGGTGTGGTGTAGATTTCTTGATGCTGGCATTTACATTTATTGATATTAAAATTGGAATTGTGTGATTAAATTTGAAACGTCAATGATAACAATAAACTAATAATAGGGTAAAATTTGCAGACATTACGGTGCTGTGGGGCTGCAGAACAAAAGATTTGTCAGTTTAGGATACACCTTTTCAGTACAGCTGCTGTCAGTAATTGACTTTTAGAACACCTAATGGAAAGATCATTAACAATGAGAAGCATTATCTTAGCAGTTTAAATTTGAATTGATCTGCATTGAATAGGACTAAAGAGCAGTTTGTTATGTTTCCTTGTTAAAAAAAACCTTAACGTGGCCTGAACAGTGGATCTAGCTATTATAGGAGACAAGGATATTGTAGAAAACTGTTGTAGTTTGAAGATATTTCAAAAGCATTTAACACCAGAAAATTTAATATTAATTAAATTAATCAATTGGTAATTAATTAAACTAATCCATTAGTTAATTAATTAAATTAATCCTGGACCATTAGTTATGTAATTAAATTATTCCATTAGTTAATTAAGCTAATCCATTAGTTAATTAAATTAATCCTGGACCATTAGTTAATTAAATTAATCATTAGTTAATTATTTAAAGTAATCCATTAGTTAATTAAATTAATCCATTAGTTAATTAATTAAATTAATCAATCAATATTGTGAGTTCCTTTATATTAATGTGTTTGAATTTCTTCAGTAAACAAGAAACAGATAAGGGTTGTTAGTGACCCCTTTTTTTTCTAAGCGAAGCCCATTTTGTTCCTGTTAAGGGTCAATGGGCCCTACCTTTTCCATTTCTGAAATGAACACTGAATATATTTAAACTACATAAGATTATATTTTTCATTTGCCCACGCAGGTATGCAGTGCATAATTCAGAAGTTGGGTTCACCCTCAAAAAGGTATGTGTTGAAAATTTGCACATTTTGAGACCTCACTTGTAAAGCAGAAAAGAGATATTAATTTAAATGTTTGCAAATATCTTAATGGAAAAGTTTGCTTCTTTTTTTGTTATTTTGATCTCATAGCTGTTTAATGACCAATAGTAATATTCTATACAATACTTACAAATGGAATAATTTGAAATTTGGCTTTCACCCTTCCCAATATTGACTTCCCATGATCTACATGTGGTTATTTATTTCTCTGAAAATTAATACATGCATATATGTTGCTGAAAATGTGCTGAAGAGAATTTTTATATGTAGCCCTTGTATGGGATGGAATGTAAAGGAGAATTGGTATGCATCTCTTCTTCTGTCTGTTCATCTTTCTATGAATTATTCATCTGCAACTTTCATTTTTTTATTAATTGATGTGATACTTGTTATCTACCATAGTCATTGTACAATGATGATGCTGTTCTCATTGTACAATGCTGGGCATGCTGTTCTCATGATACAATGATGGGCATGCTGTTCTCATCATACAATGATGGGCATGCTGTTCTCATCATACAATGATGGGTATGCTGTTCTCATCATACAGTGATGGGTATGCTGTTCTCATTGTACAATGATGGACATGCTGTTCTATTTAATACATTGATGGGTATGCTGTTCTCATCATACAATGATGGCATGCTGTTCTCATCATACAATGATGGGTATGCTGTTCTCATTGTACAATGATGGACATGCTGTTCTCATCATACAATGATGGGCATGCTGTTCTCATTGTACAATGATGGACATGCTGTTCGCATACAATGATGGGTATGCTGTTCTCGTTGTACAATGATGGGCATACTGTTCAGTCCCTGTAGTGCTTATTTGTTTTATATGTTGCCCATTTCTCATGCCCATTATAAGGCAGAGTGTATTATGTTATGATGCCCATCTGTTCCCAATTTGTTTTCTGTACAATAACTTTTGTTCTCAACCATCTACCATTTCCAAATTCATAAATAGACTTAACCAATTTCAGTTAATTTATTACCAGACCTTGTCAATAGGCTGAACCGATTTCCTGTCAGTTTAGTCCCAGACTTTGTATAATAGCCATAACCAATTATTTAGTACCATACCTTGTAAGAAGCCTTCAGCAATTTCTGTTAATTTAATACCAGACTTTTTACATAACCAATTTCTGTTAATGTCGTACCTGATCTCATAAATAGCCTTTACCAATTTCATTTAATTTAGTACCAGACCTCATAAATAGCCTTAACCAATTTCTGTTAATTTAGTACCAGACCTTGAAATAGCCATAACCAATTTTATTTAATTTAGTAACAAACTTTGTACATAGCCTTAATCAATTTCAGTTAACTTAGTACCAGATTATGTAAGTTGCCTTAACCAATTTCAGTTAACTTAGTACCAGATTATGTAAGTTGCCTTAATCAATTTCAGTTAACTTAGTACCAGATTATGTAAGTTGCCTTAACCAATTTCAGTTAACTTAGTACCAGATTATGTAAGTTGCCTTAACCAATTTCAGTTAACTTAGTACCAGATTATGTAAGTTGCCTTAATCAATTTCAGTTAACTTAGTACCAGATTATGTAAGTTGCCTTAATCAATTTCAGTTAACTTAGTACCAGATTATGTAAGTTGCCTTAACCAATTTCAGTTAACTTAGTACCAGATTATGTAAGTTGCCTTAACCAATTTCAGTAAGCTTAGTATGATACATTTTAAATAGCCCTTACCCATTTTAGTTAAGTTAGTGCCAGACTTTGTAAATAGCTGAAACCAATTTGCAGGAGACATTGGAAATTGCTTTCACCAATTTTATTTAACAAAGTACCTGTAAATTAATTGTAAACCTTTTACTTAAGAAAGATCTATATCAGTTTCGAAGTCACTGGAATCAAGTTGGAGGTCATTAGAATCAAGGTGGAGGTCATTGTTTCAAATTATAGATTTTATCACATGCTTTTCATTTCTGGAATATTTTTTGAACCAAATTAAAGGAAACCTGGTATATATGTTTTCGCTTGCATTAAAAAGAACCCTATACAACTCTCTTTGTGTGAAATTTAGGCCAGGAATGAATACCAAACGGATGAAAATTAACAATGGAGTAAATAAAGTTGCAATTTACACGTGAAAGTTCAATCAAGTCCCTTTGGTACATTGCAGACCTTGGTACGTTAAAATATTGGATATTAGCCCAATTGTTTCGTACAAACAAAGCTACTAAGCATTAACATGATTTTGCATGAGTTTGATTTTCAGCATTTTGCTTTTTGACTAATGACCTTTTGTCCTAAATGGTATTTTTCTTTAGCATAGCTTTACCAATAACAACATATTTTAGTTGCTTCATATTGATGAAACCTCAGAATTTGATTTTCGGCATTTAACAAGATGTTTTAGGGGAGTTAATATGCAGGTTGGGTATCCTCTCAAACTTTGGAATTCATAACAACTTTACCAAGGATTGTCAGATTTCAGTCAGAATTTGCATGCAGCTTATATTAATACAATTTCAGGTGTAATAATAATAATAATAATAATAATAATTATAATAATAATAATAATAATAATAATAGTAATAATAATAATGATGATGATGATAATAATAAAAATAATAATAAAAAGATAATAATAGTGATGATGATAATAATAATAATAATAATAATGATGATGATGATGATGATAATAAAAATAATAATAATAAAGATAATAATAATAATTATAATAATAATAATAATAATAGTAATAATAATAATAATAATGATGATGATAATAATAATAAAAATAATAATAAAAAGATAATAATAGTGATGATGATGATAATAATAATAATAATAATAATAATAATGATGATGATGATGATGATAATAAAAAAGATAATAATAATAGTGATGATAATAATAATAATAATAATAATGATAATAATAATAATAATAATAGTACATGTAATAATAATAATATAAATAATAATGTCTTTATTTAAAGAGGGTAACTTATTTAGTTAAATACAACTAATCTCTCTTGATGCCTTCTGAAAAAAAAGATATCAGATGTTATATTGATAAGACCTCAGACCTCATTGATAAAAAGTTGGACGTCACTGATAAGACTTCAGACCTTGTTCATGAAAAACTTGGGAGGTCATATTGATTAAATCTCAGACCTCATGCTGATAAGTCCTCAGAGGATGTACAGTTCCACTGTGACAGTCATTGTTTATACCCTGATTTAGACCTTAATCATTTTGTTGTAGTGTTGGTTCATTATTGGTTCCATGAAATGAGGCCCTGCATGTTGCAAATTGAAGCGAGGAAAGCCCTTTGCAGTGCACACATAACTAGTAGCTGTATTGTTTTGTTTCCTTCTCGTTCTTGTTGCAATATCACAAAAATTGATAACCATTCAAATCAGTATATAAACAGTATGTACTGTAATTGTTGATGATCCTAAGGTCTTGTTTCAGCAAGGTGAAGGAGTTGCAGATTTGAGGACTCCTGCTAAGTCCACTGCTGTGGACAACATTAGAACCCTGTTTGGACCTGCCATTGCAAGGTAGGTACACCACTTTGTTAACGATCTTATTATCATGACCAATCTACATGCTCACAAGTCATCTCCAACTGCAAACTGTACAGATCCAGAACTGCCATTGCAGTAGCTCGTAGAGGTAGAAAGGCAAGATGGCCGAACTTGGAAGAAAATGTAGCCAACTTGGTGTGTTTCGCAACGTGACAGTAAACGTGCTGTTTCAACGATAGCAATCAAACTGAAGGCTCAAATTATTAATAATCGCCCTTCAATATCACACACTGTACCATTCGTTTGTGTTAAAAAATACTTAGATAAGATGGCCATTAATATAAGACGCACCCTGAGTGAGGTACGTACAATTTTGTATAAGATGCGTCTTGTATACGCAAAAATACGGTATTCAACATGCGTTATTATGAGTGAGAGGTATACATATGAATGAGGTGATCATGCAGCTGTTTGACTGTACTTCTGACCATTCAAGAGATCATACTTATGACTGAATTATAATCAGACATGGTAATTCGGCTATTAATATCAGAATGTTGGATAAGTTTTGTTGCAAGCAAGATCTGTTCATATTTATGAAGGTATCTTGCTTCTGATTGGCTGAATTTGTTTACCACACAGAAAACTCTAGTTTATATAGGATGTTGATGAAATGTGATGGACTTCTATCATGAAGATATAGGACAAGTTTGATTATGGCGGAACTTGTTATTTAGTAACAGTAATAGATAACCTGTGCTGTATTTTTTAATTTTTTCATGCCGAAACACCTTGTCATGTGTATTTATCCTCTGCCACAGTGGAGTATTGTTAATAAGACAGTCCACTTAATGTGCATCTCTGACATGCTCAGTAGCAGAATAGTCTCCTTTTTCAAGGTCACCATGTTAATGGATGTGTGTAAAGTTTGTGAACTGAGAATAATTATAGTGCCTCACTTTACTGTGGTCTTCCTTCCTTTCTTCCTTCCACTTGCCACCTCCATATTCACTTAACCTGCTGTTAACTGCCTTGTTTTTAAGGAACTTTTTTGTAGGTTATTATTATCATTATTCCAAACCCCTTTGGGTTTAGGGTATGTTTGTATTTTATATCAATTACAGCTGGTTATGGACAAGTCTATATCAATTACAGCTGGTTATGGACAAGTCTATATCAATTACAGCTGGTTATGGACAAGTCTCTTGTTTGTTGGAAACTAACTGCAGAGGCCCTACCCTAGCATTGCAGGATTTGTTTATTCCTTGTTCTTTGCTGGCTAAATCAAATCTGCTGTTTTTTCATCTTTTTATGTTGCTAATTTGTTCTTGTAACAAATGTTGCATTGTTGTGTTTGTGTTTATGTGTCTTCCTTAATAAAGGTTTACCAATTTAATGTCTTTCTTTACTATATAGATGAGATACAAGTTCTGATTGTAATTCTAGTCCCTCCTTCCCTTGACAATGACACCCATGGTCCTTTACCAGATTCCCCGACACATCCTACTAAGCCTCCCTAATTGGACACTGTTTCATCCAATGTGAGTATTTCAACCAGAGCCTGGGCATGCCTTTCCATAATGAAAGCCATGAAACACCGCGAGATGAGATAATCTTTAATTTTTTCACACATTAAACCACAAGGGTGCCAGTCTGAGAGGATTCCAACCTTCAGATGGCAAAGTTGCAAGTTTTTAAACAGTGATTTTATTTAGACAGGGTTACCAATGTAAGCAATATAGATGTCGTTGAGTCCACCTTGTTAAAGCTATTGAAACCAGTCTGAATGATTACAACCATTGTGTTTCATAAACTTGGCATACTGTATGGACTCAAATTATAAGCTAGTATATTTGGCAAGCGTGTCGAAGTATTTCACAGTGTGCAGTCCCAGGCCATGTAGGAAGTCCTTTTGAAAGTATGTATTGTAATTAGTGACAAATATTAATGCATACTTGTTTAAAAAACCTTGTCAATTTTTATAAAAAAATATTTTGTGTGCTTAATCTTTGCCCACGATTGTTGTCATGATTCCAAGAAGTAATAATTGTGTTTACTTATAGATAACTTCAAAGCTTGACCTTATCTACATGATTGATGGAAGTTTCCATTAAGAATTATCAATTTTCCAGAACATTCTGTTGCATTATGGGTCATGTGTTTTGTCAGTTAAGTCTTTGTTACTGTTTCATATTAATATTTGGTATTCTATCTACAATCAGAGTTTATAGTTGTGATATCATTCTAGAGCAATTGAAATTACACAATCATTCATTGGAATTACTAAAGTATTCTTGGACTGGTTGAACATGTTATTATAAAAAATTTTGTGAATTCATTCAAAAAGCCTTTTTGGATTATATCAATGTGGTACACCAGCACATGGAAGACTGTTGGTATATCAGGACATTCAGGGCCATTAGAATTTATTAGGAACATTCTTTATTTGGGACTTGGGTTAGTCATTTTTGGATTATTTGGAATTTAGTTCTCAATACTGTTATGTTTCTCTTTAATTTTGACATTGTATTATAGAGAAATAAATTGTTTGTTGAATTGTACTTAAACATTGAATCCCCCCCCCAAAAAAGAAAAAAACCTGAAAAAAATCTGAATTTATGATCCTACAATCACACCACAATACATGTACCTTTATTTAGCATTTATGTAGTTTTTCTACTTGTATGGCCACAGTTTCTTTTATCATTTGTATGTGTTATTGCTATCCCATAGTCATGGGCGTTGTATTAGGTTTCAAGTTGGAGCGTGAGTTGTCGATGTTGGCAGGGGATTTGGTAGGCACCTTCCCCAATATGGATACTGGTTTGTTTTTGCAGCAGATTGTTAAATAAATACAGTGTCCTTTAACTTACAGTTCACTTGAACTCAGCTGATAAAGGCTTATACCACTTACAAACTGCATATGTGACTTACAAGTAAAATGTAGGTGAAGTATTAAGCAATATTGTTTTCACTTGTACTATACTTATCGAGACTAACATTTCACTCGCTTCATTACAAATGCAAGGATACGTGACCTGGAAATTCTTTCCAAGCTGAGCATATATTACTTGAAAGTCAAAGAAGTAATTTTTGTAAGAAAGCAGTTATATATTTGGTTATAAGTGACATAACTACCTCTCCCTCAATAACTCATGCACAACGGTGTCCACAAACATAGAATGCACTATAAGCAAGTGTGCGAGTTATCAAGGGACCTCCAAAAATGGAAAAGAAAAATTTGCTTATGCATAAAAAGAAACCTTGGGGTATGGGGTGGGGAATAGGGAACTGGGATGTTGAATGACTGAATCCCCCTTATACAATCATGTAAAAAATAATTGTTAATAACGTGCTTTTTCTAATGAAGTTGGTCATTATTCTGTATAAATAACATTTATTTTCAAAATTTCCAACATGTGAAAGATCGTTACATCTGGTTTTAACAACAATCATGTGTACACGAAAACATGTGTATTATGTCACTGCATTTTGTTTTGTTGATTATCCTGGTTTGTATTACGTCACTGCATTTTGTTTTGTTGATTACCCTGGTTTGTATTATGTCACTGCATTTTGTTTTGTTGATTATCCTGGTTTTTGTATTATGTCACTGCATTTTGTTTTGTTGATTAGTCTGGTTCCCAGAGTATAATGTAATAGTATAATAGCAAGGATTCAAAGTAGCAGGAAACTTGACTACAAGCAAGAAATCTGAATCAATTAATTTCAGTTGCCTATTACTCGGTGAAGGAGAATATTGCTTCTCTAAAATATGGTTCACTGCTGGATTTTGTTGACTTTCTGGTTTTGATGTTAACAACATGAAAGTAGGAGGAAACATAACATATTTGTCAAGGGCTTCTATCGGGGAATTTCAGGTACCATATATACTCGCATATAAGCCTGTTCGCTTATAAGCTGACCTCCCCAAACTGAATTGGTAATACTGTTATGAAGTGCATGACCCACGTATAAGCCGACCCATAATTTCTAGACTACCGGTACATCACAAGATGCACAAAATGAGTTCTGAATATGTTTATTTAGGCAAATCACATTATTAAATAAAATGAAAGTAAGAAAGCTAAATTATATGTTGAAATAAAAACAATTCTAATGTGCTAAGTCTTAATGGAAATTTAATTAATCTTCATTCTAAAATCATGAAATATAAAAGTTTAATCACTTTTAGAATCCTTCAAAATCGGACTCTGTATCAGACTCGCCAAACAGTTCACGAAACTCGGCTTCTGTTACGGGCATGCTTTCATTATATATGTCGTCATTGTCAAGTACACCACTCCCTCGATAACTCATGCACATTGGGGTCCAAATACTTCGACCGCACTATAAGTGAGGCACAGGTTATCGAGGGACCTATAATAACAAAAGGATCGATACAAAAGCAAAAGGTTGGGGGGGTTGGCAGATTTTTTAGTTTTTAATACTCACATTATAATCGTGCTGTGATTAACTGTGAATAAATATCTCTTCATAATGGTGTAGTTTATTTTTTCCTCATAGATTAACATTAGTTTCAGGATAAATTACTGTATATTGAGGAGTTAATCAAAAACATTATTCCACATGGTTTCCGTTCGATCACAGGAGTCGGACATTTTATCAATAAGGTAAATTGAAATCTGACAACATGAATTCCCCTTATCAGTAATATATATAAAAATAATATTACCGATAAGGGGTATTCATGTTGTCAGAGATTTCTTCGTACTTTATTGATAAAACATCAGACTCCTGTGGTTTGATTAACATGTGTATCGATTCACACATTGTGTAATACGTCATTAATTTTTGTGCTGAATTGGATACATTCTTGTTTTATTATTTGATCCAAATTAGACATTTGTAAAATACAAAAGATCAACTCTCTTTTTGTGAAACAATGTCGATCGATAAATTTGTATATATTTGATGGCGGTAGAAGTAAAATGAAAAAATTTGAAACAATGTAAATTAGAACACGATAATACAAAATGCTGGTTGTGATACACTGGACAAATGACTAGACATTTTGAATAAAATCAGTTAATTTTGTGTGTTACTCCCTGATTTCGCTGCTGTCAAGCAAAATCGTCACTTGCTTGATTTGATGCACGAGACATAAGTGATAAAACAACACGTCTCTTTTAATGGATTATTTTAGTGCAGCAAACACTTTGGCGAGTTTGTTAATCAAAACATTTTGTGGTGGATGGACATATGTCAAATAGACGTCAAGTACGTTAAAACATGTTTTTCACTCATTATCCTACCACTTAAGTTAGAAAAAATATTTGTTTCACTTCACGACAGCACAAATTTTATGAGCCATGTGGCATCATTAGGCATATAATCTCATCTTCGGCGATTGACAGAAACAATATAACTACTGGAAATCGAGGGGAAAACGCATTAAATACAGTACTCAAGACAAATTCTTAAAACTTATAGAAGTAAATAAGTTATTATTATTTACTCTGATGATCAGTGCAGCAAATGACATTGACCCTGATCTGCTTATATCACAACTATAAGACCTATACTATTTTTTTAAAAATAAATCTGCCCACAGAACAGCTGAACTGAAGGAGATCCAGTACATTCTGGACAGTCCTCAACTGAGAGTCAGACATTTGCATGAAATAAGATGGCTGACATTTTATTGTATGAAAATTTTCACTGCTTGGTGCTCTTATTTATTTTTTCAAAAAGAATAACAAGACAAAAGACTGTCAAGAGTTGTTGAATAAACTCACAGACTACCTATTTCTGGCATCATGATGGATACCATACCTCACTTAGCTAAATGTGCTTTAACAGAAATCTGACTTGGATATAGTGTCACCAGCACTTGATATTTTGAATTTTACCTTACAGAAAGTAGACACTGGGGAAATCCTTTCACCAGACCTGTATGTCTGAAATATTGAAATCATATAAGGATGGAGACAAAACTAAAATCACTACAATGGTGTTGAACTCAAGTTACATAAGAGCACATTGAAAAAAGTTTCAGATGATGTTTGTAACCTTTGCCACAAGTTTGTTACAAATTTGCAGGTGGAGATGGCTGCAAGATTTCCAATAGAGCAGTACACAGGTTGCAACAGCATTTGAGGTTCTTGGTCTACATAACGTCACATTCCTATCTTCTGAATAACAAGAACTGTATTGTTTAGAGCAGATAAAAGTTCTATGTGATCAATTTGGTAAGGAGAAGAAATCAAAAGAATCTATAAGTCCCCATTTGTGTGACCCAAAACATGTTTTGACAGGTTGGTCTCTTGCTAAGACTATAATTGAAAGAGATATGTACCTTAGAGATAAAATGTGTGGACTCTTTCGGATTATATAAGCCATGTTATGCAACAAAGAATCTAATAAGATACACTAAATTCTCAAATTTAAATTTGTTATAAAAACGAAAAATGGGGGGTCAGATCTAGATACTTGATTATAAAATAATATCTTTTATATAAAAATAATAATTGAAATATGAGACAAATATTACTAATTTTATTTAAAAGAAGTTGATACAGTTTGTATAATTACATATTTCATATTTATACACACAATAAAATAAAGTTACATTCCACCCCATTTATTCTTGAAGAAAAAAACCCATGAAAAATAAACAATGTTTAGATATAAACTTAATAGGTGTAAATAAAAATTGATTCTAAAGTAAAATTGTACAGTAACAAAATAGAAATGGAAGATTTTAGATTTTAGTATATATCCTTGTATTTGTAATATCTATATTAAATCAAATAGGTTCAGGCATGCAGTCCGTAAGATTATGAAGAAGTGTTTTTATATTTGACTTTCTCTCATTTTCGTTGGGAAGCTGTTCTAAAATAAGCAGTTTAAGATATGGAAAACATTTTTCTCAGAGATCTTTATTTGGTTTTGGATGTAAAGTTGGTTAGCTGAAATTGAAATATGATTGAACCGTCAATGAATTTGTTTGCTTTTAAAGGTGTGCTTTCCATATTTTTGTTTGTTGATAGATATACAAAGTCTGGTTGTTGATTGATTTGGATCAATATTGATTGATTAATTTTGGATCATTATTAATTTTATTTGGATCAGTATTGATTGATCTACTATCTAGTCCAATGTTTGATTAATTGGTCTGGATCAATATTGATTGATTTTGGATAGTGTTGTTCCGATTATCGATTATAATCGATCATCAGTTGGTTGAGCAGATAATCGATTGTGAACTCCATAGTCGATTGTGTAAAGGGAGACTACTTTTTAGGTATATGCAAAACACAAAGGTTAGTAAAACTCTCAGCCATTAAAGTTGACCTGAAATTTATTAATTCCCTTTACAACTACAAATATGAAACCTTATGATTCATAATTAGGAACATAGTCATTATTACATGGTCAAGTTGTTAAATTGTTGAGTTAATACATTTAAACACATTTTGTTGATTTGTTTTAGTTAAATTGCAACATCTTTTGTAGTATTTATAAACAATCATAAACAAGAAAAACATATGTCCTTCTATACTTTAAATTATAGACACATCACATGTGAACGAAAGAATTTCGGGTTATTGTAGCAGTATTTCAGTTACATATGTACTGATCAGCCGTAAAAAGTTGCGTTCATTTAACGAAGTTGTAGAACAAAAGTAATACATAATGTAATATTATTGTCAGATTAAAGTATACATGTTATTAAAAGAGATTACTCCTGTACATTTATAAACATGTTGAACTCTTGATCAAAGATATAACTGTTTAACAAAAATTAAAATTTGCTCTTAGTAACCGATTATAATCGATGATCACTTGGTTAAGGGGAACCGATTATCGATTATGAATTTCTGACCAATTCTCATCACTAATTTTGGATCAGTATTGATTGATTGATTTGGTTCTATATTGCTTCAGTTTCATCTGATTTTTTTTTCTCCTTTAATCTCACATTAGGAATTTCTATAAAGCCATAAGCAAACCATATCTGTCTTGACAAATATTTGTTTTAACTGAAATCCATATATTGCTGTTTGCATTACGTTGTCTGTTTGGCCGACATTGGAATAGGTGTGAAATGCCATGGTGTTTTCAATAGTCTAACTTGAATGTTACAAGGGCCAGATGCCTGAGAATTTGATGGATTTGAGCCTGAGGAGGTTGAGTGGGCAATTAAGAATGTGGACAGATCGAAAGATTTAAATTAAATATATCAGCGGCAATCAAGTTTTTTTCAGCAGTACTTGGATGTCAAATATCACTGCTGTGTAAATAAAAGATGTTCGGTTTCAGAATTAGTATGCTTATCAATCACTCTGTACAGTCACTATCTACTGGTATATCTCTTTCTTTTTCTCTCTCTCTCTCAACATATTTTTACGAAAAGTGAAAACAAACAACACTCACAGAGTTTTCTTTTTTAAAGTTTTACTTAATAATATATACGTTTGAGGACATTTTCTGACATGTAATTTTTGAATTATTTTAAAGGTGTCCCACAACTTACAATTCGAGAAAAGCTATGTGTCCCAGAATATGCAGTGCACAAAATAATTACTTTAAAAATAAATTTATGGTGTCCCAACAAATACGGTGTCCCAACATGTACGGTAAATTGTGTATGTTAGAGTCCAATTTTGGAGGCAAAATTGTCAAGAGAGAGGTACTGGTTTATCTGGTTTGAACAGCTATTAAATTATGACTTGAAGTTTGAAATTCATGTGATTGAGCTGGTTTAAAAATGTTCACTTGTATATTCATAGTTGATAAGTTTACATTTAGCCACATTTGTTACTTGCTGGGTAGAGAAACTTATGCTTTAACACATTAACCCATTTTTGGGATTATTTCTGAATACATCCTAATACATGTACATAGACTTCAAGCAATATTCCATTAGACCAACGCTTTGCTGGTGCATAAGTTGGAGTTCTTTGGTTTTTTTTTTTTTTTTCTCTTAACAGATACTTTTTGTCTGTGTGCTTCAGACCAGTCTGCCATAGATCTGAGGCCATAAAGTCTAAAATCTGGACATAAAATCAGACTCCAACTATGGGTGAGTTTTGGGTGAAAAAAAACCTGGTCCAAAAACTTGTGTTTTTCCCACTGCATCTTATAGTGCAACTTGTATGTTTGTTTGTTTGTTTGATTAGGATATTTAATGTAGCTTTATTTTTTTTTCCACTCATATCGCTATGATGCCTGCAGTGAGGCAGTTCATAGTAATGTCTAGCACTAGGGCATCATGCCGCAGACATGTAGCATGATGTCGATCCCACCGAGTCACATTATCCTGACACCAGGGCCACCAGTCCTAACACTAACCTGTTAATGCTGGGCGTCAAGCGAGGCAGCTGTTATTACCATTTTTGTAAGTTTTTGGTATGACTCGACCGAGGATCGAACCCATGACCTCCGCTTCCGTGGCGGATGCTCAAATCACTAGGCCACCGAAGTGGTTGTAGTGCAACTAGAATTATTTGGTATCATTGTAGAGCTAAATCTGTCTATATTTCATTAATACCACCCACTTTAGTGTATCATGCAAGACCTTGATGCTAGAGACCATGGAAGTAGGCTACTGCATGATGCCACGTAAACTCGGTGCTAAGGGTTAATGTGTTAATGGGAATTTTTGTTTGTTTCAATATTTAAAAAAAAAAAAAGAAGTTTTATCACCCATTTGTTGAGATATTTGTAATAATCTCCAATGTAAAGCATATCCAATTGTCTCAATAAATTCATGTAAAATTCCAGTGAAAAAGGTTTTTCAAGTTTAATGTTTATCATTGTATATTGATGTGGCATCAGGAACTACATCAGATAACCCTAAGTTCCGCATGACCATAATTGTACAGAATTGTTTGCTTTCGTGTTGTATTCCTTGTGTTGGATGATTCCATTGCCATGCACTGGCTGTTGGTTAAACTGAATCTATGGTTTTGCTCTCTGTCTTCAGAAATGGCGCTTCCTGTCCTTGACCTTGAGCTAGTGGTAGATTGATAGGAATGTCGATATTGACTGTCTTGTGAACAGACAATCAGACGTTGGAGCTTGCATTTCATAATATTATATCCACATTGAACTTCTTTCAGTCGCAGTGCATAAATAATTGGATCACATGCTGAATTTAGGATTTGCATCAAATATAACCAACTGGAAAGTGCATATATAGTATCAATCTGTTTTGGCAGATATAATGGATCTATTTTGACCAAAATAAGTAGTCCAATTTGATAGAAACAGTTCGGGAGATAAAACAGGAAGAAACTTCCGACAATGAGCAGCGTTGTTGTTAGTGCTTTCTTGTTTCGTAGCCAATTCCTTCGTCTTGGTTCTTGCATGTCAGAGGTAAGATCTTTTACATTGCAAAATATTTTTCCATACGTTGCCATAATGATAATCATGCAGATGATTGTGGTTCCATATATAATGTATTCCACAAAGTAATCATCCATCTTTGTAGACATACATAAATTCATGTTTTTCTTATAGACTAGATCTATTGCTATGATGACATTTGCCAGGCTTATTGTAGAAGCTGCAGACCATACCAACAGTATGACAAAATTAGCCTTTCCTGTAGAGCACATGTTTTTATAATGTAGAGGCTTATCAATGGCAATGTAATGGTCAAATGCCATTGCTACAAGAATGAACTGGGTCGCTAGTATGGAAATATTTGTCATTGTGGAAATGACCATCTCTGCACAGTGCAAAAGTAACGTTTCTGTCGCATTGTTTGATATGCCTGGCAGATTGGCTACATGAATAGCAGAACTTGTATAAGCCAATGGAAGCAGTGTGTCGGAAAAAGATAAACTTAGAATGTACTTTAGGTGGGAGGTGAGCTTTCCAGGGACATGTAGTGTTGCCAGCATTGATAGACAATTCAGAATGATTGCTACCACTGCAGTAAGTGTTGTTACGTAGACCATGTATGACGAGTGTTTGTTTTCAAAATATTGGTCATCACTGGAATTAAAGATTGTAGAATTTTTCAAGCTGAAAGAGTTGTCCTCTGTGGTAACTGACGTGGTTATCTCGGAGTATGCTGCAGTCATTTCTTGTATTTTTAAAATCTTTGATGAACTGCAAATAAAAAGTGTAAATATGGTCAGATTGCTAACATTCATTTAATCTTTTTTAGTCCTTGTGCATTTGATGCAGGAGATGGTCTTTTAGCCTTGACATAGCTGGAACATACACATTATTCATCTGTTTGGGATTCTGTAAAACAGACGGTCGTTACCATATTTAAAATTTGTATTTGTGTTATTAAATATTTTTGGGAGATATAGATTATATATCTAAAATTAAGAATTAAAATTCAATTAAACTGTTTAAATGTCCATATCAAACTGGTGAATGTTCATGTCAAGTGTAAGTTATTTTGAAGCTCGTGAACTTCACAAATCATTCAAGGAGCTCAAGAGATTTTGGAGAAATTATTCAGCTTTTCAGATCACAAGTTCTTTTGTAATATTGTTACGTGCTTAGGCTCGAATAAACAGTAACATAGAGAGAGTGAAAATAACAAGCTTGTAAAACTTAATAAACAATTTATTGAGGACAAATATTTTTCAGAAGAAAAAAAATAAACTTACGGTTTTAAGAATCAATTCCAAAATTAATCCAAAAATAATTCAAAATATTATCCACTAGAGAAATTGCAAAAGTCCTGGTACTAAAATGTCCAAATAATTCTAAGTCTGAATTCCAGCGAAGTATCCAATATGGAAGACGATGTTACTTGATGAAGTCAGTTCTTGTTAATAAAAATCTATAAGCACAATTCTTTTCCAGATAAATAATAAAATAATTCCTCTTGATCCAAACAAATTGACACAATTTCCAGTACAAGGTAATTTATAATAACTCAAAAAGACACAACTTAATATTCTAACAGCCCAATTTTCTACTGAATAACTCGCTCCAAAACATAGTTTACATACATTTTTTTTACGTAAACAAGAAAGGGGTCACAACCTTCTAGAATCTCTCAGAACAATTTTACATTCAAGAAATCATGTAAACAGCGTATGACCCAACTAAATTTGAAAGATGTTTATGCCTTACGCCATTTTGTCCTTGGAACCAACCAATCATTTTTAAAGCTTGTTTACAACTCTGATGCCAGGTCAGAAATGAGGTCAACACCTGGTGTTTATCCTGTAAGGTACAGGTCACCCCAACCCCCCCTTTCAATGAACGAATCTTAAAACTTAAAATGCCAAATTTAAATCTAACAAACAAAAATAAAAATAAATATAAATGACATATCAAATATACTTAACAATATGTTTCAAAAAATTATTAAATGCAAAGTATGGGGTCAGATTAAAGGCAATTAAAGAAAGTCTTTTGATTGAGATTATTCTGTTAGAAAAGAGGCAGGTATGTTCTCATGTTTGCACAGGTCATTAACTTGTCAAATGCTTAGGTCCGATGAATTTGTTTCAAATAAAAGATAAGAACATTTACTGATTGAGACATGACATGTGTTATGTATGTTGGAACATTTTATAATACATTAGCACAGTAGTGGCTAAATTGCGCACATTGAAGGTACAACTCAAAATTTGTAAAAATTTATTGTACAGATATTTAGGGAGACAAAACTCTTCTAAAAAAATGTAATCATGAAGTGCAGCAAAATAAAATATAAAATGTAAAGATGTTAAAATTCAGTTAAACAAAGATAGAATCCCCAACACATGGTTTGAAAAATATACAGTATTTTACACCTTTTAATTCTGTTTCTTCACATCCTTATTTTTAATGCAAAGTGAATGTCTTCCCCTGATTGTGCTAAAATAAAAATTTAACACTTACTTGTTTCAATTTTATCCTTGTATAAAAATGGTGCTTCAGGTGAAATAGGTAGACACTTGTGAAAGGAATAATGCTGGTCTGTATCTGCTGTTAGTGCTGCTGGTTCCACTTATTATCATAAAATGGCATCTGTAGCTTTATGTTTCCTAGTGTATGCTGTATACTAAAGTATATTGGCAATGGATGCACACTGTTATCACACAGTTCAATGCAACAGTTGGAGTTAAACAGAAAATTATTTGTCAGTGTCTGGATCTATATGCTGTTTGTTATTGCATAGATGGGGAACTTTATTATTACAATAGGGAGTGTTAATTACTCATCAAGAAGCATTCTTTATCAATCAGGAAACAGTCACTTTACAAAAAGCATCTTTAATGATTGCTGCCACACATCTAGCTGCCCTCAAGTAATTTTATCTAGGGCACTCACTAGAAATTGTATACCTATACTTGTTGGTCTGATTTTAGAGTGACAAATCAGGACAATCATTAACAAAATAGTGCACAAGGTGTATGTACAAGTTGTGAAGATAAAGAGCACTTGTCTGTCACGAAAGAGAAAGTCCAGGGATTGAATATAATTTTGGGGAAAAAAATCCCTTTGATTATGGTTTATTTCGTACCATTTTATTTTCGAATAAATCCTACAATCGACAAGCGAGTGTTATTATTTTAACCCTAAATTAGAGACAGCTCACAAGTTGATGATGGGTGACTTGTATTTGGTCATTGGATCCTGTGAAAACTGGAATAGGGACTTTGTCGAGACCTTTCCTGTAACCTCTTGAATCTAACATAGGATTGGCATTTGGTTGTCAGACTTTGGGAAAGGAATCAGATCATTACCATCCCACCGCTTTTCCTACTGCTCCGGTGGCCTAGTGGTTAGAGCGTCAGCTACGGAAGCGGGAGGTCATGGGTTCGATCCACGGCTGAGTCATACCAAAGACTTACAGAAATGGTACTGTCTTGCTTGGAGCTTGGCATTAAGAGGCTATTGTTAGGACTGGTCGGCTACATAAAAAATCCTAATCAAACAAACAAACAAACATACCCACTCCTTTTCCTATTATCCCAGTCCCTATGGGATGTAGGGTCAGCCTATGCAGCCATAAGCTTCAGGGTCTTGGCCAGAGAAAATAGGAAGTTACGATTCATGGGCAGACATTGCACTCTAACACAAAGGAGATCAAAAGGTTGGAGGGATGCAGGCTCACGTCTCTAAAACACCACAGAATCGTTGAGACCCATTCACACTCTAGCCAAATCTACCACCAGTGGCAGTCCTCACCTGGCACATCAGAAGTTATGGGATTATATTATGCATACCTTGATGTCTCCCCCACAACATATAGATACCTGGCAACAAAGTCTTTCCTCCCATGTGTGAGTGCAGGATGACGACATGTTTTCATTCCTCATTTGCTCTGATGAGTTTAACATGGAACGGGCTGAGGTGGCTCCTCTGATTTGGTCCCCAGCCTCCCCCAATGGAGTTGCATTCCTTGCTATGCAACATACAAATTACCGTAGTTGTGTTTTGTTCTGCTACATTTGTAGTTTTGTATGCAATTAAAAAAAAACGTAATACATGGAGAAAGTTAAGTTTTGGAAAGAAAATGTACTCCCAGAAGACTTTTGGAAAGCAAATGTTTTCTTAAAAATGGGACTGCATAAACCATACTGTGCAACAAGAATGTGTGATGTGCAATCTATAATTTGAAAATTTTGCTGAAAACACTTTGTTCCACAAATTTTATTTCAAAATAATATTATCTTTATAATAAGAATGGTACTGATACTGATAATAGTTATTTTATTTAAAAATAGGGTAATGCAATTTGTATATTTACTCACACGTTATATATCTGCACAAACAATGAAAGAAAACCGCATGCGTTTCAATTTATTATTGTGGATAAAATTAATGAGAAAAAAAAATTAATGAGGCAACATAATGGAAGGTTTGATCAATAACTGGTGTAATTTGTAAATTCTTTATTAAATCCAACAGGTTCAGAGTTTCATCCAGTGAATACGATTCCTATCAAATGTTTTTATATTTTTGCACTTTCTCTAATTACCATTGGGAATCTGTTCTGAAAATGTTTGCTTCGAATATTGATACGATTTCTCAAAGGGTTCTTTACTTGGAATCAGATTGTAAAGGTGGTTAACTGAAATTGAGCTGATGTTTGGTAGGTTGCATTGTTTTCGTGGAGGAAATTTGAACACGTTTACATCATTTGCTGCATTTGGGATATTTTCAGGATTATCTATTGTTATTCTAAGGCTCTGGGATAAGTCTTTGGAAGTTTCAAATGAATGTATGTATTATTTTGCCAGTTTATCTTCAAACCATGTACAAACCCGAGTATTGCTTTGTTACCTAGGATTACCTTCTCAGTTAAATGCAGGGATGATCAGAAATATTTCTCGGGTGACGAAAAAATCGCATATGGTTTACTTAAAGTTACATTTGGATACATGTACACCGCTCCCTCGATAACTCGCGCACAACGGGGTCCAAAAACATCGACCGCACTATAAGCGAGGGCGCGAGTTACCGAGGGACCTATAAAAAAAAAAACTAATAAAGAGATGGGAGATCGACAGAGATGCGAAAAGGGGGGGGGGTGCATTGTTAAATACTCGTTTTATAATCGTGCTGAAAATAACTGTGAATAAATATTTCTTTATAAAGGTGTTGTTCGTTTTTCTTTATAAATTACCTTTAATTTCTGGATAAAATATCTTGAAAAGATCGTAAAAATAAACATTATTCCACGAGGTATCAGTACTCTTAACATGTGTATCGCTAAACACATTGTGTATTACGTCACTGCTTTTTGTTTTGATTAGGATACATTCTAGTTTTATTGTTTGTTCAAAATGAATCAAGATTTATTTTATCAAAAAAGATAACATTCATGACGAAAAATGACAACGTCGAAACTTGTGTTGATCTAAAACATAAAATTCTGCTATCACTAAATAGATACATAGATAGATTGATTAGATAGAGTAAAATGTAAAAAAAAAAAATTACAAAGATAAACCATTACCAGCCATGAATTTAATGGGTCTAAACGTCAGACATGTAAACAAAATATATATATATATATATATATATATATATATAAATATTTAAATCATCCGATAGCATAGACCAGCCTCATCACAATTATAAACTTGGTCGTCTGTATATCCATCACGGGTCAGTATCTCTCGGAGTTGGTTGGGATAACTAGATGCGGCCGCCTGATTTGCTGAGCGTATCTCTCCCGACAAAGAATTTTGTTTTATTCCATGTCGGCGCTGGAATCTCCAAAACCATCCATGGCTTGCCATGAAATCTGATTCAGTATCCATAGTTTTTGCCATTTTCTCTGCCTGGACCTTGAGAATTGTTCCCGAAATCTGAACACTTTGTTCATGTTGTTGTGTGAACCAAGTATACACAGCATCATCTAATTCTGTGTCGTTTGCAGTGCGTGCCCGTTTCCATTTAAATCCATCATCAGAATCAACTTCATGCAAATAATCCCGAAATTTCTGCTCATCCTTGAGCCAACCTCTGTGTGTCGACTCGGCAAGTTTAGGTTCACTACAAACTTTTGATCTTGATTCACCATTACGAACCCTCTCTATGACAGTTAGCTTTTCATTCACCGAGTACGCCTTACGCTTGATTCCCTTGCTCTCCATGATCACATTTACAAATGATTAGGATAAATTACTGATTAATATATACTTTAATGACAATAAGTACATACTATTTGAAACCATGTTCGATTGGTCCAACTAATTTGATTGATGTTGAGACACGATATTGACCACAACAGTTTATGCATGTAGGATTTGCATTCCTTTGAACTTTTGTATTGTACGCCTTTTACCTGATTTGATACAAAAGACCGCCTTATAAAACAAAGCAAGTCTATTTTAATTCAGTTTTACAATGCAACAAACACTTCCCCAAGTCGTCGATCAAAACGCAGCCGGCAGTTAATTAGGTTCTCACAGATGTGCTCGCGGGCATCGATGTGACGGTCAATTGACTCTTTTCATGTTTGAATAGAAGAGGACATGCAAAGATTATACTGCTTACACTGCAACACAATGAAAAGATTAAAACACTAATTTCCCCTATACATATACAGTATTATTATTTACAGTGAACTGAGAAAATATTTTTTTCCGATAAAATCTAACAAGATATGTGATTCCTTATTAAAACCTGAAAATTTCACGATGTTGATTCTAACTTTTCGGGCACTAACAGTCATTTTCGACGATAAAACGGGCGATATATCAAGGTTTCATTCACCAGTTCTGATCACGATTTTCTTTATTTTTAAAAAATATTTTCTGTAAAAAAAAACTGGATCCACTCCGGACACCGCGTTATAAGCGGGTTCGCGAGTTATCAGGGCGCGAGTTATCGAGGGAGCGGTGTATATTGATTGCCGGTCTTCAGACTTTTCCATGCTAGTATGTATGCCTAACATGTCTGATCGGATTGGGTGTTTTAAGATTATATAACCCAAATCAGATATTAGGAATTCTGTTAAGCCATAGCAAACTCAAGCTCTGACTTGAACAATTTGTTTTAAATGAAATCCATGCATTGTATCAGCATTATCTTGTAGATAAGTAGGCGTGAAATGGATTTCTCATCCACACTTGATGCGAGATAGATGAGGTACATTATTGGAATTAAAGCAGCATTTTATTCCAGATACTGTCATCTCAACTCTGGTCCATATTTAAATTCTCAAAATAAAATAGTCATGTGACCCAAACTATATAACCTATGCGCCTCTGTCAAAACGGTTGTAATTGAATGCATTTATTTTGGCACAAAAAAATCAGAGCTGACTATCTCCAAGGATAGAGAAAAAAGAAAGGGGGATGGGGTTTATAAACATACTCTGCTTTATAACACTGAAGAAAATTTAAGATTTTTTAAATATTTATATAGTTTTGGACCAATCCTCAAAAGACAATCATTTAAACGTCGTGTTCTTAAGGTGTGATACCTACCATACTTCTTTTCTTTCTTTTTTTGTATTTGCCACAAGATTATAATTTATATGTCCTCTTGCCGAGTTTTGATTTATATTCACCATCTTGGAGATGTTAATTGTTCTTGTTGTTATAGGGTTTAATGCCATTTTTCAGCACAAGATAGGCTATACATGACAGCCAGTATAAATGGTGGAGGAAGAACCCGGGAAAACCCCAGAAAGAACCACTGACCCACAAGAAGCTACTGGCAAGTTTTCTCACATACCCACATAATGTCAAAGCCCGAGACTTGAATCCACACAGACAGAGGTGATGGCACTGAACATTAACAGTGAGCACTTTAGACCACTTGGCCACTTGGGGCCCCCATGATGTTGCTTGTAGATGAGAGTCTAGGTGCTTGATGTAAATAATGCATTCCTCATCTAAACACCTCATGTAAAGAACTCATTTGATTTCCATTGCTAGATTTAACCGTGACAGGCAGTCACCATACAAGCCAACCCATTTTCAAACCTAACTCAAAGTAAATATAAACAACATTACAGATTTAGCTTCAGTATGAATTTATAAACTCTTAGCTTATGATAATTAGGCACTTGCTTTATACCTTAGAAATAAGGGAGGTGTTAAAATAAGAAACAATCCAGTGTGACTTCTGTGCTATTATGGCCAGCTGTGGCCAAACTGCAGAATAGACTTGACCAATTAACGGTAAACCGTTATCATTGCAATTATCTTGTGAAAAGGAATGCTGATCTAGAATACCGTAAAGAAACTATAACCAGCAGATTGTGTATGTACGCACCAGCATTTGACTGGCAAATAAACGATGCTCTATTTTATTGTAACTAATGGTGCTTAAAGTATGTATTTATTCATTGTGATAAGGGGCACCGAGTGGCTGAGTGGTCTAAAGCGCTGTCCGTTACGGATCACTGCCATCTCACCTCTGTCTGCATGGGTTTGAGTCTCAGATTCGGCCAATGTGGGTATGTGAGAAAGCTTGCCAGTAGCTTCTCGTGGGTCGGTGGTTCTTTCCGGGGTTTTCCGGGTTCTTCCTCCACCATTAATACTGGCCATCATGTATAGCCTATAATGTGCTGAAAAATGGCGTTAAACCATAAAAAAAAAAAACATTGTGATAGTTATACTCTGCAGTCTCAAGGAACTGTTTTTACCTATATTATCTATACTGTCCACCATATTTCCTTTGGGTCAACTTGCAAGGCGTTAAGCACAGTTTAAAAAATAACATATTTATTCAGAATTAGTTTTTGGAGGACATATACACTGAGTGGTATGTTTATTCATTTCTTCTTTTAATTTAATGATGGTAATTAATGTTTATATATATATATATATATATATATATATATATATATATATATATATATCCAGTACAGTAATGCCAGATGTTTAGTGGTGTAAGTTTCTTTGATGGAAATGAAGATGCCAATTTTCTTGCACAGCCTTCATTGTGATCAAACTTGGAAATGATTTCAGTTTATTGCTTGATTTTGGTATTTTTGTTGTGGGAAATATGTGAATAATGTTTAAACTTAACATTCTGTTTAGTGAAGAAAACAATTTTTTGTGTTGTGTGATACCAAATTATTTAATCACAATGATATCTACAGGTGATAAAATAGAGCATGGCTTCTGTGGACTGCATATGACGTTTCTGTTTATGTCTGATTTTTTTAGGATAAATGAAAATCAGCAGACATAATGTAAATATTTGGGAATTCACTGCAAACATCATGAGGTATTATAAGATTGGTAGGTAGGGATGAAATAATGGGACATCTAGAAACTTGCCATTGGACCAACCCATTTTGGAAGTAAGTTATTCTGACCACCTAGTTTACTTGTGTGGGAGAAAAATATGCTATATATGTATATTGACATGGTAATTTACAGAAAAAGTTTAATTTAGTTCGCTGCAATTGCTCGCTGAAAACTGAGAACCTATTCAACCTTTCATCTTCTTGCTCAGAATTTTCTGTTTTTTCCATCACCGAGTCCATGTTGTGTTTCATCGTATGTTTGGGAAAGTCTCTTCTATATACAATGCCCTTGGAGCAATTACAAGGGAGGATATGTGAGTGGAAAGTGAGTTGTAACTTCCAGTGACTGAGGAACCGCACCCTCTTTGGTCTTGTAGGGTTGAGTCACGCAAACCCATTTGGGAGGAGCTTCATCCTCTGTTGACCCAACACAGCTAAAAGTGAGGCTTATATATAGCAATGGTGTACTGGCAGTTTTGTTTGATCTGGAATTTTTCATTGATATTATCCAATACTGTAAGGATGAGACTGATGTAATTCTCATGCATTAATGATTCTGTTACATGTTACACTCACTTGCATCCCCTAGCTAGACAGATAAAACCATCACAAGTTACCTTCCTTAGACTTCTACCGAATATACATTTCATCTGATGGAAGTAAAACCTGCCTGTAAATAAAACTTCCTTAATACAGATAGCATGAATCTAAAATCCACTTAGAATGAAATCTCCGATTGCAAAACTAGAAAAGATGTATGGCAGTGTTGAGCTTCCTAAGGTATATTCTCATACCCAAACTGCCAGCAGATGTCCCCTAAATTTAACAAATTCCAATAACTTGATCATTATACCGCATTTTCCGGCCTATAAGTCTATGCGGCTCGACTTATTTTCCATCCTTCGTCCATATATAAGTCGATTTGGAGTATAAGACAAGGCCAGGTCAGTATCTTGGCTTCGTATTTTACACTAGTAATGGTATCGTTGTATGATATTCCATATTACCAGCAATCGTGAAATTGCATTACCGATGCTAACAAGTTTGTGATTTTACTTCAGATCTGAACAAATCACTGCTATATTCTGTTATCAATTGACACAGCTGAATAAACAGTCCATGCTTGTTTTATTATAATTGAAAGTACATCCATGTTATAGTTCATTTTTATTACCTGTAGTTACAAACGTTATATAAACTTTCAATGACACAATCCATGTATAAGTTGATTCAGAGTGTAAGACGAAGTTCCGACTTTCAAGTAAAAAAGTATCGACTTATAGGCCGGAAAATACAGTAGATAGGGGAACAGCGATGCATATGTATTCCTAACAGCTCAAAGAACAACTCTGTATGTACTCATAAAACTGCATGCAATCATATTTGCCATGGCAGTGTGTACAAAACTAATAATTTATGAGTATGGGAGAGGAGTAATTTAATATTGTACCATTATATCAGTTTGTCGTTTCAGTGGGGGACTTGGATAGCTGAGTGGTCTTAACATTTTGACTTTGTAGATCTATCACTCACAGCTATGACCTCTCTGTGCATGAGTTCACCAGCATGGGTATGTGAGAAAATTATCAAGAGTTTAGCATGGTTTTATTGTTCTTCCAAGTTTCTTCCTACTTCAAATATACATGTCAACATTGATAGCCCCTTTCTTGAGGTGAAAAATGGTGCGAAACTCCACAAAACCCATGTCCTGTCTCTTAAGCCAATTTGTCATGTTTTCTTGTACATGTATTGAGTTTTGGTTCATTTAGATCAAAATGGCTGAAATGAATTTAATATATTCAGCATCTTGATGTCAAGAACAGTCTTCACTCATTGAAACCTGGAGATTTTTTTTTCTTTTTTCCCCTTAATTTAGGGTAGGGAACGTATTTTGGGGGTTACTTCTGGATGCATTCAAGCATGCCTTTTACTTTGAGATTTTTTGTTATTCAGATATGTAGGTATATAAAAGACTGGTTTGGCTGTTTCCCCCATTAATGTGCAGCAGTTAGAGAATTTGACTTTTTGTGTGCATTGTGTGTCCTCACCCCAAATGGTACTAACATGCCTTGCTTGGTGCTCAGCATTAAGAGGTTAGTGTTAGGACTGGTCGACCTGGTATCAGGATAATGTTACTGTTTGGGTCAGCATGCTACAATTCTTTTATATGATGGTAGATATCATAGTGATATGTGTGAAAAATTGTTAAAGCTACGTTAAAAATCCAAAACACACACACACACACACATATTCCAAATTTCAAACTTTTTCTACCTGTTGCAAAGGTTCATTTGTCTGTCTGCTGTTCAGACCAGACTTCTTTGGATCTAAGGCCCAAAATCTGTATGCAATCTTCAATTCTGAAACTGACATTTTTTTAAGGTTGAAAAAGTTGGGTCTCAAAAATTAGGTTTTTCTGCTGTATTTTCTAATGCTTATAGAAAGTCTATATTACTGCCTTTGCTCGCTTATAAGACAATACCAATAGCAGAATGTACAGAATAAGATCTCCCATTTGATAATTATGCCTGCATATTAGGTTCTGTGCAGTTTGTTACATGTAATCAATACATCGAATAAGATAGATCCTGATCTGCAAGCGCATTATGCCATGTCAGATCATGATCTTCGTTATTTGCAGTTTGACTCAACTAAGTGAGTATATACAGTATTTGATATCATTATAGAACTACATCATTCTGCATTTCTGTAATGCTACTCACTTTGCATACCTGTCAACTTTTCAAGGGAGATTGAATGCAAAAAATAGGGAGATTAGAGCCTAATATCAGGAGGTTTTTCACAGCATTGATTAATGCCTCGCTTTCACTAAATATTGACCAATCTTCCAGGTCCAATACAAATGAAATTCTCAGAGGACATGTCATTTCTCCATGTGACATGTCTTCTTTTCATATTCCCCAAACTGCACAATAGCTAAAGGTTAGTTTTAACACATTAACCCCTAGTGCCGCATGCAAGTTTTGAGTGAAAAGAAAGTGGGTCTAAAAAATTAGGTTTTTCCCTCTATAATCCGTCTACCTTTATATAATACCACTCACTTTAGTGTATCATACATGACCTTAGGCTACTACCTCATGTCCTGTAAACGCGGCAACGAGGGGTTAATGTGTTAAAGATCTTTGAGAGTTTGGAATTTCTTTAAAAAAAAGATAGTTTATGCAGTAATCAAGCAACTTCTGAATCATTAGAGAAAGCTTTCTTAATAACAAGCATGCCCAACACAATCATAAAACAAATATTCAGTCATTAAACATTAATAAATTATATGTTTCCTATCAGTATTACATAGGTTATTTTTTTTTGTGTAACAAAATCTTGTCTTTTTTATGTGAATACATCCTTCCAGAGATCCAAGAACTATCAATAAGACCAGTCCGCTTGTGGATCTGCTGTTCTGCACAGAAACAGTCATCTTTTTCAAGGATGCCATGACATGGTACTGTTGTTAAATTCATGACCGGAGAAATATTGCCTGTTGTGAGTTTAAGCCATGTTTGGTTCTCCCGTAAGTCATATTTCATCTAGTGTCACATTCATCTGTCTCTTCTGTTTGTATGTCAGTAACGTACCCCTGCCTTTTTCTGAAAAATGTCTTCCTCATTTACCACGTTGTATTTGACTCTTTAGGGGTTAGGTATACCAGTCATATTTTTCAAGCCACACATGGTAGGATTTATTAATTCCTTTTATAAATACTGTATTTGCCAGCCTATAAGACAATACTTGTCATTACCAGAAAATCAGGTGATTTATTATTTACATGCACTGGCAGTGATAGCATTTTTATTTGACTCGTTGAAGAATATCATTGAAAGATGAAGATTAACAAATCCTCGTATACATGACCCTCTTATTGACTTGTTACGGTCAAAGAAAAATTGACCATTGACCTTACTGTATCAATTGACCATTGAACTTACTGGATCAATACCAACTCAAGGTCAGCTTAAAATTTCCTGTTTGCAGACATGATGTCCACCAGGTGAGATAAGGATTGTTGCTCAAACAATGAAGTGGAATTCACTGACAAATCAACCCCATTTACATTACCCAACTATCATGTTGAACAAACATTAACTCAAGTAACTAGAGCAAGATCGCAACAGTGACTGTTATTCAACAAGGTTGTACTTGTCTATGTTACAGTTGTTGAGCAAAGATAAGAATGATCATTTTAGACACCGTTCATTTGCATAATTAGCAGTTTTATAAGTATTTCGTGCCAAACCTCCAGAATGCACAATGTTCCCCAGTCAAGTATTTTCTACGATTGTATAATAGTTGTAATGGTCAGCTCGAGTAATTGGTGTGTATGTGTAAATGTGTAAATGTGTATGTGTAAATGTGTACATGTAAATGTGTATGTGTAAATGTGTACATGTAAATGTGTATGTGTAAATGTGTACGTGTAAATGTGTACATGTAAATGTGTACGTGTAAATGTGTATGTGTAAATGTGTACGTGTAAATGTGTACGTGTAAATGTGTGTGCATGTTGTATTGGGATGAGATGAGTTTGGATAGGGTTGATAACTGGTAATGGGTGTCACAGATATGATGACACATTAATTTTATTATACCTGCATTCGTGAATATGTGTCTATTCAGAAATTCTTGCTGCTATGCAAAGCATTAATAATACAATTAGCAAACTATATTTGGTCACCATCAAAGATAAAACAAATATCACCGTGGAGTTTGAGACCATGTTGGTTGAAATGGAAAACTATGGATGATTGATTGTTGTGGAAGGAACCATTTTACCAACACTATTTTTTTAGAATTTGATTCTATGTCGCATGTTCTACTGATTATTCATAAATATAGTACAAGTCATGTGGGTCATGTAGGCATTCAACGCTGACCATTTCCGAAATGGATGTAATTTTTTAGAGTTAGATTCTAAATATCTTTAAGTGGTACGTATTCACTTCATTTGGATTCATATACATCCATATTACTTTGGAAGGTCATTATTTAGATGCCCTGAGAAGTGCATAATGCAAAATCAGTGTTAAAGTATGTAGACATTTTTAGTTGAAATGAACCTAACTGTGTGATGAAGATCAATCTGGATTTAATGTCGCATGCTGTGATGTCACAATGAAAGCTATGCCTAAGTTGGTACATGGCTACCATTGCCAAAGTCCATAGCGATAGATAATTTTTGCCTGGAAGTCTCTTTTGACATTTAAGGTGCAGAGCATTCAATAATCAGGATTGAATAGACATTAGTTAAAGAAATTTAGTGTTAAATTTTAAAAGAACAATTTGTATTTAATTGAAATTAATAAATATGCATACATGACCCATGTGACTTGTACTATAGACAACACCAAAATTTAGATACACGCTGATTTAAAGTGCTTTACAGTGTTACCGTTACTCGTTTGAACTGCAATTGAAAAATTGTGCATAAACCATCAGTGCACTTTATTAGATGAAAAATTTAATTGATGTCAGTTTTTCGTGCAGTTGAGGAACTTTGTTGCATGGAGATAGCATAGTTAAATTGGTCATTAAACTTAATCTACACACATCCCCTAGAATCAGTCGTTCCACTTGAAATAACGGGTCATATTATACCTCAAACAGCATAGACCCAGATCTGTTGCAGAATGTTTTTAAAGATCATAGTCTAGACTCTTCTGCTTAGAATTATAAAATATGTGATGTTTGTTTTTGTTGTGCCAGCTTTGGTCGAAGCTCACTATATCAGCCACTTTATTATGTGTCAAAACTCATGTCCAGGCCCAAAATCAACCACACTGTTGATGTTTTTATGTGGTCAGTTTCTTGAGTATTGACGGTCATGGTTATATTAGTTGGTGTTTGGATACATCTTGATGTGTACAAGTGAGCATAAAAAAAAAGCTTGGAACCAGACTGAGCCACGATGGGCTAAGCTTGTATTTTTGCTATGGGTGCAAAGGAATTTTGTAGACCCTCATCTGCAAGGATATAATTTAATCGCAGATCTCCATGTCATGTGTACATTGTCTATAAGTATATATAACATTGCAAACAAGCAGTCACCTTTTTTCCCATAGAGTGGGAATTTTAAAAATTGTAAAAATGGTAGCGGTTCAAGGTTACCGCAAGCTCAGAAAACCCGTGGGCCCTTGTGTTGGGCCAGTGCAACATCTTCTTTCAAATTGATAAAACTATGAAAAAAGAAATGGCCATTGAATATAAGGGTCTACCGGCAAAACATGATGGAACAAGAACATATTGCTGTTGGAGCTAATTGGTTTTTATGGGTTTAACACAAATTGTCAGCACTTATCAGACTTGAACCCTAGTGCAGACAGATGTGAGATGTGACCTTTTCAATTCCCATTAAACCTCTCAAGTTTTAAGACAAGGCAGCACATTAGGCTGGCTGGAGCATCCCCATGGGGGGCAGGGTGCTGCATATGGAGGGTTGAGTGCACCACCAAAGAGAGTACAGTGCAGCACCATCCTAAAACATGCTTTGGATAACAATGTTTCAAATGAGTCAAAAGGTTTATTCTTTAAAAGTATCCTAAATCCATTTTTATGCTGAGATTAGCACTTTTCAGAAGTTTTTCGTTTGCATTCATGGATCTTTTTTGGATGTCTTTCAGCTGGTAAAATTGGTTTCAGCATTTCTGAAATAACCATATACATTAATTCTGTCAAATAGTTGTATTTTGCATGTCTGAAAAGAGAGACTGTAAGGGAGATCATTTGGTGGAATATGTGCACATCTTTTACATGTAATAGTTATTGCCCCTAGCAGTTCTAAGATAATTTGTATATTTGAAGTAAAGATTTTCATAGCCATAGGGTGACATATGTTATGTAACTAAACCCCAATAATCTGAAAAGTGCAAAGAAACAACTTGAGTAAATGTAATGAATCATTTCCTGTATTGATTGCACATTTTAAAGCTCAAAATGTTCTTAGAATAATGACAACTGTTTTTACCTAAGGGCATTGGACTGCTTCAGTGGCCTGATGGTTATAGTACCCGACTTGAATGTGGGAGGTCATGGGTTGAAACCCTGGCTGAGTCATGCCAAAGACTTATAAAAATGGTACTAACAGCTGCCTCACTAGGGGCGCAACATTAAAAGGTTAGTGTTACAACTGGTCAACCTGGTGTCAGGATAATGTGACTGGGTGGGACATCATGCTACATGTCTGCGGCATGATGCCCCAGTTCTAGATGTCACTATAAAAACTGCCACAATGCAGACATTGTAGAGAAATGACTGAAAAGTTGTTAAAGGTGCATTAAAAATCCAAATCACATGCACACCAAAAGGAATTGATTTGTTAAAAGGTCAATAATGGAAAGTAGCAATGAATATCAAATCCATCAGAATTGTTTGCCGTTAAATTCAAGAAAAAATTATAGTAAGCGCAGCATACTTGATATTTTAATGGGCATTTCATCATTAGAGGTTAGAATTAATGGCAAAATAAAGTGGAATTATAGAAAAATTATAAGATAGAAAGGTTATTTTTAATAATGTGTCTAAATTTTTCAACCATAATCAGTTTGCTTCATTATCTTTCAACCCTTAAAAATAATTCTAATCGTACATTACCCATCACTTTTGTATAAGTTATGCTTTTTCATGTTTGTTTGATGTAAATATATTGTCACACAGAGTGGAATATTCTTTCAATTAAGAGAGAGGGGAATTCACAAGCTTCTCACCACACTTTAATGCAAAGCTTAATGTAATGTTATTCCTTTAAACACATGGAGTTACCTGTGACTTAGTTATATATTTACAAGTAGGTTGAAAATTGTGGTAACTATATATATCCTATAAGGAACTAAATTCCTTATGGAGTTACCTGTGACTTAGTTATATATATATATATATATATATATATATATATATATATATATATATATATATATATATATATATATATATAGTTACCTGTGACTTAGTTATATATTTACAAGTAGGTTGAAAATTGTGGTAACTATATATATCCTATAAGGAACTAAATTCCCAAAGGAAGAAAATATGCAGTAAACACTTGTCGACAAAGCAGGATTTGGAGTTTTTCCACCGAGCTCAGACTAGGGAAATGAAATTGATTGATATCCACCCCTTTCTCAACTAATTCTTATGGGATGTGGTGTCCTCCACCTTAGATTCATTGGTCCATAGGGTACAGGACCTTACCCACATAGCAGATGTGGTGATGTGTCTCATGTCTAGTCATTACCACATCAAATCACTAGGTTGCAGGGTTACATCATCCAGAGCGGGTCCATCCGTCCCTCAACATCTACTGCCAGTTAACGAGTACATTCCCCAAAGTGGCTTACTAAACATTCTAAAGGAAGAGATAAATGGTTATTTCAGTGGGAGCCTGGGCATGCCTTCCAGTCAAAATAATTGAAGCCATGGAAGAGAACACATGTTGACATCGTCTAGTTGCAATGCTTGGTATGAAGATAGTCCACCTTGAATCCAGCCATTTTACAATGCTTGCTGCAAGCTTTGGCCAAGCTGTCAAGACATGTGCTTTCTCTCAAAATGGAGTTTCTGGATATCCACTTTGATGTTGCATGGGATTTTTTTTAACCGAAAGTAAAGACATTCTAAGGGTTACTCCATTTGAAGTTGAGAGACCTCTTTGGCAGACCTCTTTGTAAGACTTGCCCTACATAAGACTTGCCCTACAGTAGCTTTACAAGAATGGCTGGATCTTCAGCATTGATCTTTCCCAATTCCTCTTGCCCCGTTGCTAATCACCAGGCAGTCTGGAATGCCAATAGCTTTCAGGGACTGTCTGACAAGTTTTTAAAAAAGATGCAGCCCCAGTTCAGTTTGCCACCTCAAACTACAAAGTCTGGTTCACAGTGTACAGGAAATAGATGCCTCAGACCTCCAATTGAAGTTCTCAAACCCTCCCTGCTGTGCATCCCAATATTCCCATAGGTGCTTGTATATGTCTCTTTTTAGGGTTTTGGTTAACCATCATGGATGATGGTTGGGCCCTTTTCCATCATGAGTGAAGGTTACTGACTCCAGTATTAGGAACAAATCCCTGATGGACCATCAAAGACCCCATGTTTTTTCACCAGGCCCATCTGGTGAAATTGAGCAAGGAGTTGCACACCCTCTCACAGAAGGAGCAGTCAAGATGGTCTCATGCATTTTATTAATGAATTTTCCAGGCAGTAGGTTTTCCATTATAATTGATCTCTCCTCTTCAAACAACTTTTTTCCTAAGGAACTTTTGGGGATACCTACTTGCACATCCTAATATTTCCTCCATGTCTCTGGTTTTGCCTAGACCAGGAAGTTTTTCAACTTTGTATGTTCTGCTGTTCAGACTCTATTCTCCACCTATAATCTTAACCTGTGTTATGAGATTAGTAGCACCATACCTCTGATTACTGGTAATACTGATTCTTCAGTAGTTAAATAATTGGCTGACCCACAACACTCAGGTTCATTTCTTCCATCAGGATCTGTTTCATTGTTGGTCCACAGTAACTTGTGAAGTCAGAACTCATTCTATTTCTGGCCTTTTTTTTTTTTTTTACATGGGAATGAATTTCTTTACACACCAGAACTTAGTCCAGGTTCAGCTGGATCACATAGATCAAATCCTGATTCTTGTAGAGAGATTGCAAGTTTAAACAATGTTGTTGTCTTTGCTTTATCTGTCCCAAATGAGAATCTTGATCGCAACTGTGGATCGTCATCTTCATATTGTACCCTCTTCAGTCCCCCCCCCTCTCTCTCTTTCTCTCTCTCTCTCGATCGACACACACACATCTGAGATTAATATATTAATATATGTTTATACTGTCCCTCTGTTGATGATTGATTTTATCATCTTTTCTTCACAACATAGAAAATGACAATGAACTTAACTTTGTTCTTATTTGCCGGAACAGTATTTTGTTAGCTTTTAGGAATAATTTTTGTCTTTGTAAATTCATGTAGCAACCGTGAGACCTGTACTTTCTCAAGTTGTAATTACTTCTCTATAATCCTGTTTTTGCATGTCAAGAAAATTGGTACATTATGTTATTGAATAAGAACTCGTGTGTGGGGTAACTGTTGGAACTTGTATGATTTTGTTTCACTTCAGTCAGGTATGAATGCAATTTTGTTTATAAAATTTGTAGACATTTATCATTTGTTATCATTCTTTTCACTACAGAGAGTAATAATAATGACTTTTTTTTAAAGAGGGTAACACAATTAGCTAAGAACTAATCTACCTTGAGGCCCTCATGCAAGGAATGTATTTATTTCAGCAACATCTCAGAAGCCACTGGATATATTGGGTTTGGAAGATGGAAATAGAGGGGGCATTTCTAATATCAACTGGAATATTATTCCAGAGCAAAGTTCCAGAGTATTGGAAACTTTTTTTAAATAATTCCTTTTTTGGTTTGGGAATTTTATACTGTTTTGTAGATATTGATCGCAGGTGGGGTGTATTACCAGGTAGCCTATACTGGAATAGGGATTGTAAATATTCAGGAGCACTATTATTGGATATCCTGTACATCAATTTGGCTTTTCTTTAAAAAAAAGAAAAAAAAAGATTCGGTCTTTAATAGGTAATATTTTTAACTTACCAGCTATATTTTCCTTGCTTTCTTTCTGGTTTGATATTAGCCTAAATGCTCTTTTTTTTTTGAAGCTTTTCCAGCTTTGATATGTTTTTATCATTTGAATTACCCCATACTGTATTACAGTAGTCTAAATAGGATTGTATGTAACTGTTATAAAATAGTTTTCTGTGCCTTTCAGGGAGAAAATGTCTTATCCTACTGAGAAGCCATAAACTTGAATTGACCTTTTTACTGATATGTTTGATATGATCAATCCATGATAGATTATTATCTACCAAAACACCAAGTTGTCTGTCATGACAGACCATTTGCAAATTTTTATCCTTCCATGTCAGATATAGTTCATTGCTATCAAGATTTTTCCTTTTTTTTTCCTTGTTGAGATAAGTAATATTTTAGTTTTACCAGTATTTACTACCATGCCATTGCATGTGCACCAGTTTTCCAGCTTGTTTAATGCATTCTGTAAAGAAATTTAGAGTTCATGCTTTGTGTTTTGGATGTCTAACAATGTTGTCATCTGCATAGAGATCTGTAGATGATAGCGAGTCATTCAGTAAAAGTGGTAGGTCATTAACTCATTCAGCCCCAATAAAATTCTCAGTAACACAGTTACTGTGCCCTATAGCCACACTATGCTGTATCTAGATTGTTTTACCTGTTTGGAATACACATGCCTTCACATTTACTTTAATTTCTCTTCTTGTATCCAATATTCCACTAAAATCATTGATTTGGACAAGCAGAAGACGCAATCTGCTAGATCGGCAGAAACTTTCATTTTCGAGGTCAGCATCCTCTTTTTCTGACTATTCGTTCTCAATAATCTTCAATGTCCCATTCGAAATCTCGCAAATTATCCAACTGTCGAACATATCTTTCCTCTGTTTACTCAATATTTTCGAGATCGAACCAGAGAAACTCCTCATTTTTGCCCTCACTGCCGTCAAAAATCACTCCTGCTACCGCCATCATTTTTATGATTTAAAAAAAAAAACTCGCGTGTATTGAAACGGATCTAAAGTCGTAATCCTTGGTTTCAGAACATTTTAAGTTTGCCCAAACGAAAGTAAATTCATTTCTGATTGGTTATAAGTGGGCCTGATGCTTGGAAAAGCCCCATTTGTAACCAATCAGAGACTTTCTCTCGACCACACATTCAGACTGCGGAGCAACGGTACTGGCCATTGAATGCAGTTGAGAAATTACACGTAAAGGTGGTATCGGCCGTTGAATGCAGAAACTGGATTACGTGCAAAGGCGGTATTGGGGCCGAACGAGTTAATAAATAAACTAAATAGTAATGGACCTAGAATTGAACTTTGTGGTACTCCATATCTAATTGTTTCAGGTTCAGACAGAATGTTATTTATATAAACATGTTGTGTTCTCTCACTTAAGTATGAAGTAAACCATCTACTGTTTTTTCATTGCATTGGTAGATTTTCAGTTTCTTCAAAAGGATTTCTTGATCCACCATGTCAAACGCTTTCCTGAAATCTATAAATACAGATACTATTCGTGCAGTGTCACTTGCTGATTATTAACAAAGTATGTTGGTTGACCTGCAACAAAAATAAGGAAATGGATGAATCTGTTCATTCCGATAACATAGTATTGAGACGATTTTTTTATTAAAGATTCCTTGTGCAAATTGTTGTATTACCGTATTACAATTTGCAAGGCATTGTTATTATGTTAATAATATAGAAAATTTGATTTGGCATTATGTCTATTACATTATCTTCTTTAGAACTGAGAAAGGTTTATAATCAGCAGAATTAATCAGTTCTTTTTTGGATCACTTAGCTAATTGCTCCAGTAAGAGATTATGCTATAAATAAATTGGTGCCTCTGTCCTTCTTTCTTTGTGAAGATCTTTAGAGAATAGTTGAGGGAGTCGTAAACAAGAAATGATGTACATTTTATTGAGACCACATCCACTCTCCAGTGATCATCCATGGCGACTGTACTAGAAACTGTGGTGTGCAGAGCCATTCTCTGTGAATCAACATGGACACTCCTTCAGGAAAGGCAGAGAGATGGCGAATTTTTTTTTCTTTAATCCTCTCCACTCTTCCACCCCCTCTGCAATGGCTTAGAAGAAGAAGAAAAAAGAGGATCTGAACCAGAACAACTTGGAGATCGGCTATTTTCGGAAATTCACACTTGGTGTTGTATTGCATTCTCATGTAAAGTTGTCTAAGCTAGCTCGCTATGATGCATCCTATATAGACATAGTTATCCTGTCTAACTTCTGAAACTCTTAGTTTTGACCAGTTTTAACCAAATTTGAAACAAAACTTCACAGCTGATGCATTTAAATTTTTCAAATAAGATAAAACTAATTTTGTGTTGTTTTAATTTCATCTGAAAATGAATCTCTTTTAAGTTGCATTTACACCAGATGATGATTTGTATGCATTACCTCATTCAAGCTTTGTGATAATGATCAGAAGTTTTCAGTTAATGTATTGCCATATATCACTCAAACCATAACATATATGCTAACACCAATGGATCACTGACCAATACTGTCACCAGCGAAGGCGTGATCATCACATGATTTATAGAACTGCACCAGAGTATCTTCAGGACTTATTCAGGCCTTTTTCAATACAATACCAGTTGAGATCAATATCACATGGAAACCTTCTAATACCAAAACCAAGAACAGAGCAATTCAAAAAGTTTTCAGTACTCTGGTACAGTTCTGTGGAATAAGCTTCCACTACATGTAAAATCGGCTGAAAATATTAGAGTATTTAAGAAGAGATATCATGAGCATGCATGTGTTTCTAATAGATAATGGAATTTAGTATTTTAATACTAAACATGCTAATATAAGCACTAATTATTGCTATCTTCATATAATGTGCATTGTTATACTCTCATTAAGAGGGCCTCGAGTAATCATCTATCTGACTGTCGCTCTATCGTGCACAAATTCAAATTGTCTCAAGTAGAGCATCGTTATGTCTGTAATAGTATTATTAAATAGCCTTGGAGTTTTCAGCATCCAAATAGTTTCACCTGCCAGAAAATTATCATCCAAGTGCACCAAAGCTATAACCGATAAAAGGAAATGCCTCCTATACCAAAAGTTATAACTGAATTATATATTCAGTCTATTGTCATAAAAAGCAGTTATTTTTTTAAAAACCCACTGTGGAGCACTGTAAGCTCGTGCATAATTAAGTTACAGTCTCACCCTTTTAATGTTACCTTTATTGTTCCAACAATGCATTACTGTTGGACACAAAAGAGCAACATTGTGTTCATTTCTTGCAAATAAAGTTTCTGAGGTGACATTTATCATCAGAATATGGTGAATTCCTGGATTTTATGGGTGCCAGTTTTCATGATTTAGCAAATATTTTATTGAATCCTAAAGTTGTTGATTGGGAGCTATCTACTATCATCACAGTATGATCATAGTTAATTAATTTGGTGTTTGTGGCTTGTCGCAAAGATAATCTGCTGTAATTTATGAAGGATCATTGATGATAGACTTACAATGCCATCTAGTCAAGGACATCTATGGTCTACACAGCAAATGCAATATTTATTCTGCTTACAGTCCAAATGGCTAAGGGTCTGCAAAAGTCAACATTGTGACAGTTTGTACAGTGTTGGCTGCTTCTGTGTGTTGTTAGGAAAGGCATGTGACTGTGATGGTAAAAGTTACATTGCATTTGACTGAGATGGTTAAAGCTACATTGCATTTGACTGTGATGGTACAAGCTAAATTGCATTTGACTGAGATGGTTAAAGCTACATTGCATTTGACTGAGATGGTTAAAGCTACATTGCATTTGACTGAGATGGTTAAAGCTACATTGTATTTGACTGAGATGGTAAAAGCTATATTGCATTTGACTGAGATGGTTAAAGCTACATTGCATCTGACTGAGATGGTTAAAGCTACGTTGCATCTGACAGATGGTTAAAGCTACGTTGCATCTGACTGACATGGTTAAAGCTACGTTGCATTTGACTGAGACGTCACAGTTAAAGCTACATTGCATTTGACTGAGAATGGTTAAAGCTACATTGCATTTGGCTGAGATGGTAAAAGCTACTTTGCATCTGACTGAGATGGTAAAAGCTATATTGCATTTGACTGAGATGGTAAAAGCTACTTTGCATCTGAGATGGTTAATTAAAGCTACACTGCATTTGACTGAGATGGTTAAAGCTACATTGCATTGGATGGACAATTGTACATAATATTGTTCATATGCTTTCTTGATAGAAAGAAAAAGCCACAAACATTAGTATTGAATCTTCATAAGAAATTGTTGTGGTTTTAATGCCACAATTTTAGTACATGATACATGGTGGCCAGTATATCTGGTGGTGAAAGCCACTGGCAAACTTTCTCATGCCAACATTGGCACCTCTGTAAGCACTAATTTGCATATATGTTACAGAGAAACTCACCCTAATTCGTATTGCAGCATTAAAAACCAGTTTCTTTTACTCTTGGCTCATGCATGTTTTTCCTACCAAGAAATCGGACCCCCCCCCCCCCCAAGACGCATTTAAATGTTTCATATTAAAGCTTTGCATTGGATGAAATGGCAAACATCATAGCTTTTTAACAATGTTTAGCCAATGAAAGAACCTTACTTAAAATAATGAAAGTGTTCTATTAACACATTAACCCCTGGAAGTTTTTGCATGAAATGTGAGTAGGAAATACATTTTGGGGACTATTTATGAATATATCCTAATATATCGAATTTCAAGCAATTTTCCATTAGCCCAATGCCTAGTTGTGCTTAAAGAAAATGTTTTCCAATGGTTAGTTTGCTGGCGCATGAGCAGAAGGTGAAGAGTTCTTTTCTTTCTTTTTTTTTCTTCTTGCTTAACAGACCCATAATTTTTGTATGGAGAAGACTCTTTATTCAAAATGTCCACCTTATCCTACTTTTTGCACAGAGTCACCTGTGTGCACTTAAGACTGGTCTGCCTGAGATCTGAGGCCACATAGTCTAAAATCTGGATACAAAATCATTCCGACCATGGGCGAATTTTGAGTGGAAAGAAAACATGTCCAAATTTTTTGTTTTTTCCCTCTGTATTTTGTAGTGCAACAAAAATGTCCAGATATTTGGTATCATTGTAGAGCTAAATCTGTCTACCTTTCTGTAATACCACACACTTTAGTGTATCATAAATGACCTGGATGCTACAGACCTTGGAGGTAGGCTACTACCTCATGCCCCATAAACTCTGCGCTAGGGGTTAATGTGTTAATAGTTCTATATATACAGCCAATAAGATCAAATTTCCACTGAAGATGAGGTCAGTTGTGACAGTGAAACAGAATGGCAACATTCATAAATTCAGACACTTTTGGAATAAAGTTTTGAAGGATTTGAAAGTGATGAAACTGCAAATTAGATTAGGTTAAAGTTATATTAAAACTTTATTGATCAGATTGAAGACAATGGATCTACAATAGTGGATGTCCTGTTTTGACACCTGACCTTTAAGATTTATCAGAATCTAAGGATGAAACACACGACAAACTTGTATCATCGGAACACGTGGTGCCAGTACATGTGGACAATCGTACAATAGATTCAGGACTAACATTTCACTTAAATGAAAATGCAAGAAAGATAGATTTCTTTTTACAATCCTTTCCCAGTAAACATTACAGCTGAAATGAACAAATATGCCAAAAATGAAAGTAGCGAGAAATCTGGTCCATAGTGGTCATCTACTTTGGTTGTAGAAATGAAGGCTACATGTTTTTAATTATAATGCAAATTTTAGAATAGACTTTGTTTAGTTTTTAAAATTGTATTTTCCCTTGAAATTTCATAGTTTGCATGGGACAAGATTGATATAGCAAATGTAGACAGCATGTACACCAAATCATGTAGCTCTGACTCTGCAGCCATAATGATGCTTGATGGGTTTCGCTTAAAACAGCGGTCAGAAGGCAGGTAACTTAGCAGACTTTGTTTGGAAAGCACCTAGTACATGCAGAAGGTAAAGAGTTAGAACAAATAACATGTCGAGGCTTTTGGGTAAAAACTTTATTTGCAAGATTAAATAAATAAAAACAAAACATTGATAATACTAGTTTCATTGAGGAATTTACAGTGACAGCTTATGAATTTGTTGATGAGTGCTTGTGAAGTATTAGAGTATTTAATTTCTTGTATTTTTACGTACATACAATGCAAAATGTCTTGAAAATTTATTGGTCAATGTTAATTTCATTGCATTACACTTTGTATAAAAATTGTATCCCCTTTGAAGGAGAATACCTGATATATGTATTGGAAAAAGTAACTAATTGTATATAATAAGTATGAGTAGTTAAAAAAAATTTTAAAAAATTGGGAGGGGTGAGTGAATTTTTTCAGCAAGAAACAATGAGATTACATCAATTTATATACAAGAAAAGCATGCATGACAGGAAATCTCATTAAAAAGCTGAATGTTCAAGAACAGGAGCTCAAGACTTGTTCTAAGGCATCAATTCTTGTAAAGATTTATGAACTGTTCAAACACATGAATTCTGTAATAATTCTTGAACTAAACTTCTTGGACATCCAACCATTTATTGTTTGTGACATAATAATAATAATAATAATAATAATAATAATAATAATAATAATAAAGTTTTTTATATAGAAGGTAGCTCAATTAGTAACAGAACTAATCTACTTTGAGGCCTTCTGTTATGTACAAAATGTAACAAGATGGTCAGGTGGGATTTCGGATTTACAACACAAGTGATGCGGATACAGTTACAATCTTTAATGATGAATAATTTGAATGGAAAAAAAATTATGATTTATATGTATGTGTATACAATCCAAATATTGGATCAGTTAACATAAAATGCACGGACTTAAATAAATAAAATACAAGTATATGACCTTACACAGTACACAAAGAAAAGGATGAATGATTCATACTGATTTCAACATGAAAAGAATGATGCATTTTACTCAAACAGTATAAAATGTATTATTTTATTTGTATAGTAAAATGTATACACTTATGTAAACAAAAAAGAACAGATATATAAATGATCTCCTCAGTCCCCAAGAAACAGTGGCTTTTACGAACCCCAAAAATTAGACTATAACTAAAAGATTACATGCATGGAGTTATACACTCCATCACCAGCACACTTGGCTACCAGTCACAATGGCCAATCAAGCTGTCCAGTATTCCAGGTTGGTCAGTCAAGCAATAGGTGCCACCAGCAATGCCCGATCACCTTCTACTCGACCAGCAACACTATTCAGCCCTATGGCTGCTATGGTTCTGCTTTACAGCTGATATGGTCGACTTTATAGTTAGCTCTGCAGCTAATACCACGTCAACTCCAATCACTCTAGTGAATCTGTTCACTCTGGTCAGATATCACTCTGGTCACTCTGTTCAGCTGAAAAAATGTCTGATGTCATGTACTATGCATTACTTGGGCATATATGATAGAATGCAATGACGTTACATACGGTAAGCTATACAGATTACATTATCGGCATAATAATTACAAAAAAAATACACAAGTTCAGAAGTGAACTGAACCGTGCCCGATAAGAATCCTTCAGTACTAAACACTTCTTAAAATGCAGCATTGTATAATTTACAAATTTAAATACCTGGCTAAGTTACAAACAAGAATAAAAAATATTTGCCTTTTACCACATAGACCAATATGTACATAGAAAATATACAAAGAAAAACGTGGTTTTACTATAGTTATAACTTGTACACAAGAAATTTATAACTCACATATCTCTGTAACTAAAGATGTACAGATCCTTAAAGTAGACTGCTTACTGACAAGACGTTCCATAATGTTAAGTTTTTACCTATGGTGAGCCATTTATAAATAAATAAAAATAAATAAAAAGATTTATACAATTCCGCGACACAATATATACTACAGTATATAGAACACGATGTGAAGAATCTGGCTTCACAGTAGTTATGTGATTTAAAAAATAAAGTATGAAACCAGGAACATATGTACAGGCATCTGTAAACACATAAACATATATAATATGTACAGGCATCTATAAACACATAAACATGTATAATATGTACAGGCATCTGTAAACACATAAACATGTATAAAATAGAAAATATCATCCTGCATTGAAAACTTCCACTGTGAAAATGATGCAAAATTACAGAAAAGCAGGCAGTATGTATTGTACTCAAACTGTTCAGTTATCTAAAGATTTCATCAATTTAATTATCTAAAGATTTCATCCATTTAATTATCTAAAGATTTCGTCCATTTGAGATGCTGATTATGAAAAGAAGAACTGCCAGATGCCTGCCTTATGTCACTGGCAATGTTGTTCCATACCAATGGAAAAGTATAATGTATAAATGTAATTTTTTCTTCTTATGGACCACAAATTTGGAGTACCATCAGTATCTTTTTTGTGAAAGATATTGCTTAGATAGATAGGAATGGCTTTCCTGGATACTTTATACATCAATTTGGCTTTTCAAAGAAATATTCTTTCATGTATTGTTAAAATCTTTATATTATTCATTGCATCCTGAAAATTGTCTATACATTGATTTTAAATTAAATGGCAAGCCCTCTTTTTGAGTCTTAAAAGTGTTATGTTTGAATTAGAGGTATTACCCCAAATTACATTACAGTAGTCCAGATATGGCTGAATATAACGTTTATGAAAGATGACCCTATACTGAAGAGGATTTGACTCGTATCCAAAGATAAGAATTAGTCTTTTTTGAAACATGTTTAATGTGAATAGACCAAGTAAGATTTTTATCTATGAATACACCAAGAATTCTAACTTGAGAGGTCATATTAAGGCTCACATGATCAAATAGAACCTGGAGTTTGTAGCTATCTAGCCTTGCTTATTTTTATTGTGTTGTAACTAGTAGGGCTTTAGTTTTTTATTTATTTATAATCATTCTGATTTCCTTGCACCATACTTGAAATCTGTTGAGAGTATCTTGTAAGTTATTTTCAAGTGCTGTTTTGGTTTTACCCATCTCTGACAGTGTAGTATCATCAGCATATAGGTCAGTGGAAGAAATTGAAGTTCCCATCTTAAGAGGTAAGCCATTGATAAATAGAATGAAACAGGTCCAAGGATAGCCCTGTGGTACTTCATAATTACTATTTCTATTTGAGAAAGTTAACCATTTTAAAGATACTTTTTGCACTCTAGTAGTTAAGTAAAGAGTAAACCAGTTTAAGGAGTTTTCACTGGAATGATAGGTTTTTAGTTTTTCAAGTAAGATTTCATGGTCTACAAGATCAAAAGCTTTACGAAAATCAGCCATAATAGTGCCTACCATTTCTCCTTGATCTAATGCTTTCAGCCATTTATCAGTTAAGTTTCACAGAAGTGATTCTGGCGAAAGCCAGGCTGATCATCATGAATAAGATCATAAGTGTTTAAATAGTTGAGAAAAGAATCATGTACATGTTTTTCTAGTAATTTGGAGAGACAAGGAAGGATTGAGATAGCTCTGTAATTATTTACATCATCTTTTGTTCCTGCTTTGGTATAACCTTGGCAGTTTTATACATTTGTGGAATGTTATTAGATCTAAAACTTTCATTGCTTATGAAAGCTATACTCCATACAATTGCAGATGCAGCTACCTTTAGTAGCCTTGGTCCAATCATCTCATGGCCTGTAGCTTTACAATCATCCATTTTCTTAGTATTTTTCGACACAAATTCTGGACTCATTTCAGGAATTTCAAACTTTATATTGTTTTGGTAGTATTTTTAGCACAAAAGTGATCAGATGAAAGTTCAGGGTTCTGTAAGTTTTTCAGCAATTTGAATGAAAAAGTCAATAAAATATTTGAGATGTCAGTTGGATTATTGGTATTAATACCCTCATGATTGAGGGATAAAATTTCAGTTTTACTCTTACATCTCATTGCACCAAACTCTGTAAATACTTGCTAGATAGCTTTTGGGTTATTTTGGTTTTCATCCACCACTTTTTTGTTGTGTGTTTGTTTGGCTTGACAAATCGATTTATTAATTTTATTCCCAAAATTTTATTCAGCTTGATTTTCTACTGATTTTAATTGATCGTCTTGCTTTTTTGCTTCTAAAATTTCTGGTGAGATCCAGCCTGGCTGATGGTCTTTCTTTATCCTGTGTGTTTTTAAAGGGGCATGCTTGTGCACTATACTGATGAACAGATCTGTCCAAGTATCTAAAACATCATCAATATCCTCAAAGATCTGGATTGTATTCCATGGAATCTGTTTCAGATCTTCCAGGAAATTAGCAGTTTCAAAGTTTTGAAAAGATCTCTAATTAACGGATGTATTGCTTTTATTGTTTTTTTTAATTATTTACCATTGACTTTACGGGTTAGAAAAATTGCAAAATGATCATTTATACCAATGTTTGGAAACATTATTTCCAAAACATTTACTTTTGCATTGGTATAAATATGATCAATAAGTGTTTTAGAGGTAGATGTTAGTTACTATGGTGAGTTTATTTACTTGTTTCTCTCCAACAAAGCAATAAAATCCATTCAATTCACTTTTATTTGATCATTGAGAATTTTTCTTTATTTATATCACCTAGAATGTAAAATTCTATCTCTTCATTTGAAATTTTATCTACTTGAAGTTTAAAATATTCACACCAATCAGTATGTGATGATGGAGGTCTATACACAAAACCTACTAAATAGGGCTTTGCTTTTTCTGGAGTGATCTGTAACCAAATGGTGTTTGTTTCCTGTATTTCTAGGATTTTCCTTCTTTTAGAAATAGCACCAGTTCTAACATAACGCAAGGAGCCCGCCATCCCCTGCTTTCCTATACCTTCAATAAGGTTTGTCATAGCCATTGATATGCAAGAAATTTTCACCCTGATTTTCTGTCAACATTGTTTCCGAGAGACCAGTTAAATGAATATTATTATTTGGAGACGTTATAAAATTAGCAGTAATTTTATTTGATCGATCTTTCTATGAAAACCCAGAATATTTAAATGACTTTTCTGTAAACCCCGAGATTAACATCAATGCTATTAGGAGACATTAAAAGCATTAAAACTATGTTCACAATGATCATCGTTACAACTGCCATTACTGTATAAATATTAGTTTTTCTACCACTGCATTGTCTACTTTTATAATCATATAAATCTGTCAGTCATATTTGAATATGTTCAAGTAGCTGGTAAGTTTCTACATCAGAATATCTATCAACATAGAGGTTCTGTGGCCAATTATATTGATATTATGTGCGTGTTTTTGGATTTATAATGTAGCTTTAACAATTTTAGTTCTATCATTATTATTTCTGCAGACTGGCAGTTTATATTGATATTATGTGTGTGTTTTGGATTTATAATGTAGCTATAACAATTTTAGTTCTATCATTATTATTTCTGCAGACTGGCAGTTTATATTGATATTATGTGCGTATTTTTTGATTTATAATGTAGCTTTAAAAGTTTTAGTCCTATCATTGTTATTTCTGCAGACTGGCAGTTTATATTGATATTATGTGCGTGTTTTTGGATTTATAATGTAGCTTTAACAATTTTAGTCCTATCATTATGATTTCTGCAGACAAGCAGTTTTTATTGATGCCTAGTACTGGGGCATCATGCCACAGACATATATCATCATGACCAACTTAGAAATGAAGTGTACTTATAACTGAAATGTAAGGCATTTACTTATTACTATACTTGTGAGAAGAGTGAATTCTCTTGTATATTCAGTAAATTTTGTGCTTTAATGTTGGATGTTAAAATTATGTCATGCTGTCGTTAGAGTTTGAGTAAATCTGAGAACCTCAGGTGGAACCCCTCATCCACCCCTGAAAGTGTATTGGTTATGTGACCAATGGTAACTGTGCAGTAACTACATAATCTTTCCAGTAGTAGCTACTCAGGAACCATATGCTATGACCAATGGTAACTACTCTGTAACCACATAATACAACCAATGGAAACTGCTCAGTAACCATTTAGTATGACAAATGATAACTATTCAGTAACCAATTAATGACCAATGATAACTATTCAGTAATCAATTGATATCATCAATGATAACTATTCATTAACCAATTAATATGACCAATGATTACTATTCATTAACCAGTTAATATGACCAATGATAACTATTCAATAACTAATATGACCAATGATAACTATTCATTAACCAATTATGACCAATGATAACTATTCAGTAACCAATTAATATGACCAATGATAACTATTCAGTAACTAATATGACCAGTGATAACTATTCAGTAACCAAATAATATCATCAATGATAACTATTCAGTAATCAATTAATATGACCAATTATAACTATTCAGTAACCAATTAATATGACTAATGATTACTATTCAGTAACTAATATGACCAATGATAACTATTCAGTAACCAATTAATTTCATCAATGATAACTATTCAGTAACCATTTATGACCAATGATAAATATTCAGTAACCAATTAATATGACCAATGATAACTATTTAGTAACTAATATGACCAATGATAACTATTCAGTAACCAATTAATATGACCAATGATAACTATTCAGTAACCAATTAATATGACCAATGATAACTATTCAGTAACCAATTAATATGACCAATGATAACTATTCAATAACTAATATGACCAATGATAACTATTCAGTAACCAATTAATATCATCAATGATAACTATTCAGTAATCAATTAATATGACCAATGATAACTATTCAGTAATCAATTAATATCATCAATGATAACTATTCAGTAACCATTTATGACCAATGATAACTATTCAGTAACCAATTAATATGACCAATGATAACTATTCAATAACTAATAAGACCAATGATAACTATTCAGTAACCAATTAATTTCATCAATGATAACTATTCAGTAACCATTTATGACCAATGATAACTATTCAGTAATCAATTAATATGACCAATGATAACTATTCAATAACTAATATGACCAATTATAACTATTCAGTAACCAATTAATATCATCAACGATAACTATTCAGAAATCAATTAATATGACCAATGATAACTATTCAGTAATCAATTAATATGACCAATGATAACTATTCAGTAACCAATTAATATGACCAATGATAACTATTCAGTAACCAATTAATATGACCAATGATAACTATTCAATAACTAATATGACCAATGATAACTATTCAATAACCAATTAATATCATCAATGATACATATTCAGTAATCAATTAATATGACCAATGATAACTATTCAGTAACCAATTAATATGACCAATGATAACTATTCTGTAACCAATTAATATGACCAATGATAACTATTCAGTAACTAATATGACCAATAACTATTTATTAACCAATTAATATGACCAATGATAACTATTCAGTAACCAATTAATATGACCAATGACCACAAGATTAACCTCATAACCTGAGAATAACTAATGTTACAGTAAGTATAGTGCGATATTATGTGATCTCTTTTTGGGGGGTTTGGTAAGGATTTTGCACATTTCAAAGAAGTTGTTCAAAATGATGAATTGAGTGATTGGGTATTTATGAATTACAAATGTTTAAAGATTACACATGGAACCCAAGACCACAGAGTTACAAATCGTACATCACTTTTTTGCTTGGTAGGCCTCTTTAAAGATTGAGCATCTGCAATTAACTTTCAGATTTTTTGCTTTCTAGTCACTTGTTTATGCAGTCTGAAGATGAATTGCTGAAAGCTGGCATGTATTTTCCCATGGTGGAATTATCTGATGTATTATCCATAGCCTTTTTAAAATCAGACCTCTGTTCAAATTCAAAAAACTCCGCAATATTTATTGTGACATCTTCAGGGTAGTCCTCAATTTTATCAGAAGGTGTATGGGGTTCACTCTCCAACAATACCAAACGTGTATTTCTGCGACTGTTTCCCCGAAAACTTCTATCCATGCTCAATGTATCCAGAAACTCATGGTTTGGGAGAAAACATTTGGAACACCTAAGCATTCGTCTGTATCCCCTTTGAATCTCAGAAAGACGCACTGCATATACAATTGGGTCACAAATTGTGTTCAGGATTTGAAGCACAAAAAGAGATTCACCAAATGCAATATAAAACTCTTCGTTGTGGCGAATGTGATTTAAAAAACTTGAGTCATGCTTAGAAAGTGTGTTTGTAATTATTAAGAAAAGCCCATGTGGTAACCAACACACTACAAACGAACCAATTATGAGAAGAGTTGTGAAAAGGGCCTTCTTGTTCTTGACTAAACCAATGCAATTTAAAGGACTTCGTTCAAAGACACCTTTTGCTTCCCAATAAACACGAGTGTAAAAAATCAATACAACAATCAAGCAAAAGAATGTGAGACCTGTTACTATATCATCATCTCTATAATGATCCTTTCGTATGCTTTGACAAAACGGGATTGTAGGATCTTGCGCAAGAAATGAACCAATAATGAAGTTAGAAAATCCTCCAATGGCACCAGCTGTCCAAATTATGATGATTAGCGTGTATGCTGTGCGATGCGACATGATAGCAGTGTAACGCAGAGGCTTTATTATAGCAACATAGTGGTCAACAGCAATGCACATCATGCACAAGAGCAACACTAGCAAGGAGGTGTAAACAAGAGAATGGGTGGTGTACGTTACACAAATGTGGAATGTGGAAATGGGTGGACAATTTAAGTTTGGATTTGTCATAAGATGCAAAACATTTGTTAATACACTAAATGCTAAAAGCATATCAGAGGCACACAGGCTTATTATGAATTTTATGTGAGAGGTGTTTCCAGTCGGCGCCAATACCATTGCAGCAATTGTAAGGATATTTAGGACAAGTGCAACTAGACATAGTGGAATTCTAATGATCATATATGGTGACATTGATAACATTTGACACGAGACTGATATATTTTTTTCGGGCTCCATCGGTCTTGTAATGTTAAAACTTCCTCCAGTAGTGTCCTCTGTATCTGACGAAAGCATCGTTGAAGTGTCTCCTCCTGCAGATTGTTTATTCTTCCCCTTACCGGTACTTATGTAACATGATTGCAACTTTTCATTAAGTATTAAAATTTTATATTGTTTTCATATTGATAAATAGAAGCTTGGCTCAGGATCAAGAACAAAACCTTTCTATCATGTTCTCACAGTGACTTGGCTCTCTGCAGAATAATTTTAAATCAGATTTGTTTGCATAAATATTTGGACTCTATTGGCAAATTTACAAATATCTCTTTTTACACTGGGTTACAAATGATTACCGTCCTTATTGACACAGATTTGTGACAGTCTTTTCGTAGGCTGCACCTGAAACAAAATTATTACTATTATTAAATTATGGTAGGAACATAATTTGAAAATTAAAAATTGCTTACAGCTGAATATTCTCAGTCGAAGATATAGTTTCTGTTCTGTGTTTCTGTATATATAACTACCAGTCCAGACCCATAATTCTTCAGCATTCGTGTTCAACTAAAATGCCATTATTGTTTATTGTTTATTATCTCATTAATGTTATATGCATTTTTAGCATTTTTTTTATCATTAATCAATCAAATTATCAGAATTCGACAAAACGATTGACAGAAAGCAATCTTGGCATGAAGGTCAATCAAATTTATTAAAATGATCCTCTCCCAAATATGGTCACCATGACTAAAAATAAATATGACCAGATGATATGGCCATAATTACTAAAAATAGATTAATTTTTCCTGTGTGACTTTCTGGCCAAAAGGATATATAATCTGATTTCATTGAAAGTAACTTGAAATGAATGTTTTTAAAACATCAAATATGGCCACTGAAGTTACTGAAATTATGAAAACCTTGCACACAAAAAAAATTCCTACTTAAAAAAAGGAAAAATAAACACTAATTTTTTTAAAACCAAATTTGGCATGAAGACCTTTCACATTTATTGAAATGATGCTGCTATACCTAACTACTCCAGTGGCCTTGTGGTTAGAGACTGTGTCTCAGATGCAGGAGGTGGCAGGTTCGAACCCTGGCCGAGTCATACCAAAAGACTTATAAAAATGGTACTAGCAGCTGTCTCGCGTGGCATTCAGAATTAAGAGGTTAGTGTTAGGACCGGTTGGTCTTGTGTCAGAATAATGTGACTGGGTGAGAAATCATGCTACATGTCTGCGGCATGATGCCTCAGTGCTAGACATCACTATAAACTGCCACACTGCAGACATAGTAGCTATATAACTGAAATTTTTAAAAGTTACATTAAAAATCTAAATCACACAAGCACATACACGCTCATATGGTTACAAAAATGGCCATTGTTGCTAAAGATGTTAAACCTTTACTTGTCAATAAACAAGGAAAATAATTGACTTAATTTAACAGAAAACATACTGGCATAGATGGTCATGAATTTGATACAGGTTATACCATTTCACCATGAAATAATAGACCTGCCAACTCTTACGATTTTGTTGTAAGTATTATGAAAATTACCCTTAAATTACGGACTTATGGCATTAAAGCAAAAACTACAAAAAAATGATCATTGCCGAAAAATCTGGATAATTTGTTCATCCGTGTTTGATTTGAATCCTGGTTTCATATTAGAATTAGTGAAATTGGTCAGGGAACCAGACTAACTTTACGGCAGCACATCAAACGCTTTAAATGCATCTTTTTGTTCATGCAAAGCGTCTGCATGATCAAACTGTTGATCATGAAAAAATTAAAAATGTCGTCCAGCAAGACGAAAGGGAAAATAAGCCTCTTGAAAAGTGTTAATAATCAACACAGGAAAAATATAAAAGGAATTAACAGGTTCTTGTGAATAAAAGCTGGAAGGGACATAATTATGTTCATTAGACATCAAGTGCCAATTTGAGTATGACTCGTGGCGGGAAATATGATTGCCGTCATGTCAAATGGAAAGAAGAATTTTCAAGAATTACATCAAGTTGATAGACAACAACAAGCTACATTGGATTTGGAACTAAAATTTGTGCAACTGTACTTGTAAATAACATCTTTGCATACTTTACAAAAACGTTTCAATTGAATATAATGTTTATCTTAGCTGCACTTTCCAAATACCGAACTTCTAATTTCTTTTTAAAGCTTTTTACCAGAGCAATTTATGATATTTTGTTACATCTTACTGAAAACCGATCAAACTCAAGGAAAAAAATCAACTGCCTTACTGAGATGGACTTGTCAGGGTTGGCAGGTCTGAAATAATATCACCATTACTAAAACTAGAAGAAATTAAAAATTGGGTTTATTATTATTATTATTATTATTATTATTATTATTATTATTATTATTATTATTGTATTCATGGACTTCCATAAATATCTGTATTCATGCAACTGCATACAGATTTATTTATGTAAGGGATCAACCCATGTAAGACTTGGAGTTTGATGTTACGGCATTGCAGTAGGGTCAGAGATGGTTTACAAATACAGATTTATTTATGTAAGGGATCAACCCATGTAAGACTTGGAGTTTGATGTTACGGCGTTGCAGTAGGGTCAGAGATGGTTTACAAATACAGATTTCAAACAGCTAACAATTGATTAAAAACCATATTAACCTTGTTTTTTATTATTAAAGTGAATTATTATTTATTATATTTTCGAGTTGCATAATCTTTTAGATTTTATATCATATTAAAAAACAGCATAACTACAGGAGCTCTCCAATATTTAAAGTTTTTATAGCAAAACTGTGGCATCTTTATAAACATAAGCTTCATGTACTATAAATTCAGTATGACTGCAGTGTGTACCCCTCTCTCTCTCTCTCTCTCTCTCTCTCTCTCTCACATACACACACATATATATATATATATATATATATATATATATATATATATATATATATGAGAGAGAGAGAGAGAGAGATACACTAGACAGAACATAAAGTGCTTTCCCAGGAAATGTGTGTGTGGGGGGGGGTGTGAGTGCTTGAAAATAATGCTTGTATAGATAGATAGATAGATAGGCTGACTAACACTAACCTCAATTTTACTGATAGTCAAGCAAGGCAGCTGTTAGTACCATTTATTTAAATGTCTTTGATATGATTCAGCCAGGGTTGGAACCCACCTGTGAAGTGGATGCTCCAACCACTAGGCCACCAAAGTGGTAAAAAAAAAATGTAGGTAATGATCAGTTTATTTCTGTGGTCATTACCTATATTAGCCCCATTGTGCAAACATGCTTACAGATATATTCAACTAAAAAATATTACCTTTTTTCCATGTTTAATTTAATTTTCTAAGATATTTTTTTCCATTCTATTTTTTTCCATGCTGATTTAAAATACACCATAATCATTTTGCTTACAGTAATTACTTTGTTACATTCAATTCATTATTCCTAAAAAAAGAGAAAGAACCAAAAACAACTGACTTTTAAAAAAAAAATCTTGGAGAGAATAATTTTATGTTAGAAAGTTAAATACCTGTGACAAGTGCTGCTCGTAATTTCCAGATATAACACTCATTAATCCTTGAAACAGACAACAGTCCTCTTTGGATGTGTGTAATTCAATGTTCTTAATGCAAATGTACTAGCATGTAAAGTTAACAGATCTGCGAGACCAGCTGCCCATGCAGTTACTGCATGCTACACTGGCTTATATAGGGAAGGCATATACAGCCACTGTGAAGGAAATGATGCATGTAAAATTACTATAAACAGATGATCTATATTTCTGACAGCCCTGTAAATCCAGATGCTTTTATTCATTATGTGATGATAGGTCTGGGTTTACTTTTGTAGCAGTTGGGATAGGATCATTTTACATGCATAAATATGATTGTTTCTCAAAGTTGTGGTCTATTTTGCACATACCTTTTTGTAGCATAGAGAATATTGCTTTTTTGTGTGTGGTGGGGGTGGAGCAGGGTCGAGATGATGCAAGCACATATTTTGGTATATTTCAGCTCCTTTCAGTTTGCTGTGAATGCAGTACTTTTTGCCTCAATACCCCCACCACCAATGATTCTCTGAATTGTGTTGCTTTAGGAGATTAGAAAACCAATTATAAATATAAAGCCTAATTCATGTCCCTGAGAAACAATGCCATAATTATCCAAAAACTAAATGATACTGTTAACTTTATTTATCCCAGATATCAGCACACTTTTTGAAAGTCAAAAGTTTAGTATTAGGACTGGTCGGCTGGTGTCCTGATAATGTGACTGGGTGAAACATCATGCTACATGTCTGTGACATATTTCAAATGGTCTCTCTGCCAGAACAAGTTTTTTTTAGCAAATTTGCTAAGTGTATCATTCAAAAAATTAAACACTATATGTAAGGTCTATGATGCCAAGTGAAGATTCTTTTTCAGTTTTTTTTCCTTTTCCTATTCCGACTGCCTCATCCTTCTTGGACTTCCTAGATTTTACTCTATACTCGTCACTTTCTCCTTTTGGACTTCACTCGTCACTTCTCCTTTTTCGGACTTGTCACTTCTCTTTTTTTTTGGACTCCATCTTCAGACTGTCAAGATCCCTCACCCCAGGAAAATTGTTTCCTTAATGCTGTTAACTTTAGAACTTGTGCATTGAGCACTAAACCCTATCTTTCTCACAAGACAGATACCTGGTGCCTCCCTTGTTTAATGAGGAAAGCACTATTCTTTTCTAGGCATCCTCGAAGCCAACTTTCTCATTTCTCTCTCAATTTCAGACTAAAGAATTTTGATAAAGGTTGTGTTACGTGCTTAGGCTCGAATAAGCAGCAACACAGAAAGAGTGAAAACTAACAAGCTTGTATAACTTTAACAATGATTTTATTAAGTACAATTATTTTCATAAAATAAATAAACTTACGGTTTTAGAGAATCAAATCCAACAAATATAAAATTCACAAAATAATCCACTAATGGAATTTCAAGTCCTGATAAATAAATGTTCTAATAGTTCCAGGTTCGAATCTTGACGATGTAATAATCCAAAATGGCTGACAATGTCACGTGGTACAGTTCTTGTTTTAAATCATCCAAATGAAATTATGAAACATATGTCCTTTTCCAGATAAATAGAATAATTCTTCTTTTCCAACGAATTCACACAAGTCCAGAATAATATTAACACTCAAACATAAATACACAACCAATAACTTACAGCCCAATACTTCTACTACTGTCAGCTTCTAAAATACAGCTATTATATAATATATATTGTTTTTCTGAAGTAAACAAGTGATCATGCTCTTTTCTAGAAATTGATAGAAGGTCATGGAAGGTCACAGAAAGAGACTACCTTACTAAAAATAACATACTCTAGATTTTTCTTACCCCTAAGAACTAAAAATAGAATGTTGTCCCTAAAACTAACCAATGAAATTGAAGACCTGTTTACAATGTTCAAAGCAAGGTCAGGAACTAGACCACTGTAAGCCAAGGTCAAAACTTGTTTACAATCTAAGTCAGCCTATTTACAGAAAGTGATTAAGCTGAACTTTCTAGAACAATTTCCCAATTAATGAATATTAAATCCTAAATAATAAATTTGGGTTTAACAATTAAAAAATAAATAAATCCAATAGCCGTAACAGTTGTAACTTTAAATTCCCATTACTTCCAAGGTGTATGCCTTAATTTCACTTGGCCAATCATAAGCAGTGGCTTCTACAAAACCGTTTCCTTAGACAATTATTTGTTTCGTCAGTTAGAACCTCTCAACTACATTATATAGCTTTTCCCATTGAAGAATGACTATTTGACACGGATTGGAAATTCAGCGGTCTCTTTCTCAATTCTGTTTTAAGATATCTGGTCAATTTCATTGAATCAGAACACTAGCCTCTTTGAAGTTTTAACACAAATTCATCGACACAATAGGATTTATATTGCTGATACTACAATGGGGGGAGGGGGGACTAAGACTAATTTTAATGATGCAATACTTACCTGTATAATTCCATCCTTAAATGCTCTGGTGGCGTAGTAGTTAGAGTGTCTGCCGCAGAAACAGGAGGTCATGGGTTCGATCCCAGGCCAAGTCATACCAAAGACTTACAAAAATGGTACTAACAGCTAACTTGCTTGGCACTCAGCATTAAGAGGTTAGCGTTAGGGCTGGTTGGCCTGGTGGCAGTTTAATGTGACTGGGTGGGACATCATGCTACATGTCTGCGGCATGGTATCCCAGTGCTAGACATCATTATAAACTGCCTCGCTGCAGACATTGTAGCCCTATGACTAAAAAACTGTTAAAGCTACGTTAAAAATCCTAATAAAACAAACAAATAAATTGCATCCTTCGACCCTGTACTCATGTCCCACAGATGGCCTTCGTTCTGGACCCCCCAACCCACCAACTGATGATGACTACTGGGTATGCGCAAAGTGATAGGGCAGGTGTCTAGAACCTTCTTTAAAGTCTTCCTTTGGGAAGAGGAAATCTCATAGTACAGACAAGGTAATTGCCATCCTGGAAAGTAAAGTGCCAAAATAGCTATTGGTAATCTGTTATTCCCAGTCATAGGATCCAACATTTCATTGTCAAAATTATTTTTCTATGATTGTATTTTCTGCATACCATGTTTGGGTCATAATCAAAGACTTTTAAAAAAAACAGTACTAGCAGCATCACACTCAGCATTAAGAGTTTAGTGATAGGACTGTAAACTGCCTCACTGCAGACATCATAGTGATATGACTGGAAATTTTTAAAAGAATAATGAAAAATCCAAATCACAAAAACACAAACATTTTTTGCATAATTATTAATTTACTGGAGATTACTAAAAGTTTCATAAAGGTGAGCTATGTAATCAAACTCTGGTCTTTGTTGCTATAAAGTCATTGAGCCATGCCTTCATTTAAAAAATATTCTGGGGCAGGTGCAGCAAGGCATGTATAATGCATGAACATTTACAGTGTTACATAAGTATTTAGTGTTGTAACACCAGCTGTTAATCTAGTTTAATATTCATTTTTAGTATTTGTGTTATCTTGATTCAGTTTGATTTATTTAATCTAACAATGCACAAATTTGATAACCACTGAATTGTAGATTACGGTCTACCTGTACACATAAAATTTTCAAGGTGTGCAGTGTGATTGAAAAGCATTGACAAATGATAGGGTGCAATTCATATATGGCTTGTTAACATAATTCTCATCACCAGCTAGCAATTGTTTATACTTACTTATAACAACAAAGACCCTGATCTGCCATAGAATAATGCACCTGGAGATCAGAGTCTACCTTGTTTGTTCTACTGGTTATTCCCAACAAACTGTACAGACCAGGATCTGCTGACATTATTCTTGAGATGGTATGGGTCTTTGCAGTTTGTTGCTAGAGACTTATAAGTCATATATATGGTAATTTTTAGAATTCCCAATTGTAGTAATTTATCCTTGAAAAACTTCTTTCCAATCAAATTACCAAAGTAAAATAGCACATTCTGTATACTAGTTCAAAAGATAATGTCAAGACAGACTGTGTTCATATTGCAAAGTGATTCTCAACTATTGAATAGCATCTGTTCTATCCATCTGGCTATAGGGCACCAATACTTTCATATGTTTTTGTTTATGTTTCACCCAATTTCACCTACTCATAAAAGTTGGTATGTATTTTTCAAGGAAAGTAACTGATCCATAAAATAAAATTAGGTCACTTCTACCTTTTGCCCATGCTTGAGTGATTTACATATTTTCAGCTATTTGTTTCATATAATTTTATCCACATTATCCAGAATGCACTTTCACCTACATGCATGAATGATTTGGTAATATTTTGGGTTTATAGTGCCAGTTTTAGCATGTGATCAGCTAATATATTTGGTGGCGGAAGAATCACCAACTCGTGGTAAATTACTAACCAGCCTTTTCATATCAACATTGGTCAAACCAAACTGGGGAGCCAGAGTGGTCTAAAGCGCTCTCCATTATGGATCACTGCCATTACACCTGTCTGCGTGGGTTTGATTCTTGGATTTGGCCAATGTGGGTATGTGAGAAAGCTTGCTAGTAGCTTCTTGTGGGCTGATGGTTCTTTCCTTGGTTTTCCTGGGTTCTTGCTCCACCATTATTACTAGCTGTCATGTATAGCCTATCTTGTGCTGAAAAATGGTGTTAAACCCTACAACAGGGGCCCTGAGTGACCTAAAGCACTGTCCGTTACTGATCACTGCCATCTCACCTCTGTCTGCATGGGTTTGAGTCTCGGATTCGGCCAATGTGGGTATGTGAGAAAGCTTGCCAGTAGCTTCTCGTGGGTCGGTGGTTCTGTCTGGGGTTTTCCAGGTTCTTCCTCCACTATTAATACTGGCCGCCATGTATAGCCTATATTGTGCTGAAAAATGGGGCGTTAAACCATAAAAAGCAAACAAACTAACCCAACAACAACAACAACAAACTAAACTGAAACTATGCAGACCAAAGTGAGATGTAACCTAAGACTACTTAGTCACCCGAGACTCCTCTACACTCATAAAAAAATTGGGAATATGTAATGCAACTTTACCAAAGTTTAGGTCATTGTGACCTGATTTCACACTAGAGTGATGTCTTTCCTTTTCTTGTTATTCAATATCTTGGCCATACATCACCGAAAATCATGAAAATTGGTATATTGATTGATCTTAGGCAGAGTAATGTAGCCGTACCAAATATGAGTCAGCGTGACCTGGTTTTGACAAACTACTTTTACATTTTCATTACTTCCTCAATATGTTGAACACTGTTGTACCTATACATAGAAGTTAGCACATTGAAAGTGACAACCATCTGCATACATTGTTACTGTAATTTAATTTTCTTGCGTTCGTGACTGGAGAATTTTCAGTTATATTTTCCCTGACAAGCTCAATATCTGGACCTATAAGCATCATGTACTTACAAAAATGGGTTTTTGGATTGGATCTCAACATTAATAATTAAGCCATATACATATAGCTCACTGCAATCTGATTTTCATTCTTTTCATATAGGTCACTGCAATCTGATTTTCATTCTTTTCACCCTCACTATCTTGAACCCTATAGTGCCAACTGTTGTGGAAATTAATATTTGGATGTTTCTTGACAAAACTAGGTCTGCAGTACCAAAACTTGGTTATTGTGACATAATTGTATGTTTGAAACTTTTTTGATGCATCTTAACCAATTAATAATTACTTCCCCTGTATGATGTTTTATTCGTTAGTTCAAATTCTATGCTATGGCATAGCTTTTTCATTTTATCTTAAATCCACACTGGTGGCCCAAGTAGTTAGAGCATCTGCCTCGGATGTGGGACTTTTCGGATGTTGCAGGTTTGAGCCCCAGCCTAATCATACCAAAGACATATTAAAATGGTCTTAGCAGCTGCCTTGTTTGGCACTCAGCATTAAAATGTTAGTGTTAGGTCTGGTTGGCCTGGTGCCTGAATAATATGACTGGGTGGGACATGATGCTACATTCCTGCAGCTTGATGCCCCAGTGCTAGACATCACTATAAACTGGAAGACCGCAGACATCATTGCGATATTCCTGAACATTTGTTAAAGGTTCGTTAAAAATCCAAAATGCTAAGGTTTTTGACACCCATGGCTTTGGCATCAATCCTGTATGCCAGTCTGTGTGTTCTGTATGACATGGCCCGGGATTCTGTGTAATCCTTGTTTTTCCTCTCACTGATGGGATAATGGTATTACTTTTCCACTGCAGCAATGACATTGTTAACAATGTTAAGGATTTTACTAATCAGACAATGACCTTAAGTGACCTTAAGACCTTAAGTGACCTTCAACATTCCAGATCACAGTGCCATCTATCTGCTAACCTGAGTATGTGACAAGGCTTGCTGGTAGTTTCTTGTGGGTTGGTGGTTCATCCCAGGGCTTATTTAGGTTCTTCACCAAATATACTGGCTGCCATGGATAGCCTACTGTAGTATCATTTATTTTCGTTGGGCTCAATTTTCGTGGTTTTGTAAAAAAAAAAAAAAAAAAAAAGGCATTTTCGTGGGGACGTAAATTCGTGGTTTTGCCTGTCAAATTTTGCATATTATAAGGTAGTTAATTTCATGGTTTAACCTCTACAAGTACCCCAAATAAAGAATACAAAAGAATAAAACGATGCCAACGCAAACGGCGGTTACATTAATGTTTAAAACAATACTACCACCTGTATGAATACATATCTAAGACCCGGCAAGTTCAATACTTACAACGTGTTTTTGACCAAGTGATTAACATCTGTCAAAGCAGACTCAGCCAACAACACTAAAACAATACTTCCACCTATGTGAGCACATATCAAACACCCGTCAGGATTAATCAGTTTCGCCATGTTTTCGTTTGAGTATTCAAGATCAAAGGAAGCCGACGCCGCCAACAAAACCAGACCAATCAGTTATTAAAGTACATTTGAATGATCTCTTGCTTAAACCACTGTCCATAAAGTTGCAATATCAGTACTTTATGACTATCATGGCGTTAACACAGTGGCTTAAGAGTGGTAAAATTCAACTTAGATCACCCTCGGTTCCTGGACTTCCTAACCCATTAGAAGCTGAGAACCCGGCGCAGGCTCTCGCTTACCAAAAAAAAAAAAACGGGTCGGGAATTGGGGGGGGGGGGGGATCATCAACCTATGTGGCTCATTTTTCGTTGGGGATTTAAATTCGTGGTTTGTGGCAACCACGAAAACCACGAAAATTGATCCCCCACGAATATTGATGATACTACAGTATTTTGTGCTGAAAATGGCATTCAACCCCACAACAAAACACAACAACAACAACAACAGTTACAAATTGGATGATGTGAAGTTAGGGGATACATCAACAGACAATGCTTTTTATTCAATTATACATCAGCTGTCTGCTTTTCAGTTTTTAGCCAGCTTCACTTCAAGTAAATTATTATGAATGAGTGGGCTTGATTTTGTAGGGTACCATACATGTACACTTAAAAAAGTAGGGTTCAAATTTAAACTACACAGATCCAGATCTTCTGGCACATACTATGCCAGCATAATGTCACATACTGTGCCAGCATAATGTCATACACTGTGCCAGCATAATGTCACACTCTGTGCCAGCATAATGTCATACACTGTGCCAGCATAATGTCATACACTGTGCCAGCATAATGTCACACTCTGTGCCAGCATAATGTCATACACTGTGCCAGCAGATCTGGGTCTGTGCAGTTTTTTAGGAGTGTATAGAAGAAAAAAACACTGATCAGCTGGTGCATTGTGTGATAGCAGATATTGCTTATTGATGTCATTGTTGTAGGGTTTAACACCATTTTTCAGCACACGATAAGCTATACATGGCGGCCAGTATTATTGGTGGAGGAAGAACCCAGGGACACCCCCAGAAAGAACCACCGACCCATGAGAAGCTATTGGCAAGCTTTTCTCACATAACTACATTAGCCAAATCTTCCACTCGAAACCACACAGACAGCGGTGAGATGGCAGTGATCTGTAACGGAGAGCGCGTTAGACCACTCGGCCACTCGGGGCCCCTCATTGATGTCTTAGTTGGACTCAACTTACAGGTGAATACGTGTCCTATGGTAGTCAGCAAAAATAGTTGAGGCTTTAAGACTTCTTTCTGGTGATTTGACTCAGAAATCATTATTTACCTGCTTAAATGAGAACAACAGTTCATTGAAAACAATTTCATTGTCATGAACATTCCAACTCTTCAATATTTATTTTTTTGTCATTCATTTTTATGTGTATATGATTGATTTGTAAGTGATAATGATGCACCTTGCAGATTTTTGAAAGCTTGGTGACTGTGGTTTAAGCTTTTTATAGGTCTAAACCCGGCCATATTAAGGAGATCAGAGCCTATACTGTTAATTTCCATGAATGATTTCCAGTGATTTATGTACCGGTAGATCCTAACCTGTTCTACCTCTTGTGCATGGGACAATGTGTTCTATGAGCACTTAGGGTAACAAATACTCAGGTAATGCCAGTTTGAGGGTATCTTATTAGCAATTACCCAAAATTGCACGTGTTGCAGTCTGTCATGAGAGGGAAACAGTGCTTCACAGCTATGACATTGCTTCTCTTTTAACAGTCACAATGTTAGTTTTTTTTTTTTAAATTTTGGACAGATGTTCTTTTTTTCTGTATAGAAATCCATTTATTTTAAAGCTCTGGAATGAATCAGTTCAACTTTTGGCTCTCCAAATGAATGTAATGAATTTTAAATTAGTGAGGGATTGTCTGATCATTTGAGTAGTGTTGTCAAAATAAGTGAAATTAATATATTTTTTCATCTATAATTGTGAGTCATATTTTCTTGTTCTGCAGGTTTTTTTAAAGTTAAGACTAAAAGTGTCAAGTGTCTGGAAAGCTATAAAAACATGTTATTCTAGAAATTCAAGACAAATAAAACTTGCTTATAAGTGGAGTCAAAAATGTAAAACAACATAGACCCCCTGATCTGCCATATCATAATGCACCAGCCTATCAGGGTCTATGTTGTTTGTTCTACTGATTACTCCTAACAAACTGCACAGACCCAGATTTTCCAGTACATTATGTAATGACAGATCTGGGTTTGTGCAGTTGGACTCTTTTTATAAGCGAGTATGCTGGCAAATATTGATAGGATAGATGCAAGACTCTCTGAAGTCATGGCAAATCAGTCAAGCGGGTCACTGATTTTTAGTGGTCAGTCAGAATGGTCTTCTAATAGGTGACTGACCAGTTAAGTTGGTCTAACAAAAATGAAACAGATAATGGACATTTAGAAAAGATGCACATTTGTATCGTTCTTTTAGACAAAAAAAGTGACAATACAATACAATAGTGACATCCAACTTCTTTTGGCTGGGAGCAGAAAGAGGTTAAATTTGTAAGGTCCTGAATCGCATAAGTAGGAACATTTCCGTATCACTGATTTAATTAAAATGCATATTTTCAAAAGGATGCCTACACAGCAGCAGGCTACACAGTGTCAATGACTGGGATGCATGTGACCTGTGGGTTGGACATGCATGATTAACATTGTAAGGATGGTAAGAAAATTTACTGGTACAGGTAGTTTGTAAGATCTGGAATGAGGTCTTTAACTTCTAAGGTACAAGTGAAAACACAGAATTGTGATTAAGAGCAAGCTTGGGATTAATTAACATGAAAGACATAAGAATAATCTCCAGCGGTCAGCATGTATGCCAAGTTATTCAGTACAAAGTAAATATAATAGTGTGCCGAGTCAGGTTTAACATTCCCGGAGATCCTGGATAAACTGGATAATCCTGCATAATCCTGAAGCATAATCATCTTCATAATCTTAATAACTGGTTATTTAAAAAAGCAGACCTGGACCGCTCCGGTGGTCTACGTGTTTAGAGCATATGCCTCGGAGGCAATAAGTCAGGGATTAAAATCCTGACCAAGTTGTACCAAAATCTTATGAAAAGTGGTACCTGCAACTGCCTCGCTTGGCTTTCAGCATTAAGAGGGTGACAAAACTTTTAACTGCAGATTTAGGTAAATAGTAAAATTAATGTTAGTTAACACGTTAACCCTTGAGCCAAATAGATAGGTAGTCCCCGACAGTGTACTTGCAGAGATCGCCTAGAGCAGTGGTAGCCTTACCAGTGCCTGTATCCCTGAGACTTGCTGACAATACTTGGCTTGCAGATTTTGTTCAGAGAGCTACGAGTAATAAAATGTTATGTACCCGGTAGGAATTTCCCAAACTGTTGACATCTTTATTCCTGGTTGCCATGAAGAAATAATTAGGGATAAGTAGAACCATACAAATGTGTGTGTGTGTGTGTTTTTGTGGGACGGTGGTGGGCTATTGAAGAAGTCTGTATTAATATAAATGAAGCATAAACTGGAAATCAAGGGTCATTTGCATTCTGAATTTAACTTTGTTATTGCATGCCTTTGTTATTTTTTTTTACTTTTGCAATTTGTTATTCCAAATTTATTAGCCAACCTCTCCCAAACAAAAATACTGAAGGTCAGTTTACCAGAACAACACATTTTTTAGGGGGAGGGGGGGTGCTCAGAGAAATGTCTGTGCCATAACTTAGCTTTTTACGTTCATTATGTAACTATGGCAAACAATGGAACTTAATTTCCTGTGTCCACATAGATTTTGCCTCATGCTTACTGTCATTTAAATTATGCCCCCTTTCAGGTCATGGTTTGGCCTTGTGCTCAAACCTTCCTCCCTAATATTCGAATTGTCTTTATATCCATTATTTTCTTACATTTCATTATTAATGTATTTTCAGGGAGTTGTTAGAAGTTAGCTATGAGGATGGAAAACTCGCATTCAGTTTGACAGGTTACATTACCAATGCTAATTACTCGATGAAGAAAGGAATCTTCTTGCTTTTCATAAATCGTGAGTTATACATTCATTTTACATCAGTTTGTATAAAATCTGAGTATTACTAAAACAATGGTTTTGGTCACTCTCAATGAAGCGTATAAAAGTAGAATCATTTGTCTATCTAGAGCTTCATTCATCAGTCTGGCTAGCGTCAGTTAGATTTTTTGTTTGCATGCAGATGGATTTCACCCATCAGAAGGGCTCTCAACCATTGCTTTATCTTGGGTAAATAATAATAATAATATTAATAATAATAATAATAATAATAATAATAATAATGACTTTATTTAAAGTAGAAGCTTTTTTAGTTTAGTTACCAATCTTTAAATAAGGCCTTCTACAAAGACATTTGGAACAGCTCTGGTGGCCTAGTGGTTAGAGCATCCGCCATGGAAGCGAGATGTCGTAGGTTTGATCCCCAGCCAGGTCATACCAAAAGACTTAAAAAATGATACTAACAGCGTGGCGCTCAGCATTAAGAGGTTAGTGTTAGGACTTGTCGGCCTGGTGTCAGGATAATGAGACTGGGTGAGACATGCTACATGTCTGCGGCTTGATGCCCCTGTCCTAGACATCACGACTGAAAAATTGTTAAAGCTACATTAAAGATGTATGTGTATGTATGCACAATTTTTACAAGACCTGTCTTTAAAAACAAACACTTAAAAACTAGCCAATTGATTGATTTACTACTACAAGAACATGTGCAAAAAGCGATGAGTGCATACAAGATTCATAAAATTTTTAATTTATTGCTACTATAACATATGCAAAAGGTTTCAAATTTGAGTTCCGACAAGATTCATAAAATTTTGATTTACTGGAATCATGACATATGCAGAAGGCCTCAAGGATGAGTACACACAGGATTCATACAAGTATGGGTATTAGGGTAGGAGTTGCGAAGGCATAGAACAGAGGTGAGTACATGATACAAATGTTGTTAAAAAAAAGTAGTACAGTAAAACCTGTCTTGAAAGACCACTGCTATGTGAGACCACCTGTCTTGAGAGACCACATTCTTAATGCACTGATTTATTGATCATATAGGATTGTGACCTGTTATGGGAGACCACCAGTCTTGAGAGACCATAATAGTTTGGCAAATGAGGCAGTCTTTCAAGACAGGTTCAACTAGTACTGAATTAAACATAATCATAAATTATATTAGGTCTTCCTTATGCTACTATGCTTGTACTTATTAATCTACTTAAACAAAACAATAGTATCAATGCCCAAATGATCTGTTGTGTATACAAAGGGCAGATTTTAAATAACATATTGAAACATGCCATGTGTAGAGATTCAGTAGACATACAGACCAGTATAAGCAATCTATAGGTCATTGAGTGGACCATGTTTAAGCTAGTAAAATTAGTTTAAATCATTCTGATTTAAGTGTTCGATACAATTTGGCGTACTGTTTTTGACATGTAAGCTAGTATATATGGTACACAAGAGACATGAAACCATTGTCAAAATGTTTTAGAAACATCAGGTTGTTTATTCATGCTGTTAAATGTTTTAAATTTACACTTATGACTCAAAATTCATTTATCTTTAAAATGTAAATTTCCCCATGGAAATATTTCCATGTAACAGCTGTTTGATTGTTGGCTGGTTGTTTTTTTTTTTTGTTTTTTTTTTTCCCTTTCATGTTCCATACATGCTATTTTATGATCTTTTTAGTAGATTCACCAGTGTGTAAAGTTTTGAAAATAAATCATTTGTAGTTGACAGAACCAGATCAGTTAATGATTTTTGTGTGTTGTCTGCTTGGTGTAATATAGCAATTTTTTAAAACAATTAGTGGTTGGTATAACCATAATCAAATTGTGTATTGATTTTAGATGACATTCCATATCAGAGAAATATTTATCTGTATATAAAATCCTATAGAATCTGTATAGAAATCCCTATAGAATTGTTTACTTCGTCTGCATAGAAATCCCTATAGAATTGTTTACCTTGTCTGCATAGAAATCCTTTAGAATTGTTTACCTCATTTATATAGAAATCCCTATAGAATTGTTTACCTCATCTGTATAGAAATCCCTATAGAATTGTTTACCTGATCTGTATAGAAATCCTTTAGAATTGTTTACCTCATCTGTATAGAAATACCTATAGAATTGATTACCTCATCTGTATAGAAATCCTTTAGAATTGTTTACCTCATTTGTATAGAAATCCTTTAGAATTGTTTACCTCATCTGTATAGAAATCCCTATAGAATTGTTTACCTCATTTATATAGAAATCCCTATAGAATTGTTTACCTCATCTGTATGGAAATCCCTATAGAATTGTTTACCTCAGTTGTATAGAAATCCTTTAGAATTGTTTACCTCATCTGTATAGAAATCCATATAGATTGTTTACCTCATCTGTATAGAAATCCATATAGATTGTTTACCTCATCTGTATAGAAATCCATATAGAATTGTTTACCTCATTATTTTTACCAAATTAATATTACAAGTTTATAAAAATAATTTTTATGTCAATTATGACAAGCCTTTCAGTAAATTCTCTCTTCCACCTTCCCTCTTTCCCTCCTTCTTTCTAATAATAATAATAATAATAATGAGGACTTTGTATAGCGCCTAATCTTTAAAAGCTCTAAGCGCTTTACACCATCCTTGGTAAAATTCATCAGGTTTTTTTCTCCAATGAATCGGGGAGTCATCCAAAGCCTCAACTTGGAATGTTAGGAAATAATTTCATTCATCGTGGTTTCTTCCCTACTTTTTAATGCAGTCAAATCCAAAATAATGATAAATGGTTGTTGTTGTTTGTAAGGTGCTGCCGGTTATCAAAGGTCATTAGTACAATATTGCACAAGCCGCTGGTCAGAGGTATTGTGCAACTTGTACAAACAACACTCGAAAACCGCCTCCCGCTAATTCTCGTTTATCTAAGGAATGACCTCTACGGTGTAATATGCCCGGTTCAAATGGATATAGTAATCTGAAAACGGTATCTTGAACAAAGACAACACACGAGCCCCCGTAAAGATAAAATATGAATTTAATTAAAATACAATTAAAAGAAGAATGGCACAATAAATTACAATATTCTTTCCTTCTGACGATTCTTCGTTCAGAAGTAATTCAAAAACCCGAAGATTTAAGAGAGCAGATACGTTAATTAAAATTCAGAACACTAATAAAATATATGAATTTAACCGTTAATGACTGATAGTACTTTCATCATGGAATCGAATGTTCATTTAACATTGGACTGTTGGGTGATTCACAATGACCTTGTTCGTTGACTGGTTCTTTTTTTTTTTTTTTTCCTGCGTGCGTCCGACTTCAGCTTGCTCTTTGATTGAACAGGAATTCCACACTCTGACTTCTTACTTCTTTTTTTCTCTTTTCCTTTGACTTCTCGCTGATTCTCACTCTTTCCAAAACAAACTATTTTCCTTGTAAAAGAAAAGGGTAAAACGCCCTAAGTATCTCGTTACTTTAAGAGTTGTGATTGTCCGTCCGTCTTCATGTTCGAACAATCAGATCTTACTATCAGTGTTATCATTTATACGGCTAATAAATATTACACAAGTCTTCAGATCAATAGAGCTATACTGCTAATTATCGACATCAGAATTTGGGAAAGTCATATTCCCGTAAATCATTACGTAAAGTGAGGCAATATATCATAGCACACAATCCATATTTACTAATATGATAAATTCAAATTAATGTAACACTTTCCAATCATAAATGTACACGGTGGGTTTTCTACACCACCCATTTACCTACCTAAATATATAAGGTAAAAAATGCTAATTCAGAATTCAAAAATACATTATTAAATCACTGTAAAACCGACTATCCATACAACAGTATGAACACACCATGCATCTGTAACAAAGAAACATATCAAAGTACGTTATTAAATCAATGAAATACTGAACTATTTGTATCGTAGTATCGATACATTATGCATCTATGACAAAGATAAACATCATATACATTACATCATGATAAAGGTGAATTTGAGTTAAATACCTTGTGTTTTTGGCGTCTTACAATCGTTCCACATTCAGTTTCCCGGAACCACAATTAATTTACGAACGTCTTTCTTTCAAAGACGTACGGAGTCTTCTCCTGTGTTGGAATTAATAATTCTGACCGTCTCTTGCAGAGGCCTTCTCAGACTGACTAACCTCGTTTGATACGTAGTATATATTTCCCTGATTCTGGGGTCCGACACACCCCCTTCCCTATACATTCGCCCAATCGGAATAAATGCTATTCTTGTAGACCTTTTGAAAACCGTCTATCAAGATGCCAAAAATGCCACTTAGGGTCGAAATATCACCTTATCATTTGTTTCCAATCATTCTGACAGCTCTGTGTGAGGAATCACCTAATTTTAAGCGTGTCAAACACTCAGTCCACTTTCACTCTAAATATTGTAACAGTCTGACCAAGGTAAACTAACATTCTTTTCGTTCCAAACTCTACTCCAAGACAGTTAATTGTCGGCGAGCCTACGAATTAATTACTGAATTTCACTGACGAAAAATTTGGCACTTGACATTGTTGTAGGGTTTAATGCTATTTTTCAGCACACGATAGGCTATACATGGTGGACAGTATTAATGGTGGAGAAAGAACACGGGGAAACCCCCAGAAAGAACCACCGACCCACGAGAAGCTATTGGCAAGCTTTCACACTTACCCACATTGGCTGATTCTAAGACTCAAACCCACACAGACAGAAGTGAGTAATGAAATGATAAATGGAATGGATATATACAACAGTCTGAAAATGAAAAACTTTGCATCTTAATAAACAATATATTGTGCTTGATAATGGAACCTGATAGGTCATTAAAAAGTTAACTCACTGCTTTGTCTATTGAACAGGATAAAATCGTATCTCAAAGACAGATAAAGATATTCTACAATGCATATATCATGCCACACCTAGAATATTATTCTTTCTAGGGTAATAGTGATATAGAAAATCGAGAAAGTTTAAACAAGAGAAGCTTATACACCATCAACAATTGTTTTTTTCTTAAGTGGCTTCCATTAAAATTTTTACTTGGGTTGGGTTATTATTATATTCAGTGTTACCTTATGTTTATAAAAAATGTTCACATTAAACTTTATGAACAAGGTCCATCTCAAACAACAATTTATATTTTAATTTATACCTAAACCAAATTCATAAGAGCTTTGCCTTTTGTGGAGCCAAACTGGAATTCCATACCAGTCTTTCATTTACGAAACTTGAAACAAATTGGGTTATTCCACTTTGTGAACTTTACCTATGCAAATTAGCACAATGAGCTGCCCCACATAAGTCTTCAAAGGACTTAATAAATCTAGCTGTTGTCAGCCAGTGTGTTGTTGTTGTTGTAGTAGGGTTTAACGCCATTTTTCAGCACACGATAGGCTATACATGGGTGCCAGTATTAATGGTGGAGGAAGAACCTGGGAAAACCCCTAGAAAGAACCACTGACCCATGAGAAGCTACTGGCAAGCTTTCTCACATACCCACATTGGCCAAATCTGAGACTCGAAGCCCACGCAGACAGAGGTGAGATGGCAGTGATCCGTAACAGAGAGCGCTTTAGACCACTCTGCCACTCGGGGCTCCGTCAGCCAGTGTATGAAATGGTGGCTGTTTATATCTGACCTCTTTGACATTTAATTGTATGTTTAACCCTTTGCTGCAAAAGCTGCTCCAAGGATAGTTTTATTTGAGCTATCAGCAGGACTGTTTATCCATTATCCATGATATGGGCATATGTTGAAGTGGTCTTTTTATTTGGTTTTTTTTCGTCATTCTTTTCCTTCATCTTTTTTTGTGAAAATTCCTGAAAATCATGTTTCTTGAGGTTGGGAATATAAAAAGACTTTTTTTTTATAGTGTGACAATTCCTGTAATGGCATGTAGGTGTAATACATGTATAGGGACTAGTCTTTGTAACCACTCCCTTGATAACTGAAGCACAATGGGGTTCAGGAACATGGACTGTACAATACCTGCCCTAACACGGCGGGGCATGCTAATACATGCTTTTACTACAAGCATGGGTGCAAGTTACTGAGGGACCTTAAACATCTGGTAATGCCATCCGCTGAGACAGAAAAGGATGGGTGTATATTAGTCTTCATTAATACATTGACCCCTGGGCGTTTTTGTTGTTTTCGCATGAAATGCGAGTTAGAAACACATTTTGGGGGCTATTTTTGAATTCATCCTAATACATCGACTTCCAAGTGATTTTCCATTTGCCTAATGCCTAGTTGTTTTAGAGACATTGTTTCCATTGATTAATTTGCTCAAGCATGAGTAGAAGGGATAAAGTTGGAGTTCTTTTTTAAATTTTGTATTTGCTTAACGGACCCATCATTCTTTTTATTATCGAGACCACGCTTTATTCCAATTACCTACCTTATCCTACTTTTTGCACCAGTTCACCTGTCTGTGAGCAGTTCAGACTGGTTTGCCTTAGATCTGAGGCCCAAAAAGTCTCAAATCTGGACACAAAATCGAATTCCAACCACGGGTGAATTTTGGGTGGGGTAAAAATAATGGGTCCAAAAAGTTATGTTTCTCTCTGGAAATTGTAGTGCAACTAAAACATCCAGATTTTTTGGTATCATTGTAGAGCTGAATCTACCTTTCTATAATACCACCCACTTTAGTGGATCATACATGACCTTTATGCTATATACAGAGCTTGGCAGTAGGCTACTACCTCCTGCCCTTTATGCAGTGTCAGCGGTTATTGGTAGAATATATGTCTTATTAACACATTGACAATAATTAGTTTTTTCTAATAAAGTTATTTTGGTATAAATTGCCTTTAACTCTCTTATATTTTTAATAACATTTCCCAAGAGTTTTCAACAACAGTCAGATGTATGAGAAAACATGTATTACATTACTGCATTTTTCTTTGTTGTAGAGTGAAGGGGGGGGGGTACTAATAGGTGTTGTACAATGATATAAAATACATCTGATGCAACGTCTCAGATTAGCCACGTCATTAGTAGTCTTTATCGTTAGTTATCATCTGATAAGATGTTTCCAATCAGTCTTGGAAAAAGGATCCTGTATCCAGTATTGTATAAAAGAGTTTAATGTCATGCTGTAAAAAATAACTTTTCGAATCACACAGCAGATAATACCGAAAGTGTTTTATGACAGTTTACACACCCACATTGGCCGAATCAGAGACATGAACCCACGCAGACAGAGGTGAGTCAGCAACTGACAGTTTACACCACAATAAACACAGAAAAAGACATTAAACTCTTACAGTTGCAGTTCTTTATAATTTTATTCTTCTATTTTTTATTATGTTTTCTAAAGGTATTTATGTTAGTTTTAAAGCGTTTTTATCTAAAAGAAGTACAGTTAAGACTGTCTTGGAAGGCCACTGCTTGGTAAGACCACCTGTCTTGGAAGACCACATTATCAGTGCACAAATTGTATACATGTAGTATTATGCTCTGTTATAAAGACCACCTGTCTTGAGAGACCATAATTTTTGTCAAGAGGTGGTCTTTCAAGATGTGTTCTACTGTACTAGCATTTTAGATCATGAGTTGTTCAGTGATGTGTATCCAGTAAATGGGTTTAAAGATATTGAATGACGTGGCAAGAGACTTTATGTGCACGTTAATTATTCCCTTATGTTTGGAAAGAACGTTTTATTAGAATATAGTAAAATAGATTAAATAAAAATGTTTTAAAGTTTAGGAGACAATAAAATTAACCCAGATAGTCGGACCAATACAATTTTCTGGAGACTATAATTTACAGCTTTTTAATAATTATGATGACATTTTTTTTTCAATTAGTAAAAACAAAATAAATCAATAAAATAAATGTAATTCAATTTAGAAAGTAAATAAAGTAAATAAAGGATTGTTTCTCAAGTTTTCAAAAACTGGTCGATTGAATAGTCAATCCTCAGGGTATGGAGGTGCATTGATTCTTCTAATTATTGCTTAATGATTGATTCTCCTAATTGCTGATTGATGAACTGAAAATTTTAATAAGACAGTTACAAATTTGTTGTCAATAATGATCAAGGAACCATTTTCTCAAGATAGCAAGATAGTTGGTAGAATTCATTAATGAATCACTTTGAATATTGTAAAATCAATGGACATTAACGTTACATTGTGCTGATGTGATTGCTTTCATGCATATAAATTCCTAAGTGAATTAATTTACATAATATAACATTTTTAAATATGTATGTGGATTATCTTTGACTTGCCTTTTCCAGTAAACTAACTTTACATTTATTTTTAATAAAGCAGTTAGGATTTCCAACATTCTGATCAGTTGTATTCAGTATCATATTTTCTATTGGTAATCTCATTAGAATGGTTCAGTCTTCATATCTGTAATCAGACTTCAGACAATCCTCAATTAAATTCCTGAGCCAGTCTACGTGATTTGTCTCCTCTTCATATTTATGGCAATTATTGCTGTATTTGGAGTTTTAGTGTCAGGGTGACTTGAGGTCTTTTTTCAAGAAAACTTTAGATTATCTTTCAGATTTTGAGATACAAGATAATCTGAATATAACTCTTGCCCTGGTAACTTGTGAACTAGCTTTTAACATGGGGTCAGCAGAGAACCCCACAAATTGATCCCGATTTGTTGAAATTGAAGAAAATCGTCATCAAAATTGGTAACAGATACTTTGATATTTTCTTTATCATCAAAAACAGTAGATAGGACCTGGAAATTTTAATAAACATTATGAAATAAATTTAAAAACAGGTCATAAAATTATTTACATTTTTATTCCAAATGATATTACTAGTACACCACATTTATTGATATGTAAGGAAAGTTTGATAAATGAAAATCTCACCTATGCTGAGTGTAGTCAGTACTTTTAATAAATAAATACAAATTAAATTAAAAAAATTATCAATGAAATAGCAGAAAGATTAGTCATCACCCTCCTTGATTTGTCTGCAGCATTTGACACAATAGACCATGATATATTAATTCACTGTCTCCAGCATGTATTTGGCATTCACAATACAACCTTACAGTGGTTCAAGTCCTACTTAGTCAACAGGACACAAATTGTATCTGCAAATGGATTACATTCCAGCCCAGTTGATCTATGTAATGGTGTTCCAAAGGGGTCTGTTCGTGGACTTGTTCTTTTCATTCTGTAGACTCAGTTGCTCTCAAGAGTCATAGATCATCACCCAGTGTCTCACCAATTTTATGCTGATGACACCCAAATAAATGCAATGTGTCCTCATGTAATTAAACTTAAAATGTGTCAATCTACCGTAACAGCTATATTCATGAGCATTTCTCAGAAAACCTAATTAAGTGTTTTCATAACTGACTTGCAGAAGTATTTGTTGTATTGTTGCACTGAATAAAAAGCTGGCCTCATTTGTAATATTATGATATTATTATGTCTTTTGAATCAAATAAAGGAGATGGGATAAACATGAACTACTTTAAATTATTGGACTCTTTCATAACTATGATCAAAGATAGCAAGTGAAATGAATACTTCATAAAATAAATATCTTGATTTCACAGGTACGAACCATTGTGGGCAAGCGAGTTTCAGAGAAGTCTTGCATGGGCACTTAGAGATGTCCTCAAGTATAAAAGTTTCATTATTGAAATCATGACCAATAATTTACTGATTGAACAATTCAAAAAATGAGTTTTGATATTGACGATTGTCTCATGAAATAAATATCTTGTGTTTTTGGAAAAAAGAAATCTTGTTTGGCGGTGTATCAACAGTTAGTCTCGTTCCCAGCTCTGTGGACTCCTGCTTTGGCAGGATACTATTAAACACCACTAAAGGAACCAGAAAACAGAAACCAGCGATGTAACACAGATTTTGAAACCAGTTGGAATGATCTTTCATGTGTTGGACATTTTGTCAATGTCAAAGATTTTTTTCTCTCAATTTTTGGAGGTCTCTGATTTTACCCACGCCCTTGCTTATAGTGCATTGTATGTTTATGGACCCCATTGTACATGAGTTATCAAGGGAGAGGTGTATGTAGATTGATAGATTATGTTGTCAGAAATCTTTATGTTGTTAAATAATAAAGATGCTAGAACTGGGTTATATCTTTAAATAAAATCAATAGACATTTGTGACAAAAAGGACAAATTTTGTGAAAATATTCAGATATTTTTTATTGGAACACAAATTATTGAGACTGAGAAAAGTAATTATGTTTTCGTGTCTGTTTTTTTGGATCATTGATGGTAGTTTACATTGCAGAGATGTGTTCTGACAATATTGAATAAGCCCGCTTTGTAAAATGGTCAGCTATTACTTAAGTTAAGTAAACAGATGAACAATATCAGACCTACTGGGTCCTCTTGTATTTAAACTTTCTGGGTATACATGTGATTTTTTTAAGAGATCTGCATTTGGAGTGTTCTTGTTTGCAAACACAAACCAATAAAAATCTAAATCACGAACACACAAACAGCAAACGCTGATGCATATATTTCATTTTTATGTTTGATAAGCTCATCTTCTTTTTAATTTTAAAACCAGTTTTTTTTTGGTTTTTTTTATAAATATTTTAAAATATTATCATGATTGGAGGAACTGTACAAGAATAGCTCATGGACGGCTTTCATGAGTTTTCAATTCCTTCTGTCATATGCATTTTCAACAATAATTAATCTTTCATTCTGACTGCGACAAGTGGGTACTATTTGTTCATTTTTCTTTTCCATTATTTAAACATATGGTCCAACTTTGAAAGAATCGCTATTTGAAATAATTGTTTCAGTAGCATTCCTATATCTTTTCTTTGCATTAGCCTCGAGTCCAAAGTGAATCTTCCCTCCAGTTAGTAATTGAAGATCAAGAATTAAGAGAAAACAACAGGATCCCAGTCTGAAATCTTAGCTTACATTATTTATAAACATATCATTCTTCTTGGACTTAAGCAACTGTCACATCTCAAAAGTTTGGTAGACATAAACAAATTTCCAGAAGACTCTGTTGTCCATCTTCATTAAGGTCTCCATCTTTTTCTTTTATTTTTTGCGGTCCCTGTTTTCATTCCACAATGCTTGTTAGATAATGGATGAGGAGGAAGTTTGGACATTTGACAAGGTGTTAATTAATCTTTTACTGCCTCTTTTCTCTTTGGAATCATCAGACAGATGGAGCCTTCAGTTTGCATTAGCTTTTTGTGGCTTTCTCTAAAATGGACCATCTGTTGCTTTCAAATCCAACAATGGTTAAGGAGTTAAAACCAAAGATGTCACGAGTCCAAAATATAGCCAGGGACAGCACAAGGGTGGACTTTTTGCTCTTTTCAGCATCATTCCCAGGTTTCCAAGTTAGAGGTTCCATTCACCCACAAGGCTTTTGACTTGCATGCTTCCCACGTAAGGATAATAATAATAATAATAATAATAATAATAATAATAATTCTTTATTTATAGAGGGTGACTCATTAGTCAAGGACTATTCTCCCTTGAGGCCCTCTTAATGAGAGTATAACAAATGCACATTGTATGAAGAAAACAATAATTAGTGCTTATTTTAGCATGTTTAGTATTAAAATACTAAATTCTATTGTCTATTAGAAACACATGCATGCTCATGATATCACTTCTTAAATACTCTAATATTTTCAGCCGATTTTACATGTAGTGGAAGCTTATTCCACAGAACTGTTACAGTACCAGAGTATTGATCTCAACTGGTATTGTGTTGAAAAAGGCCTGAATAAGTCCTGAAGATACTCTGGTGCAGTTCCATGTAGGTATTGGTAGGGACCTGGGCCCATCTCTCATTTACGTATGTATGAACTTATGGTTTATATGCTACTTGCTATAGCTTCCCACGTCAGTCTTTTTTAAAAAATCTGTCCACTTCCATATGTTGAAGGAATCATTGTTTTTAGACACTTTACAAAAGTTGGTGGAAGCCGTTGCCAAAGCATCAAGACATGCATTTTCATGTCCACGGTACATGCTTCCAATCTTCACTATCTCCATGGTAGCACCACCTTGGAGATACCAACAGGTTTGCTGGAGCACATCAGAAGCCTTTTGTAAGCAATTCCCATTTTATGAGATTTTTTTTTTGTATTGGCTAATCCCAACAGTGGTTTAGCAAGATTTGAGAAATCAGCAATACTATTCCCTTGATGCACTACTGGGCCGAGCTTAACTAGCGAAAAAATGTCCTTATCCTGATAGATAAAGGATACCTCTCATAAATACTTTCAGACAGGACCCCAATAGAATCATTGAACCAAGTTTAAAACTCCCTACATTTTTTCTTGCATTGAGATAGCCAGATTGATAAGGGTAGGAAGTATACAGAACCCTCCTTCTTTCTAAAGGAGTAAGGGTGTTGCACCATCTCATGCCAAGTCCCCATCTTTCTGATATCCCAGTTTGTACCAACCCTTCCCATTTTCTGAGGCGTTGTCGGACCTCATGGAAGAAAATGTTGTTCCTTTCAACACTAAGGTAAGATGATACTGATTTCATTCTAAATCACCCGAACTGCAGGTTTTTCAGGTGACAGTAATTTTTTTAAATCGTTTTTCTTGTCTTTTTAGGCAAATTTCCCTACTATCCCTACTTTTTACGTTTTACATTGAAAGTTTATGACACACTGCTGGTCATAGCTGAGTTAATTATGTCATGGTTTCAGTGACATGGAGCAGGGTTGATATGCCCATTACGGTCATTTCACTATGGGTTTGGGCTTAAGATAAATCCTGGAGAAACTAACATTGTAATTAATTAGTGGCCCCAAGTGGTCTAAAGCGTTCTCTGTTACTGATCACTGCCATCTTGCCTATGTCTGCGTGGGTTTAAATTTCCGATTCAGCCAATGTGGGTATGTAAGAAAGCTTGCCAGTAGCTTCTCGTAGGTCAGTGGTTCTTTCCGTGGTTTTTCCTCCACCATTAATACTGGCTGCCATGTATAACCTATCTTGCACTGAAAAATGTCATTAAAAATAAAAAGTAAAGAAAAGTAATTAATTTGAACTGATAAGAGTAACTAGATTATTGTACAATAATTACAAACAGGTAAATACAGGTACAAACAGGTACAAATACTTAATCAGCTGCCACTAGAAGAATCACTAAAACTAAGAAAGTCTAAACCTTTCAAGATATTTTGAAACCACCCAATAAATGTACTTACTAGCATATGCATTGATGCCGTCATACCATATATTCAAATATAGCAATTATGAATATTATGGGTGGGTTAACTTCACAATTTTAAACTAAATATAGATTTTTTTATAAAAATTTGAATCACAGGAGTTTTCTCTTACACTACAATCTTTAGATTCTCCACCTTTGTGCCAGGCTCATATCACACACTGTCTTGCAGAGATCAGTTTTTGAGTTATAGATGCCAACTGCATTCCCTGGACATAAAAGACAATCAGCTTCCAAGATTTATAATGCCAGATCTTCTGCATTTTATAGGAAAATATATTATTCTGTCTCACTTTAACTGCAGCTGTATATTTTCTTTCTTTAACATTATTTGAGCCATTCAGTTGGAATGGAAATAGATGTAATAGTATTTGCATGGAAATACAGAAGGTTGATCTAAACATGTACCGTAATATGTTACTGTATATGCTTACTTATCAGATGAGTTGTATGTTACTGTATATGTTTACTTATCTGACGAGTTATACGTTATTGTATATGCTTACTTATCAGACGAGTCCAACTGCAAACTGCACAGACCCTGATATACCATGGCATGATGTGCCAGCAGATCTTGGTCTGTACAGTTTGTTAGGAGCAATCAATTAAACAAACAAGATAGACCCTAATCTGCATGCACCTTATTATATGGCAGATAAGGATCATTGTTTTCTTTTTTCTTCCAGTTTGACTCTACTTGTAAGCAAGTATGTAGTGTATTTGTTTAGATGTAGTTAATTGTTGAAGGAATGCTACATATTACTGATAGATGAAATCTGACCTTTGATCCCCAGATTCAGTTGTATTTTTTTGTATAACTCTTTTTCTGTCATTGTTACCTGTTTGCTTTTGTTTGCTTATCTTTTATGGATGCCATAAAAAAGGGACACATTTAAAATGAAGGAACACATTTAAAAGAAATTGCTTAGAAAAACATGTCTTGAAAGACCTTTGTTTTGAGAGACCACCTGTCTCGAGAGACCACCACTTTGAGAGACCACCTGTCTTGAGAGACCACATTCTCGATGCATGGAAATACATGTATTCTTTATTGTGTTTTTGCCTGTCATGGCAGATCACCTTTCTTGAGAGACCATTATTATTTGGAAGAATTGTTGGTTTTTCAATAACAGGTTTGACTATATTCTTTCACTAGTCTGTTTTGAAGATTCACTAAAAAATATGTTCTTCTATGTGGCCTATATATTTTATGAAATACGGCCTAATTTGTCCCATTGAATTCAGAATTGGCCCACTTTTGAAAAAGTGGCAGAGGAGTTGGCCTAGTTTTGAAAATACTGGAACTAAGTGTTATTACATCTCTCCCTTGACAGCTTGCTAACTTAGGCATCCAAAAATAGTAGCAAATCGATGTGTGCCAATTGTACAGTACTGCTGGAACATTAACATAGAAGAGGACAGCGAGAGCAAGAAGAGAAGGGATTAATGGCTAAATACATAAAATATCACATTGGGAATAATTGTCAGAAAATTTATTTTTTAAAGATGTTCACTTTCTGTTTAAATTCTCTTTATTTTCCAGATAACCAAGTATTCACTTTATGTGAATATTTGTACATTCTAGCGTTGTTATTGATTTAGAACAGAATTTGATTCCATTTCTTAAAGGAGGTTGCAGTGTTGAACCTAAGCTGAGTCATATTTAAGACTTATAAAAACAGCATTAAGAAGTTAGTTTTAGGACTGGTCAGGATAATGCGACTCGGTGGGACTTGATGCAACATGGCTGCAGTGTGATGCCCCATTGCTAGATGTCACCATAAACTGCCACATTGCAGAAATTGTAGTGATATAAGTGAAAAATTGTTAAAGATACGTTCAAACAAAAAACATACAAAAAACATACAAACAAACAAAAATATAAAAAATAAAGATGACATTTATTTTGATAAACAAATGCATCAAAATTGAATTAATGTTCCAAGAACAAACTATTGATGCTATGATTTCCTTGCAAGTAATCTGCAAATGTTGAAGTATCAGTTTGGGAATATGCAAATGAGTGTCTCAATCACTTATTAATGATCAGAACTTTAATTACATTACTTTATGTAATAATATTTCAAACAGTTTTTGATTGGTCAATTCATATTACTTGACTGACCGTGACCACTATGTCCTACACAGTATTTGGCTGTCTTTTGCTTTTATCTTAACTCCTTTACTTGATTTCACACAAAGAAAATACAGTGATAATACAAAGCGATTATTACTTAAATTAATTGCAGACATGCAACAAACACTTCTGCAAGTCACTGATCTCAACTCAATGAGTACTTAGTTTCTTGTGTTATTGACAGTGAATTGCTTTTATTTCTAAGAAATTTAACAAAGTATATTACTTCCTATTTAAATTTGCATAATTGATAATAATAATAATAATAATAATGATAATGAAGACTTTGTATAGCGCCTAATCTTTAGAAGCTCTAAGCGCTTTAATAATGATATGACTACCAAAAAAAAAACACACAAAAAAACATGAAATTAGAAAATATAAAAAAAATGATTAAAATATTTAAGGCTGGAAACATAAGGTCTTTAAGTTTGTTCTTGCAGTCGAAAAAGATGAGTTTTAAGAGCACTCTTGAAAGTGATATCACTGTGTCTTTGTGTCTAATTTCAATGGGCAATTCGCTGCACATTGCTGGGCCCTGGTATGCAAAAGAACGTCCATATCAATTCATTTTCATAGTGGAAATAATGAGAATACGATTGTCAGAAGAGGAGCGTAAGTATCTTGCTGGTATTTACACATGGTTGAGGCCAGATAAAGTATGTTGGACTAGAGGCAGTCAGTGAAATGTAGCACAGAGAACAAATTTTGTGTTTGATTCTGGATCAAATGGATAGCCAGTGCAGGGTACAGAGCAGCATAGAGGTGTGCTCTGATCATGGTACTCTAAGGTTGATCTGAGCAACTGTGTTTTGAACTTTTTGAAGTTTCTGGAGTAGATATGACGAACCGGCCAGAATTGAGTTACAGTATTCCAGTCTTGAAATTACTACTGAACACAAGTGTTTTAGTGGCATTGACTGAAAGATATTGGTAAATGGAGCTGATACATCTCAGTTGAAGAAATGCAGCCTTGCATATGTAACACCTTGGTTTCGTACTGACTGTGAATTTAATGTTGGTGTTGCTGATATTTATTGTTTGAGGTAACAGATGTGAATGAGAAACTATTTGTGTTGTAATCATAATTGCCTTAGTTTTATCGTCCTTCATCTGCAGCTTGTTACATTTCATCCATGATTTCACATCAAAAATGCACCTCTCTACTCCTTGGACAGTAGCATAAACTTTAGTTTGATGGCTAGACTTGTATATTTGGGTGTCATCATTTGGGTGTCATCAGTGTACACTTGGGTGATGATCTATGACTCTTGAGATTGGCTGAGTGGATAGAAAACGAAGAGATCTGGTCCCAGAACAGACCTCTGTGGAACACCACAACATAGATTACCTGGGCTTGAGCATATTTCATTTGCAGATACAATTTGTGTCCTGTTGACTAAGTAGGACTTGAACCACAGTACGGCTGTATTGTGAATGCCAAATACATGCTGGAGATGGTGAAGTAATATATAATGATTTATTGTGTCAAATGCTGCAGACAAATCAAGGATGGTGATAACTGTAATCTTTCCGCTATCCAAAGCAGAGAGAATGTCATTAACTTCTTTCAGAAGAGTAGTTTCAGTACTGTGGCAAGGGCGATATGCAGACTGTACATTGCTAAAAAGACTTTGAACTCATATGATGTTCATTAAAAATATCCTGTCACTAACCACTGTCTTTAACAATAAAACATGTTTCTGATTTAATTGATGTTCAGGCAGGGTCATTTTATTTTTATTTTATTTCCTGGCCCTGTGTTATTTTCTAAACTGTGACAACTCATAGCAAGACTTAACATATGGATTTTTTTATAAACAAATTCAAACAAATTAATGGATTTTTCTTTGTTTCAGATCGTTTAGTGGAATCAAGTGCTCTTAAGAAAGCGATTGACACAATCTATCAAGCTTACCTTCCCAAAAATTCTCATCCATTTCTTTATCTGAGGTAGGTAAGGTTTGTTATGGAGTCTTTCTTCGAAGCTTGTGCTGTGAAAAAGCATGTTTCTAAGGCAATGACTGTATGTGTAAAATTCCCTTGTTATTGGGTCCTTCATTTTAAGACACTTCCTATAATAAGGTTTGGTCGTGGATCCCATTTAACTGAGTAGTAGTAAAACTGTATGGATCATGTACTTCATCATAAGATGGTCTCTCAGGCAGTATACCATATATACTCACTTATAAGTCAACCTGAAGATTGAAAGGACCCAGATCTGACAACGCATAATGCACAAGCAGATCTTGTTCTGTGTAGTTTCTTAGGAGTGTACGGTAGAACAAACAACACAGACCCTGATCTGCCAGCGCATTATGCAATAGCATATCAGGTTTCATGTTTGCAGTTGGATTCGACTTATAAGCTAGTCTGTATGGTAGAGTGTTGTATTAAGGAAGCACACCAAAATTAAATAGTCACTGAACATGGTCTTTTGTAAATTAAATTATTAAAGAGTCTTTATGAATTTTGATGTGTTAATTTTATATTGCATTTGCTAATGAATTTTGTCTTGAAGTTATTAGAAGCTTTTCTTGTCATCATTATCGTTTGGTACCTAAATTATTACTAAATTTGTTATGGACAAATTATTTACAATTACAATATTAATTAATTATTTATTAAGTATTAATATTATTATTACATTACTAACTACATTAAATTATTTACAGTTTTTTTCTATTTGGTTCATGTGTTGCATGAGAAATTTTGATGTTAAAAACTTTTATTTTATTATTGTTTTTTAATTTTTTATTTTATTTTTCAAAGCACATGTTCAACAATTAACATTCACAAAGTTTCTGATTCAATTCAAAGATATTTATAAATAACCTTGATAAAGACCCATATCAAAATACAGGAGTTCTGTCGTAATCACCATTTTAATCCAACTGCGGAAGGTTAAGTTAAAAGGATGGGCAAACAGGGACCATAACTCTTCATAATGATGTTGTGGACTATTTGAGATTAATTTATTAAAGGTTTACTCTCAATAAAAGACACGTTTTAATTTGGTTGAAATCCAACAGTGCTCAGCAGTGTTATCCTGCAGAAACCTACATCGGGCCAATCAATAATCAGGGTCCATAACCCATGTAAAATACATTGTGCAATGCTAGAAATCAAATTTATTTGAGGGCCCATATTAGTGTGAAGCCAAATTTGGATGAAATTCAACAACTTTTGGTGATTCTGTCTTGCAGAAAAAAATGTAGTGGTGAGCAATTGGAGGCTGTAATGCTTCTAAATGAAAAGAAACCCATGAAAGTTGTAAAGACAGTGAGACAATGTTTATACCAAATAATGTTTGCGAGGTATGCAGGTTACAAGCAATGACCCAAGATATGAAGTTAATTTTCAAAGACCATAACCCTTTCTAAAATGGAAATTGAGGTGACAAGACCCATAAAAGGCACATTTAAGTATATGAGATGATGTTTATCTAATTGCAACAATATGCTGAATGGTTCCCAAGTTATGATGGTTACAAGGATGTACTTTAGTGGAGATGTAATATCAGTAGAAAAAGGTATAATAGCTAAAAACTGAAATGATGAAACCTTTAAAAGAGTTTAATGAATAATAATCTTTCAGTTGATATTTAGTAATTTATTCAAAGTTTGAATTCATGTACATTTTATCTTCAGTCTCGTCATAGCCCCACAGAATGTCGATGTCAATGTTCATCCCACAAAACATGAGGTCCATTTCTTGCACGAGGATGCCATCATCGAAAGTGTCCAGAATGTGATTGAAAAGAAGCTGCTGGGGTCCAACACATCTCGCACCTATTTTACACAGGTACATTTTTCATCATATAGAAATATATTCCAGAGTCATTGCCATGTACCATATTAGCTTTGTTGACATTATCAGCAAATTTAATTATCTGTAGTCAGTTATCTATAAATGATTCAATGATTGATTACAGAATTTTGAGATGCTATGGGTACTGTATTTTGGAGTACAAGTCAAACTCAATAATTTTGTAAATTTCCATTCTTTACCCACATATATGTCAATGTGGCAGCCGGATCATCATTGGTAAATTGTATGCAATGATATGAACCCCTGTTGTTAATAATGTACGTGCAGCAACAGTAACCTCATTATCAAATTATATGTACCATTAAAAATAGAATAGCTTGATGAAGACTTGTATGTATGTATGTTGGTAGGTAAGATTATTTGTTTGTTTGATTAGGATTGTTTGTTTGTTTTTTTAGGGTTTAAAGCCATTTTTCAGCACACGATAGGCTATACATGGCGGCCAGTATTATTGATGGAGGAAGAACCCGGGAAAACCCTCGGAAGGAACCACGAATCACGAGAAGCTACTAGCAAGCTTTCTCACATAATTACATTAGCCGAATCTTAGACTTGAAACTACGCAGACAGAGGTGAGATGGCAGTGATCCGTAACGGAAAGTGCTTTAGACCACTCGGGGCCCCGATTAGGATTATTAACATAGCTTTAAAAAAAAATTTCAGTCATATCGCTACCATGTCTGCAGTGAGGCAGTTTATGATGATGTCTAGCAGTGGGGCATCATGCCGCAGACATGTAGCATGGTGTCCCACCCAGTCAGATTATCCTAACACCCTGCCAACCAGTCCTAACACTAACCTCTTAATGCTGAGCGCCAAGCGAGGCAGCAGTTAGTACCATTTTTGTAAGTCTTTGGTATGACTCGGCCGGGAATTGAACGCACAATCTCCTGCTTCCGTGGCACGCTCTAACCACAAAGCCAAGGGAGCGGTAGGTAGGTTTGGAACAAAAAAAGGCAGTGACTGTGTAAGAATGTATGCATGAAGAACAGTTTTTATTTTTAGCTTTTGGAGAGAGATGGGGAATTACAGGACAATTGTAACCTGTATTGTTCACTTACCTGACAATTGTAATCTTGATCAGTACAAGGAAACTACTGCCAGGGCTTTTCCTAAATTAACAAGCACAATTATGCATAGCTGTCAGTTATCCGTATTTGTCCCATATTTTGAACCAGCCAGTATTAATGGTGGAGGAACAACCTGGGGAGAACCCCATAAAGAACCACCGACCCACAAGAAGCTACTGGCATATTTTATCACATAACTATATTAGCCGATTCTGAGACTCAAACCCATGCAGACAGTGGTGAGATGGCAGTGATCCATAGCGGAGAGCGCTTTAGACCACTCAGCCACTCGGGGCCCCTCTTTATTTTGTAACATGCTTCATTACAATGTGATTCTGAATATAACATGCTACCACAATATTGGGACCCCATGACCAATGAGAACCTTGTCAACAGTGTATGCAAATAGGGTAGATTTGGCAAGCTCATGTGTGCAGCTTTTTAAAATCTTTTCAGCAAAGGAAAAACTAATTAATTCTGGACTTTAATTCCCATTGGACACATGATAAATTGTTCTAAGTTGGATTTTCTCACATGAACAATTTGGACTTAAATATTCTGTGCAAATAATGGATAGATATCTGGCATGACATTAATAATGAGCAACAAAATTCTAATGTATAACACTTTAACCCCTTGAGGATTTTGCTGTTACGCATGAAATGCAAGTAAGAAACACATTTTGGGCACTATTTCTAAATGCATCCTAATTCATAGACTTCCAATTCCTAGTTGTGCTAAATAAAACCTTCGTTCACTGGTTAATTTGCTCGTGCTTGAGCGGAAGGTGAAAAGTGTTTTGTATGGAGAAGACTCTTTATTCAAAATGTCCATCTTATCCTACATTTTGCACAGGTTCACCTGTCTGTGTGCACTTCAGACCGGTCTGCCTTATATCTTAGACCATAAAGTCTAAAAGTTGGACACAAAATACAGATCTGACCATGGACGAATTTTGGGTGGAAAAAAAACTGTCAGAATTTTTTTCTTTCTTCTCTGTATTGTGTAGTGCAACAAAAATGTCCAGATTAGATGGTATTGTTGTAGAGCTAAATCTGTCTCCTATCGATAATACAACCCACTTTAGTGTATCATCCATGACCTCGACGCTTAACAGACCTTGGCAGTAGGCTACTACCTCATGCACCGTAAACGCAACGCATGGTGTTAATGTGTTAAGTACTCCATCTGTATAGTGCTTCAATGCATCTTAAACAGTGGCATCAAAAACCTGAATCTTAAAACAATTTCAAGTTGCAATTGTATGAGAAATAAGTTTATGTTAATGATGCCCTCAATTAATTAATGAAGCTTATTTATTTTTTCATTTTGTTACATTTAAAACCAGATTTATACATTTCTGATGGTGGTAAATATCAAAACATTTAACAATATTGATAATAATACAAATAGTAGTTATAATCTCCATGCTTACAGATTGAAAAAAGTAAATAGGTATGATTTTATTATCTGTATTATACATTTTCATACAATATCAATACTTAAATAATGAATAGTTTTACTGAGGCCCCGAGTGGCAAAGTGGTCTAAAGCACTTTCCGTTACGGATCACTGCAATCTCACCTCTGTCTGAATGGGTTCGAATCTAAGATTCGGCTAATGTAGTTATGTGAGAAAGCTTGCCAGTAGCTTTGTGTGGGTCGGTGGTTCTTTCTGGGGGGTTTCCCGGGTTCTTCCTCCACCAATAATACTGACCGCCATGTATAGCCTATCTTATGCTGAAAAATGGCGTCAAACCCTAATAAAACAACAAAATTGAGGGCTTTAGTTATAGATTTAATCAAACAGATCAGGACACTGATTGAGACACATTCACTGATCTTTTATGCAGTGTATCAGGACACATTCACTGATCTTTTATGCAGTGTATCAGGACACATTCACTGATCTTGTATGCAGTGTATCAGGACACATTCACTGATCTTTTATGCAGTGTATCAGGACAAATTCACTGATCTTTTATGCAGTGTATCAGTACATTGAGATACATTCACTGATATTTTATGCAGTGTATCAGGATACATTCACTGATCTTTTATGCAGTGTATGAGGACACATTCACTGATCTTGTATGCAGTGTATCAGGACACATTCACTGATCTTTTATGCAGTGTATCAGGACACATTCACTGATCTTTTATGCAGTGTATCATGACATTGAGATACATTCACTGATATTTTATGCAGTGTATCAGGGCACATTCACTGATCTTTTATGAAGTGTATCATGTTGAGAGCTACTCATGTTTGATTTGGATTTTTAACGTAGCTTTATTAAAAAAATCAGTCCTTTACACTAATCTCTCAATGCTGAGCTCCAAGTGAGGCAGCTGTTTGTACCATTTTTATAAATCTTTAGGTAATTCGCCGCTGGGGTTTGACCCTGTGACCTCCCACATCCAAGGCAGACACTTTAACCACTTAGGCAACCAGATCGGGTTCAGCGTTAAAGGCCATGACAGGAAATGAAATGAAAATTGTGCTGAAAATTACATCTAATAAGGATTCCACAGCACCCATCTTGAAAATCTTGTTATGTCTAGTTCTAGATTGAAAGTCAGATTAACAGAGCTTTCACCAACAGTTTTTCTCATGATGTCAAGTTGGTCCTAAATGAAAATGGTGTTGTTGTAACGTGTCAAATAGCCACCATGTTAGCCATCTTGAAAATCTTGTTGTAGCTACTCCTCCTAAATTCTACCAATTTGACTAACTGGAACATATTTACCAAGTTTCCATGGGTACCAATTTGACTAAGTGGAACATGTTTACCAAGTTTCCATGGGTACCAGTTTGACTAAGTGGAACATGTTTACCAAGTTTCCATGGGTACCAATTTGACTAAGTGGAACATATTTACCAAGTTTCCATGGGTACCAGTTTGACTAAGTGGAACATATTTACCAAGTTTCCATGGGTACCAGTTTGACTAAGTGGAACATGTTTACCAAGTTTCCATGGGTACCAATTTGACTAAGTGGAACATATTTACCAAGTTTTCATGAAATTAAATACAATGTTTTGTTGAAATAGGTTGAAGAAAACTTAAGTTCCCGTCTGAAATGAAATGCAAAGATGAAATCTAACATAAGTTACAGTGCCAGTGGTGATGAATTTGACAAGACAAAGTTTTGTATAAATGTGTTTGATAATGTTCAAGTTGTCAAAGATATGAAATGCAGTAATCAAAAATCTATATATAGCAACAGCAACTTTGACCCTGAAATGGCAGAATCAAAAAGACCATAGTGCTCCTAATGTCGCACAGGTCGAGGGGGGGGGATGTATTTTGTTGAGTTATTTTTGGGAGGATGTAAGTAATCAACCAGAAATTAAATGCATTGACAAAATCTAGTTTGAGCAACAGTGTTCATGACCTTGGAGAGAAAAGGACCCCGAATCATCTAAAGCGCTCTCTGTTATGGATCACTGCCGTCTCACCTGAGTATGCATGGGTTTGAGTCTCAGATTTGGCCAGTGTGGGTATATGAGAAAGCTTGCCAGTAGCCTCTCATATGGGGGGGCGGTGGTTCTTTCTGGGGGTTTTCCCCAGGTTCTTCCTCCACCATTAATACTGGTAGTCATGTATAGCCTATCATGTGCTGAAAATGGTGTTAAACCCTACAACTATGACCTTGGAGATGTTGATTTCCAGATCAATAAATTTCTGCCATGGGTAAGGGATATACATGTTGCAGGTTTCACTTAAACCATGTTGTACTATCTTACTGAAATTTGCATGTGTATACAGATGCAAACAATTGTAAAACCCAGAAATGTGTGTGGTACTGAACTTTTTCAGATTTAGTTATAGAAGATAAGGATTAGCAAAGTTTTGGCAAAAGTTCCGATTTTGTGCAAAGACTGTTTTGCAACCATGTGACCTGATCGCTAGAGCTTAAGTTATAATCCAGACACCACGACAAATGTCTGACTACAGCCCCACATGGACTACAGTGTACTACAACACTACAGCTTTCATTGGCAGGCTATAAAAATTTCTACAAGGCACAGTCATGTTATTATAAATTTGAAAAGTTCAAAGTCCTTTTAAGGTGTATTTTGATGAAAAAAAGATTAAATTGTAAATGTAATATCATTAAAATTTACATGAATTGATGACAATCTGCTTAGAAATATTGCTAAAAAATAGAAATCTTGAAACAACTTGACAGATTTGTTCAAATTTGAAAGAATATCCTAGCTTGTCTAATTTGTAGTATGTTAACTTTTCTAATTTGTACAGTAGAACCTGTCTTGAAAGACGACCCTTTCTGCCATAAAATTATGGTCTCTCAAGACAGGTGGTCTCACATAGAAATGGTCTTTCAAGACAGGTTTCACTGTAGTATGTAAACTTTATAGGATGTTGGACATCCAACACATACAGACACTTCTTTTTTATATAAGAAAAACTTATTCTCAAAATCAGATTTTTTTTTAATTTGGCGAAACATAATGGAATCAAGTCCAATTCGTAGTGATGAAGCCAATTAGACATCAAAAATACAGCTGATGTACTTGGACATCAAACCCAAAGGTAATTAGGTTATTAAGTGTCAGGTGCTAGGTGAGCAAATTCATTCTTACTTTTTTGTGAAAATTACTGTTCTCATGTATGCATTTTATTCTGAAAAATTTCTTTGTTGCAGTGATGTCTGATATTTGAAATTCAAACCACAATTTAAGAAATGGAATTAATCATTTACAAATTTGACAACTGCTGTAGATGTCTTACTTTGACAGGTTTTGTGTATTGATCTCACTCCAGAGAAGTTGTTTCAGAGATTGACATAATTGGCAATTTAAATAATTATGTACAGGCTGAATGTTGGCCAAAAGATCCATTAAGAGTATATTAGTCTGCCATTTGATACTAATGGTTACAAATTGGTTGCAAACCAGCCATGCATCATGTAACATAACACCTTATAAATTAGTCAAAGCTATTATTGTACAAGTGCAGTAATTTTCCAAGTACAAGCCCATAAATAAAAATGATAAGCCTTGGCACACTGTTATCGAGTTTCAAAATTTTTAATTTGTAGCTCACCTTTGGACAGAAGAAAACCATTGTATCTACCCTGGCATTGGCATTACACAGATAAAAGCATAAAAATATGTCACTGAATCTTAACCATTCTTTCATACTAAGTCCTAAACAACAGTTTAGATGGGGTTTCAGGGAGCTTATGGAGTTAACTTTGTACACATACTTTAATTGAAGAAATTTTTCTCTTTTTTTTTTTTTGTTGTTGTCTTTCATTTGTTTTTGTTGTTGCACATTGTTAAAATACTGTTATAGTTGGAGTAGTGAAACATGGCAAGGGGATGCATCCAAATGAATACTATAGCCCCACCCTAAAAATAGGTCATTATGTCCCATGTTTTGCACTTCAGTGAAGTGGAATGCATTCAGTTCATGCATGAACCATCAAAATATGTCGTATTTGTGTTAGTGACACACCCTTAAAAAACAACAATAAAATTTGCTCTGTGGCTTACATTTTACAGTTCGTTTAAGGTAGCTGAGTGGTCTAAAGTGGTCATTACGAATCACTGACCTCTCACCTATGTGTGGGCTCAATTCTAGGATTTGGCCAATGTGGGTATGTGAGAAGGCTTGCCAGTAGCTTCTCGTGGGTCAATTGTTCTTTCTGGGGATTTCCCAGGTTCATCCTCCACCATTTATACTGGCCTTCCATATATAGCCTATCTTAGGCAGAAAAATGGCATTAAACCCTACAACAACCACAACAGCTGTTGTATCAGGTTAAAATTCTGCATTTAATTTTTGTCCAGATGAGGTTTTGGTGTCCTGCATTCAGTATTATACCCTGGGCATGGTTCATTTTAGGTTTGCCCTTGTAACAATTACCCCACACTTTTCTTCTTTGGTACGTGAAAGTTCCACTAAGGCACCCATAATGCACACAAAAAATACACAAGAAAATAAGATATAAAGATGTTATGGGTGAATTTAAATTTAAATGGAATTTAAATGGACTGAATCAAGTGCATGACAATGAACAGAGTGGAAGATGCATTGATTGCAAATTCACAGACATTTCTAAAACAGTTGTACTGCACAATAAATTGAATGTACAAGAATCATGCATCAGTCATAATAGCATTTGATGCCTTGTGTGACAGAGTGGTCTAAAGTGCTTGTCTTTAATGTTTAATGCCATCTTACCTCTATCCATATGGGTTCAAGTCTAGGGTTTGGCCAATGTGGTCTAGAAAACTTGCCAGTAGTTTCCCAAGGATAGTTGGGTTCATGGTTGTTCCAACAGTTTTTCTAGTCACCCTGTATAGATTATCATGAGTTAAGAAATGGCATTAAACCCCAAATTAGCAATATTAACAACAACAGTAATAATAATAATAATAATAACTAATAAAAATAATAATAATAATGATAACAATGTTTTTTAGTACAAAATCTGTTTCAGGTGCTGCTGTAAAAAAATTTTTTATTGCATTTGTGCATTGATTTCCAGCACAAAAAAATGGTTGATGTTAAAAAATAAATAAAAAATGTATATTTCTGAAATGAAATGTTACAACATGGCAATATATTTAATTTTGAGGATACAAAGTTGTGGGCCATGCAGTTTTTGTTATTTTGTAACCTCCCTTTTTGGTTCATGTATTTCTTAATCAACAGCTTGATATAAATGTTATCATCTATAATTCTGAATTAATTTAAATCTAAAGACTTACAACACAAATCATATGTTAAATTAAAAAATGTCTTATTGATGCAGTAGCAAGTTTTCACGTTTACTTTCTACTTTGGGGGGGGGGGGGGGCCGGATGTCAGAGTGGTTTAGAGTGATCCGCTTTACTGATCACTGCCATCTCACATTTGCCTGCAAGGGTTTGAGTGTCAGGCTCAATCATTGTTGGTATGTGACAATGCAGTGTTGGTATGTGACAATGCTTTAGAGTAGCTTCCCTTAAGTCAGCGGTTCATGCTGGGGTGTTTTCTGGTTTTTTCCATCACTAGTTATACTGGCTACCATCTGTAGCCTATTGTGTGTTGATAAATGGTGTTTACAACAACAACTTTCCATTTTGGGTTATTTTATGGTGTTTTCCTAGATGCTGCCATATGGATTTGTTTTCCAGGTTGAATTATTTTTTGTAAAATTTTCATCAAAGTGCATCTCTTTAATTTTTTGACCTTTTTAAAAACAAATAGAAGTCATTCTTTTGATTTTATTGATTTAAAAATTGTTCAGATGCAAAAATGGGTTTAAATTTCATTTTGAATCACATAGAGTTTTTATCGTTACCAGTTGTAAAAGCATATGCAGTTAAACTTGTCCTAACAGTGACCTTTACATGACAGTCACCTGGTCACAAAAGCTATTCTAAATGTTTACCCCCCCCCCCCTTGCCCCCATCATATTTCTTATACAAACAATGTGTTTAACAGTTATGTGCTTTGTGAGGTCAGCAAACAAGTGTTTTTCTAGCTAGGAATCATTTCTCCTTGCTTGAAGTGGTAAATGAAAACTAAATTTTTACTTCATAAGAAAGGCAATAATTAGATCAAGGAATCTTGGGAATCAATTCGCGAACTTTTCTAGTCTCCCTTGTAATCGCTGTACTTCAGTCATTGTTTTTGGGCAGAGGGTGAATTTTGTTTTTTGTTTTTTTTAATGGTTTAATGCCATTTTTCAGCATAATATAGGCTATACATGGCGGTCAGTATTAATGGTAGAGGAAGAACCCGGACATCCCCTGGAAAGAACCACCGACCCACAAGAAGCTACTGGCAAGCTTTTTCACATAACTACATTTGCTTAATCTTAGACTTGAACACACACAGACAGAGGTGAGATGGCAGTGGTCCGTAATGGACAGCACTTTAGACCACTCGGCCACTCGGGGCCCCTAGAGGGTGAAGTAGTTTGTTTACTAAATATTGGGAAAAGTAGTCATATTATTAAAAAGAAATGCAATCCCCTTTTGTGCCAGTGTGACCAATATAGTTTGATATCTTAATATGTTTGCCTGTGAATTAAAGATATTACTGATGAGAAGTGTTCAATTTTTAGAAGAGTTAAAAGTTTCATCCCATTTCTTTAAGGTCAGGGGTCATTCAGTATTAAGAACATGTTTTTTTAAAATCAGTTTCTGTTCATGGATCATAAAATCCAAATGTAGCTTTTTGATTCCCTATACATCATTGGTCTGTCACAAAGGCCAACTGTCTTTTGGTCTGGCTGAGTTGAGCAATTGGTTAATCCAGGTATTGTTTTTGAAGTGTGAATGGCAGTTTCTAAGCTTAATTTATACAAGTTGGCTGACCAGAGTCCATTGTATGTTATACGGTCATACATAAGCTGCCAATGAGAAGTGAAATTTGTGCTTTGTCATGGTACACAAAAACAAGAGTCATTGATTATTTCAAGTCAGTAATGATTTCATTAATATGATGAATTAAAGTGAACCAGATACAGTAATCTTGTGTGGAACATAAATTTGAGACGGAACAACATATACATTATTTTATGATTTTGTTGAATAGTATACTCACATAAAACAGATTTGATGATAATTCTACTACTACTTGGGCCCCGAGTCATCTAAAGCACTCTTCATTAAGGATCACTGCTATCTCACCTCAGTCTGTATGGGTTTGAGACTCAGATTCGGCCAATGTGGGTATGTGAGAAAGCTTGACAGTAGCTTTTTGTGGGTTGGTGGTTCTTTCCCGGGGGTTTCCAGGTGCTTCCTCCACCATTAATACTGGCCGCCATGTGTAGCCTATAGTGTGCTGATAGATGGTGTTAAACTCTACAACAACAACTACTAATACTACTACTAATAATAATAATGATATTCAATGCATTTTTTATGTTGAAACAACAATTTTAAAGGATGAGAGGTCACCTGTTTTGAAAGGCCAGTTTGTTTTTTCTTTGGTGTTAGCTAGTGACAGGTTTGACACTCCAATCATGAGTTCCATAATTTTCTACTACAGAACATTTTTATTATTATATTATATATGCGGAAAATTTTCACAGAGGGTTACTTTCCTAACAAGATGGCTGAATCTAACCAAATTACAAACAGGTCAGGAAGTCTGTTAAAGGAATAGTAATGAAACTAAAGAACTGTGAGGAGAACCGATCAAATACCTTTCATTGCTTTTTAAATGGTCAATTGCCAATAATCTTTAACATGTTTGTACAAAACAAATATTTAGGAACAATTGACAGGTATGTTCACAAACTGTTCCAGTAGTCCTCATGTTAAATGTACTTGTATTTTCAGGCATTACTCCCAGGGGCTTCGGTGGGAATTCCCGATGATGTAACAGCAGGAAAATCTACTGGGGGAGGTGAGTAATTGTTAGTATGGGGTAAACTTAGAATGGTTCATACTTCATTAACAGATGAGGAATGTTCATTTTATACTAATGTTAAATCGTAGATGTTATGGAGAAACGTTATGGATTAGTCAATTTTTTATCATTTGATTGGTCCTAAAATTCACTTTTCTCCACATTTTTTAATAGTATGGTCAATGTTTAATTTATTCTTAGACGTACTGTTGCAAGGTCCATGCTAGACTCAAAATGTTAGACAACATGACTTCTCTCCCCTGCCAGTCAAAATGGTGTGAATATATGAGAACTCTCTGTAACGTGGTTAGAAGCCTGAATGTTTTCAATGGTCACTTAAAATAGCCATTGTATTAACCATTTGAGTAAGTACTTCATAAAAATTATAAATATTAATTTTAGTTTGATCTAGCACAGATGTAAGATGAATGACCTGGTTATTGCCCAAGACAGAAGCCTCAAAAGTAGGTTGCTATAAAAAGAAAAAAAATATGCATGTCTTTTCTCTATATTTTTATTGTTTGGGAATGAAATAAAAAATATATGTGTTTAGTGTTATTAGCAAACAGTATATAAACCTCCTTAAAATAGTAATTTACTTGTAAGTTGGCTATAAATGAATGGAATTTCACTGAATTCTTTATACTTCATGTTTTAGTATTTAGAAGTCTCATAGATTGAAATATAACTGCAAAAGAAGTAGAAACAATCATTTAATTGACACACATGTTGATCATAAAGCACAAAATACTGTGTTTAAACTTTTACATTGCTCACTGAAATGGAAAAATATAATAGTTGATCTTGTACTCCAACATACAAAAATAGTAAATGGTGTGGAAAGGAGATGATGGTGCAGACTTCAGAAAAGGTAAAGCTAGCTTTGCTTTCTTTGTGCATTTATGGATAATGTTTGGTGAGACACTAAGTAGAAAAGATCAAAGTATTTCAATTTAAGCAAACAGGCAGTGACATTGATAGATATAAAATCCGGCCTAATTCTCTGTGTGTTTGTGTGATTGGATTATTAACATAGCTTTAACAGTTTTGCAGTCATATGACATGTGCCAAATATCCAAGAGACAGCAGCTATGAGCTGTGTAAAAATGCACATAACAACTATACAGAACATTTTCCCAATGTGTTCAAGCTGGCCAAGTTAGCTATGCATAATCCACTTCTAATAGCAGACTATAAAGCAGTTTTCAGCCTTTAACAAAATTCATACACAGATGGGAAATCATTTAAGTTCAGAAACAATCAACAGATTTATGGTTATTCAGCTTGAAGAGATGTCACTTGAAAATTTTATTTAAGTAAAGCTCTAGCATATTGGTGCAAGAAGAAAGATAGGCAGGTGTTTGGTAAATATTGAACTTTGATCATTTCCCCCCCCCCCTTCCCTTCCCCCTTTGTTTTTACTGCCGTATTATTTTGGTGGCAATGGGCAAGCTGCACCATTTTAATCAAATCCTTGAAACCTCACTAATTCTTCAATGCTGTCAAAAAAGCAGTGTGTCGGAGTGTCAACATATAAACTTCTGGTATTTCAGATCACTGCTGATATAAACATTAGAATTCGTTATGATGGCATGTTTCAGATACCTCAGTATTTTTCCAGAGCTTATAATGCTTTATTGATACTGGCACCATTCTATACAAATGAAACTAAGCCAAGTCATTTTCTAGGTGATCTGTCATTGGTGTCATTCATTGGAATCTCAGGAGGTGCATCAAATTAAAATGGTGTTTTCAGTCAATATTGACTTAGCTATTAGTATTCTGAATGTTTGTGCACGCTTGAAAGTACCTGATCAATAAACCATTTGACACATTCACAGTGGTATCATTACCATCTGGATGGTTAGCTTGAAAGGGAAAGTTTCTTATTAAATTTTAAACTGCAATTACTGAAAAGGTACACAATATTTGCTAATCGTGTGATTGATCATTTTGATCATTGTGCATGGAGAATTTGCGGACATTTAGAAGAAAAAACAGAAGCCATAAGCAAGCCTCTTAAGTCTCTAATGGATGCTTATACTTTGACACTATGTTTACCATAAGAAATGCAAAACATCCCCTCGCATCAGCTGTATAAATATCTTGTCATCTTAGGATTGCAACATCATCTGAGCTCACTGTGAAAGGCCTTAATGAAGAATATAGTCAGATTGATTGCTAATTTTTATTTCCTTTACACATTAACTCCTGGAGGTTTTTGCTGATTTTGCATGAAATGCGAGTAGGAAACACATTTGGGAGGCTTTTTCTGAATACATCCTAACATAGACTTCCAAGCTATTTCCCATTAGCCCAATGCCTAGTTGTGTTAAAAACATTGTTTTTTATTGGTTACATTGCTCGCGCATGAGCAGAAGGTGACAAGTTGGATTTTTTAAATTATTTTTTTCCTTAATGGATCCATCATTTTTGTATGGAGAAGACCCTTTATTAAAAATGTCCACCTTATCCTACGTTTTGCACAGGTTCACCTGTGTGCACTTCAGACCAGTCTATTAGATATGAGGCCAAAAAGTCCAAAATCAGGACACAAAATCAGATTTTGACCAAAGGCAAATTTTCTGTGAAAATAGGTCCAAAATATTAGGTTTTCCCCTCTATTTTGTAGTGCAACTAAAATGTCCAGATTAACTGGTATCATTGTAGAGCTAAATCTGTCTACCTTTCTATAATACTACACAGTTTAGTATATCATACATGACCTTTACGCTACAGAGCTTGGCAGTAGGCTACTACCTCCTGCCCCATAAACACCGTGCTTGGGGTTAATGTGTTAAAGATTTTGAAAGAATGTACTGCCTACAAAGAATTCTAAAATGATACAGTTTCGTAAAAGTGTATTTGAAGGAACATACTTGTAAAATAGAGATTTTACAGAGAGGCTCAGCATGGGGAATGGAATAAAAGGTGTGTTTAATAAGTTCTGAATAGTTTTGTGCTGCTCAACAAAGTTTTTATTTGTGAAGATTAGATCATTGCATGCCCTTACTGTCCACCTCTACACACTTTCTCACTTGAATTATCTAATATTCACATTTGTCGTGTCAAAATGTACTTCATGTGCATGTGAGTTTCTAGATTGCCTCCACCTAAACAAATCTTGGATTATAATTTAATTGATACTCACACAGTTTGGATACTCTACTTCTTCAGGAAGTCCTTCATGATGGCAGCCTATTCACACCTTGGTGGATCAAGCGGATATTTATGTGGTTTGGGTCTGAATTTCATTGGATATCGCATCTAATTAAAATTAGTTCAATTTTGAACATGTTCCTACATGAGTGAGATAAGGGGAACACAACTTGAATGGATAAATAAGCAATTTTCCACTGCTAGTCCATGTTTTTACAAATACCTTTCACTCGAATACACCTGTAATGACTTCTGTTTGGTAAGAAGTCATACTTTTGATGCTAAACTAAAAAAATATACTTTTAAAAAAAAAAAGCCTCCATCATTTTCAGCCAATGTACATTGTATCGCTGGTACACACTGTTAGTTAGCTGGTGATACATACTAAAGAATGCAACTCATGAAATCCAAAAGATGTCGCTAGGACAAGGTGGTAAAATATATGCTTGATCGACCAAGGTGTAGATTGGGTTAACATATCAGAACCTTTGCTAGTGAAGATGTGATGCATTGAGGTGTTGTCATCAAGTAGATGGATGTGCATATGGGTTTCGCAACATTTGGCAACACAATGAAGGCATAAATGTGTCCAGTCACAATAGCAGAATCTGGCACAAGTAATTGTACAACAGGGACTTTTGCATGGAACAAAAAATGTGTATGAAAACTCTTGTCGGCCCAGCTAAAATTATTATTTTGTCTTCTCTTATTTTCTCCAATCCAGACTTTATTATCTTCTCTTCAGAAAAGTTAATGTTTTATCACCTGCGATGATTTTATTTGAACATTTCGAGTAACTCATTTTAAATTTGGTGATTAGCTGTTCATCATTTTCAAATCCAGACTGTTATGGATAGCAGTAATAAATCTGGGACCCATTCTGCCAAAACCTTTGCAAGCGTCAAATAATTATTTAGTGTATTAAAAATGTTAGAGAGTCTTGATATCAACAAGTCATCCTTGATATCAGCGAGTGCTATCCTTGATATCAATGAGTCATCCTTGATATCAGTGAGTGTTATCAGTGTTATCCTCGATATCAATGAGTATTCCTATTATAGTGCTGTACACAGTAGACAGAATAAGCACATTGTCATTCTCATTTGCAGAGTTTGTGGACATACCTTTACTTTTGCGAAAGTTAGATAGTCCAGTGAAAGTGAGTGTTTATATAAATAATTTCTCAATATATTTTGTTTTTGTATTCTGGCAGATTTGTCCCATTATATGACAAGAATTTTAACCAGCCGCAGGTCCTGGTTGTTTGCAAAAATCAATGTACATGCTTCACAGAGTTTCCTGTAATTATGGCATGTAATCTATAGATTAGAATTTTTATGCTGAGATTATTATGCTTTTTGTGCCACTTATATTAGCAATAATTAGGCTTGTACCTGTTTGGTTTGGCATGTATGTATTTCCTCACAGCAAACCACAGCAGCCCAGTGTTTAGCATACTAGACTCGAGACTATGTTGGTTTGACTCCGGGGTCAGTTACCATAGCGAGTCCTTGGGCAAGGCACTTAACTCTAATTTCCTCAGTACTAAAAATCCTATTTGCGTTGCTTTACCGTAAGGCTCAGTACTAAATAACTTTCCCATATTAATGTTGCTTTACAGTAAAGCTAAGTACTAAATAACCTTCCCATATTAATGTTGCTTTACCGTAAAGTTAAGTACTAAATAACCTTCCCATATTAATGTTGCTTTACCATAAAGTTAAGTACTAAATAACCTTCCCATATTAATGTTGCTTTACCGTAAAGCTCAGTACTAAATAACCTTCCCATATTAATGTTGCTTTACTGTTAAAGCTCAGTACTAAATAACCTTCCCATATTGATGTTGCTTTACTGTAAAGCTCCAAACCAAACCAAAACTGTTAACTCATTCAGCCCCAGCACTGTTAACATCATTATTGCTGCTCTGCCCCAGTAGCACTTAGCTGTGTCTAGCTGCTTGTGCCCTATATTGTTTTACCTGTTTAGACAATTTTTTAAATATCATGCACACACATTCACTCTTACCTTAATTGCTCTTCTTACATCCATTAAAAATCCATGAAGTTTTCACCAATTATTCCAAATGAATTTGTCTACACCGTCATGTATTTTTTTCTCTCTATTTTTCCAAGTCTTTGACAATGTTTTTATTCACTGTTTACAAAATTAACATGATCGCTACAGTCTGCTAGATCTGCAAGAACTATATCATCATTGCTAACAGCATCCTCTTCTTCTGATGACTCATTCTCAGAAACCTCTCTGTCCAAATCTAAATCTTGCAAATTATCCAACTGCCGAAAATATTTTTCCTTTCCTTGCTCAATATTTTCGAGATTAAACCCGAGAAACTCTTCATTTTCGCTCTCACCATCACTAAGTCTTATGTCCATCATCGTTTAAAAATTTTCATGAATATGTGTAATGAGACTGCCCTCCATTAGTAACCCATGGTTTCTGAACAATTCAAATTTGCACAAAGAAAAGTAAAATCATTTCCGATTGGGTAATATTGGTCTGATTCTTTTAAAAAAAACAATTGTAACCAATGAGAGACGTATCTAAACACATTCAAAGCGATAAAAGTCAGGATCAGCCATTGAATGCAGAAACCGGATCGGGCGCTATGACGGGATCAGGGCTGATTGAATTAAGCAAAAGGAGAGTCAATTTTCACATGATGCAGTGACATTTGACATTTGAGATACTCATTTATAACTCAGGGGCCCAGAGTGGTCGAGTGGTATAAAGCACTCGCCAGTACGGATCACTGCCATATCACCTATGTCTGCATGGGTTTGAGTCACAGATTCGGCTAATGTGGGTATGTGAGAAAGTTTGTCAGTAGCTTCTCGTGGGCCTGTGGTTCTTTCCAGGTATATTCCGAAGTTCTTCCTCCACCATTAATACTGGCCGCCATGTATAGCCAATCGCGTGCTGATAAATGGCGTTAAACCCTACAACAACAACATTTATAACTCGAGTCCAACTGCAAACTGCTCAGTCCCAGGCATATCAACCATCACATAATGTGCCAGCAAATCTGGGTCTGTGCAGTTTATTAGAAGTAATCAGTTAGGAGTAATCAATTAGGAGTAATCCGAAGAACAAACAACATAGACCATGAATCAGTTGAACACAGTAGGATACCATTCATTTTTGTTTTTACTATTTCAGACAAATATTATTGACAATATTAACAGAAATGTTGACCTTGCAAATATCTTATATACTCGCTTCTAACTGAGTAAAACTGCAAATAAAAAAGATACTTATCTGCCATAGCATACTTCATATGCGGAAAAGGGTCTCTGTTCAACTGATTGCTTCAAATAAATACAACAGAACCAGATTTCTGGCGCATTATGCTATGGCATCTCAGGATATGTTGGGTTTTTTTTCGGTTTGGTTTATTTTACAAGTGAGTATATACGGTTCTAATTTAGTTTTGTCTTGACTGTCTGGCATTCCTTTGTCAGACAATTGCATTTATGAGACTTCACAGATGGTACCAATTTCTTTAAAGTCATTCTTAAATTGAATCCATTCTTTTGACATTTTATGTTGTTGTGTAGTGGCAAAGATTTGTGCTAGATAAGGTAGATAAGAAAGTTTATTTTTTGGCAAGCAGTCAAGATAAACAGTGATTATGACTTAACTGGGTTGATGCTTTGTTGATCACTATTTGAAACTTGTTAATTTTTGCTTCCATGGCCGATGAGAAATAGATATATGCTCAGTTACCAAGTGTAAATTGGCCCAGGTTTATTAGTTTTTCCTCCAAAGTTCAAGACAGTTAAACCAAAATTGTATTCTCCATGTATCCAAAATAGTGTTTTTTGACTTTGTGAAAAATAAATTAGTAACTTTTGATCAATTCAATGTTTTCCTGCAGTTTTATTGATTTGTTTTCAGGCAAAAACGAGGTGTAAATGCATAACTTTATGCCGTATTGATAAAATCAGAAAAATTCAAACTGTAAAAGATCAAAATCGGTGTGGTATATATTTAATCAATAGCAATTAGTGTAGCATTATTAGGCAGCATAATTAACTGTCTGATAGGATCGTTAGATATTGGTGTTTTTCATGAAAATACAGATAATTTCATAAAAAGTAAATCGGTAATGACGATCTTTCTTTTTAGAAGCTCAAAAACTCTAGGTCAAGTATGAAAAATAATTAGAAATTAGTTTGAATACATGGTACCAAGCCAGCGAAAATTGTTTTTCTTGGTGGCTTCAAGTTTAAGTTGTCAGAATTTGTGTATTAGCCAAGTTATTGATCAAAACTACAGACTGCTGGTAATTGAATCTTGAAAATGATATATTGCAGCTTAGAAGCAGAGATTGTGTCCATAAAAATTACAATAATTTTAAAAGGGTAGCTCAGTAATGACTTGGCTCATGAAGTCTCTACCATATAAAGTTCAACATAAGCAACATGTACAAATCCTAATGACTACCGGTAACATATAAAATTGACAGTAGAATTTAGTCTCATTAATCATTATGGAAAATGAATCTGTAATTATTCTGTGACATGAGTACATTTCACATGATCTTCCATCAGATAATACATGGGCAATACTGTGGTATGTGTTCTACTGATTATTGCAAAAAATCACCACTTTGGATCGTTAACAGGGTTCCCACGCTACTGGGAAATCAGGAAAAAATCGGGGAAAATGATAAACAATTCCCAATTGTGAAAAGTCTTTGAATTTTGCAACTATTGATGAAAGTTGGGAAAACCCCAGGAATGTTCAGCCAACACTTGACGCCAAAAACGATTTTATAATCGAGTCATAACTAAACTGATCATAAGTTAAATTTATTGGGTTCTGACCCGAGTATATTTAAATGTTGCAGAATGGATCATTTAGGAGCCTGTCATAAATATATTTATTGAGCCATTTCAAACATTTCAGTGGATTAGATTTTGCTAGCAGATTCTAGTTGTTGAACAGACAATCTCACCGAATACCAGATTCCTTTTTTAAATTAAAAGTTGAAAATCATTTGATCTTCACTTGTTGCTAACATGTTGTTGGCAAAGCACAAGATGTCATAACAAACTTAAATGCTGTTACATCAAATGGGTAACAGTTTAATAAGCTGGACATTATTCAATCAGTTTCATAATTTAATTTTTTTTAATTTAATATTGAATTTATGAAGCAGTTGAAAAATGTTAAGCTTTTGCAAACCTTGTTTCATAATTTTAAAAAAAAAATTAACTTTTTTCTTTTAAACATAAAATTTAATGTTTATGTTCTTTCTTCATACTGTGATAGAAAATGTTTATTTTGTATAACATGCATTTAGACTTCTCTTGATTTACAACTGATTATTCTGATTTGTTTAAAATTAAATGTTTGAAAGGAAACAAAAAAGTAATTTATCTTCATTAAGGTCAGTCAAATAAATTTGAACTTTTATTCTGTACACTGAAATGACTCTTCACATTTTTAAAAGAAATTTTCAAAACATTTTTAATCCAAAGAGTCTGAATGTAATTTTTATTAAAATAAACTTATGTATGATCTAGAATTTCTTTTAACTATGCACAAGCAGCATGGGGATAACTCTAACATGCTTTGGAAAGCGATGGAAGCCGAGAATGCCAAAATAGGGTTAAGTTGAAATATCCTTTTTTTTAAAAAAAAATGAGTAAAAAATATATTAATATTAAAGAAAGTGTTCAGATAGCTTCATTTTATTCAAGAGTCTAATAATCCTTTTAACCGATTTTGGTATTCCTGGCTTCCATCGCATTCCAGCCGACTGAAATATAGGCTAATGGAACTTGAAAACATATCCATTTGCTTGTGTGATTTATCAAATTTTTTCAGTGTAAGTAAAGTCTGACTACAACATTATCACTTTAATTTGTAGAAAAACACTGAAATACAATGCCAAGTGTATTTGAAATATTCCTGAAAATTTGACTTCTCATTCTGATGTTAATCAACATCGGAACATGCTACACAGCACCGTTATTGGCAGTAAGGCCTCGATGCCCAAAAAATAAATATCAGGTTGATTAAGGCTGTATGTGCAAAAAATATTACTATGTAATAATGAGACCATGGTAAATCAAAAGAAGTTAATATTACACCTTGAAAATACCTTGTACATATCTTTTTTAAACTAGTAGTGACACTTTCATTTTTGAGAGTCTCCACACCTGGATCATTAAAACACTTGAAGATGAGTTTGAGGATTATTGCATGCTGCCTCATCTGTATTAACAGACGATCACCAGAAAAAGAGCTTTTGTAGCTACTGGCTGAATATTAGCAGCCAGACAATAAGTACTGGTGGCATCTGCTTCCCAAATCTGAAATCATTATTCAGCGACTACTTTCTTTGCCTCACAACAATGCGGACTGTGAGATACCTTTTTTATATGATGAAAAAATTACATGCAGTTTGTAGGAGGTCCCTGAATACAGACTGAGATACCTTTTTTCTGTGATGAAAAATACATACAGATTGTAATAAATTCCTGAATGCAGGCACACTTAGATCATTTTCATAGTGTAAAATAAACATTGACACTTGTGCATTTGATTACATTTTGAAATGTGCAAAGGGTGCATGTGTTGCATATAATAATGTGTACGTGTGTGTGTATTACAACACTCTCAGAATCAAGAGTATAAAATAAAATCAAATTTCACCGATGTAAATTATTATCAAATGTATTGAAAATTTATTCTTTTATTGCATTTTTTTTGTTCTTTTAAAGTTGTTGATCGTATATAATGTATGAATACATTTTATCATGTAAGGTTTTTTCTGTATATGTAAGGTTTTTATTTGTCTGGTGTTACAGTACAGGTTTTCATCTCAAGCGGTAGACAGGTATGGCTCTAAAACTTGTTGGATGGCCTGTTTTCCTTTGTCCGCACATTAGTGCGAGTTTCCTATTCCTGCTCTTCCTTCACTTGAAAGAAAGTTTTACTGACAGTTGGGTTTTCACCAGGAGACTTATTATGTCTAGTTCCCAATTAAAAATGAGGCTGATGTGGAAGCCATCATGAAAATCATAGTATTGCTATTTCTTCATGTAGAAATGGGGTTTTCACCAGAAGGCTAACTATGATGTTGCTTCATCTTAAATGACAATTGTGCTGACCTGACCTTAAATATGGTAGCCTGGATGAAAATATTCTTGCCACTTGCCCACATGAAAATGGTATTCACCAAAAGACTCCAAATGAAGAGTCATATTTCAACATGGGGTATTCACAAAAAGACTCCAAATGAAAATTCATATCAGTATGGGGTATTCACCAAAAGACTCCAAATGAAAAGTCATATCAACATGGGGTATTCACCAAAAGACTCCAAATGAAAAGTCATATCAGTATGGGGGTATTCACCAAAAGACTCCAAATGAAAATTCATATCAGTATGGGGTATTCACCAAAAGACTTCAAATGAAAAGTCATATCAACATGGGGTATTCACCAAAAGACTCCAAATGAAAAGTCATATCAACATGGGATATTCACCAAAAGACTCCAAATGAAAAGTCATATCAACATGGGGTATTCACCAAGAGACTCCAACTGAAAAGTCATGGGGGATTTCTGTGAGTGATGGAAGGGACTGGAAAACCTTCCCAGCCTATAGGTTTACATTGTATGGATCAGCAAATAAAAAACTTACAAAAACAGAAATATGTGACTTATAGGATGTTTGTATTTTTTTTTTATTCATTACTTATATAATGTATATATGTGACTGTTCACATTACAAATAGACTGCTTTGGTAGCCTAGTGGTTAGAATGCGTGCCTCGGATTTGGGAGGTTGTGAGCTCGATCAACTGCAGAATGGTACTAACAGCTGATTTGCTTGGCGCTCAGCATTAAGAGGCTAGTGTTAGGAATGTCAGCCTGGTCTCAGGATAATGTGACTGGGTGCGACAACATGCTACATGTCTACGGCATGATGCCCCAGTGCTAATCATCACTATAAACTGCCTCACTGCAGACATTGTTGCAATATGACTGAAAAATTCTAAAAGCTATGTTAAAAATCTGAATCACACACACACATCGCTTTGCATATAGGTCACTTCTACATGACAGATAGGAAGAGAATTACTGCAGGATTTTATACACTGATTAGGCGTTTTACTTTTAAATGACATATACTCATAACTCAAATGTGAGCCATTCACTTATTACACTTCTACATGACAGACAGGAAAAGAATTACTTTGGGATTTTATATGCTGAATAGGCATTTTACTTTTAAATGATGTTTACTCATAACTCAAATGTGAGCCATTTACTTATTACACTTATATGTTACTTTTAAGTGATATATAGTTCAACTGGCATTTCTTTTATACGTTTTACACAAAATATAATTTATTCACTTACTACACTTGCACATTTGAGCAAATTCCCAAAATTAACTGAATTTGGGCTTGAACAAAGTCATTCTCTCTCCTCTCCTTTACAGGAAGTTGTGTCTTGGTATAGATACAAATAATGTGTCATAGAATGGCTTCTGAAAAGTTCTGACCGTATCAAAATTTAATTCATTTCCATTTCAGTGAGAATTTTGGACATGAACATTAACCTGCTCCTTTGAATCACCACATCTGAAGCAGCTTGTGCAATATAAACGTTTTAACTGAAATCAGTCTTAAGCATAACTATAAATTATTGCCTAAGTATTAATTAAAACTTTTCTTTCAAACTTGCATTTTGTTCAGAATTCATCATCATGTTCAATGGAATATGATGGCAGGTTTCAACAGTGTAAACCAGTTTTTCAAAACGCCGATTAGCATTTTATTCTATCTATGCAAATGTCTGCTTTAGCACTATCTGCTATTTACACCTTATTAAGATATTATTTGACAGATTCAGACCTTAGAGGAAGAAAATTCAACTAACCTCAGGCATAAGTAATAATTCAACTAACCTCAGGCATAAGTAATTAAAACAAAATGCCAAAACCTATAGTGAATTATGTTGTTGTTCTTGTTCTTGTTGTTGTTGTTTTAGGGTTTAATGCCATTTTTCAGCACATGATAGGCTGTACATGGCAGCCAGTATTATTGGTGGAAGAAGAACCCGGGAAAATCCCCCAGAAAGAACCACCGACCCACGAGAAGCTGCTGGCAAGCTTTCTCACATAACTACATTAGCCGAATCTTAGACTCGAACCCACACAGACAGAGGTGAGATGGCAGTGATCCGTAATGGAGAGCGCTTTAGACCACTCGGTCACTCGGGGCCCCAATAGTGAATTAGAAAAAAAACAATTGTATCAGTTTGAATTTATTAGAGAGTCAGTTACCCCTAACAATAAAGTGCCAAATATTTGGTTGACATTGTTGCTTACAAAAACATTCCTGATGCACTATGGTGGCTATCATGGCCCATTAAGAATAAAAATGCTTTGTTGCAACAGACATTTAACCTGATCATTATAGAACTTGAAAAATTTGTCCATAGAGGAGCACAATAGAAATTCATTACAATATTATTTAACAGCCAAACTTTTACATCTGTAGAACATGTTTTAAATGAGGTTATATGCATATTTACTTGTATCCAAATAGAATGACGTTGTTGAATGTCCTAATAGGCCAACCTTTAATAAGTAATAGGATCTTATTTTATTATCTATTTATTGATGTTTCGATGTATGACCCCATTTGCAAGAAATGAGCTGAGAATATTTTGCAGAAACTTGAATTGAGTTTATCAAAAGAAATCTGTAGAATGTGCACATTCAGATAAGAATAAGTGTCCAACAGACAAAATGGAGAAATCTGAAATTTAAATTTTTTTATTTTTGTGTGTGTGTGTGTGACAGACTTTGAAGGCAGGGTGTATGCCCACCAGTTGGTTAGAACAGACAGTAAAGAGCAGAAATTGGATGCTTTTCTCAAACCAAGCACTTCCGATTCATCAACCAGTCAGAATCAGCACCATAATCGGTCACCCAGTCAGAATGTTATTTCTTCTGCCATGTCATCTCCAGACCTTTCTTTCGGTAAAAGTACAGATAACCAGTCAGGAATGATCAAAGGAGATGCAACAGGACTCCATCCTATGGAAGTGGATGGTACAGCAACAGACTCCACAAGAAATCCTAGGTGAGAATATTTTAAAATCTAAACTATTTTTCATGCGCTTGAATATTTATCCTCACACATAATGTTACACTATATATATATATATATATATATATATATATATATATATATATACAGTGGAACCCCGCTATAATGCGCCCCGCAATAACGCGAATTTGGATATAACGCGGCCGTAGCATGGCTCCCGAAATTTCGTATATTCATTCACACATGGAGAAAAAAAAATTGGAGAAAAGTAAAAAAAACAAAACAAGAAATTAACTTCATTTTGGGCATGAGATTAGTTGTGACTTTTAAAATAATATGATCGTGGCATGGTTCCTGAAATTTGAAATTCATTTACGTGTATTTTTATCGGACCGTGAAATAGTGTGTAAAACGTTTATTATAATTTGGTGGAAGAATTCGGGTATGACTTTTAATAATAAACGATCGGAACTTAACAATTTATCCAGGTTCTTTAAGTGATTTTGGAGAAGTGATCGTGTATGAATTCTAAAATAATATGATATATATAACGTACAAGAAATAGTGTGTACGACGCTTGGCTTCTGAAATTTATCAATTTGAACAGGTTGTGGTGAAGCTCCGTATTCTACTCTAGAAGAGAAAACTGGTTTCATTAGGTTTTTGAATTGTTAAGCCGAAGTAAACATTATCGGAAGTGTTACTTATTACGGACCCATGAGTAAAGCCAGTAAATCGTCTTTGTGATTGTCTTCCATGAATTCTGTATACAGTCGTTGCTCAAACAATAGCCGACATGGGCTTCTTATTTAACTGCAATCACAGCCAAGCAGCAGACAAAGCTGTGGTTGATACAATAGTCGCACAATTTAATAAACATCAAAGGACGAAAGCCGCCAACATGTATGCTGTGCTTGGCGGTGTGATCAAACAACAAACAGTTGAAAGTAAATAATATCCACTTTATTATCTGTAAATTAAAAGGGTATGAAATTGTACATCCATTCAGCTTAATTTTGTTTTATATAAAAAGTGATTTGTAACCATTGCAGGCCTTCATTACTTAGTTATCGAGCTTTATCTGTGTACGTTGTTTGCTTATATAAAAAAATATTTTACTGTTATGGAAAAGCAAGTTCAAAAATGCAAGTCATTTTCTGCTAAAGAGAAACTGTATGCCCTAGAGCAAAGAAGCAAACGTCATTGGATATATTTTTCAAGAAATGATGAAATTTAAATTTGGAACCACACTGACTTTGCACTTTGCGCAACGATTAATTTAGCAGTTTTCACATGTTTCTTTTGATGTTCACAAAATCTGAAATAAAAGTTATTTGCACGCTGAAATCATGCGTTGATTGTTAATTATTCTTGTAGTTGTCGCATATGATAAAATTTTAGAGGTATGAAATTTGTACAGACACCATATGTAGACCCGGGAATAGCTGCATGCAATGACCATACGATGTCAGACGGCAAGTAAATGGTTTCAATATTTTGTTCATCCTATATTTTACACGACGAATACATACTATTACAAAATTATTGAATATTTTAAATCTGTATGATTTTCATTGAAATTACATCCATTATGGATGAACTGCATGCCATGACGGCACGGCAGCATACGGTGTTGATACACTTTTCATGATATAGCGATAGTCTGGTATTATCGGTCAATCTGTATTATCGTTCAAACAAATAAAAGTTAGTAAATGTTTTTAATGCACAGTAATAACCTATAAATATATTAGCCATCGATTATTTTGAATATATCTTAATTAATGCATTCCATTTAATATTCATCTGATGATAAGCCGACTTTTGATCATTGTACATGTGTACACGTATATGTTCTCGGAAAAAAAGTTAAATATTGTAAAACCCCACATTAACGCGACCCCGCTTTTAACGCGATCCGATTTTATGGACCCCGATCATCGCGTTACAGCGGGATTCCACTGTGTGTATGTATATATATATATATGTGTATATATATATATATATATATATATATATATATATATATATATATATATATATATATATATATATATATATATATATATACATATATATCTTATGTACTAAGTACCTGAGAGAAAAAGTGCTAAAGTAGGAAACAAAAAACAAGGATGTTTAGGTCTGTTGGAAACACATTGGGGGGATGGGCCTCAGAAAAGTGTGAGGATGAATTCTTAGACTTTGTAGATGCTAACATTAGGTAGTGATATATGTGTATATATATATATATATATATATATATATATATATATATATATATATTTATCAGATGCTGTAAATATTTAAACAAATTTGGACTTAACTTAAGGTTTATACACAATACACTTTCCTTTTGATCAGGTACCCTGGTAACTGATCAATAGAATTGATGGGTACCTGGTAGAAGTTTTCAAAGATTTTGACAGCTCTTTTAAAAATGTTGCAGGGATGGTTGCAACACTAAATAGAAAAAGGTTATTTCCTTGAATTCCTTGAAATTCTCTTTTGCTTAGTGGAGTGTCATTCCTATTTTGTTTTTACTATATACTAAATTTCTTTACGGGGTAGGGGTGGCCCGGGGAGATGTGGGAGTGGCAGAAGCTTATTCCTATTCATTACTTTAAATGCAACTTCTAAGTAATGTGAAACCATATTTAAAAGGCACTCAGGTAACAATTTTCTTTTCTGGATAGGTGTCCTTAATAGAGAGGACAACGATAAGAAAAAGACATTGATTTGTAAATATTTTCTTTTATAAGCTGGTCTTGTTTATAATAGGGATGCCTTGAATAAGTATGTTTGAAAATGAAGGTGTCCTTTATAATGGATGTGTCTGGTTAAGCAGGTTTTACTATAGTTTTAGTAATAATTGCACATTTATTTCGCCACATACTGTGCTATTTTAAGGCCCAAAATCGGATCCCATTAGCTCACATTTACAAAGTTTACAGATTATTCGTACAAATGTCTAAGGTGTCTTCACACTATCTGCATGTACTCATGTTCATACACATTTAGCATGTGTTGTCCTGTCTTGAATGCCAGTAAAAAACTGATAATTGGGTTCTAATTTAATCTAGACTGGATTCTTTTATTTTTCACAATAAACACTAATTTTGGGTAGTATTATATCTTGCTGGCTCATTACAGCTTGAATTGATATAAAACAGACAGACTCCATCAGTCCATTAAACCTCTGGTAATGGAAGAGATTTGGTAATTACGTTTAATAAAGATGCATTTTATAAGAGTTTTAAAAAGAAATAATGGGTCATTCTTGTGATTGTTCACAAATGTTTTGCCTGCCTTATATAACATTTTATCAGTTCCCTGCCATGTTTGCAATGTTTACCATCGAGTTAAGAGTTTAACTTCACAGCATTTAGCTCCGGAATTTGCAACTTCATGCAGGTCACAGGCGATTTTCAAAGTAACACTCACTGATGCATTTAAGTGGATAAAATCTTGACACAGGCTGAATTTGGTCATAGTGTGCACATGCCTGATCTAGATTGAAATCTCCATGAGGTTTCAAGGATTAACTAACATGAACAGCTTTTCTGTACCGAAGATGAATGTTCAAAGGTAGGGATACAATGAAATGAAGTGTCACCATTAAGTTCTGGGACAGGAATACATTTTTTGTTTAATCGTAACCCAATATATATGGTATGTCTTCATGTTTGATGAAAATTTGTTCATTCATAATCAGGATAAGGAGCAGAGTGGTCCAAAGTACTCACTGTTATGAGCCATCTCAGCTCGGCATGGTTCGAGTCTAAGGCATAGCTTATATGGGTACATGTATTTGACTGAGTTTGTCAAGTAGCTTCCCATGGTTCTTATGGGGATTTATGCCAGGTTCTTCCTTTGCCACTTCTACCCTCTGCCTTGCTGAAAAATGTCCACAACAACAACATATTTGGTATATGTATTTAAAGTCAGTTTTCATCATACAGTTTTTGCAACTGCAGTTACTTGATCTTCCATCAGTGTTTTCTTGGGAAGCAAAGATTAATAGTAGCTAAAACCTGGCAGCACTTGAAAACATATAAAGAAAATTAGGTACATTTAATTTGAAAATCCTTTTTAAGATAGAAGTTCACACCTAATGCTGCATGCTTGATCAAAATTAAAATAAAAACAAAATAACACTGAAAAGCTCATGTACAAAGATTATAACTTTCTGATGTGTACTTTGTGAAATACAGTGGAAAAACTCATAAAGGTCAATCAACCTGGAAACCTGGATTAATTCAGATATATGCAGGTGACATATTGATCCTCCCAAAAGTATAAATTGCTCCTCTTTGTGGTGTTGTATAAACATTTTTTGGTCAATTTTCTTTAACATTTTAGCTCACAATGTATATCATCAGGGTTTGTGTTTTGACGAGCACGATTGATCTCTTGTGTCATCACGCTCCTTAAATTACCTCCGGTAGAGCGATCCATATGTTTTTGGAGGGAACATCTCAATTACCATCCCAGATTTCATGGCAGTATCCTTTCACAAATATGTTTACAGGTTCCACCGCTGTAGATATCACATTATGTGTCATAAGCAGTGATGTGTTGTAATTGGGAAGATAACTCTATTTCACACTATTTGGAGAGCTGTTTGCAGCTGTCATGCATTTTACAAAACACAATTGTCTATCACTGTACCAACAGATCAAAAGAAAAGGACTATTGAAATTTGAATTGGAGGATTACCTAATAAACTCTTCCTTCAGAAAATGAAATAATAATAATAATAATAATAATAATAATAATAATATTTTTATCATCATCTTTGTTCTCATTATTTTGTATCATTTTTAGGTCATCTGGGTGTATGGTAAAGTATGCTTACAGTACGGTCCTTCATCCATCATGTGTCATCCAGTGTCCTTTAACGATTGCTATGTGCAGCTTCTTTTCAAAACAGTCCAAGACCTATTTCAGTCAAACAAACTTGGTGAGACTCCATGCAAATGATGCCTATCTGCTTTCAAATAATGCCACCATTATTAAAAAGAGACTTAATATGGCCACCATTACTAAAAATAGACAGACTTTTAATCTCGCCACCATTAATTACAAAAGAAAGTTTTAAATGGCTTCTCCAAAATTGCTGAACAGAATTTAATCAAATTTGAAGGAAGGCATCCCTGAGACCTTTCACATTCATATAAATGATGTCAGTCCATTTTTATAGATGGCAACCATTACCAAAAATTGAAAACATCATTTGTCATGTGCCAACGATTTCTATTTTTCAACTTTTCAACTTTTCTTGTCGCAGAGCATCCTTACATAAAGACCTTGACATAGTGATCTTTTCTTATTGGAAAAATGATGCTGATGCACATCACATTAGAATATAGATGAAGATACAAAAACCCGAGAAACCTTACTACTTTTGAAAGAAATTTCAGCAGAAAGCATCACTGACCACTGCTTGTGGCTGTTAGGCATATGTCAAACAGTCCAGCAATATCAAGCAGACTTGGTTCACCTGCTTAAAGTTGCCATTCCAATTTTATATGAGTAATTAATGGTATCTCTCAGTAGAGGTGATTTTATTAGATTTTAAAATTTGTAGCGACAGTTTCAAGGCTATGATGTAGTAATGGCTCTTTCATTTTACTTTGAATTTTGTTGATCAATTCAGTCTCCTAAATTACTTTTAGAAACAGCAGCTGTTGCAGGGGAGGTTGCATTCTTATTTGAATGTTCTTGCCAGACTTGATGTGGCTAGCATGTTAGGGCACACGCAGACATACATACACATGTGTCTGCAGCATGATGCCCCAGTGCTTGACATAACTATAAACTGCCTCACTGCAGACATCGTAGCGATATGACTGAAAAATTGTTAGAGCTATGTTAAATATCCTATTCAAACAAACAAAAACAATCAAACTGACCTCTCTATGTGGATGGTAAGTTAAATTCCTGTTCTCTTAACTCATAGAATTATATCCTTCAGAACGCTCATATTTTATATAATAAACGCTGTCAGAAGAGAACAGCACCCGTTTATTGATCAAATGTTGGCCTTTTATTAAAAAAATATTCTGATGCATGCCTACTATATAGTGTTACTCCACCACCAGAAATATTAAAATATTTAAAAAAACGGAGATCAGCATGTTGGTCTGTCTAGCTAAATTTGACCTACTTTTGAAAAGTATTTAATTGCCACAATTGACCAAACAACTGCTAATTCCTAATGTTTTAAAGATGTAACCAGAAAAAAAAGTTTTGCAGAAACCTCAAAGAAAATGATCATCTTTGAAGTACTAATCGATCTGTGAAAATAATAAGCAAATGAACAGAAGTCTCATTCAATGTCCTACAGTTATTTGATGTTACCACCACATTAAGAAACAAACATATGTTTGGTCTTCCAACGCTGTCAATTAGCAGTAACTTCAAAAACACATGCAACATTCATCAAAGAAAGCAAATTTTCAATAAAATCAAATAACCTTTCATCAAAGGAAGTCAACACCAAACTTAATTAAAAGCAATGGAATCTTTTAGAATGTTGCATTTTCCAAAATGATTGGGACATGTTTATTGTGTCATGAAAGTTCATTGTTGGAGGAAAAAAGTATGCCTACAGTTGCTACCAATGCCAGCATAAAATGCAAAACAAATTTCCAATCTTTTGAAACTATAGATATGTTGCCTTCCAGTTAATTAAAGATAAGGTATCTTGCAAAGATGTTTATTAAACTTTTTAATTTGTTCAAGTTTTCATTTCTCTATCATTCACTGTGTATCATCGGCAAGATGATCCAGCTGACCCAAACATCTAGGCGTGTTTAAGTACATGCAGCATGTGAACAGCTATAGCCTTGTGCTACATGTGACAATTGTTATTGTTGCTGTTGTAGGGTTTGACACCATTTTTCAGCACACTATAGGCTATACATGGCGGCCAGTATTAATGGTGGAGGAAGAACCCAAGAAAACCCCCAGAAAGAACAACCGACCCATGAGAAGCTACTGGCAAGCTTTCTCACATACCTACATTGGCCAAATATGAGACTCGAACCCACGCAGACAGAGGTGAGATCCGTAACTGAGAGCCGCTTAGACCACTTGACCACTCGGGGGCCCTTTGTGATAATTGTAGTGAACTGTTATGTTACAATCAGATATTGATCAAAATGAGGACCAATTTTATATATAAAAAATGACTGTCTTGGGTTTTTTTTCTAATGGAATGTGAGCCATACATGAAATTTATAATGTGATCTATTCTCGAATTAATAGATTTATTATATACATGTACAGTACTTAATGGATTATGGATTGCACTATACAAATGAAAGTTGTCAATATGCAAGTGTTTTTCAGACTAGTTTGTCTACATTATTCAAAAGCTCTTATTTTTGCACTGCTTTTACACACGCACACCCCCAACACACACCATATTTTAGGTAAATGCATAATTTCCTTCTGCAAACTGACTTAGTTGGTTATGGACCGCAACTACTGTACCATGTTATAGTCGCACTGTAACATTTTAATCATACAGTTTGTGAAATATATTAAAGGTTGCAACTGAACATGTGTCTGTTGTGTGGCGAGATCAAAAAACCTCCGTTACTTTCCACTCAACTTTCTGCACAATACAAGGATTGTAACATTGGAAAGCATTAGTTATTACTGCAAGAGTCAGACCTCGGATTGGCACTGAAAAAGGACAGATGTTTGAGGCTCAATCTAAAGGATTGTCAGCTTTAATCAAGTGAGAGCTGCCATAACAAGCACTGGCAGAAAACTTGTTTATGGTTAATTATGGGTCCCCTATGGCTCATTTTATTACCTGGGTAATTATTAATAGGTGTGTACCCAAGTACCTAGGTACTTGTTGACAGTTTTAGTCAGGTGCACTGTTAGAATACTTGTATACGATAAAAGGGAAAAAAAATATATACATGTATATTTAATTCTGCGTGGACATGGCAATTTGGGCTTTTAATGAAAAATAAAAACAGTGACCAATATGTATTATATATAGTTTGCAATTCGACTTTGGAATATTTAATGGAGGGGGAAAATGATGTAAAACATTGCAAGAATTTCACTTATAGAGTATAACCAGTTATGAGAGACCACCCATTCTACCAACACAAAATGATCTCTAAAGACAAGTTGTCTTTCATAACAGGTTTGTACAAAAAGACCAGTTTTCAAGGACCAATTTCAAAATGCCATAATAACATAGATACATAATAACATAGATATATAATAACATAGATACATTGTTTAAAAAGAATGTTACTGTATTGGATACGATTCCTAAAGGTGTTATAATTAGATAAAATTGTTTTATGGGAAATACTTGCTGCATTTTCAAGTAAACATCAAGACACTGGAGCATAAACAGGGAGGGGGGAGGCGTAAATGAATCAATAAATTAGGATATATAGCATAGCAATTCTTTTTCCCACTCTGTAATTTCTAAGGAGACTATTGATTTATCTTGAATAAATTGTCTCACCCACTTCAAGCAAACCAGTCTGCTATACTGTTAGGAAAGATTTTTGCACAGTTAGAGCTCATCAAATAATAATGTCTGCCTGTCAATCCAGTCATCTTGTCTTCTATTTATACTCATTTTAGTTATTGCATATAATTTCCTCTGTATGATATAGTCAGTGTGTAAAAATGCTATTACAACCTACAGAAATAAAACAAGCTTTAATATGGAGTGTTTAGCACAGAATTAACATACATATTCCAAATTCCAACTCCATTTGTCATAAAATTATAGCATGAGAGAACCTGTATGGTCATGAGTGAAACACAAATACTTGACCTGCATTAATGAGCATAAGATGTGGGTCACAGTGGTCTAAATTGGTTGCAAGGGTGTAGTACTAAGAGATGCATTCAGTTAGAGGATTTCATGATTTTAACATATGGATAAAAATGTCTTCAAACAAGAAATTCCAGCAAGTCTTAAAATATAGATCACAAAGGCCCCTTCCTGAAATAGGGTGAATCAGTTAGGATGTTTCGCTTTACCAAGATTGATTTTATTAGGTGGTACAGAGTGCATTCCCCTTGGATATGGAAGGTCATGGGTTCAAACCCCAGCTATGTCATACCAAAAACTTTTTAAAATGGTACTAGCAGCCTGGTGTCAGGATAATGTGACTGTTTGGGACATCATGCTATAAGTCTGCTACATGATGCCTCAGTGCTAGTCAACACTACAAACTGTCAAACCTACAGACATCGTAGCGATATGACTGAATAGTTTAAAGCTATGTTAAAAATGGAAATCACACTGAATAGTATAAAATGCATATAGCATGATTAAACACGTTATTATAAGTAAATTGTACAAGCTTAAGCAAAATCAGCAAAAGTTTAGGTTATGGTGAGTTTTTTCGTTGTAGGAATTGGGTTTGAAGAAAGAAACATATCCTGGTTGATTTCGTGATCAGGCACAAGGACAGCTTGAGAAATCAACATGATTTTTTTTTAACCTAGTCAGTAACAGCATTCTTATGGTCTTTGAACATCTTCGACAGGTTGGGAAAAAAAAATGAGGTAGCATTTTCAAGGCTTTGAAAGTTTTGGAAAATTGAACAGATTACCTTGACATCTGTGAAAATTGAAATAAACCCCAAAATTTTAATTTCTTTCCGTGAACCCTGAGTGAAGTAAAAATATGGGCAGTAATGACCTACTAAAGGTGCCGCACTAAGTAAGATGGATTAGTTAGAATAGTTTAATGATTTTAAATAGTATAGTACTACATAGCATGCAAGAATCCTACAAGCTAAGTGCAAATATTTGACATAAACCAATCAAATGTAAATTTAAGGTTACAGTAGTTTTCTAAAGTTTTCTTGGTACAGGTATGGTAATGATAGAGAGTTTTACAGCCATAAGTTCATTGATTTTACTAACACAGTTTAAACACTTAATTGAACTAAAGACAGTAAAGCATAAAATATTAAAATACTTTGACACTTAAGATATATATATATATATATATATATATATATATATATATATATATATATATATATATATATATATATATATATATATATGGGGAAAAACTGGTATTGTAAACAGATTCACTATTTTAAGTTGGTTTCTAAACAAATACCAGGCACTAAATTCATTATTATTATTATTATTATTATTATTATTATTACAGTAGAACCTGTCTTGAAAGTCCACCCTTTCTGCCATAAGATTATGATCTCTTATAACAAGTCACAATGCTATATAATCATTAAATTTGTGCCTTGAGAATATGGTCTCTCAAGACAGGTGGCCTCACATAGCAGTTGTCTTAAAGATGATTGGACAGTTGGCTCATGTGAGAATCCTGTGAGGAATAGAAAATATAAAGCAGCCATATGTGGCTATTTATATTATTACCCATGAAATGAAATTTCACCTGCCTTAAGTTTACAGATTTGAATATTGAATGATTCCTGACCCTAATAAGATGGAATGTAACTTTGCTAAGACTTCTTTATTCTTAGGTAACTTTAAGTCATACACAAATAGATGAAGGTAAATAATTATACCTGTCACACCTGTCACCATTTCTGCTGCATAGCACAGCCACTTTTCTCACCATCAAACAAATTACTTCAGTCCTCCACTCTAATGATAAAAACTGCTTCACATTTTAATTTAAAATATTGAAATCTTTTAGCACTGTCAGCATCATGACAGTTACGAAAACAAGTGAGATAAGAAATTCACATGATACATGTATTCCTTTATTATTTTATTTGTTTTGCTTAACGGACCCATAATTTTTCTATGGAGAAGACTCTTTATTCAAAATGTCCACCTTATCCTACTTTTTGCACAGGTTCACCTGTCTGTGTGCACTTCAGACCGGTCTGCCGTAGATCTGAGGCCATAAAGTCTAAAATCTGGATACAAATTCGGATTCAGACCATGGGCGAATTTTGGATGAAAAAAAGAAACGGGTCCAAAAACTTGGGTTTTTCATTATTTATTTTGTAGTGCAACTAAAACATCCATATTATTTGGTATCATTGTAGAGCTACATCTGTCTACCTTTCTATAATACCACCCACTTTAGTGTATCATGCATAACCTTGACACTACAGACCTTGGAAGTAGGCTACTACCTCATGCCCCATAAAGTCGTTTTTAGGGGTTAATGTGTTATGGCAGGGAGAAACCATTGTTTGGTTAGAAAAGAACGCTGACTGGAGAAAGCTGATGTACATAACACCTTATTAAAACCTGTATGTGGGTGTACATAACACCTATTATAACCTGTACGTGGGTGTACATAACACCTACTATAACCTGTGTAATATCTGTTCATGGTACTCTTGTTACAATCTTGAGAATGACAATTGTGTTGCTACCTATAAAGAGAGTAACAAGTCCTTTTCAGTAACGGTATCAAAGCTATCAACCCATCCATTACTTGTACTACTCACTACAGGGGCTGTGCTAGTTGGGCAGTGATTCGTGAAATTTTATTCAGCATGCCAGGAATGCAGAGTTAACAAAAGCGTTGCATCAAGTGCTGCTCACCCATTTTTCTAATGCATATAACTTCACTAAGAGTAATGTGAAACTGGAAGAATTGAGTGAAATTTTCTACTGTCCCCAAAACCAAGTACTCATTCATTCATTACAGAAGTTTTGAGACTCGCTGCAGACATCGTAGCAATATGACTGAATTGTTTAAAGCTACATTAAAAATCCAAATCATGTACACACACACACACAGGAACACTAAAACCTATGAAATGTTTTACTTAGAAGCTAGATGAGATGATTTGACTTCAACAAGCATTTGTAACCTATTTACCAAAGCAGTGGCTTTTCTTTTACATTATCAACTAATGCTGTCGATGAAATTATTCAGGAGTTCATTTTTTTTCTTCAGAGTCTGTCTAGTATTTTTTTCTCCATAAAGTATGATGAGTGTTTTATATACCTTAATGTTGATTAGCCCAAGAGGCTGAGTGGTCTAAAGCGCTCTCCGTTACGGATCACTGCCATCTCACCTCTGTCTGCGTGGGTTCGAGTCTTGGATTCGGCCAGTGTGGGTATGTGAGAAAGCTTGCAAGTAGGTTCTCATTGGTCGGTGGTTCATTCCAGGCTTTTCCTGGGTTCTTCCTCCACCATTAATACTGGCCACCATGTATAGTCTATCTTGTGCTGAAAAATGATGTTAAACCCTACTACAACAACAACAACCATGTACATGTATATATAGATAGTGAATGAAGTCACTTCAGCCAAACTTTGAGTCCGTTGTTACCCACTGATAAATACATTATTTCCTCTTTTTTTTTTACAGACCTTCAACAAGTGCAACACCAACATTGCCACTGTGTGGATCTCAGCCAAAACGTAGAGAGATAAAACTAACCAGCGTTCTCGCTTTACAGAAGGAGATCAAAGACTCCTTGCACTCAGGTAGGAGTTATGGTCAAAATATATCATGTATAGAGACTTTACCCATCCTAAATATTTTCAGCTTGCAAAATGTTAAATATTATTTTGTTTAAAAATCCTTCATTTTAGGATGTGTATTTTTTTGTTTTGCACTAATGATCCACCTCAAGGAAAATGTTATCTATACACAAGGAGTATGCTGGAACATAGATGCTGGTTCATGCTTTCTCAGAAAACCCCAGCAAAAACATCAACCAAATCCATGAAAATAGCACATCATAGTTTCAAGTCCTCCTCTTCTTTAATCAGTAAATCCTCCCTATATTTAGGAATTTGAATCAGACTTCATGTCATTAAAGTAAAAACAATGAACCCCCATGCACAATAGCAATATCTTTGAATCCAACTTCCTGCCATTAAAGTAAAAACAATTAACCCCCATGAATTACGGGAATAACTTTGAAATCAGACTACCTGCCATTAGAGGCACTCCGGTGGCCTAGTGGTTAGAGCATCTGCCTAGGAAGCGGGAGGTTGTTGGTTCATACCCAGGCTGAATCATACCAAAGACTTACAAAAATGATACTAACACTTGCCTTGCTTGGCATTCAGCATTTAGAAATTAGTGTTGACACTGGTCAGCCTGGTGTCAGGATAATGTGACTGATGGGACATCATGCTACATATCTGTGGCATGATGTCCCAGTGCTAGACATCACTGTAAACTGCCACACTGCAAACCTAATAGCTATATCACATGATAACCTTTGCCACGACAGCCATCTTTTAAATAGTACTTACACTTAAAGACTTCTAGAGATATGAAGTTATTCTGAATGAAAATAGTACAGACATGACTTTCAAATAGGACTGCAAAATGTATTCTGAATGAAAATAGTACAGATATGACTTTCAATTCAAATAGGACTGCAAAATGGATTCTGAATGAAAACAGTACAAATATGACTTTCAAATAGGACTGCAAAATGGATTCAGAATGAAAATAGTACAGACATGACTTTCAAATAGGACTGCAAAATGGATTCTGAATGAAAACAGTACAAATATGACTTTCAAATAGGACTGCAAAATGGATTCTGAATGAAAATAGTACAGACATGGCTTTCAAATAGGACTGCAAAATGGATGATTGTATCAATATGGGATTTTCACTAAAACAATTTATGCCATATTTTCTTCATCATCAGTAAAATAATGCTGGTCTAACCTACAAAATGGCGATCTTGAAAATCATATGCCTCCTCAAAATGGATGGTTGAATTGGTAATAATATTCATTGGACCTTTATTATGTATATTATTTAACACAATGTGGAATGTACTACAAATGAAAGTTGCCAATATAAAAAAAAATTCAGACAAGTTGCCTTCATTTAATCAAAATTTCCATTATTGTTCTATCTGCTTAAATCACTGATGACAGGTCATCACTTAAAAATGTTACTAGTATGCAAAATTTCAATTCATTTTCAGCCCCCCACCACACCACCCCCACCCCAGCCCCCATCTAAACATCTACTTATTCAACAATATTACCTTGGTTCCGAGGATGTTCAGATGAATGGATAGTACTGTATTATAAAAATGGCTACATTGTTTGAAAAGTGTCAACAAAATATTGAGACTGGTGATTCTTTTAGCAACACATTTTTTAAAGCCAGTGCTGTCCCTGAAATAAATCTTATAATTGGTCCTGAATGATAATGGTGCAGATCTGATCACCAACATATTCAAGCTATTGTTTGAAAATCAAACCTTCTTGAGCATTGGGGTATAGATGACTGCATTGCTATAAGCTGTGGGTGATAATCTACTGTGGTTTTTTGTATCACTCATGGCTGCCTGTCTGGAGATTTCCACATTTTTTATGAGTACACAATAAACAAAAATGCAATGCAGCAATCTCCTTCAAATAAATGAAAGTACCCATTTTATCAATTGTGTTTAAAAGAGACATTCTAACTGGTTTATTAAAGCAGCATGAAAGGTCATTTTGGATCATGATAGCCAGAATATTTTATTTGCTTTTCAAGATATTGCTCAAAGATTCTATGCATTATATTAGAAACCTGGAAATCTCCACACAGGCAGCCATGGGTATTAATGAAGCATAGTGGATTGTCCATTGTGGCGTGCAATGATGTCAACTAAAGAACTTATGCACTCGTTAGCAGACAATTTTCATGATAATTATTAGTGGATGATATGCCAGGAATAGATACTATATAAAATATTAATAATTTTTGTCTAAGCAGGCTAATATATTATAACTGCTGTACGAGTTTAGCATTTTGGCAAATCAGTATGAGCTAAAACTTCAGTATTTGAAAGTAGTGCTGATATTGAAAATAGAAACAAGTATCATAAAGTATTTGGATCCATCGGCTTTTGCACTCAGATGTCAAACAAATCATGGTTCAGAGCTCACATATTTATTACAGCTGTCTCCAGTGGCAACATTTAGTGTTTGAATTTTAGTTTCATTCTGCGACGTTTGTAAATCAAGCATTTTATCTTTAACATTTTTATGATGCCTCATCTCCCCAATATCACATCAGTTTTGCCAATCTGCACAAGTGAAAACAATTAACCCCAATGAACAATAGCAATAATTTTGAATCACTTTTTTTTTATCCTTACTGTAAGTGAAAACAATTAACCCCCATGCACAATAGCAATAAAATTTAAATCAGACTTGTTTTCATTAAAGTAAAAACAATTAACCCCTTGCAAAATAGCAATAACTTTGAATAAGACTTCTTGCCATTGAGGTGAAAACAATTAACCCCCTTGAATTGCAGCCATAACTTAAAATAAAACTTCCTACCATTAAAGTGAAAGCCTTTGGGATAGGTCATCTCTTGGTAACCTTTGTCAAGGCAGCCATCTTTTAAATATTGTTATTACTTTTCTTCCTCACATCAATATCAAGGTTACGTGGTTGGACCTGAATGAACATAGTACAGATATGACCTCCCCAATATGACTGCTATAACATTGATCAGGACTGTTTTAACAGGACTTCAAAATGGATGGTTGTATTGATATAGGGTTTTCACAAAAAAATGTCATGCCATATGTAGTTCATAATCTATTAAAAATGATGCTGATCTAACCACCAAAATGGCTGCCCTGGTGGCCATCATGAAAATCTTGTGCTTCCCCTGAATGGATGGTTAAATTGATAATAATGTTGATTTGACCTTTGGCCTCAAAATAGCAACCATACTGGCCATATCCAGTACCTTATTACTGCAACCCTTGCAGTATGTAATTGGGCCTGAATGAAAATGGTACAGATCTGATTGGTCCTGAATGAAAATGGTACATATCTATTGGTCCTGAATGAAAATGGTACAGATCTGATTGGTCCTGAATGAAAATGGTACAGATCTGATTGGTCCAGAATGAAAATGATACAGATCTATTAGTCCTGAATGAAAATGGTACAGATCTGATTGGTCCTGAATGAAAATGGTACAGATCTGATTGGTCCTGAATGAAAATGGTACAGATCTATTGGTCCTGAATGAAAATGGTACAGATCTGATTGGTCCTGAATGAAAATGGTACTGATCTGATTGGTCCTGAATGAAAATGGTACAGATCTGATTGATCCTGAATGAAAAATGGTACAGAACTGATTGGTCCTGAAAGAAAATGGTAGATCTCGTTGGTCCTGAATGAAAATGGTTCAAAACTGATTAGTCCTGAATGAAAATGGTTCAGTACTGATTGGTCCTGAATGAAAATGGTGCAGATCTGACCACCAACATGTACAAGCTGATGTTTGAAAACCAGACCTACTAGATCTTGGGGTTCAAGTTAGAAGTCACTGCTTGAATTTTTGTACACAGCAGCATTACAGGAATGAGCTTTTATGATGCTGTTTTGTTTGTTCCCCATGGTTGCTTGTGCTGACCTTTCCAGGTTTTTCATGAGAATGCATAAACAAATATATAATGCAACAATCTCCTACACATGAATGAAAGTATGTATTTTATCAGTTGTGTTCAAGCAGCAAAACCGTGTAATTTTGGGTCATCATATCCAGAGAATTTTACTTTAACATGAAGTGATGGTTAATTGTAGGTCTATGCATATTCATAAGATACCATGAATTATTCATATTATATATAAATGACCTGCTGTTGTACATACAACATTTCAAAAATGGATTGGTATGTTGATGATACTAATGTTTAAACATTAAACAAACAATTTGGTGAAGATTTCTGTCAAGTTAAACATTGGTGTTCACTGAATCTCATCATTTATCAATCTCCTAAAAGCCAAAGCAGTGTTACATGGAACTAAGCAAAGATTATTAATGAGCAAAAATCCAAATCATGAGCTGTATATTGAAGTTAATCAAATTTAAAATGTTGACACAGAAAACGTTTGACCACTTGGTCACTCTGTTGTAATTAAACTCAGGAATTTGAAGATAAAAGGTTTTCTACCACTTAACTATCAAAAAATACTTTACAATGCAGTCATTCTGCCTGTTTTGGAGTATTGCTGCACACTTTGGTGAAATACCAAATATTGAAACATTCCACAAACATCAAAAATAGGTCAACACGAATTATCCTAATTTTACCATTTGACACACCCTCCAGAATTTTGATCTCAGAATGGTTGAAATTTAAACCCAGGTTAACCTAACACAAGACATTTTTAATGTTCAGTCTTAAGAATGAATGATACCATCATTTTCCAAAGAACAATCCCAAGGAACCGAACTGAGATCATTTAAATAAACAAGATATTTTTTTTATAAAATCATTACATTATTCCAGTGCTATTTTATGAAATGAATTCCCCATAGTTATTAAATCAGAAACAGCTCTTCACTCTACATGTGTTCAAAATAAACTTGTATAGCCATTGTCTTGAATGGCAGTTTTCACGCTAAATATTGAAATACATGCTGTCTAATTTGTTCTGTTAATGTATATCATATAACACTTTGTTAATGTATATCATATAACACTTTGTTGATGTATATCATATAACACTTTGTTGATGTATATCATATAACACTTTGTTGACATATATCATATAACACTTTGTTAATGTATATCATATAACACTTTGTTAATGTATATCATATAACACTTTGTTGATGTATATCATATAACACTTTGTTGACATATATCATATAACACTTTGTTAATGTATATCATATAACACTTTGTTAATGTATATCATATAACACTTTGTTGAAATCATCATCATCATCATCCATTTTGACTATCCAGGCCTTTTATTAATTCTCTAATGAGGGTAGGCCTGTCTGTTTCATCATGAGAGTATTCAAAGCTTTTTTCCAGGCTCTACGGTCCTGTGGATTGATTCTGCTCAGCCCCAACGTCTTTCTGTCTCTTTTTGTCAACTCTTCCCATGTTAGCTTAGGTCTGCCTGGGGCCTTGGATATCCACCCTTTACTGCGCTCAACATGGCCCAGCCATCGCATCCTATTTGATTGGATAATGTCAGAAATGTTTCTGATGTTGAGCTGGGTGAGGAGAGACTCAAATGGGACATTCACCTCAGGATTTACATGGCAGATCCATCGTATCATGGCTTTATCATTGCGATGTATCTTCCTGAGAGTTGTAGCAGTGACAGCCCAGGTTTCAGAGCCGTATAACAGCACAGGTCTGATGTAAGTTGAATAAAGACGACCCCTTGTAATGTGCGTCAAATGCCTATTCGTCAGGATTGGGAAAAGCTCTCTAAACTTATTCCAAGCAGACTTGCAACGCGTTGTTGATGCCAGTTCACATCATCCTCCGGCCGCTATGGTGTCTCCTAGATAACAGAAGTCAGCTACGACATCAAACTTTTCTTCACCTACAGTTACTTCTGTCACAGGCCTTCCATCAATAGGTCGAGCGAGTCCACTACATCTGGGACACTTGTAGCTTGGATCAGGTTTGAGAGGTCCATTGATTCCACTACATTTTTTGTGAACCCAATGTGAATAGCTGATGCTAAAGATTGAGTTTCTACCTGCGCCTTTTAGGCAGACGGCACATGGGTACTTTCCTGTGCTTTTCAGTGTTTCCCTATTCAGGCCAGAAATCAATACCTTGGATTTACCCATGTTGACCCTGAGAACTTTTTCTTCCATGCCCTTCTTCCATTCTGTCACACGTTCAACCAGAGCCTCGAGTGTGGAGTCAACAACCGCTAGATCATCAGCATACAGGAGCTCGTATGGGCAGCTTGTTCGAAAGTGAATTGACAGCGCTTCCAGAACAACGATAAACAAAAACGGGCTCAATACCAATCCTTGATGAACACCAACATTGACACTGAACTCATCACTGTAGCCATCACCAACACGAACACGGCTTCGAGCATTAGAGTACATGGACTGTACAGTTTTAACAAGCCATTCTTCAACGCCTAATTTACGCATCGCCCACCATATGACATTCCTTGGAACTCGGTCGAACGCCTTCTCAAGATCTATGAAGGCCATGTATAAGGGTTTGTTAACTGCGATATGTTTTTCTTGCATCTGTCGCAAGATGTATATGGCATCAACAGTTCCTCTTCCTGGCATGAAACTGAACTGCATGTCACCGATGTGTGCTTGTTGTCTGATCAGTTGCTCTATAACTCTCTCAAAAACTTTCATTATCTGGTCCATCGTCTTTAGGCCTCTGTAGTTGCTCCTGTCCAGTGCGTCACCTTTGCCCTTGTATAGACTGACTGTGTAGCTTTCCTCCCACTGTGTTGGAATATGTCCATCACGAATGATAGCTTCAAAGAGATCACGTATGAGTGCCACACCACTCATACCAGTAGGCTTCAACATCTCTTCTACTATGCCAGATGGGCCTGCAGCTTTACCCGTCACCATCTTGCTGATTGCTTTTTCAATCATCACAGTAGTGATTGGGCCCTCAACTGGAGGCTCATCCGTGAGGTCATTTGGGTTCCATGGGAATTCAACATTCAGCAGCCTATCATAGTGCTGTTTCCAAGCATTTTCTCTGGATTCCTCGTCCAGGCAGAGCTCATCCTCGTCATTCCTGATTGGTTTCTCACCGATTACATCTAGATTATCTTGGCGCATCTGCTTGGCCAACATGTAGATGCGTTGTGATTTCGGGTCGATGTTTTGTAGGACCTGTTTTTCTGCTTCCCATTTGGCATGATGAATATTTTGCTTTGTGAAACGCTTGGCGGTACAGTAGTCTTCCCTACTGCCCCCATTCTTCCATGCCTTAAAACATCGCCTCTTTTCATGAACCACATGACCCATGACATCAGTCCACCACCAGATTTCCTTTCGCCACTGATGCTTGCTTGACAAACCACATACTTCAGTTGCAGCCTCAAGCAGACCATCTTTTAGAGCTGTCCACAGTTCCTCCACATTATTCGCTTTGTTACCCTCAGTCTTCGAGATGTAGGACTCAACAAACTTGTCTCTCAAAGCTGGTTCTTTAAGTTTCCACAGTCTTATGCATGGTGTGAACTTGCGCTTACATTTACGCAATGATGGAACATTCAGGTCACATACAACTTGTTTGTGTTGTAAGGCTCATTCCTCATTGAGTATGACCTTCACGTTTGTTACATATTTTCTGAACCTACGATGGTAAAGTATGTAATCAGTCTGTGTGCAGATATCTCCGGAGTGGTATGTAACCAGGTGTCTGCTGCGCTTCTGGAATTGTGAGTTTCCTATCACTAAGTCATTTGCGACAGCGAATTCCATCACCCGTTCATCATCTGAATTGCGCTGTCCATAGGCATGACCTCCATGCCATTCCTCATATCCGTCAGGATTGCTACCTATATGCCCATTCCAATCCCCACATACAAAGAGTTCCTCTGAGGCCGAGATATTTGTGACCAGGCTTTGCAGCTGCTCATAGAATCTGTCCTTCTCGTCTTCGCTAAAGCCAACCTGTGGTGCATAAATGCTCACGATGGTGAACACCTTCTTTCCGACAACAATCCGTACCATAAGAATCCTATCCGAAGTACGTGTCACCTCGAACACCTTATCCACCCATCTCTCTGAGAGCATTACTCCAACACCACCTGTACCTTTATTGTTTCTGGACCATATAAACTTGCACTGGGAATTCTTTCCTGTAACTTTCCTGCAGCACTCATTTCTCCATCTAGTTTCCTGTAGACAGAGAAGATCGATCCTCCTGCGTGTCATAATTTCTGCAATTTCATTCGCCTTGCCCCGCATAGTGCCTACATTTAAAGTTCCTATGCGGAATTTTTCTTTTTGTTTATCATATAAACATCATTTGTATGATATATGTCAACAAAGTGTTATATATCATATAACACTTTGTTGACATATATAACACTTTGATAATGTATATCATATAACACTTTGTTGACATATATCATATACCACTTTGTTAATGTATATCATATAACACTTTGTTGACATATATCATATACCACTTTGTTAATGTATATCATATAACACTTTGTTGATGTATATCATATAACACTTTGTTAATGTATATCATATAGCACTTTGTTAATGTATATCATATAACACTTTGTTTTTTGTTAATGTATATCATATAACACTTTGTTTTTTGTTAATTTATATCATATAACACTTTGTTATTTGTTAATGAATATCATATAACACTTTGTTATTTGTTAATGAATATCATATAAGTGTTTTTATACTTATGTATCATGAGTGTCTCATAGTAGAATAGATTATTATACTTAGTTAACCTCATAAAATAACATTATTATTATTATTATTATTATTATTATTATTATTATTATTATTATAGATTATTATACTTAGTTAACCTCATAAAATAAGTTATTACTATTATTATTATTATTATTATTATTATTATTGTTATAGATTATTATACTTAGTTAACCTCATAAAATAAGTTATTACTATTATTATTATTACTATTATTATTATTATTATTATTATTATTATTATTATTGTTATAGATTATTATACTTAGTTAACCTCATAAAATAAGTTATTACTATTATTATTATTATTATTATTATTATTATTATTATTATTATTATTATTATAGATTATTATACTTAGTTAACCTCATAAAATAACATCATTATTATTATTATTATTATTATTATTATTATTATTGTTATAGATTATTATACTTAGTTAACCTCATAAAATAAGTTATTACTATTATTATTATTATTATTATTATTATTATTATTATAGATTATTATACTTAGTTAACCTCATAAAATAAGTTATTACTATTATTATTATTATTATTATTATTATTATACTTAGTTAACCTCATAAAATAAGTTATTACTATTATTATTATTACTATTATTATTATTATTATTATTATTATTATAGATTATTATACTTAGTTAACCTCATAAAATAAGTTATTACTATTATTATTATTATTACTATTATTATTATTATTATTATTATTATTATTATAGATTATTATACTTAGTTAACCTCATAAAATAAGTTATTATTATTATTATTATGGTTGGAGAAAGGATGCACTCTTTTTTTCAGAAAATTTTTATGATAATTATATTATTTGATAATATGCCAAGAATAGATGCCATATAAAATATTAATAATGTTGGTCTATGCAGGCAAATAATATGAATTAAGCCTTTTGGAGTGTCAATTTGAGCTAGAACATCAGTATTTGAAAGTAATGCTGAATCAAACGACAGAAACAAGTATAATAAAATATTTATTGCTGATGTAAAAGATAGAAAGAAGTGTCATAAAACTGTTATTGATACTACAGCCCCCAGAGATCAGTTAAATAAAAGTTATAGGTTCTGATCTGAGGTTTCCAAAATAAATGTAATTCCATTATTCATTTGGCATTCAGGAATGCAGTTTTATAAAAAATTTATTAAAAAATGGGTGGTTGATTCAGGATGAATTCTGGAATCATATATTCATATGTATTGTTTTATTATATGTTTACGAAGCATGTTGGTGTTGATGTGTTGGACTTGACAACCTTGTCTTTTTTTAAACAGTGAAATCATGTTTCCACAAATACTTGTACAGTGGAATAATGTTTCCACAAATACTTGTACAGTGGAATCATGTTTCCAAAAAGTATTGTGCATTGCATTCATGTTTCCATAAATACTTGTACAGTGGAATCATGTTTCCAAAAATTTTTGTGCATTGGATTCATGTTTCCACAAATACTTGTACAGTGGAATCATGTTTCCAAAAATTATTGTGCATTGGATTCATGTTTCCACAAATACTTGTACAGTGGAATCTTATTTCCACAAATACTAGAGATGAACTGTTAGTTGCTGTGATGTATTACATAGAAATACAACATTGTTAAACAAACCCTCTAGATGAAAGATTGGACTCTTCAGCTCTGCGATTTGTCATTTGGATAGTTTCATGACATAATCACTTGTTTCTGCAAATAATGTATATGCCCCCCACCCCCTTTCTGTAAAACCTTCTTCCTTCTTTGATCTGTGTAAATTTCTGAGAAAGGCCAAACACAGATTTGCAGCTAAATTTCCAAAGAGTATCAAACCCACAACATTTTGAAAAAACTGTTGAGCATTTTTGTTGTTGACCAGATTGGATAAGCCTTTTACAAGTACTTAGGTTTATGAAGTAAATGATAGGGACTTTAGATGTATGAAGTAAATCATAGGGACTTTAGATGTATGAAGTAAATCATAGGGACTTTAGATGTATGAAGTAAATCATAGGGACTTTAGATTTATGAACTAAATCATAGGGACTTAGATGTATGAAGTAAATCATAGGGACTTTAGATGTATAAACTAAATCATAGGGACTTTAGATGTATAAACTAAATCATAGGGACTTTAGGTGTATGAACTAAATCATAGGGACTTTAGGTGTATGAAGTAAATGATAGGGACTTTAAATGCATAAACTAAAACATAGGGACTTTAAATGTATGAAGTAAATAATAGGGACTTTAGATGTATAAACTAAATCATAGGGACTTTAGATGTATAAACTAAATCATAGGGACTTAAGATGTATGAACTAAATCATAGAGACTTTAGGTGTATGAAGTAAATCACTACGAATGCCTAACTCCATATGCTACAGCGCCATTACCACGAAAGAAACTTGCACAAGTGAACATCTGCTATTTTTATACCGTTTATTCCAATATTAATTACCATCATTAAATTTAAAGAAGGAATGAAATACATACCACGAAGCAAATGCGTCCTCAAAAAAACTAATTCAGAATACATGTTTTACAATAAACAATACTTAATGCTTTACGAGATGACAATAAGGGAAGACGGTTGGATATACAAGGAGGGGAAAATATTTGTTGCCACATGTACAGTACCATGAGGCTGACTATTTTGGTACCTGGTGTTCAACAAAATTGTGAATCCTTTATTTGCCAATCAGTTGTTGTTGATTGCGTAACACACAATAGTGTAGGATGTGGTTTTCAGTGAATTACGAAGGAGGGCCAATCGTGTTCGATAAGGATTAACTTTTAATTAGTTGCGCTGGCTTTCTTGCTTGTTTTATTTAAGACCAATCTTTAGCTATTTTGCGGTTTGACCACAGCTGACCAGAATATGAAAATAGGGCACGTCCTGGGGGAAAATAGGGCACGTCGCAGGGAGAAATGGGAGTATTTTTGTGAATTTCACGCATATTGGACCAGGATGATGGATCAATATTTAGTGAAACCAGTAATAAAAAAAATAAGCAAAACACCCCTCCCCTTTATTTCAGGCCTTTATTTTTTCCTAAATTATTCAGCTTATTCATGAGTATATACTGTGATAAAGAAATAATCAATCTCATAATCGGTATCGGCAATTTTAATAATCGGCTATGTGCTGTATCGGCATAATCTGCCAAAAGTGATATCAGTATAGCTTTAATTTTTATGTCTTTTGGTATGACTCATCCATGCTTCGGACTTGCGACCTCCACCATACGAGGCAGATGCTTCTTTCATATGTCATCAATACAAATTTCAAGGTGTTTAAAAAAACACACACAATGAGTACTATCTCAAAATTCAGTGTTTATTCGCTTAATTATGCATTTATTAGACACTGTGCTTTTATATGAATTGTATCTTTTTTTCTTCTTTCTCTCTCGTTTTATTTTGACTGCCATAATGGTTAGAGCATCCACCTTTGATGTGTGAGGTCATGGGTTCAAGCCTTGGCCGAGTCATACCAAAGTCTTATAAAAATGGTACTAACAGCTGCCTCACTTTGTGCTCAGAATTAAGAGGTTATTTAGGACTGCAAAAATAATAAGCAGAAGAAAAGAACTCCAAATTTTCCCCTTTTACTCATGCATGAGCAAAATAACCAATGGAAAACTGTAAAACTGTTTCTAATACAACTAGGCATTAGGCTAATGGAAAATCGTTTAGATGTCAATGTATTAGGATATATTTAGAAAAAGCCCCCAAAATGCATTTCCTACTAGTATTTCTTGCGAAAACAACAAAATCCTCCAGGGGTTAATGTGTTAATGGGGGGTGCATTTTGATGACATCACCAAAATTTGAATATTCCTTGCATAATTAATCAGTTGTGCAATGACATAAAAAAAAAATTTAGCCATTCCTTGACACTTTGTAAAAAATTCCAAAATCCTTTTTAAATAACAATGTATCTAAAGTAATAAAGGTATTTGTAAAAAAAAAATCACCTTGTTTTCTTTTAAATATTAATATGTATTGGTATGATATTGGTCATGCAGGGTTCATGGTAGTGTCTTATTATATCCAGAATCACTTATATATAATGAGGTACCTTGTAACAGGAGAGACCTGATAGTTTGCATCATTTTATTACCTTCAAGTAACATGGGTTTAGAATGCCTGAATCATAAAATTATTTTTAAAAATATTTTAAAAACAATCATAAACACCATGATCATTAAAGAATAACAGCTGTGTTTGAAGCAGCAATACTCAGAAGGTTAGGGATGAATGTTGAGGGAACAGAACACACAGAGTTTGTGCAATAGGGACAGTATAGTGAGGTTTACCATTCTAGAATATGGAAAATGAATACCAGGAATATTATTGATGTAAACTAGTTTGAAATTTGCTAAACATGGCTAACATGGAGCATAATCATGTGATGTGCTGCCCTCTGTTGTTTACAATTTTACTTGCAAGTTTCCACAACTCTGATCCATATAATTATCTGGATAACACATGATAATTTGTTAGTTGAACTATTAAAACTTTATACATTTTTTTTAACTTTTGTTGTAATGTAGCTTTTTATTTTTTACTTTAGGCAAACAGGAAATGTAGTTTTCCACCAGCACACTTTGCAGATTCCACAGGACTGCACTGGTGGCCTGGTGGTTAGAGCATCCGTGTCAGATGGAGGCTATGGGTACGATCCCTGGCTGAGTCATACCAAAGACTTACAAAAATGGTACTAACCGCTTGATGATCAGCAATAAGTGGTTAGTGTTAGGACTGGTCAGCCTGGTGTCAGGATAATGTGACTGGGTGGGACATCATGTTACATGTATGCAAGAAACATTGTTAAAGCTACATTAAAAATTCAAATCACACACACACACACACACACATACACAGACAGAGATTCCACAGCCAATGGCAATTTGCATCAAACACAGAATGCCTGATGGTTATAACAATACTGGCAGGTGACGGTATTTTCACATATTGTACAGTTTTTAGCCAGTTAGATGTTTTGAATTGTACTATCTGAACACAGTGAAAGGATTCTAGTTGACTGTTTTGGCCTAAACCATGTTTTGAATTGTACAGTCTGAACAGCTGATGAATGGATTTCAGTTGACTATTTTGGCCTAAACCATGTTTTGAATTGATCTACTATTGATGACTCTTGACTGCATATTATGCACAGATGGATCTGCTATTGATGACTGATGGGAGCATATCATGCACAGATTGATATACAATAAATGACTGACAGTAGCATATCATGCACAGATTGATATACAATCAATGACTGACTAGCATATCATGCACAGATTGATCTACTATCGATGACTAGGACAGTTCCATATCATGAATAACCTATATCAATGTACTATCAGTGAGTATGGTTTTTCTATGAACAAGTCATATTGACATTTATTTAAATCAGAATCCTTAGAACGTTTTTGAAAAAGTGAGTTAGCAATATTAATAATCTCAATTCCAGAAGCAAGCTTTGTACATTCATATAAAGTTGAGGATGGGTTTAGAGTGGGCGAAAAAACTCTGCAAAGTCAAAACGTATCAATATAATTTTGTACCAATATGGGTTGGGCTTATGAAGGATGAGGTTTTTTTAACAGAACTGGGGATAAATTCTGAACATGACTATATAGTACTGTCATCTTTCCTTGTTATTTTCTAATGATAACTATGTTTCATGTTTTGTACCATACATACTCACTAAAGAGTCCAACTGAAAAATGCACAGACCCAGATCTGTTATCACATCATGTGCTGGCAGGTTTGGGTCTATGCAGCTTGTTAGGAGTAATCAGTTAGGAGTAATCAGTTAAGAGTAATCAGTTAGGAGTAATCAGTTAAGAGTAATCAGTTAAGAGTAATCAGTTAAGAGTAATCAGTTAGGAGTAATCAGTTAGGAGTAATCAGTTAGGAGTAATCAGTCAGGACAAACATAGACCTGCTATGCAGACACATTATGCTAAAACAGATCTGGCTCTATGTTGTTAGTACTTTCACTTGACTTAGAACTGATTATTACACTAAATGTCATTAAGAATTTTGTTTTTAGATTATTTACTAATTAGGAATATTCAGAATTAACAGTATAAAGACTAATTAACATAAACATTGATTTTTATGGCTGCTTGTTGTCTGCACCATAATTATTTATTCTCATTATATAGGGGCTGCAAATGTATTCTTGTATTGTATTCCAATATTTAGAGTATGAAATTAAATTATTGGCTCTTTTTATCTTGGATCTAAAACATTAGTATTCACAAGGGAATATTGTTAATGTGATGTTAGATTTATGTTTTTGTTCCGAAAGAAGTGATGATTAGCTACTTTTTATCTATTGCCTCATTTTATTGATGCAGTAAATGTCAAACTGACATAATATCAGTAAAGAGTGAGAATGTATTCCAAATATGTTTATGCCAGTATTTCCTAGAAAATGTATTCGATACAAATTATTATACTTTTTAAGTTCCTCTAGCTTCGTAATGGGCAATCTTGTCAAGGATAATTGTACAATCATGTCAGACTAATTACATTCATAATGCATGAATGTCAAATTTAGTTCAAACATTGATATATGTCCTTTTATTAATTTTATGTTAGATTGTGGTGCGGGGTGGGGTGGGGGATTACGGAACAGTTATATGATATAATGTATGACAAGAAAATGATAAAAATATAAGTACTAGTGAAAATGTGACTTAAATTTCAATGCTAAGACCTTTTTTCACCAAAATAATGGTATTTTGCCAAATTTAAGTGAACTTTCAGTTAAATTTCCAAGATTCATTCTAAATTTCTGAAATTACCAGTAAGATTTTGCAAAAAATTTCTCAGATATCACTGACATTTTGCAATTGAGATTTCACAGAAATTTCATTGAAAAAATGCAGCAAGAGCTCAAAACTGATTTTAAAAAACCTAACCTTTATGTAATTTTAATGAAATGTATTGTTTGCTTCTCTGGCATTTTGATTGGTTTTCAGCAAAACTTTCTGATGGCTCTAATTTTATTGTTCATAATTAGAACAGTAACATCTTTCCATATATTTTTCTTATGTTTCCTTTTTTATAACTTGAATTGGGTTTAACGACAAGATTGTTGTCTGTTTTAAAGCAGAATTCTGATTTTTCTCCTGACCATGCTGAATCTGATTTTCCTTGATATGGACTTTTTCATTTTTGTCTCCAAACCCATTTTAAAAAATTCATCTTTTTGGCCCCATTCTACTTTGTTTTGTAGGGTTTAACGCCATTTTTCAGCACAACTTAGGCTATACATGACAGCCAGTATTAATGGTGGATGAAGAAATCGGAAAAACTCCGGAAAGAAACCACTGACCCATGAGAAGTTACTGGCAAGCTTTCTCGCATAACTGCATTGATCCTTATAATACTGTTTGTTTCATATATTATTTAATATTATTTGAAAGATGATCACTGTAAAGAGTTTTCTGATTGATTAAAAGTTTGTACTTGCCCAATTAATCTTCAGATAATGTAAACTGATGGGAATAAGCATGGTGTTTTGAATTTGCCATAGTGACATTGACACAAAAGTCTTGAAAAATGAGAATGGCTTGAATGCCAAAAATTGATGGGAATATGATTGGTTAATTTGTAAGAAAACTAAACACCAAGACTAGCATTGTGTGATTCTTGCCATAAAAATTTGAACTATTACCAACTCAGCAGTAGCATTTAATGTGAGGGATTGGACCAGATTTGGAAGTTAACAGTATTCCAGACAGATTCCCTGCCAGAATTCAAGGTGGAATGGGGTATAGATCACAGGTGGGTATGTGATGTTATTATGTCAGGTACCTATGTCTGTCGATGATGGTCATATTGTTGCATAGTTGTTTTCATTATGGCCTATAAGTAGAATCATCTGAGTGGTTAACTCATTTTTTCTTTTAGTAAAATATTCTTTGTGTTTTAGAAATCCGAGACAAATCAGAATAAATTTTTGCAATATCTGCCTGTGGATCGAGGGCTTATTCAACTTAAAGTGATTTCAATGACAATGCTTATACTGTTACAAATTGAATCTACAGTACAACATTCATATCATATGTATGTCATAACGGCTGTATAATTTTGTTTCATTTATATTGAATTGTTACTGTGGTTAATAAATTGAGTGTATGTGCTAGCAGTATCAGTTGTCAAATATGAATTGTCACTCTAAGGCAAGGAACTGAAAATTAATGGCAACTGCAAAATATTGAAATAATTTGAATACTGTAAGTATTGTTTTGTAAAGAATATTTTTTACTTTCAAGGTTTTATAGGCCTAATTTTCCTTAGAAAAATCTCAGTATTGTTTTTTTATTTTTTTTTATACCATTGTTCAAGGTTTTTATTCTCAATGTACAAGATTGACCTCGGACTTCCAAGATTTCCTTTAACCAATATTCTGAGGTTTCCAAAGAATCCTTAAACATGTCCATGATTTACAAACATTCAGATTCTGAGGATTTCTTAGACATACCGTCTGACGATTTCATGGACATATTGTCCTAGTTTTCCTAGGGCACATAGTCCAAGGATTCCTCAGACACCCGCTTGGCATGAAACATCAGACCAAGAATTGAAGCAAATATTACAGAATATAAGAATACATTTTATTTTTAATTTGTTCAACATGTACAAATATATTTTTTAAAAAGGTCCAGATCTCAAGAATGCCCATAAGGTTCCTTTAGCGCCAAATTGTCCATTTTATTTTGAAAGTCCATCCATTTATATCCTGTTTTCTTGATGGATTTAGCACTTCATTGATTTTCTTGTTTATCATCACCTCTTTGATACTCTGCCATTTCTTTTGGATTATTTCTGCCACCAAAAAAAACACAATATTTGTTGAAAATACCAGTGTGATGAGTTAATAAAATAAACACAAATAGCATAAATCATAGCTGTTATTGGCAGCCTTAAATTTACTAATCATATTTGGAATCTTTTAGTTCTGTAAACAATGTATTAACCCTTAGAAAGCTATACTTATACAATGAACTGTTCTTTGAGTTTGGGACCATTATTCTAAATTGTTGGTAAAAAGAATACAGTCAAGATTATATTCTGTTCCTGGCTTAATGTCTTACGAGTACAAACTAATTTTTTCTGTCAATAAAATTATAAAACCCTGATGCACCCTTTTAAAGATATTTTTAAAATTACTCAGAACTACTTAATTATTTTTTTTTAATTGTACTGTCATCAAATCATAAAGATAGGACACAATGCTTGTCGCTTTTAAAGTTTTTACCTTACCTTGGACTTTTATGGTGTTTCATGTACTTATTCTGTTTTGGTGTTGCCATATTGGTTGTCTGTTATTATTGTCTTAGGTGTTTTGGTGTTGCCAAATTGGTTGTCTATTATTGCTATTGTCTTAGGTGTTTTGGTGTTGCCATATTGGTTGTCTATTATTACTATTGTCTTGGGTGTTTTTGGTGTTGCCAAATTGGTTGTCTATCATTGCTGTTGTCTAAAGTGTTTTGGTGTTGCCAAATTGGTTGTCTATTATTGTTATTGTCTTAGGTGTTTTAGTGTTGCCATATTGGTTGTCTATTATTACTATTGTCTTGGGTGTTTTGGTGTTGCCAAATTGGTTGTCTATTATTGCTATTGTCTTAGGTGTATTGGTTGTTTTGATGATTGTTAATTTGCATCTTTACTTGTGTCAATCCTAAATTTTAAAAAATGCAAACTTTTCAAATAATATGCAATACATTCCATGCAATTTACCATTGATGGGAACTGATTACTTGGGAGAAAAATACGTACATCCATGTTTATTGCTGAAAAAAGTGGGTTTAGGCATGTTGGCCTTTAAAAATAAAAATAATAATCATTGTAATAACCTGACATCCTTTATAAGTTAAAAGATTAGTGGTGCTTGCATTTTTGCAAATTCATATGCAACAGGTAAAATATCATGGATGCCATATTTCCGTTTCAATTAAACAGAATTCAAATTTAAGTAAAATTTAATGTCATCAACATATGACACACATAAGCATTAATCATTTTAATATGATACAAAAATTTACATCCAAAATGTATCAGGGTTTGAAAGGTTTATAAAATTAAAAAACAGTGGCCGTCATGTGATGTCACAAATCACGACCTCGTATCTCAAAAGTAGAAGGCAGCAGCATCGTGGAGAAATACATATACAGATAATATGGCCAGTACAATTATTTAAATTATAACATACTATACTGAAAAAAAATGGATAAGTAATATAGCTTTTCGTAAGTATACTAAAGCTGTAATGAATCCGATTGAATTGTTTGTCGATTTTCTTCTGCCTAACAACCTTTATGGATGTTCTATTCTATTCTTACATGTCTTTAAACCTATTCTTCTGATTTAATGCACTATAATAATTATGTAGTTATTTTTAAGATCAGTTTTTCGAATCATTAAATATTTTTCAGATTTTGTTTAATAGTACTTAATTAAAACCATTTTTAATTTTTTTCTTCTAAATTCAACTGACATTAATGGGTTAGCTTGCTTTGCACTATTCAAAATGAGCATAGTTAAATAATTTTTATCATTAAAAACTATATTCATGTAATTCACTTCCAAAGATTTACAGCTGAACCATACATAGATAAAGTTAGAAAATGAGAACAATAGTTGTTGCTGTTATGATTATTATTATTATTATTAAAATGTGTCATTTAATTTTTATTATTAGTAATGCATGACGCAGTTAATTGTTGTAAATGTTCTCTCTCTCTCTCTCTCTCTCTCTCTCTCTCTCTCTCTCTCTCTCTCTCTCTCTCTCTCTCTCTGTATATATATATATATATATATATATATATATATATATTTATATATATATATATATATATATATATATATATATATATATATATATATATATATATACTTTTATGTTTAAAATGGTTTTTTATATATATTTTTTTTATAAAACTTTTTTTTTTTAATTTAGAGGTATGGAGATTGTAGTCTGAAATAAAGAATTCTTATCTTATCTTATTATTATTATTATTATTATCATTATTATTATTGTTGTTATTATTATTGTTGTTGTTATTATTATTATTATTATTATTATTATTATTATCATCATCATCGTTATCATTATTATTATTATTATTATTATTATTATTATTATTATTATTATTATTGAATCAAGTGCCTGTGCTATGAAACGAGAGCCAATAAATGTTCTTATCTTTTTTCAAATTTAATGTAATATAATCAAAAACAAAAAGAACTTACCCCCAATCCTTCCAGTAATTCCTTTTGTAATCCTAAAACACGGCAACCTTGACGACACCCAAATTGCCTTCTTTATGATCTTTAATTGCCTTTCTTGGCTAAAAAGTATTTAGGAGGCTAAGAACATTTCTGATTACATATAATTATCATATAAATAACACAAACAAGTTTGGCAATTGATGAATTCACTCCTTTATAATGCAAGTTTTCACAGACCAGTTTGCTTTCGACAGACCACTTTCGAATTTATTATAATGGCACATACTTTGATTGATGAATTGGCTGCAGTGATTGGATAATTCCATGCTCTGCAACCAGTGGAAAAAGCAAACAAAATATTTCCTAGAACTTTACACAACTTCTAAATATTTTTTTTTTAAATTTAAAAGTAAGTAGATAAGCACCTTTTTATCATAAGATAAAATTATCTCCCAGATTCCAACCATCACAGACTGGAAATACCATATTAGGCACACAAAAGTTCCCAGTCAGTCGACATTCCCCATTGAAGCTGCTGACCGTAGCATTTTTTAATCAGGTTAAAAATAAAATTTAAAAAATATAAAAAATAGAAATGAAAATGCCCAACAGAAGTTGCAGTGCTTAGTACATTATATATATATATATATATATATATATATATATATATATATATGCAAAAACAAACTACCTACCTTGATTTTAAAACCAATGCAATAGGAATTACACATGAGGTGGTGTTAAACATATACAAAGAAGGCTTTTTGTTTGTTTGATTAGGATTTTTAACGTAGCTTTAACAATTTTTCAGTCTTATCGCTACGATGTCTGCTGTGAGGCAGTTTATAGTGATGTCTAGCACTGAGGCATCATGCCGCAGACATGTAGCATGATGTCCCACCCAGTCACATTATCCTGACACCAGGCCGACCAGTCCTAACACTAACCTCTTAATGCTGAGCGTCAAGCAAGGCAGCTGTTAGTACCATTTTTGTAAGTCTTTGGTATGACTCGGCCGGGGATCGAACCCACGACCTCCCGCTTCCGCGGCGAATGCTCTAACCACTAGGCCACCGGAGCGGTCAAAGAAGGCTTTAACAAAGCCCAGATATTAACAGTCCTTTTAAGACAAGCAGTGTCAAGAAGCAGAATTCATTTACAAATGCATTTAAAGAAATGAAATCCATTGGAGAAGCAGCTATTGAAGTTCAGAGATACCTCCTCCATGGATAAACGTGCCATGTATTTTAAGTTGGAAAACTAATCGTGTCCAAAGGAAATGTAGAGGGAAGAGTTCATCATCAGTTGTTAGAATTTAGGTGTATAAATTAAAATCTTTATCAACTACAAGTACACTAACACAAGCTTAGTTTTTTTTAACTTGATCCTATACCAGTCATGATTTAGCTATTGATGAACAATTTAACTATTGATTACTTGATCACTGAAAGGATAGATGTGGCTTTACAAAGCTTAAATGAGGATTAAAAATGTTGCCTTTTTACATTGCAAATGTCTTTTGTTGCGGTCCCTTGTTTGTCTATATTTCATGAATACTTGAATTGCATATGAAGTTCTTACACCACATTAATCAGTTTAAGTATTGTTCAATTATATGTCATAAGTAACTTTGGAAGTCATTTTTCATTTTAGTCATCAAAAGCAAACTTTCTTTTAATGTTTAAAATTTTAAAAATTTCCAAATGGATTATATATATATATATATATATATATATATATATACCTTGTTTGTCTATATTTCATGAATACTTGAATTGCATAAATTATGAAGTTCTTACATCACATTAAACAGTTTAAGTGAAAATATTGTTCAATTATATGTCATCAATAACTTTGGAGGTCATTTTTCATTTTAATCATCAATCGCAAACTTTCTTTGTAATGTTTAACATTTTTAAAATTCCCAAATGATTATATGTGCTTTTGTTGTCATAAAACAGAATCTGGTGTTTGGTGCATTCTTCCCAAATCATTTTGAAAGGGATTAAACTAAAGTGTAACTGCTTATTATCAATGTTCATATGAAAAATGATATTTAAAATTAGTGCCTTGCCAATCATCCAAGAAATTCTTTTCAGACTCAGTTGTATAAGACACATTAATTAGCTTAAATGCACACAGCCATAAGGTATCAAGTGAAAAACAATGTTTGATTTCCACTCCATTACCTAGGTCATGTTTGAAAAACACAATTAAGATTTTTTTTTTACAAACAAAGAGAGTATGAAAGCCCTTTTATCATATAAACAGTCAGCAGCCATGCTCAACAATCCATATAAACTATTACCTTTGGGAAGTTTTATATAGTCGACTGTCAAAGAGGTGATTAAAAGGATACATAACTACTGTGCAGATTACATAACTGACTGACAATAAATTTCATGTCTGACATTTCCTCACATCAATGCAGATGTAAAATCATACTTTTTTATGCCGAAATTTAACAAGATTTTCTTGTAAGTACTGTTGATCTTGGCTTAGTGCAAAATAGATGAAGTCTAATGACACCTACATTATATTTAAACCCTACCATTGAAATATTGACATTAGTAATGACTTCAGCTAGTTAAAATTTTTATACTGTCTATTGTATTTTAAAGATAGAAACTCGCTGCTTTTCATTTAATATGTCTGTGGTTATGATTTTATGTGGCTTGTAAAAAGTACTTCCAGTCCCACAATAGCTTGAAAATGTATTCTTGCACTTACAGTGGAACCCCGCTATAACGCGCCCTGCCATTGAAAAAGTATTCTTGCACTTATTTGTAAGTGCATCTATTACTACTGTTAAAAAACAAATGTATTAGCTGAGGTGAAAGAAACTAAATATCCTGGTTCAACTGAAAATCCCTCCAAAATTTCTGTCTGAATGTGTGCTAAATGCCTCAATGTAAAAGACTATTTATATTTTTTCTCATTCAGATATGAATTTCTGGTCATTTTTAATCAAGGGATGTTAGTGCAATGCAACAGGCACAATGAACAGAATGTTGACATACCTCTATTTTACTTTAATGTACAGGAACCCCGAGTGGTCTAAAGCGCTTCAGTTATGGATCACTGCCATCTCACCTCTGTCTGTGTGGGTTCGAGTCTAAGATTTTTCTAATGTAGTTATGTGAGAAAGCTTGCCAGTTGCTTCTCGTGGGTCAGTGGTTCTTTCCGGGGGTTTTCCCGGGGTCTTCCTCCACCAATAATATTGGCCTACCGTGTGCTGAAAAATGGCGTCAAATCATAAAAAAACAAACAAAATAATCTTTAATGTACTGTGGCTGAAATTTCATTGGATATTGTACTTGTGGAAATTTTAAATGATCTAAGCATAGTCCTAACTGAAATGACTGCTCCCTTAATTAGTCTAAAGTATACTATCTTTAGCAGCTAATAAATAGGGAAAATATATTGTTGAATATGGTCTTATCACATACTTCAGTTATTTGTGTATCAATTCCCCTCTTAGCAATTTGCATGAAGCATCACAGCTGCCTGTTTTCAGATAGATGAAGCCTGTATACAGGCAGTTGTGACTGAGGTTAATACCAGTAAACACAATGTTAGAAACTTAAGTAAGTCAGTCCATAGCAAGAGTAAAGGGTGCTGAGCAGTGAGACTGACCGCCAAATTGGCACTGCTCATCCTATCCATTGTACTCAGATGATAATCAGTCTTAATTTTGTGTTTTTATCTTTATAGTTGCTGAATCTTGTAATCGATTTTTGGTTAATACTTGGACTGAATTATTATGAAACTAAGAGTGTTTTATCTTTTGACCTTGGATTAAGGTCAATTAGGAAAAAATTAGCATTTTGGTTTTGGTTAATTTTCATTCATTTTCATGCATTTATTAAATGAATTTTTGAGTTTCTTGAGATTAATAGTTTTCAAACTAATAGAATTTTTTTGATGATATTCATGCTTGCACTATTGACCTTGGGGTTAAGGTCCGAGTCAGGTCAAATTTGTACATATGGTTTTGTTTTAAAAAATGAGTTGTATTTCCTAAACCCTTTGATAGATTTCCTGGATACATAATGAAACATTTTGAAACCAAGACAGTTAAAAACAATTTATAGCATGCTTTGGTCTCCCTATTTGTCCTTCGAGTCAAGGTCACATTTTACAGCTATGCTTTGATTGCATCTTTGACTTTCTGAGACATGACATTCTTCATGGGAAAGTAGACAATATCAGAGTATAATCAAAGACTGTTTTAAAAATATGAATTTAAAATTTCACTTACCATAGTTAATTCCCTGTATTTCTTTCATTATATGAATTCAGAATTACTGCAGTCTTTCTAAGTATTAAAATAATGCAGATATCACTATTGTGCAGAAGTTCATTCTGGTGTAATGGTATTTGTTTTAACTGTATTAGATCCTGTGATGAACACATCTGTCAACAATTGCTCGAGGATAAACATCCCATGGTTTTTTATCTTCTGCAAACAGTATCATTTCTGTCAGTTCCAGTGACTTGAAATGTGGATCTGATTTAGTGCTTGGCACAATTCTCACTAAGTAAATCCTACAAATGTATTTTTTATACTTAATGACAACTGACAGGAATAAAAAAAATGTTATCACATGAATCATTGCTTTAAGCCACGAGACTAATTGTAACAAGTGTGGGATATTGGTCCTTGTATTCCACATACCATTCACGATGGCTTTGAAAGAGATATATGTAATGCTAAAATGTACTTCATTTCTGCAGGGTGAATTTCTTTATTGTGAGGGATTTCTTTAGAATGATGTAGCAGTTCATATTTGATGGCATTTGTGATGTGAGTAATAGTGGCTTAGTGGTTAACATGTCAGATGGCTGTTCATCTCTGCATTTAAATCTGTTTAACATGACTGCATGATCATGTGACATTAATTTTGCCTCTTAATACAACTACCAATTAGGGATCATCCATGAAGGACATCCGCAAAGATGGGTAGATGGATGGCAGTATTCAAATGCGGACATGTTTTGTCTTTTAATTCAATTTCTCATGCATTTGTTAGCTGCTGGGTTTTGTTGCTATTCTTCAGCATTTGTCTTACTTTCCTGTCAGAAGTTAGTCACTGTGACCTATATTTATGTTTTGCTGGCATTTACGGTAAGTCAGTTTTTCAAAGATTATGTAGGAGGTGATGTTGGAAAAGCCATATTCCATAACATATTTTTAAAAATGCTTGTGTGGATTTGCAAAATAAATAGACTCAGATGATAGTTATCAGCTATGATTTACTGGAAGTTATAGAACTGCCAAGGTTTCTGGTGCCAGAAAAGATAAGAATTTGTTATTTTATGCATTAGTTTGCTGGTATCAAAATTTTACAACATCATAGTTTTATCATTCAAATATTTCTTAGATAAGTTTTGACTTGATCTGCGAGTGCAATACTTTCTTTGCAGTTAAACTTGTGTATTTGGAAAAGTTATGATTCAGATTCAGATATATTCATTAAAAAAATAGTTGTTGAAATCTTTAATTTTTTTCTTTAAAATTCAGTTAAGAACAAAGTTTGACAGGAAGTGTTAGGTACATTATTTTTTGGTTAGAAATTTGTCACTAATAAGTCATGTATTCAAAATGGGTTTGCTAATTCAAATTGTATCTAATGGACACAAATGTGAGGTCATGCTCTATTTCTATTCATCAATCACATTTACAATGTTCATTGTGTGGAAAGAAAAAAAATAAACATTCAGAACATGTTACAATTGAATTAATACTCCCAACTGTAAATTCATTATCTCATTGGCTGCCAAATATAAATGGACCAAGAATTGCAAAGGTCACCAGAACAAGAACCTTGATTGTCAGGTCCCCTTTATGTTGGTGATCTAGAATTTAATGAGATTGAAAACTCATGCTTGAGCATAAATCATACTTATCGAGAATTGAATTTGATAATTTTGTGATGTACCAATAAGTAAAATATTGCATAAAACATAAATTCAGATTGAATGGAACTTATTTCTGTTAGTTAATGCTAATAATTGGATACAAATTTGAAAGTTGGCAAAGGTTCTAAAACTATAATGGAAAATTACATTGTTTTAGTTGCTTTGCATGTACTATATATAGCACGTAATATAAAAAACTTAATATGGCCACATAAGAACAAAGCTAGGTCAATAAGTTGGCTTTTATTTCTGTCAATTTAAGTGATTAATATTAGTACATTCTTGAAATTGCATGACCATACATGCAGCAATCTCTAAGAAACTGACTTGCAAGCAACGATTGCCAGTTTGTTTGTTTGTTTGATTAGGATTTTTAACGTAGCTTTAACAATTTTTCAGTCATATCGCTACGATGTCTGCAATGAGGCAGTTTATAGTGATGTCTAGCACTGAGACATCATGCCGCAGACATGTAGCATGATGTCTCACCCAGTCACATTATCCTGACACCAGGCCGACCAGTCCTAACACTAACCTCTTAATGCTGAGCGTCAAGCGAGGCAGCTGTTAGTACCATTTTTGTAAGTCTTTGGTATGACTCGGCCGGGGATCGAACCTACGACCTCCCGCTTCCGGGGCGGACGCTCTAACCACTAGGCCACCGGAGCGGTCAACGATTGCCAGAGATACCTAATATGTTCTAGTGCAAACATTCACTCGATAACACGACGAATGACGCACTTGATTGCATAGTAAATGACTTGCTATTCTCTAAATATTGTGGATCAAAACTGCTTTACTCCATAGAAGATATGTTACAGCATATTACAATGATGTCTTCCCATGGGCAACAGCTGTAGTAGGCCTAAAATTTATCCGTTAAACTTTATGTCAGAGTGTTTTGGGATTTACCTGTCATTTAATTTCTCAGACGTGACAATTAGACAACATGTGGCCATATTTAGGGCCTAACCGGAAATCGCCTTGGACATTCGCTTCGGCCAAATATCAGGTTTTTCAGTACTATTCGGAAGTATTTGCCTCGGCAAATAATACACACACAAATGGTTACAAGATAAATAATTCAATAAATATCGTACTTTTAAAAAAAGTTTTTTTAATACCTAATAATTTTAGTTAATAATAAATAAAATGTCATCTTATAGGCGATATATAAGGTATACGGTACACAAAAAGTTTAAGCTTCGCATACGATAATGAAACAAACGGTACTCTCCGGAGTCACACTTACTACTAGGTTCGTGCCCAGATCTGGTAAATAATAGTACATCCGAATACTCTGATTCGGTATTCTGCAAAAATTATCTACTCGGTTAGGCCCTAGCCATATTACTCTTAGTCATACTGTACTTTTAGTTGGTTAGTCAACACGCATGTAAATGTGATGTCTAAACGTGTAAATGATTTTCAGCCTTTTTATATTGAGCACAATCTTGATTGCACAAGTTTTTAACAATTTAAAAGTCGGACAAAAACAGATCTGAAACTAAACAAATTCAGATTAAAATTTATAAAACAAGCCCCTAATTTTAGCCCTTTGAATTGGTACCCCTAATTTTTACCACTATCATAACTATACTGACTCATAAAGTATCTGTGTATTTGTGCAGACACTAGAAAAGTCATATCAGATGCAACCATCATTAGAGCATCCACCGTGGAAGTGGGAGGTCGTGGGTGCGGTCCCTGGTCGAGTCATACCAAAGACTTGCAAAAATGGTACTAACAGCTGCCTCACTAGGCATTCAGCATTAAGAGGTTAGTGTTAGGAATGGTCAGCCTGGTGTCAAGATAGTGTGACTGGGTTGGACATCATGCTCATGTCTGCAGCATGATGCCCCAGTGTTAGACATCACTATAAACTGTCTCACTGCAGACATCATAGCGATATGACTCAATTGTTAATGCTATGTTAACAATCCTAATCAAACAAACAAACATATCAGATGCAAAAAGCAAATAAGATAAATAGATTTTAAAGCAAAGTTTTGTTTGAGAGCATGGATTTTGTTTTGGAACTTCTGCTTTCTGTATTTCCACTGATCACCCCTGTCCTCTAGGCTCCACACTATGCATAAACAAGAAGCATAAAGTGGACACGATGTCATTGATAAAAATAGATTCATGTGGTAAACACTGCTTTTTAGCTCTACTGGTAATTTGCTGTTGTCCATCATCGTCCATCCATCTGTCCATTACCACTAGTTATTGCTAAACTACTTGCAGAATTGCTTTTAAAGTTTTACCCATTAGTCCTAAATGAAAATAGTAATGTTCCAAGATGTCTGCCACAATAGCAATCCAGGAATCTTGTTACTACTCCTGAATGGATGGTCATGTCAGCATGGGGTTTTCACTAAAAGACTTCCAATCGTCCCAGATATAAATGATGTTGATCCAATGGCAGTTATGTATTGACATTGTTAACTCTTCAGGGATGGTCTCTAATCCGTTGTTTGTCCAACTGTTAGTACTAGTTTGTTGTCGCTAAACAAGTCGGAGAAAGCTTTGCACACAAGTGAAATTTGACATCCAACATGTCCTTCACAGTAACCATCTTAGAATTCTTGTTATCACTGTTACATGGATGATAATATCAAAATGGAATTTCTGCAAAAGAAAGACTTCCGATGATAACAAGTTCACTATGGCCACCACAGAGGTCATCTTGAAAATCTGGTGATCGCCACTCCTTGTGATTGGATGGTCAATTTATTATTTAGTTTCCTGGACATTTTATGATGTTTAGCTGGTTGTAAGTAAAAAAGGTACCAATATGACATCCAAAATGGCAGACTGCTTATAAATCTTATCACAACTTGACTTGAACAGAAATTCATATTAATGTGGGAATTTCTTGTGCTGTCCTATGGGTATTGAATGAGAATTGTGACATCCATTATGGCCCCCATGGCAAATATCCATGTTGCTTTTCCTCAGGAATGCAAAGCCATATCTTGAAAATGTCTTACTGCTACTCCTCTCCCAATGGATCAACTTTTGAGGTTTTCACCAACAGACTTGTCAAGTTGACTCTGAATGATAATGTAGCCAGTCATACATCCAATATGGCTGACATGCCATCTGCTGTATAAAAATCTTGTCGCTACTACCCTGGAATGGATGATAAATATTTCATGGGATTTTCACCAAAAGACATAAAATATAGATATCTTCTTTGTAACTGGTATGAATTAGGTATCCAGGTATTCAAATTAGTTACCACAGCAACTAATTTGAAAATCTTGTTATTGCTAAAGAATATGTGAGATAGTTTTAACCCTTGACAGTTTAAAGAAATGATCTTATTTTGAATTTCTCAATATTCACTTCACCCAGTAGAGCATCTGTCCCTTCGAGGTAATGTTGTTTATTTATCGAGAGATGGGTTAACTATTCTGCCGTTATAACTTTGTCTTGCATTATTTTGCAGAAAGACATTCTAATTTTGATGGGTACATATTCTATTTTCAGCATATGTGACTGGTTCACTATTCTGCTATTTGCATACAAATTGTTGGTACATATGATATACATTTAAAAGAATAGGTTTTTACATTACTAGATGTAAATTCCTTGCAACTGACAATTCTCACATTACTAGTCCCTTATGCATTACTTGTACAATAAGTACGAATTGAGCATCAAAACATTAAACCAGACCTTCCATTGTCTTGTTGGTTTTAAATAATATGATTTGATTATTTTCAATAAAAGTATAGTCAAGGTCACTGATTAGTATCAAGGTCACTGATTAGTATGTTTAATTTTCCATCACTCTTACCTTTCTGTGCCATTTGAGATTCAGTGATGAAACTTGGTATGTTTATACATAATCACTGGAAGGTGTATCGCATACCACATTGGGGACTTCTCTTAACGATCATGGTCACAGCCAGATATTTCCATTTTCCATCATATTCTCCTTCCTGCTTTTTAACTTCAAAGATATTTCAGCTGAAGGCATGCATTTTAATACACAATATCATTTTAATACACAATATCATTAGAAGGTTTGTAACATATCTCATTATGGGTCCTAACTTCAAGGTCAATGACAAAGATCAATATTTTACAAGATCTTTCACACATTTCTTTCTGCTGTATAACTTTTGAGCCAATTGAGATTAAGGAAAAAAAACATGTATATCATCACTAGAAGGTGTGTTCTTTGTCATATTGGGGTTCCTATTTTCAAGTTCAAGGTCACAGATAAATATTGTAATTTTCTGTTTTATTGTCCTTTCCACTATGTGACATTTGAGCTGTTTGAGATTAAGGTTAGGTAAATTAGTATACTATTATGTTGTTTTACATCAAAGAAGATTATAGAAGGTGTGTCCACATTGGGTTTATACCTTAGTCATAGTATAATAAATCTCCATTCCATTGCTTAGGTGGCCTAGTGGTAAGAGTGTTTGCCTGAGATGCAGAGGGGTCACAGGTTTGAACCCTGGCTGAGTCATACCAAAGACTTTTAAAAATGGTACTAACATCTGCCTCACTTGGCGCTCAGCATTAAGAGGTTAATGTTAAGACTGGTCTGTCTGGTGTCCAGATAACGTGCCCGGGTGGGACATGGTTCAACTTGTCTGTGGCTTGATGCCCAAGTGCTGGACATCACTATAAACTATCACACTGTGGACATCATAGCAATATGACTGAAAATTGTTAAAGTTGTTTTAACAATCCATATCACACACACACACACACACACACACACACACACACTCCACAGCCATGTATTTAAGGGATGAAATGTTTTATATTTATAAGTCATTATTAAAAGGGGCTCTTTGCTTCAAGGTCGAGATGGCTCATTATTTTAAGGTTTTAGCATACTTTCCTTTCGAACTGCTTGAGATTTAAGGATGCATCTTGGGATATCTATATGTGATGACAATTAGCAGATGTGCCGTGTACCACTTTGGAGTTCCTGTCATTAAGACCACAATCATGGTGTAGAATGTTGCATCTTCCATTTCATTTTCCTAATCCACTCCGTAATTATTGAGTCATTTCAAATGAGGGGATAAAATTTGGTAACATTATTTGTCATCATTAACAAGCGTGTCTTGTAAGACATTGGGGTGTCAAACATGCAGATAAATGTATTAGTTTTATATATGAATTTTGATCTGATTTTTATATTTGTCAGGACATGTAAAATTTAGTGATATTTAAGTAAACGCATAAGCAATGCAAAATGAATGATTCTTTTCTCTGATTTTTTTTAATTGCTATATTTTTAAATATTAAAGAGTGGTTGTTTAAATCATTAGTCTTAGAACTTATTCTGGTGTATTCATATAAATACAGTATAATAAATTAGTGTTTTATAGGTAGCTGATAATTTCTGGGCTATATGTATCAATTATTCAATGTCAAGCAGTTCAATCAAGTTTGGGATTTGAAAAAAATCTTGATCGTCAAAAATTTGTTTATGTTACCATGTATACTCATGTATAAGTCGAATCTAACTGCAAATTACACAGATCCAGGTCTGACATCATATAATGTGCTGGCTGATCTGAGTGTGTGCAGTTTGTTAGTATAATCAATAGAAAGAGTAACATATACCCTTTTCTACGTGTGCATTTGCGCTTTACTGGTTGCAGATTGGATCGACTTATAACTAAGTAGACATGGTACCTAAGAAGTTTATTTTTATTTATTATTTTGAGGATCAGAATATTCACACCAATCAATTTTAAATGATAGAGGACTGTACATTAGGCCAGCTATATAAAGTTTAGCTTTTTTTGGGGAGTTTTTTGTAGCCAAATTAGTTCACCATATATACATGCATATAAGTCAAGCTGCAGACAACAAAGATCCTGAACTGTCATAATTGTACCTGCATCAAGTTGCATATTCTTTGTTCTACTGTTACCCCTAACAAACTGCACAGACCCAGATCTGTCAGCACATTATGTTGTGGCAGATTGGGTATGTGAAGTTTGCAGTTGGACTAATATTATTAGCAAGTACAGACAGTAAATCTTCCATTTTGACAACAGTACATTTTGCAAGCACTCCATCATAAAAATCAGTTAAAGATTGCAGGCTTTGGTTTTGTTAATTGCATTGTTTATGCAGATGATGAGTTCATAAAGAAATTTAATGCCTTTTTTTTTGTAAAATGAGTAATCTACATTTGTGCACTCTTCGTAAAACATATAACCTGTCAATATCCTTTATTATCATGTTGAAGGGAAAATCAATTCTACCAAGCAATAAACTTTTTTTTTTTCAAAGACTATTAGGTAATATATAATCAATGATGCTTTACTGAGTTTTGTTTTATGTAATTGTCCCTCTTTTTAATTAAAATGTTGCAGCAAGCTCATGGATACAAAAAAAAAGGCCAAATAAGCCTTGCTGCATGTGATAGAAGGCAACCAATAAAGGCAGTTATTTACCCTAGGATGTGTCTGATAACGTTCCAGCTGAGATGGCCTTTAGGTTTCAAAGGAACCTATATATGAATACCCACATACGTTAGTCTATTACTTAAAAGTATCCATCTCTGAGTATACTGGGGCCCATTATATAATGCAAGTACCATATATACCTGTATGAGTGTGATGCTACTAAAAACTAGTCTCTGATATTCTGGTGCATTATGTAATGTTAATCAAGACTTTTGTGTTTGCATTTGGATTCAACCACTACAAGAATATGTCATTAAATATGTCCTTAAAATGAGTAAATTAATAAATTTATTAAATTAGTGACACTGATATTGTTATTGCTCATTGTCTACAAACTTTCACGTTTGCTGCAGACCACAGTTGTCCAACCATATACCTGCAGGCATTTTTAAAAAATGCCCTGCACTCATACAAAATGTCAGTTTTATATATATATATATATATATATATATATATATATATATATATATATATATATATACACACACACATATTATTCAAGTATGGACAGTAAACTTGATAATTTTTGGTCCATGGTGTTTAAGATGCTGGATGACGCTGCAACAAACCATAAATTTAAAAGCCTGATAATTATCCTTCTGCCGAAACATGAGGATCCCAATCGGGAGATTAAAAAAAACTGATGAAAATACCATATATACCCACTTAAAAGTCATGTCAAACTGCATAAAAAAAATCCCCTGGTTGGCAAGCTCTTTTTGTAATAGTAGATCTGACTGTATATAACACCTATACTCACTTGTAATTCACATTCATCTACAATCTGCACAGTTTTCTTCTTAAATTTATGGTTTGTCGCAGCGTCATCCAGTATCGTAAACACCATGGGCCACAATTATTTACAATACAAGTCAAAATTTCAACTGTAAGTAGACCAAAACACCATTAGCACATGACTAAGTTCAAATTTATCTGGGTGGAGTTATGTGCATATTAATAATGTTGTTGTGTAATGATGAATCTGCGGTTGTATATTTAGTTTTGGAATACAGCTTAAATTCAGTTAATTTGTTTCCTGGTATTTTTGTTTATGTAATTAAGCCTTCAGTAGAATAAGAAAATGAGCATATAATAAAAATGTTATTGCATTTTTGTATGGAAAAATATGAACTCCCAAAGTTGTGCTGTCTATCCATTCGCATTAACTGAACTAAGGAATGTTGCATTCGGGATAAAGTTATATTACATTCATATTGAACTCAGTTCTCAGCATTCCATGTGAACATTTGGGATAAAGTTATATTACATTCATATTGAACTCAGTTCTCAGCATTCATTGTGAACATTTGGGATAAAGTTATATTACATTCATATTGAACTCAGTTCTCAGCATTCCATGTGAACATTTGGGATAAAGTTATATTACATTCATATTGAACTCAGTTCTCAGCATTCCATGTGAACATTTGGGATAAAGTTATATTACATTCATATTGAACTCAGTTCTCAGCATTCCATGTGAACATTTGGGATAAAGTTATATTACATTCATATTGAACTCAGTTCTCAACTTTCCTTGTGAACATTTGGAGGAGGTATGATCCTTGAATGCCTGTTATGTACAGCATTTAAATTCCCAAATGAGTGTCATGTGTTAATGTCCCTATCAAATAAATTCAAGCAAGTGAAGGAAGGAAGTGACTTTGACCTCTTCTGATAAAGCCCTGCCAAACAAATTGAAAGGAGCAGAGGCCAGTGTGAGGTCTTCTTAAAAAAAAAAAGTCCTAGTCAAACACAATTGAAGGAAGTGAAGGCCACTGAGGTCATCTATTAAAGCCCTGCCAAACAAATTGAAAAGAGTAGAGGTCACTTTGAGGTCCTCTTTTAAAATCCTAGTCAAACAATTGAAGAAGTGAACCCCTGTGAAAATTACATGAACAATTCTTGAATTATCCATGAATTCTTCTAGAACACTTTTCATGAACCGTTCATAAAATGCACATTAACAGTTCATGAGCAGTTCATGAACATTAAATGGCCGAATTTTCTTGAACTAAATTTCATGAATTGTTCTAGAATCTTAGTTCTTGAACAGTTCATGAACAATCCACTGAGGTCTTCTATTGAAGCCCTGCTAAACAAATTGAAAGGAGTAGAGGTCACTTTGAGGTCTTCTATTAAAGCCCTGCCAAACAAAATGAAGGGAGCATAGGCCACTATGATGCAGGGGCTCTAGTTAGAATGTGGTTTTAAGGTAGCAATAATGTATCTATCTTAATATGGGAAACATAGCTGTAATCACATTGTGGAGCCAGATCAGATATTTATGTTGTTCTAAGTGCAATTCCTTGTATTTACATGAATACACACAACACACACACACATACATACATAATAAACTGCTCCAGTGGCCTAGTGGTTAGAGCGTCCACTGCAGAAGCGGAAGGTCGTAGGTTTGATCCCCGGCCGAGTCATACCAAAGACTTACAAAAATTGGTACTAACAGCTAACAGCTCAGCTTGATGCTCAGCGTTAAGAGTTTTGTGTTATGACTGGTCGGCCTGGTGTCAGGATAATGTGACTGGGTGGGACATCATGCTACATGTCTGCGGCATGATGCCCCAGTGCTAGACATCACTATAAATTTCCTCACTGCAGACATTGTAGCTATATATATGACTGAAAAATTGTTAAAGTTACTTTAAAAATCCTAATCAAACAAACAAACATACATAATAGACATATATACATGGGATCCCTAAGTGACTGCCAGGTCTAAAGTGCTCACTGTATTGGATCAGGGCCATCTGACCTCAGCATGGATTTGAGTCTCAGGCTTGGCTAATATGGATACCTAAGAAAGCTTGCCAATAGCTTCTCAGGATTTGGTAGTTCTTCCCACGGTTTTTCAGGGTTCTTGCTCCACCAGTTTTTCTGGCTGCAAAGTATAGACCAGCTTGTGCTGAAAAATGGCATTAAACCCTACTACAACATACATACATACACACACACACACATACACACACACACACACACACACACATGGGGCCCTGAGTGGCCATGTGGTCTAAAGCAGTCACTGTTCCGGATCACTGCCATCCCACCTCTGTCTGCGTGTGGTTCAGTGGTTCTTTCTGGGGTTTTCCCTGGTTCTTCCTCCAACATGTATAGCCGATCTTGTGTTGAAAAATGGCATTAAACCCTACAACAGCATACATAATCAGATGCATACTGACAAACAGACATGCATGCATGCATACACACGTACATACATACATACTGATAATTGCTATCACAAAGCTGTCAATACCATTAGTTCAGTGTGCTCCATTTTTACATTAAAATAATCTATGATCTGCTGAGTCTGGCCTTTCAACAAAGATGTTTGCTAGCTACAACTCTAATAGATAGTATCTCTTAAATGTTTTCTCATAACTAATAGTTCTTTTTACACTAAAATGTCATATCTTTTTAGGAAAATATCAGATCTTACCGTAGTCAAGAAATATAGCAAGAACAATGCATCCATAATGATGGAATGAAATACTGCCCGCTGTTGTCACATTTGAAAATAAATTATTCATTTTGTTTTGAAACCTCTAAGTATTTTCACACCATCTTGCAGTCAATATAAGAAGCATGCATCTCATTGTAAATCATAATATTTTATTATATTTTTATATATATTTTATATTTTTAAATTAAAAAGTCCTAAATTTTATCTTATTCACATGATAAGTGTTGGGCATTTTATCAAGATTCCGAAGAAAACATTTCTGTGTTACTCTGGCTATTTAATGAAAAGCAATAATGCATCTGCTTGGAATACTGTACCAAGCAAAAACAGTTGAGATAAATTGTGGGTCATTTTTTTTTCAAGAGGCAACATTAATGCAAAAGCTTGCACAACGTAATTCAAGGTAAAGGAACATTTTGAAGTTTTAAGTACTGTATATTCCTGCTGTTTAAATGGGTGAATTTTACTTGAAAGAGATTGCATTATCAATGTGTTCAACAGCAATATAATCCAGATAGCTGGGCCCTGGTACATAAAAAATATTGCCTTTAAACTACATACATACATACATACATACATACATACATACATACATACATACATACATACATACATACATACATACATACATACATACATATATTAGCAGGTCAGTGTTTATGTCATGGGATCTTATATATAAGTGAGTATATATGTTAACATGACCACTGCCAACATCAAGGATGTTGAGTAATATTACTGACAAAAATACAGTCAGGGCATTTATTTAAAGTTAATCCAGAAGTCCATCTTTTTACTCATTGATATTCATAAATTTAATGTGGCATTTATCAAAGATGATTACAACTGTCTGTCTCAAGTTTTGAAGTTTCTTAATTAGACTTTAAAACTTTTCACAATCTTATCATGTTCAAATGACTGATGTTAATTGAGTATTTTATTTAATTTAGTAAATTGATCAAAATGTTATGAATAGTGAAAATCCCAGTCAGAAACCTTTAAATTTGGTTATTTACCCTTATACAATTTGCACCAAATTATGATATACATGTATATACTAATGAATAAGTTGGATCCCACTGTAAAGAACCATATCTGTTTTCACATGATGTGCCAATAGATCTAAGTCTATGCAGTTTATTTGGTTGTATCAGTAGAACAAACAACATTGACCCTGACTGATCAGTGCATTATGCAGATCTGTCCTGTCACCGCTGTATATATCATAGACCCATGCAATTGGTAAAACAATTGTCCTTTTTTCTAATGTGTGCAACAGAAGTCTTCAAAAATGTAAATTTTACACTCGTTGGGGGAAATGGGAAAGGCAATGGGGGCTTTTTCTGTTTTCATGTCCTGTGTTGGACCACATAGACATTTTAATATTTGTAGATTTATGTCATCAGTTTATGAACATAATTGCGTGCGAGGTAACTGCAAAATACAGAAAGTGCAAACTTGGCTTAATTATGATAGTTTATTTTTTCCACCAGATCAATGTCCTCTTATGCATGTTTCTTTGGAGACATTACAACCTGCACCATCCGTCCACAAGGGAATGCCTGTGAACCCAAGTGAGTGGTTTGAAACTAAGACATCCAGTCCAGCCCAAGTCTGGGAGGCAGCTGGCAGGGTGGGTGGGTGGGTTATCTTATCTTGGCATCAGAATATTCTTTTCTATTTCTAAATTTTAGTCAGACAAGGTGTTGGGAACACATTTAGCACCTGGTTCATGGGCTACCATTTTCCCTGTGAGAATTTATGAATTTTTTCCTTGGAATCTGTGAACACAATTCCAGAAGTTGTATGAGCCTTTACTGGAGTTGAATCGTACATGTGACAGAACAGAGAAATTAGCTTATAATAAATCAGGAGATTTGACTTCATAAAAGGGAGGATTTTCAGTGAGAAAAGTGACATTTTAATTGCCACACGTCTTCAACTTTCTTAGAACTTCTGTGATCTCCAGGTCAAGGAACATTATTTGGACTTGATCTGAAAAATGATATGCAATAGTAGACATGAGATTTGTTGAGTTATAAAGTTGGCAGCGTCTTGGCATGTATATCTTGATCCATTTTTTATGCAGATTCCACATACATGCATTTCAGTGTTGACATATTTTGCATTTAATATGCTGCACAACGCATTGTTGCATTCTTGCCACTGTAACAAATTTTAAAATCAGCTTTACAGGGAAAGGTAGAATGGATGTTCATGTCCTTTGAACTTGATTTCAACCACAGAAATTCCACTTTCATCCATCAATGAATTTTGTGTGATATTTCTGTTGTTTAGATTTTGGTATTTAGCATTAGGAGATAACGCACACTTTGACATCTCTATAATTTTTTAACATCAAAGCCAAACTGACCAAGTTTTATTGCAGGTCCACTTTTTACATTTAGCTGCTCTGTGTGCGTACTATAAATACAAATTATAAAGTAATACATAAAAATAAAATAATATAGGCATCAAATTTACTACTATTCTCAGATCATAATGCAGTAATCAGTCGCATGACCTACATCATCTCCTCGAATCCTGAGCATGCCAAGGGGTAGTGGAATTTGGGGTCAGATAGTTTGTGCAGGGTTTGTGCTTAAGTTATGAAAGAAGATTGATGCTATCAGCATAATTTTGCTATTTGTTTATGTCCAGTTACATCTATTTTTAGTGACAGTTTGCCATTAATAATCTCGGTGTCCTTAACATCAGATACCATTGACTATCAACAGACACATTTCTTTTGTTTATCTTCCAGCAGCTAGTTAAGTTTAGACCAGTTTTACTGAACCCTTAGATATAGCATAATGGTTAAATAAGAAACATTTCTTATATCTAGCCATTTGTAAAACAGTAATAATGAGTAGCGGGGTTTCAGGTACTGAAAGCTGTTGCTGATGTTGCTTTGGAAAAAATGCCATTTCTGAGCACAACATGGGCTATACATGGTGGCCAGTATAACTGGTAGAGGAAGAACATGGAAAAAAAAACAATAAGAATGACCAACCGAAGGGAATATACTGGCAAGCTTTCTCACATATCCACATTGGTCAAAACCGAAACTTTTAACCCAAACAAGCAGATGTGAGATGGAAGTTATAAGTAAAGGTGAGTGCTTTAGGTCACTCAGCCATTTGGAGTCCAGGTACTGAAAACAATGCAGAATGGAAGTTTTCACTTTCAATATTGAATAAAATATTTGGACCCTACTTGGTGTTTCTGTGTCCTTATAACCCATGTGTGTCACCTGTTGAATGCAGGGTCATTGGTCAAGGACATTGTTGCTTAACAAAAAAACAAGTTTTTCATAGCACACTTTTGTTGTGGAGTGAGTTCCTTGAGTGAATTAAATGGGAGGCTTGCATTTGAGGTCATAAAGAAACCTGTCAGTTCTGGGACCTAAAGATCAGAGGTCATATGAAGTCTTGTATAGAAAAGTAAATAATAGATTCTGTACAGCAAGTTTAATTCAGAGCTGCATACCATTACCAAAATGTTCAGATTGTTGAGACATGATGGTCAACAATTGACCAATAGATAACAGCACTGTAGGTATTTTAAAGATTTCATAAGAAATTTGATGAATTGGACATAGACACAGCTAGTAGACTAGTTGATAGTAAACTAATCGGCACAGCAGACAAGTTGAGACTTGACAAGTTGTTGCAGACTTTTTCAAAGTGGAGGAGTTGGGATGAAATAAAGTGGGATGTACCCATAGGGAACACTTGTATGTAATACATGTCAGGAAATAGCTGTATGGAAGCATGGTATTAAGTCTTAAAACATGCCACAAGGCTGATTTATTGTAATACATGTCAGGAAATAGCTGTATGGAAGCATGGTATTAAGTCTTAAAACATGCCACAAGGCTGATTTATTGTAATACATGTCAGGAAATAGCTGTATGGAAGCATGGTATTAAGTGTTAAAACATGCCACAGGGACTATTTATTGTAATACGTGTCAGGAAATAGCTGTATGGAAGCATGGTATTAGGTCTTAAAACATGCCACAAGGCTGATTTATTGTAATACATGTCTGGAAATAGTTGTATGGAAGCATGGTATTAAGTGTTAAAACATGCCACAAGGCTGATTTATTGTAATACATGTCTGGAAATATCTGTATGGAAGCATGGTATTAAGTGTTAAAACATGCCACAGGGACTATTTATTGTAATACATGCCAGGAAATAGCTGTATGGAAGCATGGTATTAGGTCTTAAAACATGCCACAAAGCTGATTTATTGTAATACATGTCAGGAAATAGCTGTATGGAAGCATGGTATTAAGTGTTAAAACATGCCACAGGGACTATTTATTGTAATACATGTCAGGAAATAGCTGTATGGAAGCATGGTATTAGGTCTTAAAACATGCCACAAGGCTGATTTATTGTAATACATGTCAGGAAATAGCTGTATGGAAGCATGGTATTAGGTCTTAAAACATGCCACAAGGCTGATTTATTGTAATACATGTCAGGAAATAGCTGTATGGAAGCATGGTATTAAGTTTTAAAACATGCCACAAAGCTGATTTATTGTAATACATGTCAGGAAATAGCTGCATGGAAGCATGGTATTAAGTCTTAAAACATGTCACAAGGACTATTTATTGTAATACATGTCAGGAAATAGCTGTATGGAAGCATGGTATTAAGTGTTAAAACATGCCACAGGGACAATTTATTGTAATACATGTCAGGAAATAGCTGTATGGAAGCATGGTATTAGGTCTTAAAACATGTCACAAGGCTGATTTATTGTAATACATGTCTGGAAATAGCTGTATGGAAGCATGGTATTAAGTGTTAAAACATGCCACAAGGCTGATTTATTGTAATACATGTCAGGAAATAGCTGTATGGAAGCATGGTATTAGGTCTTAAAACATGCCACAAGGCTGATTTATTGTAATACATGCCAGGAAATATCTGTATGGAAGCATGGTATTAAGTGTTAAAACATGCCACAGGGACTATTTATTGTAATACATGTCTGGAAATAGCTGTATGGAAGCATGGTATTAAGTCTTAAAACATGCCACAAGGCTGATTTATTGTAATACATGTCAGGAAATAGCTGTATGGAAGCATGGTATTAAGTGTTAAAACATGCCACAAGGCTGATTTATTGTAATACATGTCTGGAAATAGCTGTATGGAAGCATGGTATTAAGTGTTAAAACATGCCACAAGGCTGATTTATTGTAATACATGTCTGGAAATAGCTGTATGGAAGCATGGTATTAAGTCTTAAAACATGCCACAAGGCTGATTTATTGTAATACATGTCAGGAAATAGCTGTATGGAAGCATGGTATTAAGTCTTAAAACATGCCACAAGGCTGATTTATTGAATTTTAAGGTCTTTTATGAACCAAACAGTTTAGAAATTTATGCAACTTCCTTCTGTAAAAAAGAAATTTATCGGAGGGAACTAAAGAATAATATGAAGAAAAAACAACAAACAAACAATCAGCAGTGAACCATTCCTGCTAATGCCTATTTAGATGTAGTTTTCATACCTCCATAGTACAAGTACCCTGGGGTATAAATGCTATGATAGTAAAAGTACCTACTCGGTGGAATTTTTACTTAGGGGTAGTTAACTCCTGTATTCATTTTCTTACCAAATATTTTCTTTTTGGAAATCTTGTAATAATTATAGAATCTTAGTAATTAATTTCGTATTATTTTTGGTGCAGAAAATGGAAATTTTATGAAATTTAAAGTTATGCCATGTTTTAATGTTTGCAGGTTCATGGTGGCAATGTTCATTGTGACAAAAATTGGTGTTGGAGTTTATTTACAACAGACATAGGATTTATATGTCCATGACAGGGATGTGTTTTTAGTCATTGTTACAGATGATGATATGAAATAACCACATTAAAATTCTATTTTATTTCAAAATGCAAACAATTCAAATATCAAGATTATAACATAATTGAATCCTTGTGCTTTTTAGAACGATTAATATTAATGTCCATTACATTTCAAAATACAAGATATACAACAATAATATTGAGTCATACTCATAAAAAATACTCTTATAACATAATTTAATCTATGCTTTTTTTTTCAGGAAGATTGGTTTGTTAATTTTAATTGAAAAATTCATGAAGTGCCTATTCCAATTAGCAAATACAATGAATCATATCAAGCATATAAAATAAAAAAAATACCAAATCAAATTTTTTGTATTCTGATAACCTAATCAAAATTGGTCTCCTGTGTTGTCCAGGACGATTGCCTCATCAGTGGATGGAGAGGTACTTCTACCTTGTCCTTGAGACCCATTGGACTGTCATTTAAAAATTTCTGGGTTTTTTTTTAACTTTAGTTGCCAAAAACGTTTCAACCTCAGTGCAACCCTGCTATAATGCACTCCGCTATAACGCGAATTCAGATATAATGCGGTCATGGCATTGTTCCCGAAATTTCGTATATTCAATCGCACATGAAAAAATATTTTTGGGTTCAAGGTTTATTATCATTATGGGAAGAGATCTGGTATGAATTCGAATTTAATACCTTCGTAGCTTGGTCCATACAATTTTGATTACATGTATGTGTATTTTATTTTATTTTAAGTACGAGCAATAGTGTGTAAAACGTTTATTATCATTTTGGGAAAGAGTTCTAATATGTATTTGAATATAATACGATCGTGAAGTGTTATGCCAAAATAAGCATTATCGGAAATGTTACTTGTTACTGATCCTTAAGTAAAGCCAGTAAGTCGCCTTTGTGATTATCTTCAATTCATTCTGTATACAATCATTGCACAAACAATGCCCGACATGTGGTTTTTTTTTTCACTACATATACACAATCATGCAGAAAGTACAAAAAATAAAGTGCAAAACATTTATTCTGGGATCGCGTAGGGCTTCGCCAATGTCGCAAACTGCGATTTTATTTTCCTTATTGGCGGCAAAATATACCATCTGGTGACTTTTTTTTATTGGCGACATTGTTGGCTGTTTAAACTTGTATATACGACCATTGGTTTGGAGTGGAGAAATTCAGAGGCCCCATGAAAGGTAACTGTAAACTTGATATAAAATGCACTGAAATTTATCTATTGTTACATAAACAATTTCTTTGTCTATACTGACAAACCATCTTAATAGTGTATTGTTACATCATAATCCGTTTATGCTAACATTGAGCATGAGTACTGTATGTTTTGAGATATCTGCTTTGTTTTTTTGTTGACATTTCTGGTAGCGGAGATCAACTGGACGAAGCATTGTCTCGTTATCTATCTTTGTCGGATTTTCGGCAGCTCGCTACTAATTAATATATTTACTTAGACTGATATTTGTATGTGGATGGTAGGTAAAATTCCTCTTCTTTCCATTCAGAATTAAATCCTTCAGAACATCCACATTTTTTGTAATAATCCTTGTCATCAGACCAGAGCACATGTGTCTCTATCATACGTTGACGATTTGTTAAACTTTGACGCATGAGTGCAAGGCAGCATCACTCATCTCAATCATGCAATACAATTATTTGATGTTGCCACCACAATAAGAAATGGACATCTTTTTGGTTCACCAAAGCTATCCTTTATCGGTGACTTCAATAACATATGCACCCATCATCAAAGAAAGCCAACTACAATCTTTCAGTAAAAACAAAGAGCTTTTATTCAAAGGAAGTCAGTACCAAACTTAAATAAAAGTGATGGAATCTGATGGATTTTTGTATTTTCAAACGTGACTGGAACACGTTAACTGTGCCGTGAAAGTTTTCTTTTTGTTGGGAAAACGTTTATGCTTACAAATGCTACCAATGGCGACTTAAAACACAAACTAACTTTTATCGACTTGGGACATCAAAAGTAAATGTGCTTCATCATTTGTTACATGAAGAAAAAAAAGTGAGTGTGCTATGCTTTTCCACTGAATTCAACCCAATATGACCTGTAACAAAATTATTGAATATTTTAAAGCTGTCTGTGTGTGTATATTTTCGATGGAATCACTTATATTGTGCATTCAATGTATGTGATGAGGTTCGTAGGCGAGTACACAGTGTTGATACTCCATTCATGCTTTATATTAGACATGTATTTATAAACAGTATTCATGTATTCGTGGTTCTCTAAATAAAGTTAAATATTATATATTTCTTCACTAAAGGTGTATTTCTCATTTTCTATGCATCAATTTAAGATGGTAACTGTGCCCATGAAGCACGTATGTTACCACCTGAATCTATTACCTACCCCTCTTCCTCCTCCTCCTCCTCCTCCTCTCTCTCTCTCCTCTCCACCCCCCACCCACCCCCCACGCAATTTTTTGGGGTACATGCATTTCTTCAGCTAACTGACCTGGTTGATTATAACATGGTTTGGTCTGAAACACAGTCGGGTTCTTTGGCTTCCAACTACCAATTTATAGCGGGGTCACACTGTATTATGACCATAATAAAAGAACACACACCCTCCCCCCAAATTTTGAATTATACGCTAGGTGCATATATTATAAAATTACCCCAGCCTAAATCTTGAATAATACACAGTAGGTACATATATTATAAAATTACCCCATCCTAAATCTTGAATGATACACTAGGTACATTTATTATAAAATTACCCCGGACTCAATCTTGAGTTATACACTAGGTACATTTATTATAAAATTACCCCAGCCTTATTATAAAATTAGCACAGCCTAAATCTTGAATTATACACAAGGTACATTTATTATAAAATTACCCCAGCCTAAATCTTGAATTATACACTAGGTACATTTATTATAAAATTACCCCAGCCTAAATCTTGAATTATACAATAGCTACATATATTATAAAATTACCCTACGACTCATTCTTGAATTATACACTTGGTACATATATGATAAAATTACCCAAGACTAAATATTGAATTATACACTAGGTACATATATTATAAAATTACCCCAGCCTAAATCTTGAATAATAAATGCTAGGTACATATATTATAAAATTAACCAAGCCTAAATAAAGAATTATACACTAGGTACATGTATTATAAAATTACCACAGCCTTATTATAAAATTATCCCAGACTAAATCTTGAATTATACACTAGGTACATTTATTATAAAATTACCCCAGCCTAAATCTTGAATTATACACTAGGTGCATATATTATAAAATTACCCCAGCCATATTATAAAATTACCCCAGCCTAAATCTTGAATTATACACTAGGTACATTTATTATAAAATTACCCCAGACTCAATCTTGAATTACACACTAGGTACATTTATTATAAGATTACCCCAGCCTAAATCTTGAATAATACACACTAGGTACCCATATTATAAAATTAACCAAGCCTAAATATTTAATTATACACTAGGTACCTATATTATAAAATTAACCAAGCCTAAATCTTGAATAATACACACTAGGTACATATATTATAAAATTACCACAGCCTAAATCTTTTATAATACATGCTAGGTACCTATATTATAAAATTAACCAAGCCTAAATATTGAATTATACACTAGGTACATTTATTATAAAATTACCCCAGCCTTATTATAAAATTACCCCAGCCTAAATCTTGAATAATATTCACTAGGTACATTTATTAAGACTAAAAAATACATCTCAGTCATGGGGGTGTGGGATGAACCAAGAAAAGCTTGGATCTGTTGGTACCTTCTCTTCCATGATGGTATTCCATAAATATCGATAAATTCCAGCTATTTTAGCGCAGATGATACACTTAAATAAATGAAGTGAAATGTGATCTGTCATCTAGGGCTTCATTACATCTCAGACAACCTGTTCAGTAAATTTAAATAAATTTTGCATTAGCAAGCAGACAAAATTCTGTCTGATTGTTCCAATTAAGATTTCAGGTGAAGGCCGTACAAAGCTCTATCCTTGTATGAATTATATTAATTTTCTTATTTTGTTTTTCAGGTCTGAGAGAAATGTTTCAGAATCATACCTTTGTAGGCTGTGTGATACAAGAGTACTCATTAATGCAACACCAAACCAAACTGTACCTAATAAATACAAAAAAACTCAGGTATGTCTGAAAAAACAAGTGTACAGCTGAAAAACTCAGGTAGGTATGTTGGAATAAACTTGGGTATATCAGAAAAAAAACTCTGGTATGTCAGAAACGTACAGATATGTCAGAAAAACTTGGGTATGTTGTTATATTCTGTTATAATCGTACTATTGCTCTTCACAAAATTTAGAAGTGATTCATAGATTTTTAAGTTTTATTGTCATGTGCTTTCCTGCAAACTGCAAAGACCCAAATCTGTCATCTGATTGTAGATCTGGGTCTGTTCAGTTTGCTGGGTGCATAGACCCTGCTCTCAGGCACATCTTGCTATGGCAGATCTGGAACTTTGTTGTTGGCATTTTGACTTGACTTTTAAGTAAGTACATATGGGGTAATATTTCATGCATTAGTGCCAGTGCCATGGGCAATCCACAAAAACACGCTGATCTGTCCACCCCATTCACTACCAAACTCTTTCCATGGGGGGATTTTTCATTAGATCCAATGCAACTTACTACTTATCGGTTGAGTAGATCGTATACTTTTTAAAATAGCGCAGTTTTGTATCTAGAAAAAAAAAAATTTGAATTCTAAGGATTTTCCTCTTTTTTGCATTCATCCGTGTTTTTATCCTTTAATGGTAATACCTAGTGATGTTTAGCATTATATAACCAGGATTGTGTCGATGTGCAGAAAGGTTTCCGTGACCATCTGACAGTTTCTAGCAGCAGTTCAGTTATATATATTTAAAACATTTCAATCCATAATGAAAGTAAAAAATAAAATTATTAAAATAAATTCAGACTGGAAAAGTATCTGTTCAGTTTACTGATTATTCTATGGTGCAAAATACTTTGTGGCTTTTAACTACTGCAGTAAGGGGCCCAGAGTGGCCGAGTGGTCTAAAGCGATCTTCATTACGGATCACTGCCATCTCACCTCTGTCTTTGTGGGTTCGAGTCTCAGATTCGGCCAATGTGGGTATGTGAGAAAGTTTGCCATTAGCTTCTTGTGGGTCGGTGGTTCTTTCCTGGGATTTTCCCAGGTTCTTCATCCATTAATACTGTCTGCCATGTATAGCCTATCGTGTGCTGAAAATGGCATTAAAGTCCACAACAACAACAACTAGTGCATTGAGTATGAAAATATATGTTTATAATGTACAAGAAAAGTGCATTGTTCTCAAGTTTGATTTAGACATTTTTATTTTATTTTAAGCATTTTTAGTAAATAAATTTAAATCCATTGTTGTCAATTATTGTGTCCATGGAACATATTTACAGATGGTTTCATGCCTCATTGTCTTGATGACAGAGACTGAATCAAACATGGCTATGTAATGGCATACAGATGCAAAGTTTGCTTGCCGATTGTTGAACATGGTATTAATTATGTTCTGCCCTCTAATAAAAGATACTTGATATTTGGATAACACTGGCAATGTTCATAAGTTTTGAGATGCTGTAGAATTGCTCCTTCATGTTCAACTTGTAAAATTTAGCTAATAATTCAGCTGTAGACAGTCCCCATGGTTGTTGTGAATTTTGAAGTTAAAATTACATTGGATCACTCTCTGAGAGCAGAAGTAGAATCAGCTAAGAGGAACATTGTTTCTGCTTTCTGTGTACTGTATTTTTTTTTATAGAAGTGTCAATATATGTTCAAAGTGCCAGAGGTTATCAAGTCTGATAGAGTTTCTTGAATTCACCTGGAATCAAGTGTTTAAAAAGCTTCAAATGTAGCGTTATGTATAAAGTGTTGCTTGTTATCTGGAAAGTGTTGCTTTATATTCTGGTGTTTTTCTGAACACTCATCACTGTCTTGTTCATTTGTGGCAGCTTGTTTGCTGATTGGTTGAATTCCATCCCATGGAACTTGTTACACTTATGGCCTGTCAGGTCAGTGCTTTCATAGGGTTCATCTCTAACATAGTAACATTCTATAGATGTTAAAAATGGTAGATGTCAATTTTGTATGTGTGTAACATTCTTTGTTTGAAGCATTTTACTCAGAACACCAGACTGTCCAGAATTATGACGGCAAAAATGTGTCAAAAACTCCATCTTTAATATTCGTACATTGGAAACCATTGATCAATGGAAATTGTTGATTACATTTATCATTGACAGCTGGATACATTTTAAAAGAAGTGATTTTGGGATAATTTTGTCATTTCCTGTCAAAAGTTGGGATCATAGGTCATTTCCTGATAAGTTTGGGATCATAAGTCAATTCCTGTCAAAATTTTGAAGCTTGAAGATGAGATTTTAAACAAAGCTTTAACAATTTTTCAGTCATATCACTATGATGTCTGCTGTGAGACAGTTTATAGTGATTGATGTCTAGCACTCGGGCATCATGCTGCAGACATTTAGCATGATGTCCCAGCCAGTCACATTATCCTGACACCAGGCCGACCAGTCCTAACACTAATCTTTTAATGCTGAGCATCATGCGAGGCAGCTGTTTGTACCATTTTTGTAAGTCTTTGGTATGACTCTTCCAGGGATCGAACCCATGACCTCCTGTTCCACAGCAGACGCGCTAACCACTAGGCCACTGGAGTGGTTTTGGGGATTATAAGTCATTTAGTGTCAGAATTTTTAAGCTTCCAGATGAGCAGGAGACTTCATTTAGTGTATGTGAATACTGTTGATATTGTTATCATAGTGTTTGATGTCGGAGATAATCTTGGCAATATCAGTACACCAGTTGTGCTAGACAGTGCATTTACAGTAGACATGGAGAATACTCCTTCATCAATGTTGTCACTCCTTTACTATGTTTGATTATAACAGTGGACACCATTTGAGTCTAAAATATCGATTCTTTTCAATTTAATTTAATTTTAATTCAAATGTGCAAGATTAAGGATGCTGATATTGAGTTGGACTCAGGAGCTTTTAACTTTATATGTTTATAATAAATCTCCAATGTTCCTTTGTCCTAGTAATTTCCATACAAGATCAAACGATTTTGAGTTGACAGCTGAAATTCATTTTCTAACATATCAGATATTATATGTATGAATTTTGAGGTTGCTGTGTCAGCTGGGTATAATTTTGATGTTATCACCATGCCATTAAGCTGACTCAGCTCATTCAGGGACTGGTACATGTAAATCAGGGACTTGTACTTGTCATTCAAGAACTGGTACTTGTCAGTTCTGGTACTTATACAAATCAGGGACTGGTGCTTGTCATTCAAAGACTGGTACTTTTCAGAAATTGATATTTGTCAGTCCAGGACTGGTACTTGTAAAATCGGGGACTTGTGCTTGTCATTCAAAGACTGGTAGTTTTCAGAGATTGATATTTGTCAGTCCAGGATTGGTACTTGTAAAATCGGGGACTTGCACTTGTCATTTAAGGACAGGTACTTGTCACTTAGGGACTGATACTTGTCAGTCATGGGGTGACACTTGTCACTTAGGGACTGGCACACATCAGTCAGAGAAAGGTACTTGTACAAGTCAAGGACTTTTACTTTTTATTCATGGACTAGTATTTATTAATCAGGGACTAGTAAATGTCAGGCAGGGACTGGTACTTGTCATTCAAGAATTAGTACTTGTCAGTCAGGACTGGTACATGTCAGAAGCTTTTTGGCAATTAGCTAGGCATTTTAAAATGACATTGTCATGCCATCATGTGTCTTGTTTAAAACTTTGACAAACAGAATATGTTGCATTTTGCCATGGTTTTTAGTTTTTGAGGAATATATTATGTGTTCTTTACATCCCACATTGTCGACAAAGGCTGACTTGAAGAACTTTATAATACTTCAGTTGATAAAAGTATTCACCTTGTGCTTTTGACATGACATTCAGTGCTTTGTCATATCTCAGTTTTAAGAGCTGGTATGAACTTTCTGTTGAACGTTTTCATTTCTTTGGATTCAAATTCTCATTTCATTGTGATATCCATTAGGATTATTGCTTGTTGCTTATATTCAAGATCTGTGATAAATCCAGAGAAAATAACAGTGTCTTGCCTTTTTTTTTTAATGACCTTGTTGGTTTGGAAGTGCTTTCTCAGTGGTGATTTGTGCCAATGTCTGTTTTTGAATTTTTGTGTGTATAACAACCAGTCTAACAAAACTTTGTTTGCTGCTATGTTTGCTTGATTAATTTTTACATTCTTTTTGTTTTCTATCATGATTTTAAATTGATGGACCCCTGGTCTATACCACTCACCTTCAATGATGACTACATTCTCACCTATGTTCACATGGGTTATAGTCTTAAGGCTTGTCCAATGTGAGCATGTGAGAAATCTTGCAACTAGTATCTCACTGGTCGGTTCTTCTTACCGAGATTTTCCCAGGTTCTTCCTCTGCCAGTTTTACTGGCAGCCATGCATGACTAATCATGAAAAGAAAAATGGTATTAAACCCATAACAATTTGAAACAAAGCTGCAATGTTATTTATTGTTATAACAAATCTCTTAATGTAAAGTTAAGGTGACGTTTGACGCTTGATGGTTTGCTTATCAGGATGGTGAGATCACTCAGGCATGGCAGATCACATGTAGCCTGCCAAGCTGTATTATGTGGCCCACAAAATGATTTCCATCACAAGATGTCATGAGAGATAACAAAGGTGGTGCAGCCTTTGAGCCATCAAAAAGGCATTCATATGTCCCTCAGGATGATTTGTGTTTGGTGAGATTACTCAAGGATGGCAGATTATACCTTAACCCTTGGGTCTCAAGCATGCTGCACATGGACCACATGCAGCCCACCAAGCCATATTCTGTGGCCGCAAAATGGCATATCAAGATGTCATGAGAAATAACAAAGGTGGTGCAACCCGGGCTATCAAAATTGCCCATAAGGTGCTTTGAGTTTGACCCCCCTGCCTTAATCTGCTTTGTTGGTGGAAGTAGAGGTAGAGAGCAGTTATGACTGATGCTTAAGGCAGTTTAAAACCTGTCATATGTAAATTGCAACCATATGCTTGTCTTATCAAATGAGGGGGGTTTAAATTATTTTATTTTCTGGTTATGGCGTTAAATATAAGAAAAAGAATAAAATTTACATTCATAACAATGAATGTCTTATGAGTACTTTTGCAATTGATCAGAATATCGATGCTATTGGACATGTACAGCATATATTAAGGATTTCTGGAGTCGTGATACTTACAGCCCCTCCTCATAAGCCACTGTTTGTAAATAACACGACAGAAATGTATCAACTGAAATGTTACTCACTTTTCACAGTCAAAATAATTTCGCATAACTTTTGGGGGCCCCTGTATGGCCGAGTGGTTTAAAGCACTCACCATTAAGGATCACTGCCATCTCATCTCTGTCTATATGGGTTAGAGTGTCAGGTTCAGTCATTGTTGTTACATGAGAAAGCTTGCCAGTAGATTAACGTGGGATGGTGATTCTTTCCCGGGTTCATCCTCCACCATTTATACTGGCCATTATGTACTACTATCTTGCGCTGAAAAATGGCATTAAACTCTACAACAACAACTACAACAACAGCATAACTTTTGTTGAGAAATGTAGAATATTTCAAGGCCTTAATAGCAAATTCAAAGTAAATTATTCTTTCTTGCAATAAAACCAGACAAAACAAAATAAATCCTGAAACATTTTGTTGTAAAGTTTTTTTTCTATGTATAAACATCATTGAACTAGTGCTGCCATTAAATTGAACTCACAGCCAGATTTTGGATCAATGGTGTATGCATATATACCAACCATTCCAATTTTGGAAGAATCATTTCTGTCTCTAAATTTGGATTAGAGTGTTAAGATCACTTATGTCATATTCAAATTTTCAGATAAAATATATTTTTATGTAGGTAAACTGCACCTTGACCCCTGGTAGATCACAGAACTGCATGTAATGGTTAAATGTAATTCATTACAGTGATGGAGAGTTTATGTTGTTGTTGTATGGTTTAACATTTGGACGTGGAATGAATTACCCATTGAAATTAGACACAAAGACACAGTGGTCCCTTTTAAGAGTGCTCTTAAGACTCACCTGTTTCGACTGCAGGGACAAACTAAGCGACCTAATCATGTTTTGTATCTTATGTTTTCTGCATGTTTTTATGTTTTCCAATTTCATTGTTTTTGTCATTTGTTATTCTGTAGTGTAGTCATATCATTATTGATGGTGTAAAGTGCTTAGAGCTTCGTAAGATTAGGCGCTATACAAAGTCCTCATTAATATTATTAACACTATTTTTCAGCACACTATAGGCTGTACATGGCAGACATTATTATTGGTAGAGGAAGAACCCGGAAAGAACCACCGACTTATGAGAAGCTGCTGGCAAGCTTTCTCACGTAACTACATTCGCCGAATCTTAGACTCGAACTAACGCAGAGATGAGATGGCAGTGATCCATAATGGAAAGCGCTTTAGACCATTCCGGGCCATGAGAGTTTATGTGTGTGAATATGTGTGTGTGTATGTGTGTGTATATATATAGAGAGATATATATATATATATATATATATATATATATATATATATATATATATATATATATATAATTTTTACATTTTGTTATTTTGCAGCAAAGAACTATTTTATCAACTTTTCATCTTTGACTTCAGCAACTTTGGTATTTTACGGTTATCAGTAAGTAGCCCTAACAAATCATATAATTGTAAATATGAACTCTTGCTTACCCTTTGCTTGTAATGCTTCAGACCCCTTTTAGTACAAGGGAGAAATTTAATTGCCTTAAACTAATATTTACTTTTTGGAGAAATCAAGGATGGTTCTCTTAAACAAAAGTATATGTACGTTTGCATAAAAGATTGTAAATAGCATTGTTGCCATTTTTTTAAACAAATATTAATAATTAATTATTGGTATGAAAATACAATGATTGATGCATAAGCATAGGTGTCCACAGCATAGGTCAGGGGGTGTCACATGACTCCACCCCCCAATCATATATATATATATATATATATATATATATATATATATATATATATATATATATATATATATAATTCCAACAAGTTAATCTTGCAAATGAAGCTGAAAATATGTCACAAGATTCTGTTCAAAATGCTTAATAAATATTAGTTTTAGTTTATTAATTCTTCTGGCCTTGACTGACTGACCACTACCCCTGTAAAACATCCTACAGGCACCCATGTGCAAAAGCTCTTGTCAATACAATATCTACAGATGTTTATTAACAAATGGACAGAAGACTTCACAGACAATGCCTTTTAATATTATCATTAATTAGTTCTTATTAAGTCTGTCACTGAAACCAAACACCATGTGCATTTTAAAATGAGTTTGGAAGAACTTACATCTCAGAATATGTTAAAGTGAAGACCATTGGTCAGCTAGTCTTATTGTTTCATTTTAGATATGCATAGTCAAAATATGAAGGTCACGGACTCTGTTAAATTGATTCATATGATTACACATACACATGCTATCTTTTAAGTGCTTGTTCTATATTGACTTGGATATAATTAGCATTTATTGCAAATCTATTCCACAATATACCCTACTATTATATTGGCTAGTTGGAGTAACAAGTGATGTGCAAGTCCTTATATGGATATTGGCTTCAATAGTTCATCAACAGATTTTCATTTTCCTAAAGGGAGCCTCATTTCCTTCCTCAGCCTTGCTGATTCGACCTCAATCTGGTTTCGGCTGGAATAACCAAAGTTCTAAGCATGTTTAATTACCATATAAACAACACCTCATAGCCATGTAATTGTTGTGACAATGTACATTGTAATTAAAACAAGACTGAATTGTTTTTATTTAGCAGTGTTTTTTGATAATGGAATATATTATGGTCAAAATACATGAGGATTATCACAATCATCGGGTAACATACTTTTTACTCTTTGCAGAAGATACAAATAAAACCCACCCTGAACAAAATATGGTCTTCTACACTGACAAAATTTTTGTTTCATCTCTCTCCTTTGTTCACACACACACACACACACTCCTATGTACATTAAAACTTGATTCAAGTTCTCTATTTTTTATTGCAATTTAATAATGAGATTATTGTTGCTGTAAAAATACAAGTTGCACTTAATTTCTTGACAATGTGGTTTCATCGTTGTGAACAATTTACCAAATGATAATGCCCTTAACTTGTGCATGTTCAAACCGTCTTTATCATATTGCCAGCATTACACTTCAAAACAGTTAAAGATGATCTAAATGCAGACAAGTTTTCACATTGAGACATTATCCTCTTGTTCATTAATAGTAACAAAAATCTTGGAGTACTTTTATTTTTATTGTAATTAGGTTCTTGAGTTGAGGGCAGAATGAGACAAAAATTAAAATTAAATTAAATTAAATTAAAAAATATACATTTTCTTTGTATGTTTGTACCGTTTGGTTGTCGAGTAGCACGTGTTCCGTAGAACTTGCCAAGGTTCAATCCCTTTTTTTTTTGTACACAGATAATTATTTATTTTACATATAGTTTTTTGTGTACGAAATCTCACATGAAATACAGTAAGCTTTCAGCATAGAACTTGGACTTTCAGTGAATAAAGTCTGCCGTCATTCTCAAAAGAATGCCATTTTGATTCAAGGCAAACATGTTCAGCTGAGATTCAGTACTTGGGTGAATGGTTGGGAAATTCAGTTCACTACGGTAACCATACAATGTCAATTTCATGCTGGATGCATGAATTTTTAACTAATGCAAAGACATGTGACACAGGTGGGTTCATGGTATATGGACAACAGTGGACAGGAAGAATTGGCTGGAAATGCGTCAATATAAACTCACTTCTCTTGGTATTACAGAAGTGATTTTCATGCAGCTATATTGTTATGACACTATGGTCTTACACTAAGTAAAAGAAACCATGAAAACCAATAAGTTTAGTAACATCAACAAATGATTTAATTCTCTTAGGTATAAAATTTAATTTATGAAGAATTTACAGCTTTATGAAATTTAATTCTAAATGATCATAAAAGTTCAATTGCAAGTTCCAAAGCATAGAGTGTTTTGAATAGATTCCAAGTCTAGAATGTTCTGGCGTAACATTAGCCTTTCATGAGCTGATATGGCAACAGTTTTGATTTTTTTCTTTGTTTGTTTGATTAGGATTTTTAACATTTCTTTAACAATTTTTCAGTCATATGGCTATAATGTCTGCTGTGAGGCAGTTTTTATAGTGATGTCTAGCACTGGGCCACAGACATGTAACATGATGTCCCACCCAGTCACATTATTCTGACACCAGGCTGACCAGTTCTAAAACTAACCTCTTAATACTGTGCGCCAAGCGAGGCAGCTATTAGTACCATTTTTGTAAGTCTTTGGTACGACTCGGCCGAGGATCGAACCCATGACCTCCCACTTTGGAGGACGCTCTAACCACTAGGCCTCTGGAGCAGTTAGCATGCAATGAAATCAATTTCTTTTATAGCTAACAAACAAACAATTATACATAAATATACATAAAGTTGCACACAATTAAAACAGAACCTCTTTGTATAATTATGTTAATAAGGTCTTTTTGTATCAAATCCAATAAAGACAATGGAATAAAACAAACTTCAGAGGCATGCAAATCATACCTGGCATACAACAGCTAGCAGTCATGGTCATGTCAGATTAACTCATTCTATTTGATGAATTGAACAGTGTTATAAATATTATTATGTAAATATTGTTATGTTAACAATATAATTATCTATCTTAAAATAACCTACTTGGTTTATTATGGAGATTTTTTCAATGAAAAGGAGAAGCTTCGCTGTTACATGCAGTGAAATCATAGCATCAATATTTAGCTACTAGAACATTTAAACACTGTTGACATTTCACTAAATAATGCCTCTAGTTTTTATATAAAATAAAAAGGAATCCATATGTGAATCAACAAAATGCAGTGACCTAATACGCAATGTACACATGATGGTTAATTACACTAATTGGAGTAACAATCTCTCAGAGGTTTGATATCTTGAAAATAAAGGTAATTTTTACAAAAAGGCAAATTATTCCAAATTGACAATTATTCCAAATGCAGTTTTAATACGAATAAATATAACCATGTTACCCAAATCACTGTTCTCGACGTCGTGTGAAGATGGCATTCCGTACTTAATTTTTTTATTATGTCCCTCACTTATAGAGCAATCTTAGTTTATGGTTATCATTGTACACAAGTTATCATGAGAGAGGTATAATGCTGAGGTACTTTAATATCAAAACTGTATTATACATGACGTGTGTTGTATGAAGGACAGCACTATAATGAGGTGTATTATAGTTGGTAGAGTGTTAGACTCGTAATTCAAGGGTTGTGGGTTCAGTACCAGTCAGTGTTGGCCTTCTTGGTTTGTCGTCAACATGATGTTGCCAATATGATGTTAAAAGTGCCATGATTAAAAACCAGCAAATATGCAAAAAAACACCAAACATTTTTCACCACAAAAATAAATGAATTTACAATGTCATGATTTTCATGAATATATAATGTACCAATAATATTGGAAGGCACAGCACAGTATAGAATGTACAGTACAGTACTTTATTATAATTTTAACAGGAGCCTGCCCCTATCTTTGACCTTGCCATGCTTGCCCTTGACCTTGAGGAGAGTGGCTGGACTGAGGCAGACGGAAAAAAAGAGGATTTGGCTCAGTATATTGTCGACTTCCTAAAAGGAAAGGCTGAAATGCTACAGGATTATTTCTCTATGGAAATAGATCAGGTATTATTTAATACGTTTTATTCAAACTTCACAAGTGAATGAGAAACTGGAACAGTAAAGTTAGTCGGTGGCCATAATGCTTTCTTTACATAATGTTACTCAATTATTAAGACCTAGTTCATACATGCATTCCAACTCCAGTAGGGTCAAAGGTTAAAGATTGTCTTAACCTTTTCACACATTTGTAAATTGTATAGTCAGTCAGAAATTTTAGATTTGTACTTTTCAGATTTTTAAATGGTATTGTCAGGAAGGGTGTATCAGACATTACAGTAGTTAAACATGAGAGACATATCATCTAACAAATTATTTACGTAGTAGTGCTTGAATGGTATTTTAACAAGTAAGTGTTACCAACGTGTTCTCTTCAATAGTCTTCTGAATGTACTGACTCAGTAGTCTTCCCAATGTGATCTCATCAGTAGTCTTCCCATTGTGATCCCTTCAGTAGTCTTCTCAATGGGATCTCATCAGTAGTTGACCCTATGGGATTTCATCAATAGTCTTCTCAATATCATCTCATAGTAGTCTTCCCATTGTGATCTCTTCAGTATTCTTCCCTAAGAGATCTCCTCAGTAGTCTTCCCAATGTGATCTCATCAGTAGTCTTCCCAATGTGATCTCATAAGTAGTCTTCCCAATGTGATCTCATTGTAGTCTTCCCAATCTGATCTAATCAGTAGTCTCTTCAATGTGATCTTATCAGTAGTCTTCCTAATGTCATCTCATCAATAGTCTTTCCGGTGTGCTTTCTAACATAGCCTTTCTAAGTGTTCTGTATTCACTAGTCTTACCAATGTGCTAACCTCAGTAGTCTTCTCAATATGCTGTCATCAGTCTTCTCAATGTGATCTCATAAGTAGTCTTCCCATTGTGATCTCATTGGTGACCTTCCTAGTGTGTTCTCTTCAACAGTCTCCAATGTCTTCTCATCATTAAAAGCTCTCTTTTTTCAATAGTTTTCCCAATATGTTCTCTTCAATAACCTTCTGATTATTGTCTTCCAATAGTGTACCCATGGTGTTCTCAATAGTCCTCCCAACATGATCACTTTAATAGCCTTCCTGTTGTGTTCTCTTCAATAATCCTTCAAATGGGCTCTTTCTGATAGTCTTCACAATAGGCTGCCTTCAATAGCTAACAAATGAAGGTAATAAATTAGATATTACCATTTTCTTTTAGACAAGCATGACACAACATGAAACATGGAATCCTTGCTTCAATGCCTTAAGCATTTTACAAATTAAATGTGCATCTGTAAATAAAATTGAATGAACTTAATATCATGGAGCAATTTGGACCAAATTAAACATTAACATCATATTAATAGAGGACCTTGAAATTACCAACTAGGGAACAATTGCAACATAATTTACATTATTGCATTGTAAATCATGTGATTTGCATGCCTACCCAATCATGTGATTTGTCTGCCTAACCAATCATGTGATTTGCATGCCTACCCAATCATGTGATTTGCATATATACCCAATCATGTGATTTGAATGCCTACCCAGTCATGTGATCTGAATGCCTACCCAATTTTGGGATCTGCATGTCTACCCAATCATGTGAATTGAATGCCTACCCAATCATGTGATCTGCATGCCTACCCAGTCATGTGATCTGCATGCCTACCCAATCATGTGATCTGCATGCCTACCCAGTCATGTGATCTGCATGCCTACCTAATCTTCCTGATTACCATAGAGCAGTATTATCTTGCATCTAAACTGTTTACTTTCTTTCCCACCATTTGCAACTACAAATTAAGAAAAATTAAAATTTTGGAAATGTTTATTCAGATTTTGCATAATTGTTGCATTATTTTTAAATCTTGGATTACACATTCAGAAAGAATTAGTTTTGAACTTTAGAGAAAGTTAATTTTAGATCTTGTCTTGTTCTATATTTAGGATGGCAACCTGCTGACATTGCCATTGATGTTGGATGATTATGTTCCTGATTTGGATGGCCTGCCTATGTACATACTGAGAGTGGCTACTGAGGTAACATACACTAGAACTTAGACTGCTATGCAGAGAGACAGATGATAATTATAATGATAGCTGTTGTGATAGTGTTAATAATGATTCTTTTTCATCATCTTCATCATCATCACTACAAGAAGAATTGTATTGTCATTGATGCTTTTGTGGGGATGGGAGTTGTTAAACCCATGTTAGTGGAAAGTAAGAGGAAGAGGTCGTTTTCAGCAAGCACCAATAATGGATTTCATTAAAGGTTTTCAATCACATTTCATACATCTTGATAGATTCTCATCATACTTGGCATTAATCATGACATAGTTAAGACCTTTTGGAATGCGTACTCACCCCTTTTTACCTTGTGGTGAAGGACCAGTCCTTGAAAATAAGCAGTAAGGTTTTTGGTTAAAGTTGTTTTCATTTGCTAATATCTCCTAAACCTGTTGATAGATTTGCATTATATTTAGGATAAATAATTAGTAAACAAGGATAACTCATTAAGTGACATACACACTTTCCCCTTGAACTTTGGGATCAAGGTCACAGTCATTAATAAAGTGCATTAAGGTCTTGGTTCAAGTTTCTTTGCTAAAATATTTATAAACTGCTTGGTGGATTTTCTTCATATTTTTTTAAGAATCATTATAATGTTGCTAGTGTCTTCTTACACCCTACAATGTGATCGGGTCTTATTACATCCCTATAATGTTGCTAGGGTCTTCTTATATCAGATATAATGTTGCAAGGGTCTTCTTATATCAGATATAATGTTGCTAGGGTCTTCTTACACCCTATAATGTTGCTATGGTCTTCTTAAACCACAGTAATGTTGCTAGGGTCTTCTTTCACCCCTATACTGTTGCTAGGGTCTTCTTACATTCCTATGATGTTGCTACAGTGACAGCTAAGACTGTCTTATTTCACCCGTAGAATGTTACTACAGTCTTCTTTCACCTATATAGTGTTGCTAGGGTCTTCTTTCACCCTTATAATTTTGCCAGGGTAATCTAACTTCCCAATAATGTTGCTAGGGACTTCTTACATCCCTGTAATGTTGCTAAGGTTTTCTTTCACCCCTATAATATTGCTAGTTACTTCTTACACCCCTATAATGTTGCTAGGGTCTTTCACCCTTATAATGTTGCTAGGGTCTTTCACCCTTATAATGTTGCTAGGGTCTTCTTTCACCCTGTAATGTTACTAGTGACTTCTTACATCCATATAATGTTGCTAGAGACTTCTTACACACCTGTAATGTTGCTAGGGACTTCTTACACACATGTAATGTTGCTAGGGACTTCTTACACCCCTCAGATGTTGCTAAGACAGATCATTTTACTACATCTGCTCTTGCAACTTTTAACTTTGGGTCAAGGTCACTGTCATAGACAGTATGTGTTAAGGTTTTAATTAAGGTTTTTATTTGCTTATATTTCTAAAGCCTCTTATAGACTTTATTCAAACCTCTGATATATGATTACGAAGTAATAAAATAAAAACTAATTCTGTAATACGCGTGCTTAGTCTTGTAACCTTCTGATTAAGAGGGAAACAATTAATTGATGTATCAATACTTTATCCATATGAATAAGAATTGATACAAAACGATAATTAACCAATAATCTTAAGTTGTCATGAATAATTATTAGTAGTTTGCCTTTTTATTCTTTAAATTGAGAATACTTCTGAAAAACCTTATGGACAACACCCACTTGTCTTCTACCAATTAACAAAAACAACGTGACTAACTCGCATGGTTTGAAATCTAAACTGTCCATCCAAATCAAGTGTATGCTGATTATTATATTTAATTAACATGCTTATCCGCTGATAATATATATGAACTAAAAGATAACATTCTAGATTTGTTCTCCATTTATTATTTAAGTATTTTACTTAACATTTTATAACCACATTTTGCATGTAGTTTCACCATTATGCATCTTTCTACCTGGATAAAATTTTATGGCTACACTTCCATTGTGTCTCGCAGTGAAATGTTACATTCAGTTGTGATTGGTAGTAATTGTTTGTTCAAGTCAGGAATAAAACAAAAACCATGAATCAGAACTAACTAGCTTATTCACTACATGACACACCAGAAGTATTGACATCCAATAAATACAGTGTATTAGAGAAACTTCTTGTAAAAGTGACTACTAAATGAAGTTTGAAGAAGGCGATTAAATGTTATAAATAATTGCCATTTTCATTTTTAAAAAAATGTCTATGCAGGAAATACAGTGTGAAGGATTTGATTATTAAGCAGCTCTACTGCCACACCCGGACTTGTTCTTGATAAGATTTTCCTTTCACGATGAAATTGCACTATCTCTTCCATTTTGAAGATAAATCTGTGATGCCTTCCAAAATTTAGGCGATGACAAGAATTTGGTAGTAAGACATTCATGCAGTGCAACACAAAGATAGTCATGACGAAAACGAGTTATGTATCTGTTCAAATGGAGCTGCCTGAAATGGCCTTACAGGAAATAACTGACACCTAACAGGTAGTCTGTATGGAAGTCTTTTTATTAATAAAACATCAAGGATGATAATGATATAAATAGATTATAAGGTACTGGTATATAAAAGAAAGTATGTGTGCCTCCTATTGCACTATTTTTAAATTTAGGTTAGGTATGTAGGTTATTTTTTAACATTATATATATTATAATAATAATTAGTATATATAAATATGTATGAAAAACAGGGACAGTCAGCCAAACACAAATTTTTTGTGTGTGGCCTAAGTCTATGTTTGTCGGTAATATGCTTATTAGAAATACAACCAGTGTGCCAACGTATATAAAATGGCACCACCCTTCCACTGAGAGACCCTATAAAATTGAAAAGACTGTCAAGTTGACAATGTGTATGATCAATAATGTATCAGTGTGTATAATCAATAATGTATCAGTGTGTATGATCAATAATGTATCAGTGTGTATGATCAATAATGTATCAGTGTGTATGATCAATAATGTATCAGTGTGTATGATCAATAATGTATCAGTGTGTATGATCAATAATGTATCATTGTATATAATCAATAATGTATCAGTGTGTATGATCAATAATGTATCGGTATGTATAATCAATAATGTATCGGTGTGTATGATCAATAATGTATCAGTGTGTATGATCAATAATGTATCGTATCATAGTCTATGTATCATGAATCCAGGATCTGCCAACCTCTTCAATTTTTCTGTAATTCTTAAAGAAATAACCCTTAAAATATGGACTGTGAGATAAAATCAAAATTACAGATTGAAATATGATTGTTGCATTAAAATCTATATACTGGCTTGTACTTATTTCCAATCCAGGTTTCACATTAGAAACAATGGAGTTTGTCAGGAAATGATACTATCTCTCCAGGAGTACCTCAATCTCATATGTTATAAACTGCACATATATATTGTCATGCACAACATCCGCATGAACAAGCTATTGATTACATAAATTTCTGTAAATGGCATTCAGTAAATGATACATGTTTGAAACTATAGAGACAATAAACCATTTCAAAAGTTAAGTCAGCACAGATGAATAAAAAAGAAAGTTAAAAGTTCTTGAGAATAATGCAGGAAGGACAATAATTACGGTATGGACATCCTGTGTTCATTTGGCAGAAATATGATTGCCACGGTCAATGAAATTTTTAAAAAATGCCAAGCATTACATCAGCTTGAGAGATAACAGGAAGCCACTGAACTCCATTGGATTTGGAACTACAGGTTTAATTGCTCGTTACAACTTTTTACTTTAAGATAACATTTATTGTTACAGCCTCAGTCCCTGATTAAATCAGAACTTTTTAAAATTTTATTACACTTGACTAAAAGTTGGTCGGACATATGCAAAAATGTTGATTGTCTTACTAAGGTCATCTTAGGGTTAGAAATACATCAGTAGATTGGCAGGTCTGGAAATAAATCAGTAGGTTAGCAGGTCTAGAAACAAATCAGTAGGTTGGCAGGTCTGGAAACATATCAGTAGGTTGGCAGGTCTGAAAACATATCAGTAGGTTGGCAGGTCAGGAAACATATCAGTAGGTTGGCAGGTCTGGAAACATATCAATCAGTAGGTTGGCAGGTCTGGAAACAAATCAGTAGGTTGGCAGGTTTGGTATCATACCGATATGTGGCAGAGATGCTTAATTTCACCCTAACTCTTAACTCAAAGTCACATGGGTGGTTTGGGGGGAGGGGTTTAAGTGGCATGCAGCAGATTAAAGTCTCATCTCAGTTAAATTCAGAATGTGAGAAGCTTGCAGTAACTTCCAATGAGTAACTTCCCATGTCTCTTCACTGGATTTTTCTGGGTTCTTCCTCCACCAAATATACTGGCCTCCATGTATAACCTATTGTCTGCTGAAAATTGGCAATGAATTCACAAAACCAAACCAAACCATCCAATACATCAATGCTACAATCTTGGTTCTTTAGAGGCAGGACCATTATCAGAAAAGCAGCATGTGTGGTGTCTCAGGCCTAGCTGTGTGGTTTTGGTATGGATGGGTTTTGAATTTATACTGAAAAACATTTGTGTAATAGAATTGTTCTGGCATTGATGGATAAGCTTGCATTTTGCAGTCTGAACAAAGAGTCTACTGCAAATAAACAAATTACTTTCTGATGTCATTTAACAGCAGAGACATAATGGAGGTATTAAGTTACATTGTCAGTTAAATGTACAAAATCAATCCTAGATTATAGAAAATTTGTCCCCGTCTTTTAAAGCTGCAACTCTTCAAATATTTTTGTGCAGTTCCATTTTCTTGTCCGTGAAATTGACACCAAATTAGTCTCTCAAATAATACATAATTAATAATAATAATCCCTTTTTCTTAAGTCATATTGATCTCTATGGCAACACGGCAAGACATTGAAATTTGTTTTAAAATGTAATTTTTATCCTGACTTTGTTTGCCTCTCTGCAGACATTCCTGAATGCCATGTTTTTGTAACCAAATTAGTTCAAATTGACATGCATGGCGATTGTACAAGAAAAGGCTTGGCTTTGATATGGAAAAATATTCAATAGATTACCAGAAAATGAATTAAACTTGCATTGAAGTCTGTCATAAAAAGATATATTGCCAAAATAAATTGCATTTTTGCACAAAATTAATTTGCATCATCTAATGTAGGCGTCAGCTTCATCAGTCAATGTTGTTAGCTTGTATTTCATTTAAAATTACTTAGAAATATTTAAAAAGTACTTTATGGTCCAAAATGAATGTTTCTAAGAAAAGAAAGAATAAATAACATCAGTTAAATTTGTATACATTTGAAAACCTGATACGGTGAAACCTGTCTTAAGAAGCCATTCTTTCTGTCAGCATAAGTCATCTCAACAAGAAGTGAGTATTTGTGGGAATTTTGAAAACATCAGCTTATGGTTTCTAATCTGACACCTATTTTTTTGTTGCAACTTATTTTCAGGTTTTCTCGTTGTAGTCGATTTTGAAACAATAATAATTCAGGCCATTATTGGTTATATGATTTTGTACTTGTTCTGTAGAGAAGTTGCCTTCTTAAATAGTAGAGATAAAGCCCTTTATATGAAACAAATTTATATTCTTAATTATCTAAAATATTACAAATTAAGGCAGGGGCCCCGAGTGGCCGAGTGGTCTAAAGCGCTGTCCGTTACGGACCACTGCCATCTCACCTCTGTCTGCGTGGGTTCGAGTCTAAGATTCGACTAATGTAGTTAAGTGAGAAAGCTTGCCAGTAGCTTCTCGTGGGTCGGTGGTTCTTTCCGGGGTTTTTCCGGTTTCTTCCTCCACCACTAATACTGGCCGCCATGTATAGCCTATATATTGTGCTGAAAAATGGCGTTAAACCATAAAAAAAAAAAAAAAAAAAAATTAAGGCCACGTCATAATGATTCTGTTTGTTATTTATAGTTATTGGAATAAAGGTTGTTTGTTATTTATAGTTATTGGAATAAAGGTTGTTTGTTATTTATAGTTATTGGAATAAATGTTGTTTGTTACTTATAGTTATTGGAATAAATGTTGTTTGTTACTTATAGTTATTGGAATAAAGGTTGTTTGTTACTTATTATTATTGGAATAAAGGTTGTTTGTTACTTATTATTATTGGAATAAAGGTTGTTTGTTACTTATAGTTATTGGAATAAAGGTTGTTTGTTACTTATTATTATTGGAATAAAGGTTGTTTGTTACTTATTATTATAGGAATAAAGGTTGTTTGTTACTTATAGTTATTGGAATAAAGGTGCCCCATGATTATATGTCAGCAGTAGTTATCTTCACATCAGAGTTCTGTGTTTTAATTAATAGGAATCTTCACATCATATTTACCAATGGACACATCAAAATACTAATAATATTTATAACTTTATTCAGTTTCCACTAAAACAGCATAAAACAAAATGTCATTAAGAAAACATTATATGGCTCATTTGAAGTAAAGTAATTGAAAAAGTCGTTGAATAGTCATTTAAACATAATTGAAAAGTCATTTAAAAGTAATTGAAAAAGTAGTTTAAAGGTCATTTCAAAGTCGTTTAAAATTCATTGAAAAGTCATTTTTAAGTAATTTAAAAGTAATTGAAAGAGTCATTTAAAAGTAATTGGAAAGTCATTTAAAAGTAATTGAAAAGTCATTGAAACATAATTGAATAGTCATTTAAAAGTAATTGAAAAGTCATTTAGGATTTCAAACAAGACCATATGACTCTGAGCATGACTTGGCAGATGAATCTCAGGTCATAGGTTGACTTAAAAGTGTTAACCAATACCAGTATCAACTATCCAAAGAGCGAGTCAAAACAACCAATACCAGTATCAACTATCCAAAGAGCGAGTCAAAACAACCAATACCAGTATCAACTATCCAAAGAGCAAGTCAAAACAGTTCTAATTGGGGAACAAAATTGCTTTTTTGTTAGCTTTGTGACAGTGTATACAGATGTTGGTAAATCTCAACAATTCACATACATTGGAGAATCCTTGCTCCTACAGCATCCACACTTGGGATGATTTTAACAAATTGTTCCTTATAACTTAAGGTGATACTTAACACAAGCAGGCCAAAAAAAAAATCCCTAAAACAAATTTTAATTTTAATTGGTTTCACAGCATTACCAAATTTCCCCCATGCCATTCTGTTTCACTAGATTGCATTAATAAGCAATGTAAATCAAAAAACTTTCAAGTAGGAAGGTGGAAAGATAGAAAAAGAAGAGTAATGTTCTGCAGTCAATTTTGGTGCTAATTTGATCATAATAAAATACCAGATATTGAACTCTATTGAATTCCAGCCAAACATTGACACATGATCTTTTGAACAAGTGAAAAGTTGGAGTTGTAATCTAACTCTAAAGCAAATTGATTTAATTCAGGTCCATGAATAACAAAATGAATTAATTTATCCAATGTTTCATCATACAGATATGACAAGTAGACTTGTACCTTGGAGGATTCTTGCCAATTTTCATTTGTAACCTACTTTTGAGATTACCATTTTATCTTATATAACAACTGTCTTGAAGCAAATTAAGGAAAGTCTTTATATTTATATTGTTTCAACTCTACGGTCGTAAACTGGGTAATGGAAAGATGGTGTAACCAACACGTTTCATTAAATTCAATAAACATTTTATTTCCCTAGAACACAAAGTCAAAGTTGTAAATTAACTTATAGTATTGCGAATTAAAATCCAAATAATCCTATCACAAGTCCAAATGTATAGAGTGTTCCAAACGAATTCCAGTCTGTAATGTGCTGATGTGTCAATAGTCTTGATGTTTCAGAATGATATAATCCAAATGTCTTTGAATGAATTGACAATAATCTCAAAAGAGTGTTAATTCAGTCAACAAACACTTTAGTAAATCCAATGATTCCAGATCTCTAGAATTATATCTGAACAAAACAAGAAATAAATCAGACTGAGCTTAAGGTAGGAATGAATTATTTCTTTTTACCTCTACCTTATATAAAATCCTAAGACACAATAAGGTGACTAGGATGTGGGTCAAAGGTTGCTTCCAGAACATTCTAAGGTCAAATGGTGATGTCAACATAACAGATGGAGGCAACATTTTGACTCTGAGATGCATGCCATAATGATTTTCCAGCAAGTAAGTCTAATGGAAGGCAGTTAATATCAAATCTTTTCTTTATATTTTAAGGGGTTGTGTCAATTTTTGTGTTTATCTTTGATTTGTATACCTTTCAATGATATTTTATGCATCTATACATTTGCCATAATGATACACATACCAGTATAAGTAAGGAGTTGAGAATACTGATACACATACCAGTATAAGTAAGGTGTTGAGAATACTGATACACATACCAGTATAAGTAAGGAGTTGATAATACTGATACACATACCAGTATAAGAAAGGTGTTGAGAATACTGATACACATACCAGTATAAGTAAGGAGTTGAGAATACTGATACACATACCAGTATAAGTAAGGAGTTGATAATACTGATACACATACCAGTATAAGTAAGGAGTTGAGAATACTGATACACATACCAGTATAAGTAAGGAGATAATACTGATACACATATCAGTATAAATAAGGAGAGAATACTGATACACATACCACTATAAGTAAGGTGTTGAGAATACTGATACACATACCAGTATAAGTAAGGAGTTCATAATACTAATACACATACCAGTATAAATAAGGAGAGAATACTGATACACATATCAGTATAAGTAAGGAGAGAATACTGATACACATACCAGTATAAGTAAGGAGAAAATACTGATAAACATACCAGTATAAGTAAGGAGCTGATAATACTGATACACATACCAGTATAAGTAAGGAGAGAATACTGATACACATACCAGTATAAGTAAGGAGTTGAGAATACTGATACACATACCAGTATAAGTAAGGGGAGATTACTGATACACATACCAGTATAAGTAAGGAGAGAATACTGATACACATATCAGTATAAGTAAGGAGAGAATACTGATACACATACCAGTATAAGTAAGGAGTTGAGAATACTGATACACATACCAGTATAAGTAAGGAGAGAATACTGATACACATACCAGTATAAGTAAGGAGTTGAGAATACTGATACACATACCAGTATAAGTAAGGAGTTGAAAATAGTGATACACATACCAGTATAAGTAAGGAGAGAATACTGATACACATAACAGTATAAGTAAGGAGTTGAGAATACTGATACACATACCAGTATAAGGAGTTGAGAATACTGATACACATACCAGTATAAGTAAGGAGAGAATACTGATACACATACCAGTATAAGTAAGGAGAGAATACTGATACACATACCAATATAAGTAAGGAGTTGAGAATACTGATACACATACCAGTATAAGGAGTTGAGAATACTGATACACATAACAGTATAAGTAAGGAGTTGATAATACTGATACACATACCAGTATAAGTAAGGAGTTGATAATACTGTATCAGTACAAGTAAGGAGAGAATACTGATACACATACCAGTATAAGTAAGGTGTTGAGAATACTGATACACATACCAGTATAAGTAAGGAGTTCATAATACTAATACACATACCAGTATAAATAAGGAGAGAATACTGATACACATATCAGTATAAGTAAGGAGAGATTACTGATACACATACCAGTATAAGTAAGGAGTTGAGAATACTGATACACATACCAGTATAAGTAAGGAGAGAATACTGATACACATACCAGTATAAGTAAGGAGAGAATACTGATACACATACCAGTATAAGTAAGGAGAGAATACTGATACACATATCAGTATAAGTAAGGAGAGAATACTGATACACATATCAGTATAAGTAAGGAGTTGAGAATACTGATACACATACCAGTATAAGTAAGGAGAGATTACTGATACACATACCAGTATAAGTAAGGAGTTGAGAATACTGATACACATACCAGTATAAGTAAGGAGAGAATACTGATACACATACCAGTATAAGTAAGGAGAGAATACTGATACACATACCAGTATAAGTAAGGAGAGAATACTGATACACATACCAGTATAAGTAAGGAGTTGAGAATACTGATACACATACCAGTATAAGTAAGGAGAGAATACTGATACACATACCAGTATAAGTAAGGAGAGAATACTGATACACATACCAGTATAAGTAAGGAGAGAATACTGATACACATACCAGTATAAGTAAGGAGAGAATCTTCTTCATCTCTTGGTAGTCTCTCGAGTCGAGGAAGACAAGTTGTGCACTTTCTTTCAACGATGGACGCGCATGTGACTCCGGAGTCCAAATTCCAATACACACATGCGATTGCAGGTGGGGCATGGGACACCGGTGGTTGTTGGTATCTGGGATACATTTCTGTGGCGTCTCTCACGGGATGCAGCAAGACGCTGGCGACGGTCAGCCTCAAAGGAGGAACAGGCTTTTCTGGTCAGGGCTCGCCAATGCTTTCTGTCTGAGGCAGCGAGCTCGAGCTGGCGTGGATGAAGGTCTGCCCACTTGATGTTTGTCTTGAGGTTGTCTTTGTACCTCTTGTGAGGGCGGCCTTGGTTTCGGTTCCCCAGGAATAGCTCGCCATAGAACAACTGCTTTGGGATTCTGCTTTGATCCATGCGGATGACATGGCCAGTCCATCGAAGCTGGGCCTGGATTAATTTGGCTTCGATGCTTGTTGTGTTGGCTCTATCGAGGACTTCCAGGTTGGTGATTCGGTCCTGCCACTTGATCCGCATGATGGATCTCAGGGAGCGCTGGTGGAATTGTTCTAACTGTCTGATGTGCCTTCTGTAGAGTGTCCACGTTTCACAGCCATATAATAGAGACGTGAGGACAACTGCATTGTACACCTTCAGCTTTGTTGACAGACGTATGTCCTTGTGCTGCAAGACCTTGGTTCGGAGTCGTCCTAGTGCTTGACTGGCTTTTTGGGTCCTCGCAGTGATCTCTTTGTCCAGAGAGCCATCACTAGATATTGTGCTGCCAAGGTATTTGAAACTGTCCACATTCTTCAGCTGCGTGTCGCCAATGGTGATACAGGGTTGCGAATGGACAGTGTTTGGGGCGGGCTGGAAGATGACTTCTGTCTTTCCTAGACTAATTGTGAGTCCAAATAGGTTGGAGGCTTCAGAGAATCTGTCCACGATTGCTTGTAGGTGAGTCTCTTCATGGGCCATGAGGGCGCAGTCATCTGCAAAGAGTGCATCAATGATGAGTCTTTCTAGTGTCTTGGTTTTTGCAGCTAGTCGACGGAGATCAAACACTGATCCATCCAGGCGATACATAATGTAGATGCCAGTGTCAATGTCCCGTATGGCATGGAGTAGTACCTGTGTGAAGAAGAGGTTGAATAGTACTGGAGCGAGTACACAACCCTGTTTGACACCATTAGATATGGGGAATTTCTCTGAGGGTTCACCATCTGAGAGAATCTCCATTCATGTCAATGTGGAGGAGCCGGATGAGGTTGGTAAACTTTTGAGGACAACCAAGTTTCTTGAGTACTACCCACAGTGCATCTCTGTTGACTGTATCGAAAGCCTTTGTCAGATCCACGAAGACAGCATATAGATTCATGTTCTGCTCAAGGCACTTCTCTTGGACTTGTCTCACTGCGAAGATCATGTCAACGGTGCTGCGGTCTGGGCGAAAACCACACTGAGACTCGGGGAGGTTATTTTCTGACACTGCTGCAATAAGCCTGTTGAGCAAGATGCGAGCAAGTATTTTTCCAGCAACGGAAAGCAGGGAGATGCCTCTGTAGTTACTGCAGTCCATACGTGTGCCTTTGTTTTTATAGAGGGTCACAATTGATGCATCACGGAGGTCGTCTGGCATCTCTTCTTCCGTCCAGATGCTGATTAGCACGTCATAGAATGCCTCCAGAGACTGCTTACTGAGAGTCTTGTACACCTCCGCTGGGATACCATCCTTTCCAGGTGCCTTGCCACAGTTTGTTTGTTTAATGGCCCTTCTCAATTCCTCCATCTTTGGCGGAATATCCAGTTGGTTGAGCATTGGCTGTTGGGGTATTTGGTCAAGAACAGATTGGCTGACTGATGAGGGCAGGTTTAGGAGCTGATTAAAGTGCTCTTTCCATCTTTCCTTGATGCCATTCTTTTCTTTTATTACTGTACTGCCATCTGCAGCAAGTAAGGGCGTAGAGCTTGACTTTATGTGGCTGAAAATTGACTTGATGGCGTTGTAGAACTCTTTGGAGTTGTTAGTGTCGGCATAGCTTTGCACTTCCTCAGCTTTCTTTTCCCACCATTGGTCATGCATCTTGCGGATTTCTCTCTGAGCCTCAGCCTGATAGGATTTGAAGCGATCTTTTTTGGGGATGGAGTTTGTGTCATTCTGCCAGTCCATAAAAGCTTTATTTTTTCTGGCAAGCAGATCTTCAATGGCAGCGTTGTTCTCATCAAACCAGTCTTGATGTATTCGCTTCTTTGGACCCATGGTTGCCATAGCTGTTTCTCTTATTATGTCCCTGAGCTTGTTCCATTTTTCAGAGGCGTTTCCACATAACGGTCCGTTTGTTGACAGCATGTCATCTAGTCTCTTCTGGAAATTGAGCTGGGTGGAAGGCTGCTGCAGTTTGACAACGTTGAGGGCTGTGCGCACAAGCTTAGGACGTCTTAGGTGGTGAGGGGCAATGTGCAGCTGTAGGGTAGTTCTGACAAGTCTGTAAGGAGAGAATACTGATACACATACCAGTATAAGTAAGGAGTTGAGAATACTGATACACATACCAGTATAAGTAAGGAGTTGAGAATACTGATACACATACCATTATAAGTAAGGAGTTGAGAATACTGATACACATACCAGTATAAGTAAGGGGAGAATACTGATACACATACCAGTATAAGTAAGGAGTTCATAATACTAATGCACATACCAGCATAAGTAAGGAGTTGAGAATACTGATACACATATCAGTATAAATAAGGAGAGAATACTGATACACATACCAGTATAAGTAAGGAGAGAATACTGATATACATACCAGTATAAGTAAGGAGAGAATACTGATACGCATCTCAGCATAAGGAGTTGAGAATATTGATACACATACCAGTATAAGTAAGGAGTTGAGAATACTGATACACATGCCAGTATAAGTAAGGAGTTGAAAATACTGATACACATACCAGTATAAATAAGGAGTTGAGAATACTGATACACATATCAGTATAAGTAACGAGAGAATACTGATACACATACCAGTATAAGTAAGGAGTTGAGAATACTGATACACATACAAGTATAAGTAAGGAATTGATAATATTGATACACATACCAGTATAAGTAAGGAGAGAATACTGATACACATATCAGTATAAGTAAGGAGTTGAGAATACTGATACACATACCAGTATAAGTAAGGAGTTGAGAATACTGATACACATATCAGTATAAGTAAGGAGTTGAAAATAGTGATACACATACCAGTATTAGTAAGGATTTGATAATACTGATACACATACCAGTATAAGTAAGGAATTGAAAATAGTGATACACATACCAGTATAAGTAAGGAGTTGATAATACTGATACACATACCAGTATAAGTAAGGAGAGAATACTGATACACATCAGTATAAGTAAGGAGAGAATACTGATACACATACCAGTATAAGTAAGGAGTTGAAAATAGTGATACAAATACCAGTATAAGTAAGGAGAGAATACTGATACACATCCCAGTATAAGTAAGGAGTTGAGAATACTGATACACATACCAGTATAAGTAAGGAGTTGAAAATAGTGATACACATACCAGTATAAGTAAGAGAATACTGATACACATATCAGTATAAGTAAGGAGTTGAAAATAGTGATACACATACCAGTATAAGTAAGGAGAGAATACTGATACACATATCAGTATAAGTAAGGAGTTGAAAATAGTGATACACATACAAATAAGTAAGGAGAGAATACTGATACACATATCAGTATAAGTAAGGAGTTGAGAATACTGATACACATACCAGTATAAGTAAGGAGTTGAAAATAGTGATACACATACCAATATAAGTAAGGAGAGAATACTGATACACATACCAGTATAAGTAAGGTGTTGAGAATACTTATACACATACCAGTATAAGTAAGGGGAGAATACTGATACACATACCAGTATAAGTAAGGTGTTGAGAATACTAATACACATACCAGTATAAGTAAGGAGTTGAGAATACTGATACACATATCAGTATAAGTAAGGAGTTTAGAATACTGATACACATACCAGTATAAGTAAGGAGTTGAGAATACTGATACACATACCAGTATAAGTAAGGAGTTGAGAATACTGATACACATACCAGTATAAGTAAGGAGTTGAGAATACTGATATACATATCAGTATAAGTAAGGAGTTTAGAATACTGATACACATACCAGTATAAGTAAGGTGTTGAGAATACTGATACACATACCAGTATAAGTAAGGAGTTGAGAATACTGTTACACATATCAGTATAAGGTGTTGAGAATACTGATACACATATCAGTATAAGTAAGGAGTTTAGAATACTGATACACATACCAGTATAAGTAAGGTGTTGAGAATACTTATACACATACCAGTATAAGTAAGGAGAGAATACTGAATCAGATACACATACCAGTATAAGTAAGGAGAGAATACTGTCACACATACCAGTATAAGTAAGGTGTTGAGAATACTGATACACATACCAGTATAAGTAAGGAGTTGAGAATACTGATACACATATCAGTATAAGTAAGGAGTTTAGAATACTGATACACATACCAGTATAAGTAAGGTGTTGAGAATACTGATACACATACCAGTATAAGTAAGGAGTTGAGAATACTGATACACATACCAGTATAAGTAAGGAGTTGAGAATACTGATACACATATCAGTATAAGTAAGGAGTTTAGAATACTGATACACATACCAGTATAAGTAAGGTGTTGAGAATACTGATACACATACCAGTATAAGTAAGGAGTTGAGAATACTGATACACATATCAGTATAAGTAAGGTGTTGACAATACTGATACACATATCAGTATAAGTAAGGTGTTGACAATACTGATACACATACCAGTATAAGGAGTTGAGAATACTGATACACATTAAAGTTTAAGGGGGTTGAAACTCAATACAAAATGATACCTACTGTATACACGTTAATTCTTTATTATTCAGCAGTCATGAATAATTATTAGTCATATACCTTTAAAATTTGGAATTCATCAGAGACAACTTGGACAGGTACTCATTTTTGTCATTTAAAAAGAAAAACTTATTGACAACACCTAGTCTCTTTCTACAAACAATACATGGTGATGTGATTTGCACTCACTCACCCACCACGGGGATTTCACAGTAATTATCATAATCCAACTGCATGTTCAGCATAAAGGAGACATTCGAAATGTGTCCCTCATGTATAATGAAGCCCTTGATTCATCCTTTAGAAACCACTTTCATGTAGAATTATAATGTTGATTGATATCTTGTCTACTTGTGTCTAATTTGATTGGCTACACTTACAGTGTTAAAATGATGAAATATGTTGCATTGAATTGTTATTGGTGATTATTGTTGCTGTCCAGGGTGAATAATAACCTCTAATCAGATCCTAATGTAGATATTCTCTGCATGATATACAGAAAGTGTTGGCCAATAACAGAGAAACTGCAAACTGTAATGTACTTAAATGAGCTGTAATATACTTAAACTGTATGGGGCCCCGAGTGGCCAAGTTATAAACGGGGCCCCGAGTGGTCTAAAAGCGCTCTCCGTTACTGATCACTGCCATCTCACCTCTGCATGGGTTCGAGTCTAAGATTCGGCTAATGTAGTTATGTGAGAAAGCTTGCCAGTAGCTTCTCGTGGGTCGGTGGTTCTTTCCAGGGGGTTTCCGGGTTCTTCCTCGTTAATAATGGCTGCCATGTATAGCCTATATTGTGCTGAAAAATGGCGTTAAACCATGAAAACAAACAAAGAAACAAACTTAAACTGTACATGGGAAGCAGATTTGGAATGTCTTTTGATATGTTGAGATATTTCAGTGATTGAGCATGCTGATTTTATAAATAAAATTAGCACAGAATCAGCATGGGTTTGACTTGGAACCACTTGAGCTTGTCACCTTGTATAAATTTTGTAATATAATACTTTTAGAACTTAGATGGGGAATGGGTTTTTTCAATAAGTTTATCTTTTTCATTAGCGAAAACAAGTACAGGGTTGTAGATTTCCAAGCATATGAGCTTGTTACATTGCATTCATTTTTTTAAATATTTTTTTTTAAACTTAGATAGGGAGTGGGTGTTGTCCATAGTTTATCTTATCTACAACAAAAACAAGTGCCTGTGGCTGCAGCAGTTGTTTTGCATTAGCATGAATGACAGTGTGATAGATTTTTGGGGTATTAAACCCCACACCCGTACCCTGACTGGTTTTAGGTGAGATTTTCCTTTCCTTGCATGAGGAAATTGCTTTATTTCTTTTGTTGGGGAAGGTAATGTATTTCAAGTTTAAGCAAAGACATAAAATTGGTAATAACATGTTTTTAAAGCATTTATGCAATGCACAACCAAATGGCGGAGTGATATGGATAAATCGTTAGAAGGTCTTTTCAAATGATGCAGGTTGAAATGACCTAACAGGTTGAATTAAAACAAAATGACAACAAACAGATAGTCTGTATGAAAGATATTTTTTTTTATCTTGTCATGGTTGAAAATGGTATATGAATAGTATGTTTGTAATTTGCGTACTAGAAATAAAACCAGTATGTCAACACGCATAAAAGGACACCACCTAAAACTGACAGACCTTCTAACAATGGAACGACCATCAAATTGATATGTGTATCTATAATATATCCTATTGCAGGCTGTGTATTGTAAATCATATCAATATGCAGCCCTGGTATATTGTTGCACCCCATCTGTTTTCAGATGCATAAATTTACTGGGCAGTATATAGCCTAGCTTGTGCTGATATGCTCTCATACCTATACAGATACTGTGACATTTTGGGGATAAAGACGTGTGACCCTTTAATATAGGTAAAACGTTTCTGACATAAATTGTGCCTTCAAAAACATGAAGAATTTCTGTTGTATATTGGAATATATTCCAAGTTGCATGCAATTGGGTACAAAATACAGATTACAGGCAAGGCACTGCATTCTAAGGATATACGAGTGGCCAGGTACATTTAAAAATATGCTGATATAGTCTAGGGGAGATTGATTTACCAGAAAAGCTTTTTTAAAGAGTTGCTAATAGTTCAACAGATATTGATTTTTTTTTTTTTCTTCTTGATCATATTTGGAGTTGAACCTGTTACATAAAGTAAAATTAACACCGTAATTAAACCCATCATTGATTCAGGATCAATGCTGTAATGATTGTCTGTACTTACCTTTGTTTGATGCAACAGGTACAAACCAGATAATTCTAGACCTTCAAATATTCACAGGCAGATCGGAGTCGTTACTGTGGTAGAAATGGTAAATGTAACATCGTTGGCCCAGGTCTGCTGGTCTGAAACGTGATTTCGATCTTTATCTTGTCAATTGCTTGGATATTGTAAATAAAACAAACAGCATAAACCCAGATATGCTAGCTGAAAATGTGTCATCGGATCTGGGTCAGGACTGTTGTCTGGAAATTTAAATAAAACAATACATATATCTAGATATATGTGGGGAACATGTCTGTATTTAGGCTATTTGGGTGCATCTTTTACTCTCACAAGTATATTGTGTTTTCCATAGGTAAATTGGGAAAGTGAGAAGGATTGCTTCCAGACATTTGCACGTGAAACCAGTGAATTTTACGCCTTGAAGGAAAGTTGGTTTGCCGCGTCAAGCCACCAGGAAGAGGAGGTATTTAGAATATACAGTGCCACAGTTGCAAATTATAGTCATCTGTCTCTTGTCAACCTGTGGGTGGGGGAGGTGATTTTTTTTTCTCAGTGTCATTTGATCATTAAAGAGACAACTGGCAATGAATTTTGGGAGGGTGAGTGTTGCACATGCTTTGGTGAAATACGCCAAAAGTCAGGATTTACATGAACAATTGTTCAAATTTAAGGGAGGGGTGTTTGGGATGGAGTTTCTATAATGAACTTTATTTACTGATTTTCTGTGCAAATTCAAGAGACATGAATCATTTCTGGGAATTAGGAAGTAAGCAAACTTCAAAGATCCAGTTAGATTTCACTCAGTCAGAATTATGTTTGACTATATATATATTAGTTATAAGAATAATAATGTACAAAGAGTTCCATTGGGATAATGATTTGTTTGGATGATAAGAATAATAATGTACAAGGAGTTCCATAGGAATAATGATTTGTTTGGATGATAAGAATAATAATGTACAAGGAGTTCCATAGGAATAATGATTTGTTTGGATGATAAGAATAATAATGTACAAGGAGTTCCATTGGGATAATGATTTGTTTGGATGATAATAATAATAATGTACAAAGAGTTCCATTGGGATAATGATTTGTTTGGATGATAAGAAAAATAATGTACAAGGAGCTCCATTGGGATAATGATTTGTTTGGATGATAAGAATAATAATGTACAAGGAGTTCCATTGGGATAATGATTTGTTTGGATGATAAGAATAATGATGTACAAGGAGTTCCATTGGGATAATGATTTGTTTGGATGATAAGAATAATAATGTACAAGGAGTTCCATTGGGATAATGATTTGTTTGGATGATAAGAATAATAATGTACAAGGAGTTTCATAGGGATAATGATTTGTTTGGATGATAAGAAAAATAATGTACAAGGAGTTCCATTGGGATAATGATTTGTTTGGATGATAAGAATAATAATGTACAAGGAGTTCCATAGGGATAATGATTTGTTTGGATGCTAAGAAAAATAATGTTCAGGGAGTTCCATTGGGATAATGATTTGTTTGGATGATAAGAATAATAATGTACAAGGAGTTCCATTGGGATAATGATTTGTTTGGATGATAAGAATAATAATGTACAAGGAGTTCCATTGTGATAATGATTTGTTTGGATGATAAGAAAAATAATGTACAAGGAGTTCCATTGGGATAATGATTTGTTTGGATGCTAAGAAAAATAATGTACAAGAAGTTCCATTGGGATAATGATTTGTTTGGATGATAAGAATAGTAATGTACAAGGAGTTCCATAGGAATAATGATTTGTTTGGATGATAAGAATAATAATGTACAAGGAGTTCCATTGGGATAATGATTTGTTTGGATGATAAGAAAAATAATGTACAAGGAGTTCCATTGTGACAATTTGTTTGGATGATAAGAATAATAATGTACAAGGAGTTCCATTGGGATAATGATTTGTTTGGATGATAAGAATAATAATGTACAAGGAGTTCCATTGGGATAATGATTTGTTTGGATGATAAGAATAATAATGTACAAGGAGTTCCATTGGGATAATGATTTGTTTGGATGATAAGAAAAATAATGTACAAGGAGTTCCATTGGGACAATTTGTTTGGATGATAAGAATAATAATGTACAAGGAGTTCCATTGGGATAATGATTTGTTTGGATGATAAGAATAATAATGTACAAGTAGTTCCATTGGGATAATGATTTGTTTGGATGATAAGAATAATAATGTACAAGGAGTTCCATTGGGATAATGATTTGTTTGGATGATAAGAATAACAATGTACAAGGAGTTCCATAGGAATAATGATTTGTTTGGATGATAAGAATAATAATGTACAAGGAGTTCCATTGGGATAATGATTTGTTTGGATGATAAGAATAATAATGTACAAGGAGTTCCATAGGAATAATGATTTGTTTGGATGATAAAAATAATAATGTACAAGGAGTTCCATAGGGATAATGATTTGTTTGGATGATAAAAATAATAATGTACAAGGAGTTCCATTGGGATAATGATTTGTTTGGATGATAAGAATAATAATGTACAAGGAGTTCCATTGGGATAATGATTTGTTTGGATGATAAGAAAAATAATGTACAAGGAGTTCCATTGGGACAATTTGTTTGGATGATAAGAATAATAATGTACAAGGAGTTCCATTGGGATAATGATTTGTTTGGATGATAAGAAAAATAATGTACAAGGAGTTCCATTGGGATAATGATTTGTTTGGATGATAAGAATAATAATGTACAAGGAGTTCCATTGGGATAATGATTTGTTTGGATGATAAGAAAAATAATGTACAAGGAGTTCCATTGTGACAATTTGTTTGGATGATAAGAATAATAATGTACAAGGAGTTCCATTGGGATAATGATTTGTTTGGATGATAAGAATAATAATGTACAAGGAGTTCCATTGGGATAATGATTTGTTTGGATGATAAGAATAATAATGTACAAGGAGTTCCATTGGGATAATGATTTGTTTGGATGATAAGAAAAATAATGTACAAGGAGTTCCATTGGGACAATTTGTTTGGATGATAAGAATAATAATGTACAAGGAGTTCCATTGGGATAATGATTTGTTTGGATGATAAGAATAATAATGTACAAGGAGTTCCATTGGGATAATGATTTGTTTGGATGATAAGAATAATAATGTACAAGGAGTTCCATTGGGATAATGATTTGTTTGGATGATAAGAATAATAATGTACAAGGAGTTCCATAGGAATAATGATTTGTTTGGATGATAAGAATAATAATGTACAAGGAGTTCCATTGGGATAATGATTTGTTTAGATGATAATAATAATAATGTACAAGGAGTTCCATTTGGATAATGATTTGTTTGGATGATAAGAATAATAATGTACAAGGATTTCCATTGGGATAATGATTTGTTTGGATGATAAGAAAAATAATGTACAAGGAGTTTCATTTGGATAGTGATTTGTTTGGATGATAAGAATAATAATGTACAAGGATTTCCATTGGGATAATGATTTGTTTGGATGATAAGAATAATAATGTACAAGGAGTTCCATTGGGATAATGATTTGTTTGGATGATAAGAATAATAATGTACAAGGAGTTCCATTGGGATAATGATTTGTTTAGATGATAAGAATAATAATGTACAAGGAGTTACATTGGGATAATGATTTGTTTGGATGATAAGAATAATAATGTACAAGGAGTTCCATTGGGATAATGATTTGTTTGGATGATAAGAATAATAATGTACAAGGAGTTCCATAGGAGTAATGATTTGTTTGGATGATAAGAATAATAATGTACAAGGAGTTCCATTGGGATAATGATTTGTTTGGATGATAAGAATAATAATGTACAAGGAGTTTCATAGGGATAATGATTTGTTTGGATGATAAGAATAATAATGTACAAGGATTTCCATTGGGATAATGATTTGTTTGGATGATAAGAATAATAATGTACAAGGAGTTCCATAGGGATAATGATTTGTTTGGATGATAAGAATAATAATGTACAAGGAGTTCCATTGGGATAATGATTTGTTTGGATGATAAGAATAATAATGTACAAGGAGTTCCATTGGGATAATGATTTGTTTGGATGATAAGAATAATAATGTACAAGGAGTTCCATTGGGATAATGATTTGTTTGGATGATAAGAAAAATAATGTACAAGGAGTTTCATTTGGATAATGATTTGTTTGGATGATAAGAATAATAATGTACAAGGATTTCCATTGGGATAATGATTTGTTTGGATGATAAGAATAATAATGTACAAGGAGTTCCATTGGGATAATGATTTGTTTGGATGATAAGAATAATAATGTACAAGGAGTTCCATTGGGATAATGATTTGTTTAGATGATAAGAATAATAATGTACAAGGAGTTCCATTGGGATAATGATTTGTTTGGATGATAAGAATAATAATGTACAAGGAGTTCCATTGGGATAATGATTTGTTTGGATGATAAGAATAATAATGTACAAGGAGTTCCATTGGGATAATGATTTGTTTGGATGATAAGAATAATAATGTACAAGGAGTTCCATAGGAATAATGATTTGTTTGGATGATAAGAATAATAATGTACAAGGAGTTCCATTGGGATAATGATTTGTTTGGATGATAAGAATAATAATGTACAAGGAGTTTCATAGGGATAATGATTTGTTTGGATGATAAGAATAATAATGTACAAGGATTTCCATTGGGATAATGATTTGTTTGGATGATAAGAATAATAATGTACAAGGAGTTCCATAGGGATAATGATTTGTTTGGATGATAAGAATAATAATGTACAAGGAGTTCCATTGGGATAATGATTTGTTTGGATGATAAGAATAATAATGTACAAGGAGTTTCATAGGGATAATGATTTGTTTGGATGATAAGAATAATAATGTACAAGGATTTCCATTGGGATAATGATTTGTTTGGATGATAAGAATAATAATGTACAAGGAGTTCCATAGGGATAATGATTTGTTTGGATGATAAGAATAATAATGTACAAGGAGTTCCATTGGGATAATGATTTGTTTGGATGATAAGAATAATAATGTACAAGGAGTTCCATTGGGATAATGATTTGTTTGGATGATAAGAATAATAATGTACAAGGAGTTCCATTGGGATAATGATTTGTTTGGATGATAAGAAAAATAATGTACAAGGAGTTTCATTTGGATAATGATTTGTTTGGATGATAAGAATAATAATGTACAAGGATTTCCATTGGGATAATGATTTGTTTGGATGATAAGAATAATAATGTACAAGGAGTTCCATTGGGATAATGATTTGTTTGGATGATAAGAATAATAATGTACAAGGAGTTCCATTGGGATAATGATTTGTTTAGATGATAAGAATAATAATGTACAAGGAGTTCCATTGGGATAATGATTTGTTTGGATGATAAGAATAATAATGTACAAGGAGTTCCATTGGGATAATGATTTGTTTGGATGATAAGAATAATAATGTACAAGGAGTTCCATTGGGATAATGATTTGTTTGGATGATAAGAATAATAATGTACAAGGAGTTCCATAGGAATAATGATTTGTTTGGATGATAAGAATAATAATGTACAAGGAGTTCCATTGGGATAATGATTTGTTTGGATGATAAGAATAATAATGTACAAGGAGTTTCATAGGGATAATGATTTGTTTGGATGATAAGAATAATAATGTACAAGGATTTCCATTGGGATAATGATTTGTTTGGATGATAAGAATAATAATGTACAAGGAGTTCCATAGGGATAATGATTTGTTTGGATGATAAGAATAATAATGTACAAGGAGTTCCATTGGGATAATGATTTGTTTGGATGATAAGAATAATAATGTACAAGGAGTTTCATAGGGATAATGATTTGTTTGGATGATAAGAATAATAATGTACAAGGATTTCCATTGGGATAATGATTTGTTTGGATGATAAGAATAATAATTTACAAGGAGTTCCATTGGGATAATGATTTGTTTGGATGATAAGAATAATAATGTACAAGGAGTTCCATAGGAATAATGATTTGTTTGGATGATAAAAATAATAATGTACAAGGAGTTCCATAGGGATAATGATTTGTTTGGATGATAAAAATAATAATGTACAAGGAGTTCCATTGGGATAATGATTTGTTCGGATGATAAGAATAATAATGTACAAGGAGTTCCATTGGGATAATGATTTGTTTGGATGATAAGAAAAATAATGTACAAGGAGTTCCATTGGGACAATTTGTTTGGATGATAAGAATAATAATGTACAAGGAGTTCCATTGGGATAATGATTTGTTTGGATGATAAGAAAAATAATGTACAAGGAGTTCCATTGGGATAATGATTTGTTTGGATGATAAGAATAATAATGTACAAGGAGTTTCATAGGAATAAAGATTTGTTTGGATGATAAGAATAATAATGTACAAGGAGTTCCATTGGGATAATGATTTGTTTGGATGATAAGAATAATAATGTACAAGGAGTTCCATTGGGATAATGATTTGTTTGGATGATAAGAATAATAATGTACAAGGAGTTCCATTGGGATAATGATTTGTTTGGATGATAAGAATAATAATGTACAAGGAGTTCCATTGGGATAATGATTTGTTTGGATGATAAGAATAATAATGTACAAGGAGTTCCATTGGGATAATGATTTGTTTGGATGATAAGGAAAATAATGTACAAGGAGTTCCATTTGGATAATGATTTGTTTGGATGATAAGAATAATAATGTACAAGGAGTTCCATTGGGATAATGATTTGTTTAGATGATGGTGTATATTTAAGGACTTTTTGTTGGATTGGGGAGGGGACAATAACACATTATTGGCAATATCTTGCCAAAGAAATTGGAGCAAAGTGCCTTTTCAAGGACACAGCAAGGCAGCAGTAACTGACTTGCCTAAATGGGTATTGAACCATCAACTGTTACATTATAAATTTGACACTACCACCTGACCTACTGCAGCTCCGGGGGGGGGGGGGGGGGGGGGGAATGGACCAAAAGGTGAGGGAATCAGGGTAAAATCCAAGCATTTGGAGTAAATTTTAAGAAATGGCGATATATTCTGTTACTAAAATAATTTGTTTTCTGAATATAAATGTGTCTGACAGAGAATAGACAACGAGAATGTTGTGGTCACATTAAGGTGATTTGCTATATTTGAATAAATTAATGGTTTTTCACCATTGTCTTGAGAGCTTCCTATCATATGAAAATTTGTATTATACCGTATGTACCTGTATATGTCAGGTCCATTTGTGAAAAAAAACCTGGACCCTGATATGTTGCATAATGCACCGGCAGGTCAGGGTCTGTGTTGTTTGTTTTTCAGATTACTTCTAACAAACTGCATAGACCCAGATCTGCCAGTGCATTATGGGATGGCAGATCTGGATCTGTGCAGTTCACATTTGGACTCGGCAAGTAAGTATATACTGTAATCATTGAAAGTTTCCCAGTGAATCATGGTAATGTAATTACATGTGTATACATGTATTATAATTGGAATATGCTTACCTCATTGAAATTTAGTATTAGGAGAAAGACACTAGGGATTAAATTTTGATAATCCTGATAATTGTATTATCCAAAACTGTATCGCAAATTAAATAACAGGCTCTTAAAACTTTTGGATTTGTTTTAAAAATCTGATGGTTGCTTTATGCTTAATGGGTATAAATATCAAGATATTTGAAAGGTAAAGCTTGTATGCCATTAAAAAGAACATAAAATACTTTTTTACAACAAATTTTTTGTAAAGAATTTAGTTATTTAGGATGGCAAAATACTCCAACTTATCAGATAGGATAGGTGTGTCTCATATGACCTTCTTGCATGGGCAAACTGTGTAACACATCTCACATTACTTTCTCACATGACCAAACCATACAATACCCCTTCTACTGTACCAGGTAAACTCTATTCCACTTGACATTACTGTCTCACAAGGGCTAACTGTATAATACATGTATAGTAATGAAAACAAATAAAATACATCACTTGACTCAGAGGTCAAGGTCAGAATAGGAAAGGGATATAATAGTCACCAACAAGACTATATTTCTTGATTGCAATTGTTTTCAATGGCAGGATTCTCCTACCAATGACTTTGGAGTGTGTTACTATATTTAAATGTTCCAGACTAAAACAGTTGAACTGCAGACACCAAATACAGAGACACCAAATACAGAGACACCAAATACAGAGATACCAAATACAGAGACACCAAATACAGAGATACCAAATACGAGGGTATACACCAAAATTTAAGTGATATACACAAAAATACAGAGATAAACACCAAAAATGTATTTACAGTAATCTGCACCTAAACACAGAGATATACACCAAAATACAGAGATATACACCAAAATACAGAGATATACAATATTAGATTTAGTCACAAATGGCCTTGACAAAGTCAGTTTGTTAAAGTTTATGCATCTGTTTCATGCCTGTGCAATTTAAAAAAATTGGTTTGAGTTTCAAACAGAAATATGAAGCCTCAATAATGTAGTGTATTGTGTTTCAGTGTAATTTGGGACTTTAATGTAGTTTAAAGGATTTTTGTCATTGTTTGAAGTTTTCTTTGCAGCTTCCAAAGTTGTGTTTTGCATTAGTGTCTGGTTTCATGTTAAAGAGCCCCCCCCCCCCCATTTGATGTATTTTCTCATCTAATGTGCACCCACATCCCCCCTTTGATGTCTTTACTCATCTAATGTGCCCTCACATCCCCCATTTGATGTCTTTACTTATCTAATGTGCCCCCACATCCCCCATTTGATGTCTTTACTCATCTAATATGCCCCCACATCCCCCATTTGATGTCTTTACTTATCTAATGTGCCCCCACATCCCCCCCTTTGATGTCTTTACTTATCTAATGGGACCCTACATCCCCCCTTTGATGTCTTTACTCATCTAATGGGACCCTACATCATCCCTTTGATGTCTTTACTCATCTAATGTGCCCCCACATCCCCCCCCCTTTGATGTCTTTACTTATCTAATGTGCCCCCACATCCCCCCTTTGATGTCTTTACTTATCTAATGTGCCCCCACATCCCCCCCTTTGATGTCTTTACTCATCTAATGGGACCCTACATCATCCCTTTGATGTCTTTACTCATCTAATATGCCCCCACATCCCCCCTTTGATGTCTTTACTCATCTAATGGGACCCTACATCATCCCTTTGATGTCTTTACTCATCTAATGTGCCCCCACATCCCCCCTTTGATGTCTTTACTTATCTAATGTGCCCCCACATCCCCCCTTTGATGTCTTTACTCATCTAATGGGACCCTACATCATCCCTTTGATGTCTTTACTCATCTAATGTGCCCCCACATCCCCCATTTGATGTCTTTACTTATCTAATGTGCCCCCACATCCCCCCTTTGATGTATTTGCTCATCTAATATGCCCCCACATCCCCCATTTGATGTCTTTACTTATCTAATGTGCCCCCACATCCCCCCCTTTGATGTATTTACTCATCTAATATGCCCCCACATCCCTCCTTTGATGTCTTTACTTATCTAATGTGCCCCCACATCCCTCCTTTGATGTCTTTACTTATCTAATGTGCCCCCACATCCCCCCCTTTGATGTCTTTACTTATCTAATGTGACTCCACATCCCCCCTTTGATGTCTTTACTTATCTAATGTGCCCCCACATCCCTCCTTTGATGTATTTACTCATCTAATATGCCCCCACAACCCTCCTTTGATGTCTTTACTTATCTAATGTGCCCCCACATCCCTCCTTTGATGTCTTTACTTATCTAATGTGCCCCCACATCCCCCCTTTGATGTCTTTACTTATCTAATGGGACCCTACATCATCCCTTTGATGTCTTTACTCGTCTAATGGGACCCCACATCCCCCCTTTGATGTCTTTACTCATCTAATGTGACCCCACATCCCCCTCACAATTTGATGTCTATACTCATGGAATGTGACCCCACATCCCCCTCTTTTGACAAAAGTTTTTACTTCCAACCTTGAAAGTTAGGCGATTTGGTCATGGTAATCTCTTACTTGCAGTCACTATGTATGGATGTAAAAACTTTTATTTTATTCTAGTAATAGCAATAAAGTGGCTATTCACAGTATCGCTGTTATCGTATTCTCTTGGGTTCGTCCAATGTGGGTGTGTGAGAATGCTTGGCAGTAGATTCTAATGGGGTCTGTTTTTTTTCCGGGAATTTTTCTGGGTTCTTCATCCACCATTAATAATGGCCGCCATATATAGTCTATCATGTGCTGATAAATGACGTTAAACCCTACAACAACTCACATTTTTAATAAGCTTGTGACAAAAAGAAGTCCATTATGTATTCAAAATTCATAATTTCAGACATGTCTGGTTCTGAGATTGATGAAATGGGATTGGTGGGGGAGGTGGGCTTTTTTGCAGCATTAATTAGGTGATTAGTGCAGACAGTAGCTCATGTTTTATTTATGGTTAACTAATGCAAGTGAGCTACTGCATTGATTTTCTCATGGATGCTCATAAAAATTTATGTTGGGCTGCTCCAGTGGCCTTGTGGTTAGAGCATCCGCCTCAGATGCATTAGGTCGTGGGTTCATTACCCAGCTGAGTCATATCAAATACTTACAAATATAGTACTAACAGCTGCCTCACATGGTGCTCAGCATTAAGAGGTTAGTTTTTAAGACTGGTTGGCCTGATGTCAGTATAATGTGAATGGATGGGACGTGATGCTACATGCCTGATATACATCGCTATAAACGGTCACTCTGCAGACATTGTAGCAATATAACTGACATTTTTTTAAAGCTACATTAAAAATCCAAATCACAGACATTCCTTTTGTTTATACTTTCCGTCGTGTAATCTGATGTGAAGAATTTATTAATAGGATGTGTGTGGGCTGTAGTTGTTAATGGTATTTTCACTCATGTCCAAACATTGATGTAGTCTAGTACCCAAACTTTCATTCAGATAATAAAAAAGCTAACTTAAAAGGTGGAATAAATACAAGAGTACCAGACTAACTCTGGAAGAAAATTAGGTCACATGCACACAACCAAATGAATTTATTGTGACAGTCCGTGATTTTTGGGGAAGTAGGGTTATGTTTTCTAATTTCAGTATTCATTCTAAAGTCAGTAACAAGTTGTTAGTTAGAATTAAACCTTGGATAATAATAAAAAAAACGCATGAACTAGCAAAGTGATTGAATACCCATACTTTAGACCTATCAACTTAAAGACTTGGAAGGGGAGATGAACAAGATTAATTTTGTCAGTCTTTGACTCTGTCCCAAACATGCCAACCCCTTATCATTTTGTCCTAAGCCCAATAAAAGTGACCTCTAAACTATCCACTTACTGATTAAAAGAAAAATTATAGAAATATGGTGGTTGCTGTAAATTCCAGATCATTGGCTTCTTCGTGTTTGATTTGGATCCGGATTTCACATTAGATTTATCAAGTTAGTTAGTCAGGGAACCAGACTAATGTTGCATTACATCCTCAGACACTTTAAACAGCACATACTTGTTGATGCAAAGCGTCTGCATGATGAGACAGGTGATTATAGATTTTTTTTTAAAATCGCATCAGGCAAGAAACATATGTTGAAGATGAAAGGAAAAATAAACATCTTAAAAAGTGTTAATAATCAGTACATAAGAATAAAAAGGAATATTCAGATTCTTGTGAATAAGAGCAGGATGGGACACAGTTACGTTTATTGGACATCATGTATTGATTTTGATTTTGAATATGTCTCACAGCAGTAGATACAGTTGCAATTGTCATGTGTAATGAGTTTGGAACATTCATTACTGAAATTAGCAACTGACTCTTAGGTGCTGCATTTAAAATATGTTATAAACACATGTAGAACCAGAAAATGATATCGTTTATATGGTTTTCTCGATACTGTTGCTTGCATCAAGGATGTTTCTATATTGCTAAATCTAAGTTTCATCATGAGTATTCAGAAATGTAGCTTGTTCAATATATAATATCATTGTGATAGTACTGAAGGTACTGAAAGACTGGTCAAAATATAGAAAGGGACATAATTCAGCCTATAGTTCACAACTAGTTAGAGTGTTTACTTCCCTTTGTATAGCTGAACAGATTTTGTATACACTACAGGATCAGTGTAGTAGAAAATGTTCAATTCTATTTTAAGGGATAAAGAAAAGATTAGACATGAGACATTTATAATTAATATCTTGTGTATTTAGAGGATTGAATATTTGCTTATGATAACAAAATATGATAAAAATTTGATTATCTTTAACCTGAAGGTTATGCTTATCCATTTGAGTCTATTCAATGTAACTTTGCTTTTACCATCCAAGTCATATATAATCTTAATTCTTTGATTTTTCCTAGATTATTCATGTACATTGAAGCAAACTTCTAAACTTCTATAACAAAAATGGGTGTGAGTTTGCTTCTGCTGTGCTAGTAACTTCGCTCATATTGTATGGAATATACACACAAAAAATACTGAAATGATGTCTTACCGGTATATATTCCACCAAGAGGTTTACTTAAATATGCATTGCAGTTATTATGATGACATTGGCAAGGCTGTATATTACTGAATGTATACTTGCTTATAAGTCAAGTCAAACTACTGACTGCACATACCCAAAGATATATATATATATATATATATATATATATATATATATATATATATATATATATATATATATATATATATATATATATATATATATATATATATACACTTTTTTTGGTTCAGATAACACAAACATGTACCCAAAAGATCAGAATCATAAAATTTACTGGTTTTCTTTTACGCCAACAAAATTTTTACAAAATCCAAACTGTTTTCATCATGTGTAATGTTAATGACAAATAACAGATCAAGTTTGGATTACAATAATTATAGTGTGGATTAAATCATTAACCGAGGGGCAGAGTGGTCTAAAGTGCTGTCCATTATGGATCACTGCCATCTCACCTCTGTCTGCGTGAGTTCGAGTCTTGGATTCGGTCAATGTGGGTATGTGAGAAAGCTTGCCAGTAGCTTCTCGTGGGTCGGTGGTTCTTTCTCGGGGTTTTCTTGGGTTCTTCCTCCACCATTAATACTGGCCGTCATGTGTAGCCTATCTTGTGCTGAAAAATGGCATTAAACCATAAAAACAAACAAACAAATCATTAACCCCTGGCGCTGCATTTACGTGGTAGGAGGTAGTAGCCTACTGCCGAGCTCTGAAGCATCAAGGTCATGTATAATACACCAGAGTAGGTGGTATCATAGAAAGTAGGGCATAACCGACTTTTGATCCGGAAATCGGATTCCACCGGATAGTATGACCTTCCGATTAATCAAAGTCGGACAAGGCAGGAACGACCGATTCGGATAATAAAAATAATAATGTTGAATTTCTATAGCACCGTGTCTAACACTGCGTGTCATTCGATAGTACGTTAATAAAGTTAAATAAGAAGTCAGAAAAGTCCAATATGGTCAATACAACCACGCTATGAGACAATCTATTTGAACTGGCGGGTGAAAACCGGAAATGAAGCCGGATATGGTAAAGTACTATGTAACATGCTAGACACGGCAAAACCAGATACCAGAAATCCGGAAACGGAAGATTAAATTTTTTAGAAAAAAAAATACGGATTTAGCATTTCCGATTAATTGAATCGTATCCAGAATCGGAAAAATTTCATGCCCAAAATCCGGAATCGGAAATCGGTAAAAAAATGCTAATCGGTTATGCCCTAATAGAAAGGTTGACAGTTGTAGCTCTACAATGATACCAAATAATCTGGACTTTTTTAAAATACAAAAAAAAAGGAGGAAAAAACCTAATTTTTTGGACTTTTTTTTTTTTTACCCAAAATTTGCCTGCGGTCTGCATCCAATTTTGTGTTCTGATTTTAGACATTTTGGCCTCAGATCTAAGGTAAACCTGTACTAAATGTAGGATAAGGTGGGCGTTTGGAATAAAGAGTGGTCTCTATACAAAGGGTGGGCTTTATACGAAAATGATGGGTCTGTTAAGCAAATTTTAAAAAAAACTTTTCCCCTTCTGCTCATATGCAAGCAAAATAACAAATGAAAAACAATGTTTCTAACAAAAGCTAGGCATGAGGCTAATGGAAAATCACTTGGAAGTCGATGTATTAAGATGTAATCGGAAATAGCCCCCAAAATGTGTTTCCTGCTCGCCTTTCATGCGAAAACAACAAAAACCTCCATGGGTTAAAGCGTCAATAGAAGCATTACTTGTGATCATTTGGTGTGGTATACGCAAGGATTTCATGTAAATATTTTGCATTCTAAGCTTGGTGAATATCTTGTGATGTGTACTATTTAAAATGTGTGTATGTTATCACTGGTTTTCCATTTTCCAAATAGTTACATCTTGTCATATTAATATTGTTGTTTTGAATAGCATGGCAAAGAGTATATCCTAATGCATAAAATAATGTATTCATGCAAACAGTGAGAGTACTAGAATTCTGTTATTTATTTGATGATAAAGAGATATCTCTATATGGTGTATACCTTGTAGCTGCCATGGACTCAAACTTTAATTATTCCATAGCATTCTTTCTTCCACAAGTAGTCAAGGTCCTTATTATCTTCAGACTGCTATCAGGTTGTTTCTCTTCATGGGGGTGTCCAGGCTCCAATTCGCTATCTTTTTCCTGCCATTTACACGTTTAGCAATTTTATTTTATTGGCTTCATAAAATGTTCTCATTTTCACTGAATAATCTTTTAAAAATGTTTTATGGGGAAAAAATTGTTATTGCCACAGTTAATAGCATGTAGTTACACTCATGCTATCTTCTAGCCATAGTCGTAAGGTGCCACAAATCTACAGGATAAGAACCTTGAAATTTATTGAATATTTATTGAAATATATTGAATTTATATACAGTTTCTGTTAACAGAGAAATAAAAGGAATGAAAAATGGAAAGATTTGAAATATTTTAAGTACTGTAAAAGAATCTCGGGTTTTTGCATCAGTCCTTCATTAGATACAGCACCAGCTGCCATTTTGAATCCATTACCAGGATGACCTTGAATGACCTTGAAAGTGCAGAATTTTACTGTGGTAATAATGAAAATGCTTGAGACTGAAATTGTTCCCCAAAAATTACTTAAAATTTACTAGCAGAAAAAGATCATTTGCACAACAAAAATAAAAGAAGAAAAACTGCAGTCATTTTGTGTGCAGCAAACAGAAAGTAACTGTCATTATATAAATATAGTCAAACCTTTATAAACAGTTGTTACAGTTTGTAAATAGTGTTCACCTTGTCACAACGGCCCTTCTAATTTTGCTTGGGTTGCATAATGGTTATTGTCCACCTCTGATGGAGCAGATCACAGGTTTGAAACCCAGACGAATCATGCCAAAGCCCAGGTCAAAAAACCAGTGCATGATTTGTGATGTTATTGGAAACATTTCAAGAATAGCCAACATGTACAGAATTTGGAAAGTTTAAGGCCAGTGTGGAAAGTCTTTTTGAGGTCATAAGTCATAAAGGAATCAGAGGTGGTCATGGTGTCTTCTTAGCCTTTAATGAAATTCAGCTGACCTTTGGTGGAGAGAGATAAGATGGAGAGACCAACCACGTGAATTTGACAGACGCACTAAAGTAAGTATATATATTATGAATTTTGTCATCTTTAATTATTAATCTATTGTTAAATATGTTATAAAATGAATACACTGTATTCAATGACAGTACTTGTTTAATTAATAGCAAAATGCCAAAGCATGTTTTCTCCCAAAGATAAGAAAACATCTGCTAAGAAATATTTAAGTTCAACAATGCTTGGATATCAGAATTTAAGCAGGTGCATGCAAGTATCAAAGGTTCTGAGTTGCATCTTTTGTATTTTATAAACTATTTGAAATTTTCATGCACATAAATTAAGTTCAAAATCTAGATAAATTATATCCATTGACTAAAAGTTAATTTATTTTACAGTTGGGATAAATTAATCCTAACAACTTAAATACACCATGTATTTATTTTAATTGTTAGTTTATCAATAGATCATTAATTTTATAATTTACAGTGATGAAGCCTGCCAACAGATGTTTGTATCTTGTCCGTGAAGAGAAGAAAGCCATGTTTTGAGGGTGTGACTCCAGAATACATTGCAAGTCCAAGTTAGGAACTTCTCCATGGGCTGATTATAAAATGGAGGACTATTGGAGAACCATCAGCAACCTTACAAACCAAGCGCAGGAAAGCTTTAGCGTGAAACTCGTTGGAGGCTGACCATAGTTATCCAGTCATGACAACATTCTAATGCTGATACAGAAAGGACGTTCTCTAATTTTTGCAAAATAAAGAGTGATTTGGGTGGGAGTCTGGACCCGTTAACGGTTGAGAGCCAGCTAAGTGTAAAGCTAAATAATTTAATCACGTGGATGTTATCAATGGTCACCATGATCTTGTGAATGAAACTAAAAGTGTTAGTGGATGCTTTTTAAAACTATCTTTGTAGTGAACTCGTCCTTTTCATTAATTGACAAATACTGACTTTTATTAATTTTTGTAATATCATAATCTGAATCCAAAATATTTTTGAAACTTGCTGTTTTCTTATACTGTGAGAGAGTATCGTATCTATTATGGCAAAATACCGCACTTTTTTCAGTTCCGATTAAACATGTAAGTTTAAGCCAATTAAAAAAATTCTATTGGTTTAACAGACTACTGATTAAAATTTGTGAATCTCCTGTTATGAAATCCTGTCTTTGTTTACATGTGTGAAGTTGTTTGTAATGTTATAGCATCAGAAACCAATTCACTTTTTGTGCCAGTGTGATGGATATAGTCCGATATCTTCATTTAATTAACCTTGATGTAAAGCTGTGTTATCTCTGATCCAAAAAGTTACTTTTTAAGAAGATTTACAAAAGTTGCGTCCTTTTACATCAGGGTCAGGGGTTATTAAGTATTTAAAACTTGTCTCAAAAGGCAGGTAGAGTTTCATTGGTGACGAAAATGGCCATATATGACTTCTTTTGATTACCCATTCATCACAGGTCTCACATATATGACTTCTTATGATTACCTATTGATCACAGGTCTCACATATATGACTTCTTATGATTACCTATTGATCACAGGTCTCACATATATGACTTCTTATGATTACCTATTCATCACAGGTCTCACATATATGACTTCTTATGATTACCTATTCATCACAGGTCTCACATATATGACTTCTTTTGATTACCTATTCATCACAGGTCTCACATATATGACTTCTTTTGACTGTCTTTCCATTTCAGCAAGTGGAGCAACTGTCTAATCTAGATACAATAAGATTATCCAGATATTGTTTTTGAAGCGAGAACAACTTTTTTCCAAGCCTTTTATGGTCATATACATACTGTCAGTGATTTGTGTTTTGCCGTGGTGCACAAAACACACATGGATATTAAGTCCATGATGATTTTATCAATTGGATGGATTATAGCGATCTCGATACAAAAATCTTTTATGAAATAAAAGTTTTGGCCAGAATAAAGAATATGCTATTTTATGAATTTACTCAACTGTTCACATAGAACAACATTGATATAATAATAATAATAATAATAATAATAATAATTAATAATAATAATAATAATAATAATTAATAATAATAATGATAACAATATTCACTTCATAGTATATGTTAATTAATTTTGAAGGGTGGACTGGAGTTACTATGTACAGAGGCTGGTTTGTCATTTCTCATAGGTGGTGGCTATTGACAGGTTTGACTATATAATACATGAGCTATAAATAGACATGCTCATGACCTAGTGACCTCCCTACATTGTATTCCTCTGCATATGAAAATGAATCCATGAATGGCCTTTTATTAAATATTCACTTTGATTTTTTTGTTGTCTTTTCATATTTCTTGATTAAGAAAATAAAATATAGGATAAATTTTCAAGTTCTTTTTTTAAATTAGTTTTGGTGCAACAAACCTATCAGTGAAAGGATGTCACATGACTATATAAAAATTGCACTTTGTCACCATCACTTAAACCACTTGAGAGGATTGCCATTTGGCAATTCTTACAGAATGCCATGAAAAATTGTTTCATGGTGTTTGAGGAAAAGGATCACAAATCTTGACTGATGAAAAATAATACATACATGTGACAGAAAAACATGAAAACAATCATTGATGCAGTCACTCCTTCAGATAGATGGGACTTGCAAAAATACATCCCGATTTGTAAACTTTGACCACTGATACTTTTGCATGTAGTTTGTGCTTACATCAACTTACAACAAAGCAGTTCACGTTTTAATACAATTTCTCTTTGATCGGATACCTGGTTGATGTTTACTAAAAACAAAATTCACAGCTCTACTGAAGGTACTCTCTCTCTCTCTCTCTCTCTCTCTCTCTCTCTCTCTCTCTCTCTCTCTCACAAGAGCCACTTAATAGCATTTTACAATAGAGAAGTCCCCTATTATATTGGTCATTGGGTACAAGTATACTTGCTTGTAGAAAATTTATTTACAAGGATTTTATAGATTATTATTATCCATTTCATTTTAATATTAAATATGCTGTGATATTTCATCCTAACTTTCAGATGCATTGTTTGTTAAAAAATATGCAAGACTTCATTTCTTTTGTAAAGCAATTATTTCAGAGACATAAAGTATAACTGCCTCCATTGATTGTTTTCATATACTGAAACAATAGCTGAGAAAAGTAAAAAGATTCTTTCTAATTTTTTTGTGAATTTTTAAATTAACAATTTTTTAACATGTCTTTACACCATGATTCCATTCTCATGACATATTCTATGCTTTAATTATTTTCAGGTAGCATGGATGCAAGCCTTGAAGTCAATCAGAAGATTGAAGTCAATCAGGCACTTGGAAGATTTTTTAAAGTGAGCAGCAGAGGCAAGGCACTGCCACTGTAATGATTTCCACATCGTTTCCTACAAGTATTCTCCAGTCCTTCATGACATCAAATCGGATGGTAGTGATATAGCGATATAGTGGGTTATCAAAGCCGTCACAAGCCATTATTCTTTTAGAATGAATAAGCAGAATATACAAGTTTATATTCAATGGCAGCATCATTTCCTAGCAGTTCAGTTGCGGTGACAGGACAGCTGCCTGTCACTTTTCTTTTGAAACTGAAACCGGTTGCACCATGGCCAGTGTTTGGATGGAACTATTGACTCCGTATTGATTTGCACGCATCTATAATTTAGGAACAATGTACATTTTACATTCAGAATCTTATGTTGTATATAAATTTAAAAAATTAAAAACATGCAACTAATGACCTTCTTTGGTTTTTAATAATTGATCCATGAAAACTTTTGATGGGTTTTTGAAAGTCTTTGAATGTTTTATACCTTTGAAGATACTTGAATCATTAATTACTTGCTTGAGATATAAAATGAGCTTCATATCAGTAACATGTAATAAAATTTATTTGAATTTTCTTTTCCTTTATAGGACACAGGCCACACATGGAAGTGGACCACAGAACATGTGCTATTCCCTGCCTTCCGTAATCTCCTTTTTCCACCAAAGTCCTTCGCTGAAGATTCCAGCATTTTACAGATTGCTAATCTTCATGATCTATACAAAGTCTTTGAAAGATGCTAACCTTAGTTAGCTGACGATTGTGTGATGTTATATTGAAGAGACATTTACAATACATTACATACCCATTACTGGGAACATATAAATTACATACCATATATACTCGCATATAAGCGGCATAAAAATGAATCTTGTCCCCTGGCTCCAAACACTCTAGCTATGCCTCTGAGAACAGGACAAAATTTTCATGCATGAATCAGTGAATCTTTGAATCTATTAATAAAGATGTTGACTTTGTCACAACAATATTAGGTTTAGCGAGATATTCTGATGATTATACAAGATCAGCCGGTCTATCACCATAAATTTTAACACTGGAGACTGATATGTACATAGAGTGTAATGCTACATGTTTTAACATTGGAGACTGATATGTTCATAGACGTTACGTGTTTTAACATTGGAGACTGATATGTACTTGTAGAGTGTAATGTTACATGTTTTAACATTGGAGACTGATATGTTCATAGACTGTAATGTTACATGTTTTAACATTGGAGACTGATATGTACATATAGGTAGGTAGAGTGTAATGTTACATGTTTTAACATTGGAGACTGATATGTTCATAGACTGTAATGTTATGTGTTTGGGAGTCACACAGAAACGCATGTGTCAGAAAGATATTGTCATTAAAGCTTAGTTCATTTTATGGATTGACTCCACATTTTATTAATGACCTGACATTAGTGGAACGCAAGACATAGCAGTCATTGTGACATTGATATGGTTTTTGGTTACTGATGTTGTTGTTATAGGGTTTAACATCATTTTTCAGCACACAATAGGCTATACATGGCAGCCAGTATTAAATGGTGGAGGAAGAACCCGGGTAAACCCCTTAAAGAACCACCGACCCACAAGAAGCTACTGGCAAGCTTTCTCACATACCCACATTGGCCGAATCTGAGACTCTAACCCATGCAGACAGAGGTAAGATGGCAGTGATAATGGAGAACGCTATAGACCACTCGGCCACATGGGACCCCTTATTGATGGAAGAGAGATTGAATCTATTAATAAAGATGTTGACTTTGTCACAACAATATTAGGTTTAGCGAGATATTCTGATGATTATACAAGATCAGCCGGTCTATCAATGATGTTTACTAAGGATATTACTGATAATGTCGATCATGTTCAGTGTATTAAATTACGGACAGCACAAGTTACTGTACAACCAGATGATTTTGAACATACAGCGAGACCATCTGCTGATTTTGATATAAAAGGTGTTAGTGCTACTTACAATCTATGATTTGCAACACATGCAGCAATGTTGAAAGGAGCACGTAGAAGTGTTTCATGTTTAATTCCACTGTCTCATATTTTTGGATTTTGCAGAAATGTTAGAAAGATTATTTTTGTGGCTAAATTAGTGCTTGTAAGAAAAGGGGATGATAATATTGCAATCTGGCGCGGTGCTGGTGTTGCTGATGTTAAAGTAAATATAACAAAACTCTCATATAACATCACAATCAGGTGTTTCTGCGCAACGACATATATATATTGCACTGCAAAATGATAATCGAATAGGTTTTCAAGAGCGGCGTCATATGAAGTTTTATAAACTCTGTGTTACCAAGGTCTTGTTAAGAATAGACGACCAAAAAGAACCAGCTGAGGATATATTAGATTACACCACAAAACAAATAGCACATGCATATTATCGTTTGATGACATTTATGAGACATGATTAGAATGTAGATACTGGTCTGCAAATATCACAACTAGATTTTCAAAATCTACATCAGGTTTAGTATTTTCGTTTTAACATCTTGATTTAACATGACAGACTGTCGTTGATATTCATTTTCGAGCTTGCGTGAACAAAAGGGTTATAGATAATTACAGAGCAATTTCTGTTATACTCAATGATAAAGCAATGTTACTTGAAGGTATTGGTGGACAAAAGAGTCATTGATGCACCAGTAGAAAATTTACACTGGTTAATATATCATTCTAATGGTCTAGATAAAACATACCAATAAGTAATTATTGTTTGGGTCATTCATAAGTAGTTTTGGGGGCCACGCTGGGTACAGAATAAGGGCATGCTTATCACTGAAGAAGGGGAATTTAACAATGTGCCTCCATGTCAAAACATGCGTAATTTAATGTAAAGAAAAAACATTCTATGGGATTAACATTATTGGAACTTTTGTTCAAGGGTATACCAAAGTAGTAACTTTTGTTCAAGGGTATAACAAACTAGTAATTTTTGTTCAAAGGTATACTAAAGTATTCATTTTTGTTCGAAGGTATACTAAAGTATTCATTTTTGTTCAAGGGTATACCAAAGTAGTAAGTTTTGTTCGAGGGTATACCAAAGTAGTAACTTTTGTTCAAGGGTATACCAAAGTAGTTACTTTTGTTCAAGGGTATACCAAACTAGTAAAATTTGTTCAAGGCTATACCAAAGTATTAATTTTTGTTCAATGGCATACCAATCCAGTAACTTTTGTTCAAGGGTATATCAAACATTTCATGCAGATAAAATCAGATACTTGAACTTGCTTCATTTACATATTTGCAGCAGAGCATACAGGGACGACTTTTTGAAGATCTTGATTTGTATGCATTCAAATTATTTAATTAAATAATTACATTGCACTCTGTAACCTTTCTTCTTGATTAAAGATAACATACATGCTAAAAGATATTCAGCTTTCAAATGATCTCTTGTTTTTGTTCTTAAAGCTCATCCTAGTATTCTGCCAAATGGCCGGTTGATTCCATTCTGTTATCTTGCAAACAGTATTGCTTTTAAATAAAATGGCCATGTGGCTTCAGTCAATTCTGCATTCTGTATTAAAATATGTTTTAAAAGATAATATGTTCTATATTTCTACCTGTTTATGATTTTTACACACCGTTTCATTTTAATCTAATTTGATATGCCTCTATGTTATGAGTGGGTGGGGAGAATCAGTGAATATCTTTGTTGAAAGCACCATTTAGTTACAGTTTTAATATCATTGTTTTTTAATGAACTTTTTGATGCATTTCTTTATAAATTTGGAATATTCCATGATCCTGAATTCCTTTTGTTTTTACTCCAAGATAGAAAGAAAATTATTATTTAATTCAGACTGCATACTCCATACATGTAAATTAAACTATCAATATATAATTGATATAATGCAGAGTTATTATAAATCACAAGATGTTTAAAACATATAGCAAGATGTACAGAATGGATTTGACTTTCTACTTTTCACTTAATCTTGTTTTAAATTAAAACAAGAATGAAAAAATACTCCGTTTGTCACAATACTCAATTTCATCATTTGAAACTGCTTCTATGGGTAATAGAAAATTAAGAACATCTCCCCAGGGAATACTTACCTTCCTGTTTCTTTTCTGTGTCTTTGATCTCAAGTCTTCATGCAGGGATGGAGCAGGGTTTTATTTACGGTGGGGTTGGGCCATATATGCATATATTTAGGTCTTCTGGATAGAAGTTTGTTGGAAGTGGTGTACACTTGTTCCTTGACATTACTTTGTTAGTTATCTCTAAGAGCTCTTTGCAGCTTTAACTCTCCGTGATCTTACAAGTGGGATAATTTAGCTAAATGGATTATGTTTATGACGTTTTTCTTAGCGGCTTTATAGATTTGTTTATGAATAGTGATTATGATGGAAAACCAAAGTCACAGCATTTATATATATATATATATATATATATATATTAGTGTTCAAAGATTTGTTAAGCACAATTTAAAAACATGAAATAAACATTATCGAGATGAAAGTAATGAAGTTCAACTCAATAGAATTTTGCATATTATAACATATATTGTAAAATTGAATTTTCTTTACATAATCAGTCGAAAGAATAATTTTAAAAATTATACATGTAACACATGTAACAAACATTTTTAACGTAACATAGTTTATGACTGTTTGAAATTCGAACTTTGTTGCCCATTTTTCGGTCATTTAAATCTACAATAACATGTTGAAAATTAGTCTTTCGGCTAAGTTAATTGTTTCATCAATATAATGAACAATATATATAGACTTTTTCAATCTGACTTTGTGTGGCTTTTGTCAGGCTTTCTTGGGCTTTGTCAGGCATAGCAGTATTTAGTAGAACCATGTTCCAGCTGAAGAAGGCCAGCCAATCAATCAAGTAGTATCTATGAGGATAATATTAATAGAAGAACTATGTAAACCTTCAAAGTTAATAACACGACAAATAAAATCGAAGTGGAACAACAACTGCAAGTAGAATCACCTGGAGAACCGAGGCACTTAATAAATATAAATGCGCGTGTAGTATTGTGGATATGATTGGCGGACTCACCGCGACAACCTTTATTGGCTTTGGTTGGGTTGGAATCACAAGTAGGACATCTATTTTAGACATAGCTAACATAATGATATATAAATACCAAGAAAACAAGCAGACCTTTCATCCCAGGTTATTGCGCTAATACAACGCATGCTTGGTTCCATTTTTGCAAAAGCAGTCCAAGAAGCTTAAACTTAGCTACCCATGTTAGTATAACACACACACACTGAGGATGCAAATTCATGTCGATCTATAAAGAACACATTAGTTTGGGCCCGAGAACAGTTAGATTTTTCAGGACATGTGCTAGTTAAGTCGCAGTTTTGCAATGATTTATAAGGTCAGTGTCGGGTGATGTAATTCGTTTATTTAACTGTCTCAGACATGTCTAGGGAAATGTTAACTTTCATTTTCTGTATCGAAAATGTGGAAATTGTAATTCTTCAGAACAGTTGTTGGTCAAACTAGAGTCAAGTTGACAGCACTTTTGGTGCCTCGTTATAGAAGGCGGTATATATATTTAATTCTGATAGGTTACGCTAAAAAATGGGCGTGTTTCCCACACGAAAATTCAGGTCTTCAGTAAGACCCATCGGAAAATCTAGTTGGTCCACGTTTTTCCCTGCAAGATCGAAATTAATGTACTACGAAAGGAATTTGACAAATTTCTCTCTCATAAATCATTTTGTCCGAGGGACCTGATGTCTGAAAGTTGACATACACAAGAGAAGAGGTCAAAGCTTAAATCACAAGGTAATTGCGCCAATCTCATGCAAATTTGTTGATACCAATATAACGATTTGCTTGAATTTATTTGCTTATATTTGCATGAATTTGTTTAAATTCGTAGATAAATTTTCTTGATACGAGTATAATTGCGTTAGTTCGGCTGGATATCCTTTGGTATCAGCTGAATTCCGATAGGACGATATCTGACATAACGAGAAGGGAGTAATGATCTGTTCCCAGTAGGATATCAGATAGAAGACTTAGGTCGCTTCTCTGTTTATTTTACAAAGGGAATAGCCATACCTGAGTACTTACGTAGACGTACCGAATTATATACGTATCTACGTACTCAGACGTCCACCTATCCACACAAAGTTGGATGGATGAAAGGAGGCGAGACAAATAGAGATCGGGAGAAGGAAAAAGCGAAAAGCTAAAAAATACATAGACGAACAACAATAGTGACGTTGGAGTGAACCGAAAGAAACAAGTTATTAAGTAGTACAAGGCAATGACTTTGATTGTTCACTCGTTTCTTCCATTGACTAATTCTATCATTTAAACAGATCGGCTTTTTATATAAATAAATTTGTGTTTGACATTCGGTGAATGTCTTATTTCAAAGAAGTGTCTCTTCCAAATGTACAGTGTTAACACATTTATTTATGTAATTGATTAAATGGCTTTATTTCATGTACGAGGGGCTCGAGTCATTCTGTTCTATGTATATCTTGCTCATATCTTAATTTATTCCACCTGTAAGTTCTACACTTTCTATTAATAGTACTCGATCCAAGAACTGAATAAACGGGACACCTTGTAACAAGGTATAATAAAGAAAAATATTGGCCCCAACTCTGCCTTTGAAAGTATATCTTCTGGAAGGATGGGACATACCAATAAAAAAAAAACTTTAACACGTAAACCTGTGGCACGAAATGCAAACTTCTTGTGTTTTGTTATTGATGTAGACAGTCAGGTTTGAATTCAGTTTGGTGAGAACTGTTGAAAGCTGATTTAGACTTTGCTTAAAGATTTTGAAATGGATCGACATTTTAAGCGCATATTAGTACAGTGGAATGAAAGGCAAGATGGGCGTTGTTCACGTTATTCCTTGGAATTAAATATGTACACGTTTCGCCGCCAACATGAGAAAGTCAAGCACAGCAGAAAGACATTGCAAAGTATTGTACAATGTCAGTCATGCAGTCCTTTTTCATTCGATATAATACTACCTGTAAGTAAGCACAAAACACACATATGTACGTACGTGTGTGTGTGCATCTCGGCAAAGGGAGGTTGTGGTTTCGAATCTCGGCCGAGTCGTACCAAAGACTTATAAAAATGCTGCTAGCTTCGCTTGACATGCAACGATATTAGTGTTAAAAAAAATTCGTTATATTGTGATTATACGGTGTTTAATTTGGGCCATAAGTACTCTGGTTGAATCAAATCTACGGCCAGTGCTGGCTGGCTCGATCCACAGGAGTCGGACGTTTTATCAGATAGAACGTGTGTGTGCGAAAGCACAAAATAGCTGGATCCATATTATAAATATACTCAAGGAGTGCAAACCGTGTAGGCTTACACTAAAGCCTTACACACACACGCGCGCGCGCGCGCGTGTTTCTGTGTTTATAAGTACAATGAAATACGCAACAGACATCATCGATCTTTGACTTGACCACACGATCAGTTTGAAAGGCTTTTCAAAAAGCTTTCACAAGATTGTGGATTGTTCGGTAATCAGATCTGTCCAATTTTCATTCCGAAAAATGTATTTGTTTTTTAAAAGCGATTTAGTGAAATCCCTATGTCAAGTCCAACATTCATGCAAGAGGAGTAGTTATAACATGATTTTGTAGAAAGCCATGATGCCATGTTGGAGGTCAGACGAACGCCGATGTCATTCTGAACAAGCTAAATAATGCTGCACTGTTTAAGTAAAAATTCGTCGTCGATACGACCATCCGTTCAGGAGAAGATGCCATAAGATTTCCAGAATTAGCGTCATGACAGCCATTGTTGAGTTTCTCTCAACGTAAATGAAATACATAAACAATTATCAAAATGAAGAAAATAAGCACTTTTTAATATCGGTGAGGTTAGACGGAAGAAAAAAGGTTTTTTTTTTTTTATAAATATCGGTGAGGTCACCCCTGTTACAAGATTTGTAAAAGTTTCGAGGTTAAATTGGCATAGTAGTGTTCATAAGTACATACTTCTTACAGTGACAAGTGTTACAGTGTTTTAGTAAGGATGACCATCCCTTAAAGAGGACTAATTACAATAAGATTTTCAAGATGGCCACGTTGACCATCACGTTAGCTCTCTGTTCTGCACCATTTTGATTTAGGGCAAACTAGACGAGCTAGATATCAAAGGAGGTCATTCAATGAAAACTACGTATCAGTTTGACCATCCATTCAGGAGATGTAGCCATATAAACAGTTTCAGGACGGCAGTCAGGGTAACCATTTTAGGGGTTGTTATGGCGTAACTTCAATACAGGATTATATATGTATTGCAAGAAAGAAAGTTCTTTACGTGTCGGGCAAGGCCATCCATAGCTATTACAAGATTAGTCACATTTTGGAAAGTCACATTGGCATAATTTTCATTCAAGACCAATTTAAAACATGGTTAACATGTTAGTGAGAAAAAAATTATTTCAGTATGACATTCTTTAAAAAAAAAAGTGGTGATCAGACTTCAAACCAATCACTTCCATTTATGCATTATTGAACTGCAGAACTACTTATATTCGAAACTGAGCGGCATGCCAACAGAAGTATTCCAATTATTAAAACAAATGTTAACACGTTTTTGCATTTAACGTACTTTAAACTACAATTGAGACATATCATAGACCGATTTGAGCAAATTTCCTGAACAAACACAACAAAGAGGCAAAGTGTGCGTAACCATTTTAGTTGGACTCGAAGCATTCATACGTGTCTCGTGAGCAGGTCGGCGTAAAGATAATAATTTACAAAATTGTATAATAAATGATCAGATCGCCGAGGCGTTTACTTAGAAGTTATGCTTTCTTTTTTTAAAAAAAAAAATTTATAGGGTGCTCACCCCGCTGATCTTCACAGGCCATTATGGGGACGCCCTCCAGCCCTAACTGTTTGTGTTTGCTATTGATGAATATGTTTTCATAATTTTGTGTTAATGGTATTTTTATTTATTTATTTTATTTGTTGTTATAATTTTTTATTTTTTTAAAACATTTTCTTCTTAATTTTTTTTTAAATGTATATATTTTTATATTATGTTTTTAATTCCAATTGTCCAGTCGTCCAAACATTCGTCATATTCCATACATCTTTCCATCATTTTTTGCTCTTCTCTTCTTTCCCTTCTTTTTTTTTTTTTCCTTTCTTCTTTTAACTCTTTCTTGATCAAAAATTTGTTTTTCTGTTAAATTCTCTTGTAATGTAATGTCTATTTTTCCGGATTTATCAGGTTTTCCCTCAAAATGGATACAGTAGTTCTCGATCATTTCCGTTTCCTTTCGTTGTTTCTTCTCTGGGTTTGTATTCCTGTTCTGTATATTCTGTTTTCCTATCTCTTGCTGTTGTTGCTGTAGTTTCTGTATCTCCGCTGGTTTTTCATTTTTCTTCTCTCGTTGCTGCTGTTTTTTGTGTGCCTCTTTTCTCTGTATCACGGAGTTCTGCTTTTCTTGACTGTTTGTGGTTGGGATATTCTTATTTCCTTGTTTTGCTTTTTGTTGCTCTATTCCTCTTAAATTATCTTTGTTCTGTTGTTCCTGTATCAGGTTTTGATCCTGTTTCTGTGTAGGTATTTCCTTTTGAGCTGTTTGTTGTTCTTGTGTTGTTTTTTTTTTTTGGGGGGGGGTATTCTTCATTTAAGATCCCTAGATGATTTGGTTCTGTGGTTTCTTCTACATTTTTGGGACATTTATGTGCCGTCTCTCTGCACCTGTTGCATTTTCTGTGATATATACATCCTTTGTACCATGATTTTGTGATGAACCCGTGTGGAAAAAAACAGACCCTTTTTATGCTTTTTAACTTCGTTTTTTCAATTACCAATATTCTGGTTACATTGTATATGGTAAAACCTCGAACTGTGTCAAGTCTTGACTCCTCTACTTTGATTCCAAATTTTTCTTCGAAACACTCCACTGTGTTTTGTAAGGGTATCTATATTGGTATGTCTGTAAGATGTAGCTCTCCTGTCTGTTTTTGTATCTTTCTTAATATCGGTTCTGCTTTCCTGACTACAACCTTTTCCCCGTGTATATTAATTTCTCCATTATGGTAGCGCTGGTCACGTGGTCTTATTAAATAGCCTTAGTACCCTTTTCTATTTATCGAATAAGTCTTTTGCTGTATTTATGGGTCCCTTACTTTCAGTGCTATTAAAACTGTTGACACCCCGGGTATATCCCCCCCCCCCCCCCCCGTATTCCTTGCATATCTAGGAATTGCGTTCCTTCCTTATCATTACATTCAAGAAATGAGCCTTCGTAGGTGTATACTCTCCTTATCCTGAAATATTTCTGTAAGTCCAATGTGGCCTTGCGTGCCGCCGCCATTTTTCCCTCAGTATGTTTACCTTTTGCGTCCTTTAGTATTGCTCACCTTTTTAATTTAGGATTGCGAAAAACTGGTTACAATTTCCTCCTTCTTTACTGCATTGTATAATTTTATACTCTTTTTGTAGTATCTACCTGTGATTCTCAAATTTGGTCTGTTGTCTTTTCACATTTTTGGCACCTTTGCTTCCGCTCGCTTGCTTAGGTGGCATCATACTGTATAACAGTTAAGCAATCAGAATGTCATCCGCCATTTCCATCGTATGCTACATACAGATGAAAACAAACATAATATTCGTTCAAATAATGACCACTTTGGACTGCCTTCACTATCGTTATTGTTATGCGGTTATAATAACTTCATAGCGTTATAGTGAACGAATGGCAGTTCAAGCAAACAACACAAGTAATAGTTGCAGTTAATTGAAACCGAATGATTTCTTCATTTTTTTTTTCATCATCAAGTTGCAGAAAAACCATTAAAACTTAAGTGTGCAGGTATATCATTGTATGTTGAATATCGTCCGGTGTTATTGTCAAAGCCTCGTATTGTAAGACTGTTCGTTGTGCATCTTGACGGATGTTTGTCCGCCAAAATCTTGTCAGTTTGAAAAGTATCACATAAATTTCCTCCTATTCTCTTTCAAAAAGTAAAATTTATTCAAGTCGCGTCGGAAAGAGACGAGATTATTCCGAATGAGCAGCTATAGTGCATCGTGGAATGGTGAAAGTAAGATTTTCAAGATGGCTGCCATGGACATGATTTTGGAGGTCTGACTGCAGCAGTTTAAGTTCATCATCATCAGTCTCTTGACCTAGTGTGGTCGTTGAGGCACTGTGCTGCAGAACATCTGACCAGTTACCTCCACTTGTCTCGATCATGTGTCAATGCCTGTGTCTCCGCAAAGCTTTTCCTAATCCATTCTGTGATTCTGTCACTCCACTTTTTTCTCTGTCTACCTCTCCTTCTGCCACCTTGGACACTGCCCTGCAGTACTGTTGTGAATATACTGTTGGCTCTAGTGACATGGCAATACCATTTCAGCTTTCTCTTTTTGACAGTGGTGAGGAGGTCTTCATAATGGCATACTTTGTGCCTGATGGTGTTACGCACTACTTCATTTGTTATGTGATCCATGTTAGAGATGCCAAGGATGGTTCTATAGCATCTCATTTAAAGTGCCTTGATTCTTCGTGGTAATTCTGCTGTCAGGGTCCAGGTCTCGCATGAATACAGAATGATTGAGATGACTAGTGCTCTCAATAGTCTGATTTTAGTTTTCAGACAGATATTATTGTCTCTCCAGATGGGTCTTAGCATTGACATAGCTGCCGTTGTTTGTGCTGCTCGTGACAAAATTTCTGCTCTTGATCCCTCTTCAGTAATTATGGAACCAAGATATTTGAATTGGCCCACTGTTTCAAGTTCCTGTCCTCTAACTTTAATCTTGGTTGAGATTTGTTTGCCAATATTTGTCATCAGCTTTGTCGTCTCGGCGCTTATCTCCATGTCAAATCTGGAAGATGTTTCATCCAGGTGCTTCACTAAGGTGGCAAGCTCATCTTCACCGTCTGGCGGACACCATCCCATTCCAGACCAAGGAGTTGCCAGAAGGGGATGTAGTACATCATCCAACTGCCTTAGGGTATCCAATTCGGATTTTCTTTTAAGGGTTTACTCCCTTGGCCTTTGCCTAACCAAAGCTGAGCTGCAATGCAGCAGGAGACTCGTGGATGGGCGTGTTCGTCCATTTCCCGAGCAGATAAAGCATCTGCCACTACCCGAAGTTTAAGTAAGAACCAGATAAATATCGTACGAGGTCATTTAGTCGTCACATGTTCAGATTGAGCAGCTATAACAATATTTTCAAAAAATTGGCAGCGATTTTGCAGATCTGAGTGAAACCCTCATGGCATCACTAAGTTACAAAAAGGAGAAGTAATAAGCAAAATTTTAAAGAGGATCACCACGTTGATCACATTGGATACCATATTGGCAATTTGCTCATTTCAAGCCAATAGTCATCGCGAGAACCTCGTGATCCTTTTAGGCGAAGTAGCTATAACAACATTTTCAAGATAATATCAATGCCAGCAACTTTTTTATAACAGGTCGCAATCATTTTCATATAAGACCAGCAAGACATGATGGGAAATCTTTGGAACAAAATCCCATGTAGTTATGACATTGTCTTTAGAAGACGTAGGAATATCAAGATTTGGTAGCTATGTAAATAAATAAGCAAAATTTTCGCCTAGTACCGAGAAAATAACTCGTAATGCTTCCAATGAAAGCCCCATGTTTATGAGGTGAACATCTGACGAAAACTGTTTAGGATCATGTTTTAGTGTCCTTTAAACTGTCCAGTGGAAATGCAGCTTTGAAGCATCTGAAAGCGAATCAAATTGTTCGGTACACATTCATGCACACTGCTCAGTCTCAAAACGCAATTATGTAAGACGCCATCTGATTGCTTGTTATATTTAGCGATTATGGTAATATAATAGGTGACCAGAACATGACCCCTAATCGGTTGCTGTCAGATCTCCGAATAACGGAGAACTCGCCCCATGGAGAACTCGCCCTGGGAGAACTCATCCCAGGTGTCAGGAGAAGTCGCCCCATAGCGGTTGGAGAACTCGACCCACTTTGACTGGAGAAGTCGCCCCAAGGATAATATATAATAATTCTGAGATTTCGCCACATGTTTGTCAAGGCTTTATTTATTGTTGTTTTTCTTCAACTTAGTAATTTATTAAATCTATAAAATTTGCAATTTTGTTTTTTTTTAACTTTTCCATGTGATCAACTCTGCTTCTGTACTTAACGAAAAATAAGTGTTCTGTCCCTTTCACTCTGCTCTTCAAATCATTAGATGCGTTTTATTTGGACAAATAAAAGAGGATGTAAGTATGATGGGATGTCTGCAGTTTTAGATATAAAATGGTTCCAACATAATAACCTAAGTCATCCTGAGATGACGTTATGACATTGACTTTTATAACCCGAAATCGACTGAATTGGCGCTGACCGTCAATAAGCCAAAGTGTTATGTTATTATTTCTCTAACTGAACAATTTAATCTGATTTTTCATTGAGATTTGCTAACTATTAACAAATGATACTTAAACTCAACTTTAAAAAAAAAAACACATTATTGATGCCTACTCAAGAAATGCGGTCGCTATCGCATTAATCATCATGGCTAATGCGTAGAATTCGTACGGTTTTTGAAGGATCATTTGTACTACATTATTTAGTTTATTTCTTCTTTTTTGTCAGTGTTCGTAATTTTATTATTTCTCAATAATAACACACTATTTAAATTTAAAAGAGAACTTTAAAAACTATTTCGCTACTAAATTACGATTGTAAAATAAACAAGATTACATTATTTATTAATATATAATAACACAATGATCACGCGTACTAGACCAAAATTTACTAATGAGGCACACATCAATGTCGCTGACTCGTTAACTCATTATATACGTTTCTTTCCTTAATGCATACCTTTTTGCTGTATCAATATACGTCTATCATTCCAAAAAGGTACTGATACATAGGTAACGCTTTTTATGCACAGCGGTGTTTTTTTTGTGGAAAACAAAGGGTTTTGTGAGTACAAAAGGCTCTGAAAATTGACTTGTACGTTTATTATAAATAATACAACCAAATAAATGGTTATTGTTGATGCATATAATTTTTTAATATAGATAACTTACGTTACTTTGTCCTAATAATAGGAAATCAAAATGATGGGATTTAATAAACCCTTCGGAAATGTAATCATGTTTCATATGTCTGAAAATTATATCTTGATAAATCTGTCAAGTAATATTTCGACTAATTTTAGCATAAATAATGCTTAATAATATGTACGTTACCGATATATGCGTGACAAAGAGATACCACACTAAGGAACACTTGATGATAGCCGGCCAAGTTAACATGATGAAAGGTGTCATGCCGCCATATTTCAATTCTCAGTATAAAACAAAAACATCAAGTACAACGAGGACAAGCCACTAAAGTTATATTATATTATTTGTACTAAAAACCACATATACGTAAGCGATTTAAATTAAAAAATTTGAATGCCACTTACGTTTTTATTGGACATTGAATCAGTGATTCATATAACATTCTTACCATTACGTTTGCATGACAACAATAAAATATAATTAGTATACAGGTGCAGCATATAATCTGGCACATTTATTAAGCAATGCATTAACACTTAGTTCATCGTTTTGGAACATATCCCACAAATGAAAGATTCGTCCTTGTTTTTCTTTAGTTTTTCCGGCCTGTTTTCTTTTTAGCTTCCCTTCCGAAACCATCTTCAGTTGACTAGGAAGGGCGTTTGCCTCCTTGTATAGAAGAGTCACTACCAGATACAGTGGCAGCTTCGATTTCATTGCACGGCGATTTAATCGGTTATGCCAATCTTCAACGTCGTTGTTAGTTCTAATTGCCCTCTGGAATATTGACCATGTTGCTGGAAGCCATGTTGGATTTGTTATCCAGGTGTTTTCAACATACTCCATCAGTTGTACTAACTGTTCAGTATTGACCTTATCCTTCATTGTGTAAAATGTATTGTATGGTTGATCAGTTCTTCAGGAAGGAATGGCAAGGCTAAAACTTCTCGAATGAATTTATATACTCCATCTTTCATGTTTTAAGTCAGACTGAAATATTGCAAGGAATATATATATATATATATATATATATATATATATATATATATATATATATATATATATATATATATATATATATAATGTATGTGAGAGAGAGAGAGAGAGAGAGAGAGAGAGAGAGAGAGAATCACGTTTAATGCTTTCATCTCTAATGTTTATTTAACAAATATATATTGTTGTAGCCGTATCACATCTTCATATTATTTCAGGTGCTTTTTAAATGTTTGATATGGAGGTAGTAGTAAGGGCTATATACCTGCAATCCATGTGACTGGGCTTGACGCCACACTGCTTGGCCCCAGTGAAATGCACAACCATGGATTGGTTTTTTGAAAACTTTGTGCAAAGCAAGCCAGAGACCGTGCTCAAAATCTACAACCATTTCCCTCACTTCTGGGCTACTGGGCAGCATGGTGAGGATACTGCGGAAAACCTGGACAAATATGAATAACAGAATAAGAACACATTGTCTTACTATACAATATACCAATGATATGAACATGATGTTGTCTAATTAATTTAAACACAAGTTTGAAGAAAACTTTGCATAAGAAGTGTAGTACAAATAATACCTTTTTATAGCCCTTTTTCTGTCTTCTAGACGTCAGTATGAAAGCGCCTGGAAACTGTTTAATTTCACCCGATGCTTTCACAAACGTGTGGATGGACAGCAATTAATTAATCGGATTCTTCACTAGTTTGAATGTCCCATCAAGATACCATGTTTTCGCATTGGCCATCATTTGCAGCTGTTGGTTTGTTGCGAAAATAAGGTGACGGTGTCCACCTACGGTACTCTCACATCAGCCTTGAAAAAATCATTAGATGTGTATTGCTCAATGAATTCGTTGTCCAGCTGAAGAAAAATACAAAAAGGGTAATACATGATACTAATAGCTGCATCGATTGGCGCTAATACGACGTGATGCAACAGTGCTAGGCATTACTATAAACTGCCACACTGCACACATCGTAGCGATATAAATGAAAAATTGTTAAAGCTACGTTAAAAATCCAGATCTCTCTCTCTCTCTCTCTCTCTCTCTCTCTCTCTCTCTCACACACACACACACACACACACACACGCACACACACACACATACACTATAAGTAAATAACTGTGATCTTAATTGAAAAAAGTTCTCATTCATTAACCATTTATTCTTGAAACATTCAAAATGTTAACATATAAATATTAAATGTCATACCTCAAATTGTAAATCTGCTGGCTCAGACGGTCTGCTCCGCTGTCGTGTGTAGTTAGCAACTCGTACAATGTTGTTGTAATTTGGTCTTGAATGTCCAGGCAGATGTAGATCGACATGCTCATCCATAACTCGGGTAACAAAAATGGTTGCCGGCGCAAACAGATCTCGTCGTGCTTCTTCCTTGATTTATATATATATATATATATATATATATATATATATATATATATATATATATATATATATATATATATATATATATATATATATTACAATTAAATGGTTAGATGTACATACCGTAGTAGAGCATTGATACAGGGGGTTGGTAAGAGAAAGATGAAAGGTGTGTGATGATATTGTTTTGTTTAAAATACACGGCGGTGTTTTACATTTTCAATATCATGCTTCGAAAAATTATAATAATGTATTCATGACTATAATTCAATCATGATAATTTATTGGGCAGGAATAATCGCTATTACCCTTCAATTTCATTGCAACAATGGCTACATACAAAGACATGTTTCTAGTAGTTGTTAAATCAATTACCATTTTCTGCAATTCAAGAGATTCTATAATCCCTGGCATCCCTTGATGAGTGTGCTGCCCGTCGATTCGACCAAACCCATCAGCAGTCTGGCGCAACGTTACAGGACAAGCTGTTGTTTTATTCCTAACACTGCACCGCCAATTTGTGTAGGGCCCATTTTGACGCTGTAAATGGATCATATAACTAATATAAATATTTGCATGCATAGAAAACACTACTTATTATCAAATATATATATATATTTAGCAATGGTGTTGTTTATATTACTAATCTATATGATAGGCTCAAAACAAAATTATGTAAATAGAGAATGAATGCTGTTTAAATTAGTTAAGTTAGTGGGCATACACCAATCATATGTGGCATTGCACTGAAATTGTTATTATGCAGTTATAACACCTTACGCTACAAAAGATTAATGAACAAATAAACCAATACACATACCTTAACAACGAAGGTGAAGCCATCACTACTGACTAGCTTACGCTTTCCTCGTTGAGTTCCCCCGTCAATAACTTTAAATGTTATGTTACTTTCCTCCTCATAAGTTATCAAATTTGAGGTTATATTTTCTTCAATGGAGTCCTCTTGGATTTTCACCGATACAGAAAATGATACTTTTGTTATGTCCAAGGAATCATTCCTTGTGCTGCTCGCAACGGGCATTCCTAAAGTGTCAGCTTCGGTACAATCATGGCATGTAAAATCTAGGTCCGTTTTGTTCTTTACTGCCGTACGATATGCATCCCTTGTGATACCTAAAATGGCGCAATTACAGTATGAAACGACAACATTGGAAATATCTAAATATCTAAATTGAAATAAACGATTAGTAGTATGAAATCGTAAAACAATCAACTGAGCCTGTTACAATTTAAATTCTTAAGGATCAAAAATGTTCAATTGCACTAACGTACATTTTATACACTAACAACAAATATTGACTTATATGTGATTAATAATAATAATAATAATAATAATAATAATAATAATAATAATAATAAGCAATAACTATAAAAAGATACTATGAAAATGAAAGGCTGTACTAGCTTATCATTATAAAATGCTTACCTGTGTTACACTTTCTTTGCGTCCATTTGCTGCACTTGTCACTCATTATCGCTTCCTGAAGTATTCTCACTTCCAAAAGACATTTTACACATAGTTCTGCCATTCTCATTACTACTATGATAAAAAATTGTGCCAACAAGGTTTTTATATGCCCGTAATAAATTGTCTCCATGCAAATGTATGTGTTGTCTTAATAAATTCAGTTTTGAATAAAATTAATCTTCAAAGTGAGTACTAATTTATTATCAAAACTTTTAAAGTTGTAAGTAGCTTGGATTATTTTTCTGGTCGTAAGTGATAATTCTTGTGAGCATAAGTGCCTATTTGTTGTACTCAATTTTACCCCGTAATGGTCTTCTTTTTTCCGCATCGAATGAAAGACAATGGCATTGTGCTAATTCTTGTGAACATATGCACCTCTTTGATATAGTATTTTGTACCCGGTGATTGTAATCTTTCCTCCGTGAGTAATATAATACCATTGTATTATGTCTGTATTTTAGTGAAACCATTTCAATATTTCTAACTCCGGTTTGTTTCTATTAAAAAGAATACTCGCCGATATAATTTATAAATTACTAAAATCAGAGGCGACGATTCAATTCCATTGAAAATAGTTAAAAAATAAGTCAACTCTTAACAAAATAAACGGTTGAATAATTTCGCATTTAATTTGTGCGTCTTCATGTACGAAATGTTTTAAAAGAAACGGAGAACTTATTTTATTATATGAAAACTGAGGATCTCTATAATTTTATATGTGAAAGCGATGGTTATTCATAGTAGTTTCTCTTATATTTGCACATCGAGAGCACCGGTGTATGTTACATTTAGATGACGAAAATGTTCTTTTTTCTTTTTCTTTCTGTCTGTTTAGTACTAAAAAAATCATGCAAATTCTTGGGTCTTCTTTAAGCGATAATTGATTTATTTTTGTAAAGTGTTTTTACGCTGGTAAATTGATAAATTTATTTGAAAAATTTAGGAGACTAAAAGTTAATAAATATACGACGTAGATTAGATAATGAAGGATTCGATTGTATTATGAAAGGAATTTCATCTCTCTCTCTCTCTCCCTCTCTCTCTCTCTCTCTCTCTCTCTCTCTCTCTCTCTCTTGTACATACTGTTTTGTTTAAAGCCCAATGTTGTGTAATATTACGGGCTTTGTTCAGCGCAGAATCAATTATATGTGTAGGATAATTTCTGTTTTGTAAATATGTTTTGGAATTTATTCAACGAATTTTGTAATTGACAATCATCTGAAATAATACGTTGGTTTATTTTCGACTCGCTATGTGGTATACCGTTTTTACATGACATGGGATGACATGAAGATTATTCCACATATTGGTGGATATTAATTTCCTTGATATGAATATTTGCAGAGATAGTGTTATCAATAATTATATCACAATTACATCTGAAAATGAAACATGCGTACTAGATGCAGTATAAGTAAATTTAATTGTCGGGTAAAAATGATTTCGGCGATCAATAAAATTTTACATTTCTTCAGTTGACTGCTTCCAGCTATAAATATGTCATCGAAAAATCTGAACCAAAGAGATGGGTTAAACATTTCGTTTTGAAGAAAGTCCTTTTCAAATTTACCCATGAAAGGAAAGCGTATGAAGGAGCCATATTAAAACACATTGCCGTACCCATTATGTATATGTATTTCGTATTATTAAATTGAAAATAATTATTTTCCAAAATAAGTTTTAATATATACAAACTGAATTTCGTCTTAGAAATATTACTATAATATTGCTTTTTTGTGATCGAGTTTAAATAAAAATCTAAAAATGAATCACGTAAAAGACGTTTTAATTCTGCTATAAAAAGGTTATCTGGGATTTGGGGCGACTTCTCCATACGAAGTGGGGCGACTTCTCCAACCACTCTGGGGCGACTTCTCCAGATACGTTGGGGCGAGTTCTCCCAGGGCGAGTTCTCCATGGGGCGAGTTCTCTGCATACCCAGATCTCCATGTATAACAGCGGAGATCTGATTTTAATCAGATTGATGAGACCATTTACAGGACGGTAAAGTGATAACATGATTTTCAAGATAGCGGTTGTAGTGGCCGTACTGGATTTTGAGAGGTAGCATTCCATTCAGAACGTACGAAATATCATGTGTAATCTGATTAAAACCATATGTCGATATGGCCAGTTGTCCAAAACAAGTTGCAATATCTTGAAAAAAAATGACCACGATAATCAGGTTTACCGATCTTACCACGCACCTCTACATTAGACGGAAAACGGATTATTATGTTCCAGAGGTAGGTAGAAATTTGAAGTGAAGAAGATTAGCTTAGTATAATGATAAGGCATAGAGCATGTTCACAGGTAAAAGTTGAAAACATTCAATAGCACGATAGACAAGAAATTTACCAACTGACAAAATTTACTGAGATTACGCATATGATCTATTCTGACACCAGACCTTGTTTATCATACTAAGAGATAAGGTAACTAACTTCCAGTTAGTCCGTTCCACATTATACCCTCGATCTCCACTGGTAATAAGGTTAATTTTCAGAACAGCGGTTGTAAATTTAAGACTACAGTTCTACATACTTTCAAATCTAGGCACTGTTTGCACTATTACCTATGCTTGCGCACCTGTTTGCTTGATTGTTTTCTTTCTAAATTTAAACAGCGTAGAAAATATACATACTAAGAGACAAGGTAAGTAACTTCCAGCTACTCCCTTCCACATCATACCCACGCAGAGGCGTAGCGATGATATTTTGCGCCCGGGGACAAACTATAAAATTGGCGCCCCAGCGATCTTGTGACAGATTTATTACCCTTGTTTTCTTATTATAATGTAACGTTGCAATGCAAGCCTCATTTTGGCGCCCCTGTACCTTGGCGCCCGGAGACATATGTACCCCCCGCCGCCCCCCCTCGCTACGCCTCTGTACCCACGGTCGTCATTTCAATTGTCAGTGGGGGGGGGCATTGCAAAACATGACGGGTTTGTTAATTTGCAAATTCGGGGGAGGGGATGCCCAGACAAAGTTAAGCTTCTATAATTAGCACTGGGGCATCATGTCGCAAACATGATGTCCCACCCAGGCACATTATCCTGACACCAGGCCAACCAGTCCTAAAACTAACCTCTTAATTCTGAGAGACAAGCGAGGCAGCTTCTAGTACCATTTTTACAAATCTTTAGTATGAATCGGCCGGTTATCGAATTCACAGCCTCCCGCACGGACGGACGGACGGACGGACGCTCTAGCCACCACTTGTTAAAGCAACGTTACACACACACACACACACACACACACACACACACACACACACACATTTTCTTTAGTGCACGTAGCGCACGTGCACTACATGCACAGTTCAATGCATCCAACAATCATGTGAGTAAACTCCATTTATTCTCGTAATGCTAAAAGTTGTTAATTGCAGGAGTCATTTATGCGGATAGTTTACCCTTGTTAGTGCACTACTGTGTCTGGCGGAACAATCTAGCCAGTTCGGATTGGGTATTACATTACGTGTACGTGTACAAAAATTTCAACGTTGATTGTTCTTGCTTTATAAGTAGGTAATAATTTTATGGGTCAAAAATACCAATGCACACGTTGAAGGCGCGACGTGATCTCGGTTGTAAGTAATAGAAGTGAATTCCTGGCAATATTTTCAAAAATTATAATTTTGAAAGATTACACTTTAATTTACCATGCCAAAAGGAGAAAAAAATAGACATATGTTATGATGAAATAATTGGTAACTTTTCAAATGATACTAGACTCGCCCCCCTCTCCGAGTTACCGGTGTAAGATTGAATTTTGGCCGAGTTGAATATTTTGACCAAATCTACATTTAACGTTGAAAACTGAACCCAGCAGCTATTGAAAATGTTTCATACGTGTGGAAAATTGGCGCACATTATGGGCAGTTTTCAACAGCTCCATGGAATTCACTATTGGATGTTGAATAATGCACCTCTTTCAGTGCTATATAATTTATATAGTTGGGATCGACAATGATTTTCTTTAAATTAAATACTGAAAACACACTATTCACTTTGCAGACTGAAACAAAGTTAAATGCCAGAAATGCTGTATGTTAGGTTGTATAACGTTCTTTTGATAAATTTTCAATATTTTTATCATTGGCAATGCTTTCAAAAACCACTGCAAAGAGTTGTTTCAAAATTCTGATGGAGCTAAATTCTATTACTTATATTCTGTTAAGGGTATATATATATATATATATATATATATATATATATATATATATATATATATATATATATATATATATATATATTCTCTCCAGACTCACCTGTTTCGACTTCAGGGACAAACTTAGCGACCTAATCATGTTTTGTATCTTATATATTTTCTGCATGTTTTTATGTTTTCCAATTTCATTGTTATTTGTTGTTCTGTAGTGTAGTCATATCATTATTGATGGTGTAAAGCGCTTAGAGCTTTTAAAGATTAGGCGCTATACAAATTCCTCATTATATTATTATTATTATTATTATTATTATTATTATTATTATATATTCAACTTAGAATACTTCAAGTTTAAATAATTTTTTTTATTTGAATCACAATTTCATGATTTTTATTACATAAATTCCTGACGCCAGTGGTATTAATACACAACAAACGATGTAGCAGTTTATTTTGGCTGATAAATCAGCCCCACACCTATACCGTAATACTATTGACACACCTATAATACTATTGACAGGCAATTTCGGTGATGATATCACCTATTCATTAAAAACTGTATAAACCAGCTGCCACTTTTGTCTGCAGACACATGTATATTTTATGCATGTATTGCTATTTCTCATGACTGTTAAGCTACCGTTGTCTGAAGGGTTGTTTTGGCGATATGTACATACAATTTCTGGATCAAGCCATAAGTTTGGCAACTTGTATTTACAAGTCCAGATGGAATAACACAACCCTCTTTTATTTTGCCATTTTGAATTTCACACTAGATATGACAGTTACCAAATACCAGTAAGTGTCTGTTCTGGAAAGATTTGCACTATTTAATAAGACCCTCATATCATCCACCAGTATCAACACAGCTTTGATTTATCGGACTACACTTTATTCTGTCCTATTTTGGCTTTAACATTCAAATTTGCTGTAAATTTTAGTAATATCCTTCTGCAAAGAGTTTCAGTACCATTCATCAAAAGGAGTTTAACGAGACAGGTGGCCTCATAGTTGTGGTCTTTCAAGGCAGGTTTTACTGTATTATCCATGTATCTAATGAATCAAAAGCACATTTATTAGTCTGTTGGTAAATTCCTCCTATTGAATGCCTCCTCCTGCTCCTCCTCCTCCTCATCAAACCCTTAATGCAAGAGGTCATTGTGGCACCACAGTTGACTTAAAACCAATTCATTCCATCTTTCCCTGTTCTCTACTGCCCTTTGGGAATCTCCAAATCCCATGACTGTCCACTCCTTAATATTGTCTTCCCACCTCTTTTTCAGTCTGCCTCTTCTTCTGCACCCTCACACTGTGCCTTGTAAGATCATTTTGCCAGTCCAGATGATTTTGAGATGTGACTGTACCACTTCAGTTTATGCTGTTTTACAATGGTCAAGAGGTCTTCATTGGCTCGTTGGATCCTGTTGTGGACTTCTTTATTGGTTAAATGGTCAGTGTATGAGATGCCCATGATCTTGTTGTAGCATCTCATTTTGAATGTTTGAATCCTTATTTTGTAGATCTGATGTGTGTCTCCATGTTTCACTAGCATACAGAAAGATGGATATGACAATTGAGCTCATCAGCCTTTTTTTGGAACCAAAAGCAATGTTGGTATCTTTCCATATTGGTCTCAACCTTATTATTGCTTCTGTTATCTGAGCAAGTCCTGCAGAGTAGTTTTTGGTTGGGAGCCCTCATCTGTGAAACTGATCCAAAGTACTTGAAGATTGTGACTCTTTCCAGGTTCTGTCCACTGACCTTTACTTCTGCACTGATGCTGTTGGTGTTGTTTGTCATTGGTTTATTTTCCAGCACTAATCTCCATACCATATGCTGTGGAGGATGTGTTGATATGCTCAACCAAGTCAGCCAGTTCTTTTTCATCTCTGCTAAACCATCAATATCTATTGTGAGGCAAAGGTTGGTGATGATTGTTCTTCTTCTGAGGCTGACAGTGTCATGCAGCATAGGTCTTGCTAGGATTTTAAAACTAGGAGTTCAAGACTCCTACTTTTGAAAAACAGGAGTCCTACCAGCAAAAGTTGCATTACCCTACCAGAAGCAAATTGGGCATATCTGAAATGGCTATATTTCCAGATGAGTAGAAACAGTGGTTGCCATCGAGTTTCATTTTCTAACTTTTTTACAGTACTGACATGTAGCCCTTGTTTGTCCATTAGAGTGAGAGTGAATTATGTCAGGCCAAAGATAGGTCTTATCCATGCACTAAGTTAGGCATCACACACAGTGTTCTACATGAAATGTCAGTTCTAACAACTTCTAGTTCTCTGTTGAATTTCATTACAATCTTCGTTAATTTGCTGTTTAACCCCAAAATACTTATCCAGATTTGCATGTTGTCTAACTCTCAACATGTCATGATTTTGAGGTCACATGCACTACTCCTTTGGCTACACTTGGAAATGAACACAGTAATGAAAGCTAAAGTTGTTCATTTGATGTACTCTTATAAAACAAGTACTTCAATTAGTCATTCTGCCTCTTAAATGAGTCACTGTAAATATCGGTACATTTTCTCACCACGCTGCAGCTAGTCAAGTCTTTGATCTTGCCGCCTATCTTGTGGGTCATATTCTTCAGTTGTACTCTGACAATGACAACATGTACATCTGGGTATCTTTCATCCACTGAATTTTCTGATGGTAAATATCAGCACAGCTAAAATGATTAATTGATCAACATATTTTATAACTTAACAATGGATTGAAGTAGGACTAGCAATGCCTTGAATTTGCTGTTCAGCAAATTGGTGTGTACAAATATCTGCTGTCTAGGTGATTTCCTGTGTCCCAGATAAAAAATGTTCATCCAGATATGGGTGATTAAGCGTATCTAAGACCTTTGTGCAGGGTATCCTTCATGATACTTTCAAGGAAAATGTTGAAGAGTGTAGGTGACAGAATACATCCCTGTTTCAACTGGTGTTCAAAACGGTGCAAACATTTACTGCGTAATCGTTAACTTCTCTAAGCGTAATGATCGGCATCGTATAAAAAGTTATCCATTACGCACCATCTCAGCTTGGGTGAATGTAGTATATATCTCCTTTTCTGCCATTGATGAAGAGAGTACTGGTGGCTTTGTCATTGAGGTGCTCAACAACCTGCACCAGGTTTGAGCTGATGTTGAACTTTCTCATAGATGTCCATAAGGTTGCATGCCATACCCTATGCAAGGTCTTTTTTTAAATCTATAAAGATTTTCTATAGATTCCGTTGACGATGAAGGTATTTCTTGCAAAGTAGTCTGATATTCTGTGGTGCTCCTTCCTGCTTGGCAGCCTGCCTGCTCTGCAGCAATAATTTTCTCTGCTTGAGGCATTAGTTGAGAATTATCTTCAGCTAGAGTTTAGCATGTATATGTAGTGAATGGAACAAATGGTAGCATAATACTGTAATACATGTCTTGAAAGACCACTGTTATGTGAGACCGCCAGTCTTAAGAGACCTTTATTTCCATTGCACAAATTTATTGCTTATATAATGTTATGACCTGTTATGAGAGACCATACCTTTTTGGCAGAATGGGTGGTCTATCAAACCAGGTTTTACTGTATGACCAAAACAGATCGATTACTTGAAAATGTTGAAATAAAAACCACCAATAAAACATAAAAATGTATTATTAGTCATAATTACTTCATTATTCTAGTAATTTTTAAAATATGTTTCTATTTCTTGATTCACCGCAATGGTGGTTAGAGTGTCGGCCATGGATGTGGGAGGTCGTGGGTTCAGTCTCGGCCTGAGTCATATCAAAGTCGTAGAAAAATGGTACTAAGAGCTGTCTTGGTTCACACTTAGCATTAAGAGGTTAGTGTTAGGACTGGTTGGCCTGGTGACAGATATATGTGATTGGGTGGGACATGATGTTACATGTCTGTGGCATGATGCCCCAGTGCTAGACATCACTATAACCTGCCGAACTGCAGATATTGTAGCGATATGACTGAATTGTTTTTAAAGTTATGATAAAAATCCAAATCACATACACATACACACACTCTTAATATTTCCAAAGTTTTATTACTGATGACACTTTGTTGATGGAGATGTACACTTAAGGAAAAAACAAAATGTTCTGATAAAAGTTGACTAAAAGTGGAACAAAATGGTAAACCTTCCTGATATTCATTTTGTGTGTCTAACTGGTACAGTTTAGCACATTACTTGATGTGTTTAGTACAGGATATATACCAATCATACAATGTTTAAAAATGAAACAAACCTACCCACCTTAAAGTTAAAACCAGTGCAATAGGAAAGACACAACATACATTATTTTGGTGGGTGTGGCCTTACATTATGCAACGTTTGTGTTCTGACAATATATAGTTTGGATTATTGGATTATTTTGGAAATTACAAGCTTGTTATACTGCTATTTTATTTAATATTTTTAAATAATTCATTTAGAGAAGTTTGTGTGGATATGAATTTTTACTGTAGCTTTCACAATTTTGAAAGTCATATCGCTATGATGTCTGCAGTGTGGCACTTTATACTGATGTCTAGCACTGGAGCATCATGCCGCAGACACTAACCTCTTGATGCTGAGTGCCTTGTGAGGCAGTTGTTGGTACCATTTTTATAAGTTTTTGGTATGATTGCTATGATTCAGCTGGGATTTGAACCCATGACTTCCTGCATCCGAATATTGAATGATTTGATGAAGGTAGGAAAAAGTATTTTATTGAGCAGGAATATATTTTTGAAGTTCTATTGATATTTCTCCTGTGTCAGCACATGATAATGATAGCAAAAGGGTATTTAAGAGTTACTGTGAGTGAGAGTGGAAATATCAAGTGATGAATTTGTTTTTGCTTTCTATTTTTGGTTGTTTTGGGTGGCCACAACAGAAAATTATTCACTGTACCTCTAGCTATTCTACACTGTTTAAATGAATTATTATTATTATTATTATTATTATTATTATTATTATTATTATTATTATTATTTCCTTTTATGGTTTTCTATGAGAACTGATCTCTTGTCCACCTTGGTAAAAGATGGCATGATAGATATCAATCAGCCAATTAAGATATTAAAATGAAATTATAAATTTGTATACAATGTAGAGAAACACATGTTGTTTATGTGGATCATACCATCAATATTTAAATATATATTCCTGGTTTTATTGCTAGAGTGGTGTCACACAAGCCAGCAAGGTTGGCAGAAATATAAATTACAGGTGTTGGGAGGAAAGGTGAAGATAATGCATAAACAAACTGATGCATTGTGTGAAATTAATATATCATAATGCCCAAAAACAACTGTACAATAAAGGGAGATGTTAACTGTCTTTTCATAAGTTCAGAACTTGTAGTTATTTCTTTTTTGGTGTCCAGACATACATACCATACATTAGTCAAGGATAGTGTACTGTTATACATTTCATGAAGGAAAACAAGGAATTATTTCAAACGATAGAATACCAACAAATCAGTGCATATATTGTTAAACTTGGGGTATATGTATTGAAATATTGACTTTCACAATAAAGTGTTTGGAATACGGTATAAATTACAAAAATTCTAGTGGTCCAGGATCTCTTGCTTTCCTCATTCCACAAATGGTTTAGGACCAGATTCAGTTTTGTACTTTTAAAACATGCATGAGCATTTAGAACAAGTGTTTGATGTTAAAGGCTTTAACTTGGTAGATGATTTTGATAATTATTATGTATTGCATTTAATTGACATTTTGTGTTTGTCCATGATTGATGGTTGTGGATAGAAATTTTGTATACTTGACTTTTGTCCATGATTGATGGTTGTGGATAGAAATTTTGTATACTTGACTTTTGTCCATGATTGATGGTTGTGGATAGAAATTTTGTATACTTGACTTTTGTCCATGATTGATGGTTGTGGATAGAAATTTTGTATACTTGACTTTTGTCCATGATTGATGGTTGTGGATAGAAATTTTGTATACTTGACTTTTGTCATGATTGTGATTGATGTTTGGGAATAGAGTTTTGCCTTTTCAACTTTTGTCATGTTTTAAGAAGTAAACAAGAAGTTTACTAGAATTTTAGTTCAAGGTTTAGAGGAAAGAGTTTTACAGAACATTCTATTGCAATTTATGTCAAGTGGATATGTATATAAAGGGGTCATAGTAAACAGTTATTCATTTTTGTTTATAACCAGTCTGTGGAATCAACTATAGTTGTGTTCAGATATAATTTGAGAGGAATTATTTATTTAAATTACAAAGTGCTCATTGGCTTTTTGGACAAACAATACTTAGGGATTATTGAGATCTCATTTAAAGACATTCTTGATTGTATCATTGTGGTACATCAAGACATTCAAGACAACTGAAATTCATTTTGAGCTATAAATACTGTTGGACTTGTGAAAGGACATTTTGGATTTTTTGGTATTTAATTTATAATACCATCAGTGTAAATTGAGAGATATAAATAATTTCTTGATTTTACTAAACTTGTAATCTGCTTCTTTCTTTTACACAGTGTAAGACCTAGATTTTTTTAATATAGATTTTGTGTTATGAATAGAAATTTGTGGAAACTTCAAAATTCAAACTATGAGGAGATGAACATGAATTAGTGGAAACTTCAAAATTCAAACTATGAGGAGATGAACATGAATTAAATAATATGTCAGTAATTTTTTTATTCAGATATTGTACCTTCTTGGTTCTGTAAGGTGAATAAAATTTTTTAAAAAATCGGGACAGCAAATAAAGTAAGAGCACGGTGATAAAAATACCCATTCTAACAATTCGCTTTAAATACGTTCATTTCAGTTAGTTCTTCAAATAAATGAAACACACTGGTATTGAAATAGTTCGGCAGTTACATTCAGATGCTGCTTTCAATAGAGAAAGTACAGTGTTTATTTTTTTCATTAATGTGGTCTGGTCACATGATCAAGCTGTAACGTAAGTAATATGCACTGAGCAGGAAAGGACTCAACACACGCAGTTAATATTGAATGTAAAGCGTTTACACCAAATTAATTCCTATTTAAAAAAATGGCATTATAATGTCAATTTACCCAATGTTTGTAAAGGTGGAACATGGGGCGGGATTAAATACATAAGTACTGTGCTATATTTGGGCCTTTCGAATATTAATTTCATTATTATTATTAGTTACAATTTCTTTTTCAAAATTCATGTTTATCAATGAGTAAAATAATTTTTATTATAAGAATCAGAAACCTTTTTTTTTCTTCATTACTAACACTTGTAGATGTCATTAAGATGTCCCCATGTCCACAAACCATATAAACTCAGAAATAAATGCAATTCAACTCTGGGATGTGTAAAGATATGACAGTTCTGTTCAATTTGTGTAATGATATGAAAATTGTGTACAATGTGTATAATGATATTAAAATAATATACAATGTGTTTAACAATATTAAAATTATGTACAAAGTGCATCACAGTATTAAAATTCTGTATAACGTACATCATTGATGCCACTCTTTATTCAGCAGTTATCAGTGTAATAAGGTTAATTTTCAGAACATCATTTGTAAATAGATGACTTCAGTTTTACATACTTTCAAATGTAGGCACTTGTTGCGCGCTTACCTATGCTGTCACCCCTGTTTGCTTGATGTTTTCTTTCGAATTGTAAACAGTGTATAGAATACACATAGGAACTGTTCTGACACCAGACCCTGTCTCTCATACTAAGAGATAAGTTAAGTAACTTCTAATTAGTCCCTTCCACACAATACCCTTGATCTCCACTGCTAATAATGTTATCTTTCAGAACATTGATTGTAAATTTAAGACTACCCTTACCTATGCTATCACACCTGTTTGCTTGATTGGTTTATTTCTTAATTTATACAGTGTAGAGAATACACAAAGGATCTGTTCTGACACCAGACCCTGTCTCTCATAATAAGAGATCAGGTAGCTGCTCCCTTCCACACAATACCCTTGGTCTCCACTGGTAATAAGGTTAACTTTCAGAACATTGGCTGTATATATAAGACTACAGTTAAACATAGTTTCAAATCTAGGCACTTGATGTATCCTTATCTATGATATAACACCTAGCTGTTTGCTTGATTGTTTTCTTTATAAATTTAAACAGTGAAGAGAATACACCAAGGATCCGTGCTGACAAGTACCAGACCCTGTCTCTCATACTAAAAGATAAGGTAAGTAACTTCTAGCTACTCCGTTCCACACAATACCCTCAATCTCCACTGATAATAAGATTCACTTTCAGAACATCAGTTGTAAATATAAGACTACAGTTTTTATATGCTTTCAAATCTAGGCGCACATTGCACCTACCCCTTACCTATGCTATCAGCCCTTCTTTGTTTGATTTTTTTTTTTTTCTACATTTAAATAGTGTAGGGAATATTGATCAAATTTGTTAAGTTAGCATGAAAGATTTTCCTGCAGCAAACCAAAGATTTTCTGAGTGTTTTTTTTTTTTATTTATTTAGAGCGAGAGAAATAAAGCTCAGGCAGGGTTGAATAGATAGCATGTAGGTAGATAGGTTCTTTTAATTTATTTAGAGCGAGAGAAAGAGATTAGCAAGCATTGGCATGTCTGAAGCACACCTAAATATATGGTTTATTGTTTGTAATATACTGTGATTGAGATAATTCTATATGTATCAGCGCCATGTTGTGGTTTTTTTAATTGGCAATTGTAAATTACAGTGTCAAGATAATCAGCTAATGAGATAGATTAAATATAATACACAGAAGAGGAAGATAAAAAAAATGACGACTTGTTTTACTGTCTCGTGCTCTCAAATAGGGAAGATAACGAGCCTAATGCCAGCTGTGCCGAATGTTTAGTTTGTATATCTGAGGGTGACATGCAGAAAAAAATCAAATTTGCTTTATTGTTCCTTTTAATGAAGATGGTTCTTAAACAGTAATATTGGTCACCTTTGTGACTCTGTATTTTTTTTCTATTTTTGGTTTTGTTAGAGTTCTAATGACCACATGGAAAACAAAGGGTGATTTTGTGAAACCTAATGTTTTTTATTGGATCATATTATCAGATTTTTCTCTTCTTTATTCTCATGGTAATTTGTGTATTTTATACTTATTCTACATGTCTTATGTATCCATTTATTTGTTCAAAGTTTGGTGTTTGTTGATTATGTTTTATTTTAAATTCATATTAATCTAACAGATTAGTGAAATTGCTGATTGAATCATTAGCTCATTAATTATAGCAGTCTGATTGGAATGATTCAAAAGGAAAATAAACTTGTACTTCCTTCTTGACAAAGATCTGAAAAAAAGGGAGAAAATTTACTTTCAATTAAAGAATCTTAAACTGTCCTGAAGTAATATTGAATAGTTTTCCCCACCCAACCTCATCATTTGAGAGGAAATATTATTTAAATTATTCATCGGAATTACAAATGTTCCCTCAACCCACCCCTTTTTCTCTTGACAATAAACTGCTATCTTGCTACTACATGTGTTATTTATCATTGATAAAACTTCCCCAATGGTTGTCTGGTAACTTTTGTTGTTTATCAAAATGAGGACTGCTTCTCTCAACTAAGGGTTATTTATCACAAAGACTGATGCATTTGTGGAGATGTAATCTAGAACATTTATAGTATTTGCACAATCTCACATCCATTTGTATCCACCTACCAGCGTTAAAAACAAAATGATCAAGGATATAAAAAAATGCTCAAAATGATGTCATTTCATAGATCAATTTATGATGTTTAATCTGGTTGTCACCAGGGCATCCTAAACACCCTAAAAAAAGTTTATTTATTAGGACTGATCTCAATCTGATTAAAATCAGATCGCTGCTCTCCTATATAAAGATCGGATGATGACTGCTTAAACATCATGTTTTGATGACCTATGAATTAGCCAATGGAAATGCAGCTTTAAAAACTCTGAAAGTGAATCAAATCGTTCAGTGCACATTGTTGCTCTTCAGCCTTGGATGTGGGAGTTCGTGGGTTAGATCTCCGGCTGAGTTGTACCAAAGACTTGGCACTCAGCGTTAAGAGGTTAGTGTTAGGACTGGTCGGCCTGTTGTCATAATAATGTGATTGGGTGAGACATGATGCTACATATCTGTGGCATGATGCCTCAGTGCTAGACATAACTATTAACTTTCCCCCTGCATACATTGCAGTGACATGACTGAAAAATTGTTAAAGTTACATTAAAAGTCCAAATCACACACACACACACACATATACACACACAAATTCAAAGATATAAGATTTCATCTGTTTGGTTGATAAAAAATTTGCGATTATAGCCATAACACAAGCAGGACCCCAGAGCTATCGCTAGCATATCATCATGTATAACAGTCGAGATTTGATTTTAATCAGATTGGACTGATCCTGACATTAGAAAGTGTGTGGAGTGCATCTCATCTCTGTTATTGTTATGGACTTCATAACAATTTGCAATTAATGATTTAGCGCTTGTCTAGATATTATTGGTGTGATAATTAATTAATTTGGAAAAGTCACATAACTAACTGATCACAAATAGAAAATATAATTATCCATAATCAAATAAAAACAATGTTTTCATTTTTTTTAAAAGTATTTATGATTTTGTGTGACAAAATCGTTCAGGAAAAGTAAGTTCAGTGATTAACAGCTTCCAGTTAATATTGTTGTCCATTGTTTAGTACAAGTCCCAACAGCATGGTAGATGACAAATATGTCAGGAAACCATTAAACAACATGGGATGAACACAACCTGTCATGAGAGACCATTATGTTTTGTCAGAACTGATGGCCTTTCAAGACCAGTTCCACTGTATTGTAAACACAACAATTTCAACCTTTTAAGAAAAAGACAGAGCTATGATTAAAATATTGAAGTTTAATGTACTGAAAAACTCAATGATAAAATAACATCAAGAAATTGATTGCAAGAACTTATTCTTACAAAATTGTTATCATTTGCAAGTTTTAATTGCTGTTTAACTAGTGTGATAGAAACTGGTATTACCGGTAAACTGCAATTTTAATGCAGTTGTTTTGCTAAGCAGAGACATCAGTGGGCATTATAAGTATTCAGGTTTCAATATTTTGTAACTGCCAATAAACCAAACTTTGGCTTTTTAGTGCTCATTTCAAGGGAAGTAATTGCTGTATCAAAGTTAGGTAACTCATTGCTCCAGATGTACCTGGATTTGATTGACAAGAGCAGAAATTTTTGTTGGAAGCTTTTGAAAACATACTGTTTGAATATTTATTTTTTCAGTTGTACCTGTCTTTGCTGATTTAGTTAAAGAAGTTAATTCTACTGGCGAGGAGATGAAGACATTGGTCCTGAACAATGGCCTGCATATGCCTGTACTTGGACTTGGAACATGGCAGGTGGGTCTCATGAAAAAACATGATGGATAGATGGATGGGCAGATGGACTGAAAGTTTTGTGGATGCAGTGAATTTGTAGGAGTTGAACCTGTATTCTTTCAGTTGAAAGTTTGGCATGCTGGCCACTGAGTCAGAGCATCTCCTTCCTCCATTAGTATCCCCTTCAACATGGAGGAGGTTGCACAGTGTTTATTTAGAATCTCCAGACCTACAGAGTTTATCCAGTTTAACCTTTTATTTAAGACCTTATAGGATGTCATCACATGACAAAAGACTTTATCTGTGCATGAAAAATATGTTCTTTCCTGACAGGTGGTCCTCTAGAACTGTGGTATTTCTAGACCAGTTTTACTGTGATCTCTTAACTTTCTGTTGGTCTATTTATTATGACTGAAATTCCTGAGGAACCAACAATGCTCAGGCAGGGTTGAATAGATAGCATGTAGGTAGATAGCATGTAGGTAGATAGGATAGATTGATGGATGAATGGTTATATATATTTATTTATGTTAAGTTTGTTGTTATCATGTTATATGATGAGATTTTTCAAAAACATATATTTTTAAAAATTTGCACATACATGTACATGCCTATATTCTACTTTGAATTACACAGAGTACACCAGACCAGGTAAAAAATGCGGTCCGTGCTGCACTGGACAATGGTTATCGTCACATTGACACAGCGTGGAACTACAAGAATGAGGCTGCCATTGGAGAAGTTTTAGAGGAATACTTTAAAAGTGGAAAGCTGAAGAGGAATGATGTCTTCATTACAACTAAGGTACAGTGGTCCCATTCAAGGGTATCTCTCGGATGTGATTCCCATTTATATATAAAATAAATATTACACATCTGGATTTGTAACATTTAATATTTTCATTTAACAGGGTGCACACAATCCAGAAAAGTGCTGGAATTATGTGGTTAGTTTGAAAATTGTTTTTTTATTTGATGTCTACTCCAAAAAGTACTTAAAAAGTGCTTTTAAATGTTTGGAAGTCTGAGAAAAATGTTCAGTTTCAAAGTGCGTTTTTTTTTTTAAATGTTCATTTACTGTTGCAAATTTCAAGAAAAATTACAAGAATTCCAATGAAAAAGTTAGAAATGTGAAATATGAAAGCATGCAGAAACAAAATATCATCAATATCAACAGTTGAAAGGAACTAGGCTCATGAAAAAGTCAAGGAGGGTTATAAACAATTAGCTCAAAGAGCTTTGGAGCATGCGGAAAGAGGTTTATTGAGCATGGGAGTTACCTCCCTTATTTGCCAGTGTTTATAGCCTCTCCTTGACTTTTTCATGTATAAGCAATATTTTCTAAGTTCTTTCAATTATAATTGAACAAAATATATTTCTTAGTATTTTGTCACTAAAATGTCCTTGAAAAGTGCTTGAATTTCCTTACCCCATATGAAAATGATTCAGCTTTTTGGCATGGCATCGGCACACTGTCCAGGTTTAACAAGAATACTGTGTGCCTTTGGTATTGGTCTGTGATGAATAGGGAATAAAAAGAAACTTGATGTGCCTATTGTGGATAACAACTTTGCCTGCAAAGAAAATTTAAATACTGAAAGCCCGCTCACTTTAATGTTTCTCTCATCCACAATTATCCTTTTTTCATCATTTTATGAAAATTAGCTTTAGTTCACAGGAGATCCCAATGAGTAAAGACTAAATAATGAATTTAGGAAATGAATTGAAAATATTCAATGAATTGCATAAATTAATTATTAAATCATTATCTATTTGATATTCTGTTTATCACATAGTTTTTATATAGATTAGAAAATAATCTAGCTTGATGATTGGATCAGATTCTTCATCTTTCAATATTTACATGTAAAACATAGTCCCAGATGTGAGTTGAAGCAATATTGCATAATTTGGTCACCAGTAACATTCAGAGGTATTTTTTTTAACAAATGGCTATTCAGAGAGTAACTGTACTTTCAGTTAGTAAAATATTGAATACAAACAGAATCATTTGTCAACATAGGATCTCTGAAGGAAAATATTGTGTTGTCATATATTTCACTCGGGTCAGATCAGGTGGAGTAGTTGAGGCACCATATAAATGACTGTTCACACACACACACACACACACACACATACACAGTACTATATACCAAATATTTGTTGTCTTTGTTTAGTTGCCAATGATACATATGGAACCACAAAGGGTGAAGGCCAGTTTGGATGAAAGTTTGAAGAGTCTCAAGCTGCAGTTTGTAGACCTGTACCTCATTCATGCACCATTGAGTCTGAAGGTTAGTACTTGAAGGTCACCAATGAGTTTGAATGTTAGTACTTGAAGGTCATTCTATGCTTCTGATTGATTTAAAAAATTGAAATATAGTTATTAAAAAACATGCATAGTGACACACATTGAATACTAGTTTGCACTTTTTAGCACTTGACTGAGATGGTAACAACTTTATTGTTTTCAATAAAACTGGTATGCACTTTGTTGCAGTTAAACGTTGAAGTTAAACATTGAGTACATGTATGTGCATTTTATCACATTCATTAGACTCATTGAATACCAGTGTGCAATTTTTAGCCATCTTTGCTAGCCAAGGTTCTGATATGATAATCCTTTTCTACACCCTGGTAGATCGAACATATTTTAGTGCTTTGTCCTAGCGACGTATATTTATATTAGATTTCATGAGTTGCCTCCCTTAGTATGTAATGCCAACTAGCCAATAGCAAGTAACAGCAGTGCTTTCTACATCAGCCAGAAATGGTGAAGGCAATCGACTTGAAAAGGATAATTTTTAAGATTAACATCAAAAGTATGACTACAAACTAGAGAGAAGCCATTATATGTGAGTGGAAGGTATTTGTACAAGCATAGACTAGCATTGGAAAATTGCTTATTTATAAGTCCATTCAAGTCATGTGCTCACCTTGTCTTGATCATGTTGCATCAGTGTTCACAAGTGAACAACTTAATTTAGATTGGATACAGTATCTTTTTGCTGCATCCAATGAAATTCACAGACCCAAAGCACAGAAATATCTGGTCAATACACCAAGGTTTAAATATAGTTATCATATTGGAACCTTCGTGAAGTGAAGATGCTTTCTAGCATTCGACTGATAAACACCTTTATTGTTTTAAACAAAACTGGTATGTGCTTTGGTACTTTGGTAGATAGATGGTATGTGCTTTGGTGCTATTGAACATGTAGTACATGCACTTTATCACATTCATTACTCACATTATGTACCATGAGGTATTTGAGCTAATGGTATGTGGTATACAGATAGATGGTATGTGGTATACAGACAGATGGTATGTGGTATACAGATAGATGGTATGTGGTATACAGATAGATGGTATGTGGTATACAGATAGATGTTATGTGGTATACAGATATATAGTATGTGTTATACAGACAGATGGTATGTGGTATACAGACAGATGTTATGTGTTATACACATGTTATGTGTTATACAGGTAGATGGTATGTGTTATACAGACTGATGGCATGTGGTATACAGACAGATGGTATGTGGTATACAGATAGATGGTATGTGGTATACAGATAGATGTTATGTGGTATACAGACAGATGGTATGTGTTATACAGGCTCATGGTATGTGGTATACAGACTCTTGGTATGTGGTACATGGATGGTATGTGATATACAGACTCATGGTGTGTGGTATGTGGATGGTATGTGGTATACTGCTTGATGGAATGTGGTAATAGGATGGTATTTGATATACAGATTGATGGAATGGGATAAATGGATGGTATGTGGTATACAAACATTTTGTATGCGGTACATGGATGGTATGTGGTATACAGACTGATGGTATGTGAAATATAGATGAATTGTATGTGGTAATTAGACAAATTGTGTGTGGGCAATTCATTCCATGTTGCTTAGCCTTGGTATGCAAAAGAATATTGTCCATATGATTTTGTTTTCATAGTGGCAACAATGAATTTACTATGTAAGTTGTCTTGTTGGTGTACAATGAGTATACTATGTAAGTTGTCTTGTTGGTGTGTACACATGGTTAAGACCAGATAGGTATTTTGGACTGGAGTCCGTCAGTGAAATATAGCACAGAGAAATAAATTTGTGTTTGATTCTGGATCTAATGGATATCCAGTGTAGAGTACAGAACAGCAGGGAGGTGTGCTCTGATCATGGTACTCTAAGGATGATCAGAGCAGCTGTGTTTTGAACTTTTCAAGTTTCTGGAGTAGATTTTGGGACAAACCAGACAGAATTGAATTACACTAGTTCAGCCTTGAAAGTACTAATGAATACACAATTGTTTTAGTGGCACTGAAAGATATTTGCGAATGGAGCTGATGAGTCTCAGCTCAAGATATGCAGCCTTGCATATGTTCATGACATGTTGATGCAATCTGAGAGTACTGTCTAGGTTTTGTACTGACTGTGTGAATTTAATATTGGTGTTGCTGTTATTTTCTGTTTGAGTTAAAAGATGTGAATGAGAAAGTCTGTTGTTATCAGAATGGCCTCAGTTTTATCATCATTCTTCTGCAGCTTGTTACATGTCATCCATTATTTCACATCAGAAATGCATCAGAAATACTCCTTGGATGGTAGCATCAACTTCAGTTGGGTGGCTAGACTTGTATATTTGGGTGTCATTAGCGTACAATTGGTGAGACATGGGGTGATGATCTATGACACTTGAGAGAGCGGCTGAGTGTATAGAATGAAGTGATCAGGTCCAAGGACAGACCCCTGTGGAACACCACAACATAGATCAACTGGGCTGGAGTGTATTCCATTTGCAGATATAATTTCTGTCCAATTGACTAAGTAGGACATCCTGAAGATGGTGAAGTAATATAGCATGGTCTATTGTGTCAAATGCTGCAGACAAATCAAGGAGGTTAAGGCCTGTAATCGTTTTGCTATCCAAAGCAGAGAGAATGTCATTAAATACTTTCAGAAGAGTAGTTTCAGTACTGTGCCAATGGTGATATGCAGACTGTACATTTAAGTCATGGCCACCTAGATTCATTAGGTGTGTGTATATGAGATTTGGATTTTTCATGTAACTTTACCAATTGTTATCTTTTTTTAGGGGCCCCAAGTGGCCGAGTGGTCTAAAGCGCTCTCCGTTACGGATCACTGCCATCTCACCTCTGTCTGCGTGGGTTCGAGTCTAAGATTCAGCTAATGTAGTTATGTGAAAAAGCTTGCCAGTAGCTTCTTGTGGCTCGTGGTTCTTCTTCGGGGGTTTTCCCCGAGTTCTTCCTCCACCAATAATACTGGCCGCCATGTATAGCCTATCGTGTGCTGAAAAATGGCGTTAAACCCTACAACAACAACAACAACAACCAATTTTTTCAGTTCTATCGCTATGATTTCTGCAGTGAGGCAGTTTAAAGTGATGTCTTGCTCTGGGGCATCATGCTGCAGACATGTAGCATGATGTCCCACCCAGTCACATTATCCTGACACCAGGCAGACCAGTGCTAACACTAACCTCTTAATGCTGAGCTCCTAGCAAGGCAGCTGTCAGTATCATTTTTTTAAAATAAGTCTTTTGGTATGGTTTGGACTGGGTTCAAATCCATGACCTTCCACATCTGAGGTGGATGCTCTAACCACTAAGTCACCAATGTAATCTTGGTTTATTAGGTATTTACCATCAGCACAACACTTTTAGACCTGGAATCATGACACATGGTGAGGATGCATTTTCATGAGTACTACAATTGCTCTTAAAATAAGGTCACTGTCACCCATATTTCATGCTTCTTAAACTACTTTTGCATTGTGGACATTACATGACTGCTTTCTTTCATTTCAGGACAAAGGAGATGGTTCTATATTTCCAGTGGATGAAAATGGAAAGTTGATGATTGTGCACCATGATCTTGTACAAGTTTGGAAGGTATGTTGATAAAAAAAAGATGTAATTTTTGGTCATACCAAAATGTTTTCTGGTAACTGGAATATTTTCTTTATTACTTAAAGGTCAAGGATGGAGGTTCATTTGTAAAATTATTTTAAATCTACATACTTTAAAGCCCATGGTCAGTGTTCCTATAAAATTCCATGACATAGTTTGCAAAATATTGCATTTAAGTGTGTAAGTGATATGTCACTTGAACAGAAACCTCATTGACATAGAGGTTATAGTGTAGTTAATATGCAGTAGGTTAAGAAATGAATGGAAACCCTTACTTACATAGAGATTATAGTGTAGGGAATATGCAGTAGGTTAAGAAATGAATGGAAACCTCACTGACATAGAGATTATAGTGTAGGGAATATTATAGTGTAGGGAATTTGCAGTAGGTTAAGAAATGAATGGAAACCTCACTGACATAGAGATTATAGTGTAGTAAAGAAATGAACAGTGGCCTGAATGAAGTTTATTGTTGTTGTTGTTGTGAGGTTTAATGCCTTTTTTCAGCACACGATAGGCTATACATGGTGGCCAGTATTAATGGTGGAGGAAGAACCTGTGAAAATCTCTGAAAGAACCACCAACCCACAAGAATCTACTGGCAAATTTTCTCACATACCCACATTGGCCAAGCCTGAGACTTGAACCCATGCATACAAAGGTGAGATGGCAGTGATCTGTAATGGAGAGCACTTTAGACCACTCAGCTACATGGGAGATAAAAGTTTAAGAAAATAAAATAACTCCTATGCTGCCTACAGCATGCATGCCAACCATGCATTTATGTTCCCTGTGTGAAGAGATAACTGCTTTTGCACTATTCTTCATCACCATCTTTTTTTCTCTCTTTCTCTTTTAGCATTTATAAGGGTAATTTGTGATTATCTGATTGCTTCTCTTGTTTTCGAAAATAATTAAGGACAAGGAATACAGTCATGCTTAACTCTTCATACATGTTGTAATCATGCTCTGGTATTTTCTTTTACCAGTTCTGTTATTGTTATTGTTATCAGGTAATGTATTTGACAATTCTTTAGTATATTGTGTCTCTGAAAATACTTACTTTATCAATTATACGCAATTCCTCATGGGGGCCCGGAGTGGCAGAGTGGTCTAAAGCATTCTCTGTTATGGATCACTGCTATCTCACGTCTGTCTGCATGGGTTCAAGTCTAAGATTCAGCTAATGTAGTGTGAGAAAGCTTGCCAGTAGCTTCTCGTGGGTCAGTAGTTCTTTCCGAGGTTTTTCCTTGGTTCTTCATCCACCAATACTGGCCAACATGTATAGCCTATCTTGTGCTGAAAAATGTTGAAAACCCCTACAAAAACAACAACAATTCCTCATGCATTTCCTTCAAATGCATGTGTCCTCTTATAGTTAAATTTGCTCAAGATTAAATTAGTAACATCCCGGATGCAGGTGGCCACCTAGTGGAAGCAAGGAGAGCTTATCTGTCCACTACATTCTATTGTTTGCATGATCCATAGATGGAAAGACAATTTTTTCATCAGTCAAGGAGATCTGGATTCAGAAATTATTTCCTATTAATGTTGTTTAGACTAGGCAAATGTTTTCTGAGAAACTTAATTTTCTACCAAATTCCTTTTTCATTGAGTCATATTTACAACCATGACTGTCTGTGTTTTGCATGCATGTAGAATGCATGTAGAACTGTGGCATGAATCACTTAATTGCATGCACATTTTTCATTTTCTGTTCCTTAACGTCCATTATTTTATTTATATTACAAAGTTTAGAGTTCTGGTTTGGGATAAGTGGTTGAAGGAGAAAATCACATTTACTGTGCACACATAGAAATGCACACACACAAAATCACAATTCTACCATCTTATTAAATGCTCATGGAGTTAGGTTTTATGATACAGATATTTACAATTGTATTGATTTTAATATTTTCAGTTACTTGAAGAGCTTGTGGATGAGGGAAAGGCTAAATCAATTGGTTTGTCCAATTTCAACTCAAAGCAAATTGAGAGGATAGTGACAAATGCACGAATTAAACCTGTGACAAACCAGGTAAGACATGACTGTATACACAGTCAAGTAAATATCCTGTTTAATATTGAAGGCAAGACCAATCTTATTACATGGAATTGAAATTATAAGCAATCATTGTAAATGAAAGTAACAGTTAGGTCTTTAATTTAAAATGTGATTTCTGCCATAATTATCTTTTCCATATCATAAGGTTTTGGACTTAAAGGCTTTTATAAGCAAGACAGTCGAGAGAAAGAGAGAATGAAAGAAAGATAGAGAGAAAAACCAAGACCCAAGAAATGAATACATGTCAGCCTGTGCTCAAGACTTACCTGTTTTAGTGACCACCTGTTTTTAAAGAGTTAAACATTTGATTTTGTACCTGTGCAATGTATTTGATAGTGGAACTTCTTCCAGGGACATCTTTATGTTCTCCATGTGTGGTCTCGTTAATCAGGTTTCATTGTATGTATGAACAGTTGTTTAATTGTACAGCATCCTATATCATATTATCCAACATTATCTTATTTTCTTCCTGTAAGTACTGCAACCTCACCATTGTATAACAACCTTTCTACATACCCAGACAATTTTTTATTTTCCTCCTTAGTACAGCAACCTCTCCATTGTATAACAACCTTTCTACATATCCAGACAATTTTGTATTTTCTTCCTCAGTACAGCAACCTCTCCATTGTATAACAACCTTATCAGACAAATGTTCTACAGCAACCTATATTGTATTACTCCAACCTCTTCATTCTAAAACAACCTTTCTACATATCCAGACAATTTTTTATTTTCTTCCTTAGTACAGAAACCTTTCCATTGTGAAACAACCTTTCTACATATCCAGACAATTTTTTTATTTTCTTCCTTCATACAGCAACCTCATCATTGTATAACAACCTTTCTACATTGTACCCAGACAATTTTGTATTTTCTTCCATAGTACAGGGACCTGTTATTCAGTCCAGTCAGTAAAGTGAGAACTCGCACACTGAATCCTGAATTCCAACTAATAAAAATCCAGTGCAAAATTAAGCACACAAAGCCTGGATATGTTCTACCCTGCATAAAATTAGTCTGCTTTAGTCCCGATCACGAAGAGATCGTGTGTGTGTGTGTGTGTGTGTGTGTGTGTGTGTGTGTGTTTAAAGTTCCTTTCAGACTTGGATCAGAATGCTGAACATGCCAATGATAACTATGAGAGTAAATAATTTATTTAAAGACATTTGATTTAACGAAAACAATTAAAATTTCTCGAGATCATTGTTGTCTAGGATTCATTCTGCTTGCAGTGAACCCCCAAAAAACAGGAAAATATTTGAATCGCATATTTGAGAAATCATGATTGTGTTACAACTAGAAAATTGAGCCATGTACATCTCTCCAAACTACAGATTGAGAGAATGTGTTTTTTCCTCGCAATCATTAACAGATTAACTTCTAGTCATGCTAGCACAACTTCAATTCATATGAAGATTTCATTTCAGCAGAATGCTAGATATATGAAAGGTAAATAGAAAGACACATGTGCTTGTGTTATCGGTAAGATTTATAACACCATGTAAGTTTTCTGACTCTCCAACTGTCCCCCCTTTTTTTTTTGTTTTACAAGTCAAGGATTAGCTCCCCTCTCCAGATAATTCTTAACATAATCAATGAAGGTAGATAACTGGAAAATCTTGTTTTTGCTATTCCTCCAAAATATATGGTAATATCGAAGGCAGATAACTTTAAAATCTTGTTCTTGCTATTCCTCCAGAATGTATGGTCATATCGACATGGGCTTTTCAACAACAGCCATAGAACATCAAGTTGGTCCTAAATAAATATTGTGCCAGTCTGACATCCAATATGGCCTCTATGGTGGACATCTTGAAAATCTTACTGCTACTCTTCATGAATGTCATAACATCATCAGTAACCCAAAAATATGAGATGATTTTGTCACTCAGCAGTTAAAGAGAGGGAATGTGCCTGTCCTGGATTATTGGAAATTCTTTTACATCAGTAGAACAGCAGGTGCTTCGAGGGACAGTTCTTTATTGACCTACATTGCTTAGCAACATATCCCTTGCATACAGCCAGTTTCTTATTTTCTCAATAGAATAGCAACATATTGTCATAGTCAGCCAATTTCATATTTTTTCCATGGTACAGCAAGATCTTGTCACATACAGCCAATTTCTTATTTTTCCATAGTAATTCAAGCCATCACCATATTACAGCCAACTTTGTTTCTTTCTGAGTATTGAAATGTATTATCACAAACAGACAATTTCTCTCATTCATAGTGAAGAAATCATTATCACATACAGCCAGTTTGTTATTTTCCTTCAATGTACTGCAATAATTTATTACATACAGCCACATTCTTATTTTCACTGAATGTACAGCAGCTATTATCACATACAGCCAAATTCTTTTTTCCTTCAAAGTACAGCAAACATTTATTACATACAGCAAAATTCTTATTTTCTCTGAATATTCAGGAGCCATTTATCACATACAGCCACATTATAATTTTCCTTCAAAGCACAGCAGCCGTTTATTACATACAGGCAAACTTGTGTTTTCCTTGAAAGTACAGCAACCATTATCACATACAGCCATTTTCTTATTTTCCTTTAAGGTACAGCAACCATTATCACATATAGCCAAATTCTATTTAGTCTCATAGTTATCACTGACATGTTCAGCATTCTGATCCGATCACTGACATGTTCAGCATTCTGATCCGAGTCTGAAAGGAACTTCAAACTAACACATTCTTTTTTTTCTTCATAAAACAGCAACTATTTATTACATACAAGCAGTTATTTTCCTTGAACGTACAGCAACCATTATCACATACAGTCATTTTCTTATTTTCCTGCTGGTTTGTTTACAGACACTGAAATTTCTCATCATTGTCATTACAAGAAGGAAATATTTTGGCGAGCACAAAAAAGGCAGAAATAGCACATGATATCTGAATCAACAGCCATTTTTTTACCTTTATTTAAAGATGACAAATCTACACCACCAGTCATGGCTATTTTGACAGCTATGATGATTGAAATGTATGACATGACTTCCTACTTTAACAGTCTCTCGTGGATACAATAATTAGTTTTAAGGTTATCTTTCTGATTGAGATCATGGTGCATTTAATTTATTTGTTTTCCTTGGTACACTATTTAGTTTTCTTGGTACACTATTTTTTGCTTTTGTAATGTCAATTGGACCTTATTAGTGAGAATGTGATAGTTTTTAGACTTTGTATTAATGTTTGGAGGGTCCAGGTCCTCATCTGGAATATACATTTAATATGTTCTTTGGCATCATGGGATGCCTCCATTAGTCATCTCTTACAATTTGCAAGAGCCTCTTTGAGCCTTTCTTACAACTCATCCAATCTTAACCGGATGTCTGTGTCCTGAATAAATTTTGGCTGTGCAATTGAGGTGACTGCTGACTAGGAGTGGGATTATAATCAGTTATTTTGGGTGGAATTCTGATCAGATATTTTGGGTGGGATTCTGATCAGATATTTTTGGTGGGGTTCTGATCAGATATTTTGAGTGGGCTTCTGATCAGATTTTTTTGGGTGGGCTTCTAATCAGATATTTTGGGTGGGATTCGGATCAGAAATTTTGGGTGGAGTTCTGATCAGATATTTTGGGTGGGATTCTGATCAGATATTTTGGGTGGGATTCTAATCAGATATTTTGGGTGGGATTCGGATCAGAAATTTTGGGTGGAGTTTTGATCAGATATTTTGGGTGGGATTCTGATCAGATATTTTGGGTTGGATTCTGATCAGATATTTTTGGGTGGGTTTCTAATTAGATATTTTAGGTAAACTGAAAAGATATGAATATAAGACCCTGGCTGAATAAGTTAGGCAGTTGTATGGGAGAGGTTTTATGTGTATTAGACAAAGACTCAAACGGCTTGGTTTATATCTACTTATATTAGGTGGAATGCCACATATACCTGCAGCAAAAAGAGCTGCAGAAATTCTGTGAGGAAAGAGGGATAAAGCTGACTTCCTATGCAACTCTTGGATCACCTGGACGACCAGCATTTTTGTAAGTGAATAACAGTTTATAACTTCTGTATGGAGAAATATTTTAGTAAATGATGATGATGACAATGACAATAGGGATTGTAAGAATGCAATTTAAATTTTTGGACTACAAATACTACAGATAAATATAAGCTAGGATGCTGTAATATGCTGCAAAAATCAAGCAAATAACTTACTGACCATTTGAAGCTTTTTCTTTCCTTAGAAACTACCTCTCTTAAGTTTTACTGCCAAATTACGAATAGCTCTCTCAGAGTAACCATTTATAAAAGTTATAATTCGGCCTACATTGTAATCACACCCTCTATCCCAATCAATCAGACTTAGCGAACAATGTCACTCTTGCTGTCTGCCAGTGTGGGTACGGATGAGAATACACCTCGTTGGCTTCCCTCTGATCTTATGACTAAACTGATACGGCAAGTCTTTGTCAAATGATGCAAGTGGTCGCCTTCACCAACTCAAGTTTCTCATCTCTGATGGGTTACAGTATCCTTGCATAAGAGTTTAACACTAGCCTGTGACAATCTTTAGACATCAATCACATGGTCACAGTAATATTTCCAAGACCGTAGATTATAGCTTATACATGATTATGACTTAGCAGACATGACACAGCATTAAGAGGTTAGTGTTAGGACTGGTTGGTCTTGTCCAAGTGTGACTAGGTGGGACATCATGTTATATGTCTGTGGTATGATGCCTCAGTGCTAGACATCACTAAAAATGACACACTGAAGACATTGTAGTGATGCGACTGCGGTATGATGACAGAGTACCCCATATTGCTCAGCAATATTTCCTGGCATCACTATAAAATGCCAAACTGCAGACATCATAATGATATGACTGAAAAATTGTTAAAGCCATGCTTAAATCAAAATTACACACACATTTAAATTTTATTAACCAAAGTTCATTGGAAGTGGTTCAATCATAGATAAGGTAAAGACCATGTAGATATCTTCAAAGGCAATGAAACAGAACAATATTAATAATATTATTATTGATAATAATAATTTAAGAGATTATGCCATCATGAAACCCTATGGGTTTTTTTGCAGACCAGTGTATTATCTCATTTGAAATAGTATCATTGTAGACCATCTGCCTCCAGCTCATAACTTCTTACCTTCTTTGACACGGTCAGGAACTGTGAACCAGGGGACATAACTCTAAAATCTTCCATACTTATTAATGTATCCCTCCAACCAATCTCTGCAACCTACACACATATTTAAATGCTCTGTATTAGTGGAACTACTAGGTGTCTTTTTAATTATTTATCTTTATAGGTACAATTTTGATGGAGTTATTGGCCTTTGTCCATCAATAATACATCAGCACTAAAGTTGATCCTTGCAACAAGCATAACTTGGGAACCATTCAACATAATTTGATGCAAATTGTTGTCTTTATTGTCTCTTAGCCATATATGTGATATGTACTATATGTGATATGTGCTATTTTATTGGTTAGACATTAATGAATTTGATTTTCAGCAATCCACATCATGATTTAGAAGAGTTATTGCCCCTGATTGCCCATCAGCAAAATTTGGTTTTGTGGTCATAAAATTGCTAAAAAGTGCATTCATGCAAGATAGAATAGCCATCAAAAGCTTAGTAAATTGTGTAATTTTATCTGCTTTTTAAGAAAATTTCAAGTAACTAAAATATGGTTCTAGTGAATTTGGCATCCGTACATTATCTAACAGGAACAGTTACTTGCAAATGCTTAATTGGTGCTATCTAACCGTATCATTGGCGCCTATTGTTTAATATTTGTACTAACTGCATATATTTTTGCCTTTTCAAGTAACAGTTATTGTTAATGTGATTGGTAAATACATTTGTTGTTGTTACTTCTCAATTGTTGTTGTTTCAGTTAAAAAGTGAGTGACAATGAAATCCAGTAAGTGCAAGAAATTCAAAGCTAATGAGGATTCATACAAGACATATCTTACTTGCATAAAGGTATTCATCATATTAAGCTGCAGTGTTTGCATGATAGTCAGGTGTTATCTGGTCATCTGTGTTGAGGAAAAGCATCCAAAGCAAGGAGTGATGTTTGAAGTCTTGTATGAATGAGATGTTTTCAAGACTTTGTCAGAAGATGACATCAATTGCTAGCATGGTTGGGGGACATTGTCATGGTGTGTATGATAAAGACTTCAATTGCTAGCATGGTTGGGGACATTGTGATGATAAAGACTTCAATTGCTAGCATGGTTGGGGACATTGTGATGATAAAGACATCAATTGCTAGCATAGTTGGGGACATTGTGATGATAAAGACTTCAATTGCTAGCATGTTTTTCATTACAATTTTTTTTATAATTTCTTTATAGGTCAGCTGAAGGTGATCCTGCAAACGCTTTGGAGGATCCTATCACCTGTCAGATTGCTAAAAAGCACAAGAAAACACCAGCACAGGTAATGCTACATTTGCAACTCAAAAACTCCTTTTTTTGGAAATACTGTCTACCAAATGTATTTTACCTTTTTCATCATCATTTATTGGAAGGTTTTTGTAATCAGACAAAATGATGGAAGGTAATATTTCTTGTATATGACTTTAATCTATACTGGTAATAACAATCAGTAAATTAAAACAATAACAAGCCATAGCTGTTGTATAAAAATAACATTTTAAATATTTACAGGTTTATGAAGGAATGAAACAATTTTGTTTAACCCTTAAAGTGCGTGTCACGACTATAGTCGCGCTGTTGTTTTTGGTCCCGTAGTGCGTGTCATGACTATAGTCACTCTCGAGGTGAGCAACACTGATCGCATTCAATAACTTCATCTTGCCATAAATGCCTGTAAAACTATATTTGATTGGTTTAAAAAGGCCCGGAACAAGCATTCTGCAGTTACTTTACTATATTATTAACAATGTAATTTTACAAATGCTCGCTTCTAAACACATGGTACTTGTGCAAAGCTAAAATGGCCGACGCTGAATACAAAGGTGATTTCTTGCAACAAATATTCGCTTCTGATAGTGATGCTAATAGTGATTTTGAATAATTTGAGAAAAATGACATTATTGGAGCAAGCGAGGTATTGATGGAAATACACATGAATGATTTTGAGCCAGTAATTTACGTGGAACTGGAGTCGGATGTACATGCTCGCTTGACGTGAAAAGATGGTGCGCCTGTCAACCCCCATTCACTGGTAATTCAAAATTAAATGTCGAGATGGTGAATAATAATGAACCTACGGACTATTGAAGACTTTTTCTTAGATGACGAGCTATTGCATCTGATAGTAGATCAAACAAATCGTAATGCAGATCAGAGAGTTCATGGGGCAGACTTGAACGAAAAAAGTCGCATGAAGAAATGGTGGCCTGTCTTATCTGAGCATCTAAAACATTTTCGCATCAATTAAAACAATGGGTTTGGTACATATGTCTGTTCTCAATTCCTAATGGGCTATTGATGATGTGATATCAACCGCATACTTCAGCAAAAAAATAAGTATGGGATAGATTTCAAGCTATTCCAAGCAATTTACACCTGTCAGACAATGAGAACAATTAAGGTGACTCTTCACACAAAATCAGCCCAATGATTGAACAGATATAAAGCCGTAGCTGAGGTTTAATCACCAGATATGGACCTCGGTTTGATGATATTATAATAAATAACAGGTGATAGTTTTCATGAACATTAATTGCTGACTGGAGGGTTTAAACATTCCTCTGACATTCATGGAGTGGATTTTTGCAAAACTGTCACCCTGCCTTTACCTGTGATTTTCACAATTTATATATAACATTGTGACAGACATAACATGTGCATGGTTGGACTACTAAAGAATATAACATTTCGTAGATATATTTGAACTTTTCCATCAAAAACAAACAAAAATACTGATGAAATACAATTGTAACTTGTCATTTTACCTGTATTTACACCTGTACCTGCAGATATGTTAAACCTACATGTGTCTTGATGCTAATCTTAAAGTATAGACACGCATCATCATTTTTTATATAGGGTTTGTCTATCAATAGTGTATATTTAATGACATACTTGCAATTTAAAGACTGCAGTTTTCTTCTTTTCTCTCCTGAAACAATTCAGCACTGAGGGACCTTTTACTGCAAAACAATGCAGCACTTTAAGGGTTAAACATTTTCTTATATTTCATAGTCAACCATAATGAAGGTGGTTATTTAAAAAAAATAAAGTAAAAAATTATAATCAGTCTCTTTTTACCTTATTTTGAAGAATAATAGCATCTGTTGCTAAAGTTATACAAGTAGATTGGTTTAAAAAAAGAGTTTACAAGTATCACATGACTCCTAAGAAAAGATCAGGTAAGAGCAATGCAGTAGATGTTTTCCAGAAAAAACCCTAAAAAATAAAAACTCAACCTCCCCACATCCAGGTTTGACAGGCAATCATGTTTCCGAATAAAATTGTTTGCTTGATTAATTTACTTGTCAATGGCTATCAACAAGTTTCATCTTAAAAAATCTTGGACTTCATTTAAATGACAGTCAATGAAAAGTTGTCAACATATTATCAGTTTATTTGATTCAGTCAATGAAAAGTTGTCAACATATTATCAGTTTATTTGATTCAGTCAATGAAAAGTTGTCAACATATTATCAGTTTATTTGATACAGTCAATGATAAGTTGTCAACATATTACCAGTTTATTTGATTCAGTCAATGAAAAGTTGTCAACATATTACCAGTTTATTTGATTCAGTCTATAAAAAGTTGTCAACATATTATCAGTTTATTTGATTCAGTCAATGAAAAGTTGTCAACATATTACCAGTTTATTTGATTCAGTCAATGAAAAGTTGTCAACATATTACCAGTTTATTTGATTCAGTCAATGAAAAGTTGTCAACATATTATCAGTTTATTTGATTCAGTCTTTCCCTAGTTTTTCCTACATTTCTTGCTTGTTCCTACTTTTCTGTTAGACTCCCAATTTTTCTGTATTTATTCCAAAATGACCCCACAATGCCTTTGTTTTAAACTTTACAAAACATTTTGTTTTGCTAACCATATAAAGAGAGGATTCTGTTTTGACTCCGTATATCTCCACTCTGTAGTTTTTAGCAAAAGGAAATATTTGCTCTCCAGTTCTACAAAGATTCTTGTCTTCCAATCCCATGTACAGATTCCATGTGACATGATGCATATGGCTTAGGAAGAAGGTGAACTGAAATGATTTTGAATCATTGTATTTTCCAAAGAAGGAATCTGAGGGAATATCAACCGTAAAGTGCACTCTAAAAGTTGCAATGTCAGCATTAAAACTAATGCATTAACATCAGTTACCAATATTTAATGTTCCTATTTTTCTTTACAACTTTTACTTTGTTGTACATACAGCATTTATATTGCTAGATGTGCATAAAAACAGGTGACATTTAATACAATCCTTTTACATTTAAAAAGCAAATCAGATTCAGTTTAAATTTTTTGAAGTGTTGGGGGTGAGAAATTATGATACATCCAGAAGATTTTGATATACCTTTAGATAAAAGGGAACGGGTTGTAAAGTATGAGGTACACACTTGGTGTGACATGCTCTTAGGTAACAAAAAATGCCACAAGATGGCAAAGGACATTGACTTGAATCCCATATGGTGTAAGAGAAACTTCTCTTCAGAATAAAGAGGTTGTCATTTGTTTTCAGCAAAATCAAATAAGTGTGGAAACAACAGACGTGAGCAGTAAATCAGCAGATTTAAAAAAATCTATTCACACATGTATAAACATTAGTGACCTTGACCTGCTGATCAGATTTTAATGTTGACACCAAGCGTTACAGTGAAAACCGAACATTTTTTTATGACGAAATTTTCAGTGGGCATTTTACTGCTTTAAATTTACATCAGTATTTAACAAAACATAATTTTGACTTCATTTTAAATTAGAAATGTGAGAACAAAAATCTTTCATTATGCATCAGTGTTGAATACCTTTGATACTTTTTGCAGGTTCTTCTGCGAAATATGGTACAGAGGGGTATTTTTGTTATCCCCAAGAGTGTCACACCAGCTAGAATTCTGGAGAATTCACAGGTAACATTTCCATAACTTTAAAATAATTAAGTTTAAAGAAGAGTAAAATGGAAGTTCTTAAAGGCATTTGTTATATTTATATGCACTGAGCAAAAATTAAATTATGTATACTTCAAATTCAGTTTTTCAGACATTTAGAATGCTTGAAATTTTAATGAATTTTATAAGAATTTTGTTGCTCAACATCATATGGAATGATGAACGTGAATTGCAATGCCTCTGTCAGAAAAGGTTAAACAACACACATGGAGATCTTGTGGATGTGTCTTATTAATTAATATGGATACTCTCTCCAAGATGGCACTGAAATTGGCATCACAGCAAAAGCTTGTAAAGGATGCCCAAAAGAGACATGGAGAGATGCTCCATATAAAAGGAGCAATCTGACATACTAAAGCAGCAGATCTCAGGATTGGATATGACCCTTGGATGCCTCAGCAGGACTCCACATTTATCTTTCATGGGCAGATGTCCTTTTATAGTTAATTACTGAAGTAAAGAACAGGGTTACTGTTTTATCTTTCATGGGCATATGTCCTTTTATAGTTAATTACTGAATTAAAGAACAGGGTTACTGTTTTATCTTTCATGGGCATATGTCCTTTTATAGATAATTACTAAAGAAAAGGGTTCATACATATTTTTAAGTGCTACTGGTCATTCACCAGAAAAACTTGTGGGATGAGCTATTAGTTGTCCATCTGTTTGGTGGTACCAGTTTGTTATTGCTACTCCTCCCACTGAGTAAACAAATATGGCTACCATAGCGACTATCGTAAAAATCTTATTTTCACTAGTCCTGAATGAATGGTCAGAAAGAAGTCTTCTTGTTTCTGCTTGGTCATTCATTATTTTCAGCCAGTAGAGCAGCAGCTAATTCAAGTGACTGTAGATTAATTTTTGGATTTTAATTAAACAGATTTCTTATTGCTAAAAACAAATTCAGCTTAGACACATATTTTCCACACAGACAGAGAGAGAGGTGTTAATCTCACATGGAAAGTTGCATGTGACTTTGTAGAAAATTATTCCTTTTGTTTACATGCGATCATTTCAGATTTTTGACTTCCAACTGACAGATGAAGAAATGAAGGCAATGGCATCCATTGATAGAAAACAGAGACTCTTTATGATGAAAATGTAAGTAAAGTTATATCCAATGCAATATTTTATTTCAAATAAAACTTGCATACAAAGGATACTCAAGGGGCCTTGGGTGGCAGAGTGGTCTAATGCACTCACCGTTACCAATCACTGATACTTCACCTCTGTCCACATGTGTTCAAGTTGCAAGCTTGGATTAATGTGTATATGTGACAATGTTTGCAATGGGCATCCTGTTAATCAGTAGTTTCTTCCTGGGGTTCTCCTTGGTTCTTTGTCCACTAAATACTATTGGCTACAGCTTATCATGTGCTGAAAATTGGCATTAAATTCATAAATAAAATAGCATTTATGAAGTAAAGTCAAGACCAAAAATTTATCATGATAGATCAAGTTGACATGCAGTACTCACAAACTTGTATTGCAATGAAGCTGGAGTTCTCTTTTAAGTTCAATGTCTGTATGTATGTGTGTTTGTGTCTGTGTGTGATTTCGATTTGTAACGTAGCTTTAAAAAAAACCTCAGTCATATCATGACAATATCTTCACTGTCACAGTTTATCGTGATGTCTAGCATCATGTCCTGTCCAATCACATTATCCTAAAGCCAGGCTCATCAGTCCTAACACTTAGCTCTTAATGTTGGGCATCTTTGGTATGACTCAGCATGGGGTTGCAATGTCCCGTATTGAAGCTGGAACAGAATTTTGTGTCAGCGACTTAGCAAGGTCTCATGTATGAAGCAAAATTGTTCACTGATTTATATAAGAAGTATTTATACTTAGATCAGCACATCTTTTGAAATTGACATCATCTTGCTTTGATGTAATTAATGTTCATTACATTGTAGCATCTTGTAATTTATCCAGTATTACGAGTCAACTATACCCTAGGAAACAGAAATGGGAGAAAAATAATCCATCATGTATGTTGGTGTAAAATAGGAATTGACAACGTTTGGGCAAGAACTCAGTCAAGCCCATATTTCCCCTTCAGTGGGACATCTTTATCCCACACCAGTTGACCCATAAGTGGGAATTTCCTATCCAACACCATTTTTCCCTAGAGTGGGATTTCCTGATGTCAGTCAAGTTGAGTCCTGAATGGAAATTCCCCATCCCACACCAGTTGACCTTTGATTGGGATTTCCTTATGTTAGTCAAGTTAAGCCTTGATTGGGATTTCCTCATCCCAGACCAGTTGACTCTTGAGGTGATTTCCTTATGTCAGTTGACCCTTGATTGTAAATTTCACAACCCACATCAGTCGATGACCCTTGAGTGGAAATTCCGTAGAGAGAGAGAGAGAGAGAGAGAGAGAGAGAGAGAGAGAGAGAGAGAGAGAGAGAGAGAGAGAGAGAGAGAGAGAGAGAGAGAGAGAGAGAGAGAGAGAGAGAGAGAGAGAGAGAGAGAGAGAGAGAGAGAGAGAGAGAGAGAGAGAGAGAGAGAGAGAGAGAGAGAGAGAGAGAGATTTGCTGTGGATGTTTTGTAATGTACTTGTTATTTTTTTCTTCACAGGATGGAAGAGCATCCAGAATTTCCATATGGTATCCCCTATTAGATCCAACTTCTTCTATGGGCTCCCAAAGGCTGAAAAGAGATTGTGGCCTGGAGTTGTATGAAATAATTTTTCTAGATCAATGTATAGTGTGTGTTCCAATAGATCAAATTTTAATCAATTTGATATTTCAGTTATATTCAGTATTAGAATCAAGGTATTTTATGTTATATTTTGTGTTTAATCTATCACATTTTATTGTTGGTTTTATTTAGTCTATGATAAAAAATTAGTGCAGAAAAATGTAGTAATTACTTTTAACAAAGCCAGTTGTTTCTTTTCAGGTAAGTTAGATAGAATGGTGGATTATCTTAAGAATCATTAATATTATTGGTGTATTTTTTATTGGCAGACATGTTTGCATCTTCATGACCTAATAGCCAGTTTGGTGTGATGTACTGTGTATAAGTTGAAAAACACTCTCTGTTTAGTCAAATAATAAATGCCTATATCTACAAATTCATATGTATTGTTAAACATAAAATCTGCAATATGTGCTAAAAAAATTTAATTTTCCTAAAAGACTCTTCATAATAAACATATTAGAAAAGTTATCTCCCTTATTTTCAGATCTCTCTATAATTGTGTTGATTTTCATGTTCTCATTTATAATTATGCCATGGAATAAAATGTCAGAGTACATGGAGACTAATTCTGATTATGAACATAAAGAACCTGCAAAACCAAACAGCAGAAAGTTCCATTCCAGACATTGACATTAAAAGGCTGAAAATTAAAGGAGATTCTACCAGACAGATTGTTTTTGTCTTGTTTTGTTTGTTTTAATGGCAGTTTTAACATATTATTAGTTACATTATGGCAAGGAATGGGGAGCTAAGTGCATTTTCCTGAGGATTACAAAAATCCATAATCTCACTCAAAATACAAAACACACATATTTTGTATGAACATAAATTTATTATAATTTGTTTGTTTTTATAATAAAGATGAAAAACAAAATTTGATTTTTATTGATTTATGTGAGTTATTTATTTACATTTATCTATATATAGCTCCATTTGTATAATGAAGTCACTGGGTCATGCTTGATTGGATATCTTTTACCTGGTCTTGTATGTCTGTTAGGTCTTTATTTATGCAGCATGATGCCCCAGTGCTAGACATCACTATAAACTGCCTCACTGCAGACATTGTAGCGATATGACTGATCTTTTTTAATCGCTTCTGTGGACAGCCTACTGGTCTCTTTGGAGACGATTTTGGCAAGCGCGAGTCCCTCCAAGAACTAGGCAGTGCCTCCTCACTTGTTGCATAACGTATGATAAAATTATCCATCAAATTTATTACAGTACTAACAATATTATGTTTCACAACGATAGCTATCCAGTATACTAACTTTTGTATGTGGTGGGTATTTTATTTATACTTTTTATTTTAATAGTTTGATTCAGCTAACAAAAATATGATTGGTTGTCAGTATAGACATTGTTACACACGAAACCACTTCATACAGGTGTGACAGTTATGGCTTTGATTAGAAACCATGACCCCTGCCTTATATCATTAAACAATACATCAGAGTCGGTATGGATTAGTAAAATTCATTGGCATTGTCCAACAATACATACCCCTTATCCCTGAGGCATTATATACAAAGGTTTAAACATAGTTATTGTTCTACATGTAATAAACCTCTTGGTAGACGATATATTTGATTGTGGGTGCTAAATGTTAGGTACATCGTGTGCTCTGTTAATAAAATCCAGATGGCTGCCTTTTATTTCCGAACACATCTGTCAAAGAAATCCCACCAGTTATATTATTAACAATTAACACCCAGACACTCTGAAATCTCTGACATGCATCACTACAATCTTCGAGCAGTAGATCGTTTCCAGCCGGCAAGCTTTGCTCATTTTAATCTACCCTCGGCTAGGTGGAAAAAAAAGAAGAGAGAACCAGAACAAATGCATCACCTTTATTAAAAAAAAATATCAACATATTAATCATGCCGACTCGTATATTGAAAATTGCTTTTTATTTTTACCCTTCGTAGGCGTACATACAACACTCACCCCATTTGGAGCCTCTCACCCTTGGTGCTCTAAGAATAGCCATCATACATGTACCGGTGTTTCGACTCTCGATACTAAAATGTTTCTGCCCAAAATATCTTAAGAATTATAACTCCAAAATATTTTTATTTAGTTTGTATTAATATCTTAATTACACAGAAATAAAGCTTGCTTGCGTTTGTAATGTAGATTTTAATGATCATTAGCAGAAGGTTAAACTGGATTACAAGATTACTATGTTAATATGGCGTTTTTTTTGGAAAATACGCACACAATCGTGGCTCTAATACATGTATGGCTTTGTTTTCTGGTGGATGGACATGTATCAAATAGACAAAATAGGCAAGTAATGCCCATTTTTCATTAATTATCCTTTCGTGGTGTTAGACAAAATACTTGTTTTACTTCATGGCAGCACGTTGTCATGTGAGCTAACGGTAACTTCGTTACGGACGGGAAAGGGGGGGGCGGCGGCATAATTCTATCTTCACTTGTATGTTTTCGGACACCTAATCAAAGAATTTAATATGTATTCGGACAACAAAAAAATTAATTATTTTTTGCAGTCCGAAAACATACGGTAAATGCCAAATTCCTCTGGTTTGTCCAGCAGTTGTCATCTTTCATATGGGCAGACATAGCCAAAGACTGACAAATAATCGGATTTGAAGATTTTAGTTTTCAAAAGGCTCATGAACTATTCATGAATGTGCATGAACTGAAAATGGTAAATTCATGAAATTATAAGCTCATGAACTGTTCTTGAACTCAAATGTTACAAACTGTTCTTGAACAGTTCATGAACTTAAATTTGTCACAACCTGTTCTTGAACAGTTCATGAACTTAAATTTGTCACAAACTATTCTTGAACAATTCATGAATTTTTGGTCATCATTGTTCATGAACATGTGCTCGAAATATTGATGACTGAAGGAAATTGAGAATAAATAATATTTCCTCCTGAATCATAAAATAACCATGGGTTTTTTTCTTGTAAATTAGCCAAAAATACATGTGTTAATTTGCCTTCATTAATTTCAGAATATTTCTAAAACAGCAAATTACATCTAAATTGACAGTTTTGTTTTTACTTCCTTCACAGCACCTTTTGAACGTTATGAAATTTTTCAACAAAATTTTCCTAGAGGTACCGGGACACTTGTATTTGAACACTTGTTCAAGCATGTTTAAGTTTGCTTGATCAGCAGGAGTTCTTGCTGTTTCGCCTGACTTGACTTTTTTTCCAGAGAGTGACCCGTCATCTAACTCCTCTTTAGTAAATACTTTTAAGGCCTACATTTTCATAATTTTGTGTTCATTGTCACAATGGAAATTATCTCCGACTTCAGTTGTTCCATCTGAGTACATGGTTGTTTGTCAGGTCCACTTGAATCTTGCTTGTCACTGTCACTCAATGCCTGTTCCATCCTGACCATGCAATCTTCCAGTTTTCGCAGTTTTTTTCTTAACCTGCTGACTTCTTCCTCTAATTCTTTAACTTTTCTGTCTATCTGGAAAAGAAATCTTGTGTATTTGTACAAGGTGACATGTCAAAGAAGGTGAAGGTTTTAATCCTATCATCGGATCAGCCTGGGATGGCTGCTCAAACATATCCTTGGGGAATAACATTAGAAATTTTATTTGTCATGTCATTAACACTTGTTAGCAGTTATGTTCTACTTGTCAACGAATATTTGCTTCAGAGTGATGCGTCTTGCCTGATGTGCCACTAGCATGTGAAAATGCCAGACAAAAAGAGACATTGCCGTAGGGCGTTAAATCAAAGGTTGTACATGTATTTACTTGGATGAAATAAAATTTACTGAAGTATCCCTATCAATTACATAACACAGTGTTTATTTTAACTTACATTGACTCAACTAAGAAGGGAAAGTTCTCTAATGTTATTCAACAAGAATGTACTTGCCCGCTTAACAGTTCTTAAACAAAAATGATCGTTAGAGGGACAAACAAAGGCGTAAGTGTCATGTTTCTAAATGATGCTAAACCCGAAGAAAGCATAATCACCAGAGACAAATATTCTCCCAGTAGGTTCTATGGCTGTTTTATCAATGTCTAAAAATGCATGGTCGGAAGGCCAGCTGATCGATCAAGTAGTGTCTATGAGGATAATATTAATAGAAGAACTATGATAGACCTTCAAAGTTAACGACACAACAAATAAAATCTAAAGTGGAACAACAACTGCAAGTAGAATTACCCAGTGTTGTGGAAGACAAAATATCAAAGCTAGATTAAAAAGATAAGCAAATGATAAGTTTATCATGATGCCGTTACAAAAGCTGCTTACACATTCAGCAGTAGACAGACGATATAATACAAAATTTTACAGCATCTTATGGAACAAAACTCATGAAATGTAAATACACATGGATAAGGTAACAATCGTAATTCTTGCTCAGCCAATCATCAAACCGGTTGATCCACCAACTATGTTGTGCCCGGTCGTTGCACTAGTTACGTTGTCCCTGATCGCTGTACTGTGTTTTTGCTAGCAGCTCATGGATCGGTCTGTGTTCCGATTATTAATGCCCCTCAGATAAGGGACCAATCAATTTCCAATTATGTTGTGCCCAGTTGATTTGTTAACGAGGCAAGTGTTGATACAAACCATGATCATGTATGTGTATGTCATGTTGAAGCAGTTTACATGACAATTTCAGAGACGTGAGTAGTATGACTAACAGTCATGTGGAGCAGAGGGCTTTGATCTAGGTGAGTAGCCAAAATCTAAAACCGCTGTTTTTCCTACTACTCCAGATGTTCATAAAAGTTGGAAATTATTCTTATCACAGTGTAATGAGCATATGGAATAAAAAACGACAAGGGATATATTTAATCCAGCAAAGGTTTATTGTTCTTAAGTTAAAAAAAATATAAAAATGATGATTAGACCCATGGATAACTATAGCTTCATAGATGAATTACCGGTAGTAACTTGCTCAAAATGTAATGGTAATTGATGATGAGTTAATTGAATCGATTAAATAGTTTAGTGAATTATGGTAAAAGTTTCAACGAAGGACATTTATCCATATGAGTACTCTCATCTCTTTTCAACCAAGCCATATCGAGAAAATATTTTTCAAATTTGTCATTGTAAAGCCTCTGCTGAAGAAACCAAAACTTGGCCATAATGATTTCAAGAACTACCGCCCAGTTTCTAATCTCCCATTCATCTAAAAAATTAAAGAAAAAGTTGTTCTAACCCAACTCGTATCTCATTTGTCTTTATAGCAATATACATTCTGCATATTGCCCTTGCGATAATACTGAAACTAATCTGATGAAAGTATTTAATCACATTCTGTCTGCTTTGGATAGTTGAAAGATTACAGTCCTTACCGTCCTTGATTTGTCTGCAGCATTTGACACAATAGACCATGACATATTACTTCACTGTCTCCAGCATGTATTTTGCATTCACAATACTGCCTTACAGTAGTTTTAGTCCTACTTAGTCAACAGGACACAAATTGTATCTGCAAATGGAATACACTTTAGCCCAGTTCGTCTATGTTGTGGTGTTCCACAGGGGTCTGTTCTTGGACCTGTTCCCTTCATTTTATACACTCAGCCACTCTCAAGTGTCATAGATCATCACCCAGTGTCTCACTAATTGTATGCTAATGACACCGAATATGCAAGTCTAGCCACCCAACTGAAGTTGAAGCTACCATCCAAGGAGTAGAGATGTGCTTTTCTGATGTGAAATCATGGATGACATGTAATATGCTTCAGATGAATGATGATAAAACTGAGGCCATTCTGTTCACAACACAAAGACGTTCTCATACACATCATTTACCTCAAACAATAAATATCAGAATCACCAATATTAAATTCACTCAGTCAATACCAAACCTATGTGTTATTCTAGACAGTACTCGTATTGCACCAACATGTCATGAACATATGCAAGGCTGCATATCTTGAGCTGAAACGCATCAGCTCCATTCGCAAATACCTTTCAGTTCATGCCACTAAAACACTTGTGTTCATTAATACTTTCAAGACTGGACTATTATAACTCAATTCTGTCTGGTTTGTCTCAATATCTACTCCAGAAACACGAAAAAGTTCACAACACAGCTGCTCGGATTATCTTTAGAGTAACACGATCAGAGCACACCTTCCTGCTGCTCTGTACCGTACACTGGCTATCAATTCGATCTAGAATCAAAAGCACAATTTTGTTCTTTGTGCTACGTTTCACTGACGGACTGCAGTCCAGCATATCTATCAGCACTAGTAAAATACTTACGCTACTCTTCTGACAATCGTATACGCATTATTCCCACTGTGAAAACGAAGTCATATGGACAACGTTCTTTTGCATGCCAGGGCCCATCAACGTGGAATTAATTGTCCATCAACGTGGAAAACTAAGGTCAATAAAAGAATTCTTAATAAATATAGAGATAGCAGGGAATTATGGGAAATTGATGAAAAAGCAACATACAAATGGGTAAAAGACAACACAGTAAAAATAAAGTAGAACAAGAACACACACAAACACACACACACACACACACACAAACACACACACACACACACACACACACACACACACACACATATATATATATATATATATATATATATATATATATATATATATATATATATATATATATATATATATAGCATACAGACATATAGCACCAATACAAATAGCATACACGGGATATAGGTAATCTCTACCCAAGGTCGACAATATGAACTAAAGAAGAGACTCCGAGATAGAATTAAATAAAAACCTTCTCGGAAGTTCAACACTATAAAAACACTAGGAAAAGAAGAAAATAAATTAAAAATACCCCATTCAAAAATTCAATATAATCCTGATGAGAAAACTTATCTTAAACGAAGAAGAAGAAAAAACAACAACACATAATTACACATTTGGGGAATAACACCACCACAAACACTTTCTTTCTTTTTAAAATGGGGGGGGGGGGCATCAATCTGGTGCCCTCTCCCACCAAAAGAAATTACTATTTCATCACATACGGTTTAGCTCATGGCGCTGTTAGCTGTAAGTTGTGTAGAACGTGAATTCTAAACGGACTATGAAATGTTTGTGATTACATAAGGCGAGGAATAATTATTATGATGCCTGATATATATGCTAAAGTTGAAAATCGTCATGGAAAAGAAGCTAATTTGAATCCAAAGGCAGTCAATACATATTTTAATTTAAACAAACTGTATGCGTGGGCGATGTGTCAAAAGCAAGAGTCCTTCGACTGATGCTCTTCTGTCTGATAAAGAACATCCAGGAATTCAAGATAAAACCGTTTCTTCAGTTTCAATGCTGAGTGTTGCAACCATCATTAATATTCTTAAATGATAAAAAAAAACTCAAATGTAGACAATGCTGCATTCATATAACAGCAAGATTGGTACTGTTTTCATTTAGGACAAAACAGATACATCTTGTGAAAACCTCATGTGGATGTTACCATTTAATCAGAAGAATAAGTCTTTCAATACGTTCGTTGTGGCATCCATAGCTGAGGTTGATTGGGACAATTTTCATTCAGTACCAACTAGGCATCATAAGTAGTCTTTATATGTTGTTGTTGTAGTAGGGCTTAACGCCATTTTTCAGCACACGATCGGCTATACATGGCGACCAGTATTTATTAGTGGAAGAAGAACCTTGGTAAAACCCCGGAAAGAACCACCGACCCACTAGAAGGTACTGGCAAGCTTTCTCACGTAACTACATTAGCCGAATCTTGGACTCGAACCCACGCATACAGAGATTAGATGGCAGTGATCCGTAACGGAAAACGCTTTAGACCACTCGGCCACTCGGGGCCCCTAGTAGTCTTTAGTAAAAGTATTAAGAACAAGATTTTCAAGATGGTTGCCATGATGGCTATATTAGCTATCATATCGACACCATTTCCATTTAACGAGACAGCAATCGAAGTTTCCTATTGAAAACCAATGCACAAATGAGTATTGCACCGGGAAAATTATCGACAAATGTTCAAGATGAGCACGGTGTGAATAATAAATTGGATGTCTATGGGAAATAATTTTCATTTAGAACCAACTGGACATCATAAAAGTCTACTTGTGAAATGACCATCAAGTCAAACGGAAGAGCGAAAACATATATTTAAGATGGCTGTTAGGTGGCCATATTGGGTTCGTGATCAGCACCATTTTCATTTATGAATCAACTAAATTATGCAATGAATGTGTGTGCAAAGTATTTTAGGAGGAGCAGCAGCGATAACACAATTGTGTTAACTGACGGACGTCAGACAACAGGCCATCCCGTAATCTCAGGACTTTGACCAAGTCAGAAAGAACTTCAGATGTGATGTGGAAATTGAATATATATATATATATATATATATATATATATATATATATATATATATATATATATATATATATATATATATATATATATATATATATATATATATATATATATATATATATATATATATTGATAAACATTTTCTATGATAATGATTATATTGGGTACATTTTTGAAGTAAACATGAATATATTTATTAGGACAGAATTTGATGTAAAAGTAAATAGATTGAAATTTTCTCTAAATTGTCTTTAAAGTGATTTATCATTAAATTATATTGAAAGTTATTTTCTACTAAAATATATTGAGACTGATATCATTTAATTCTATATATCACAGCTATATACTATTATAATAAAGAGTAGGCCTTATGAACTAAAGCAAAACTCTCTAGCACCGGAGCGGTTTATCAAGTTAGTCGTTTAAGAAAATAGTGTTAGAAGAACAGGTTGTGACTCCAAAACAATCATCGAACACGAATAGCTAGTTTATTGTTTGTTGTTTATGTGATCCGGTAAAATAAACTGATAGCCTACTAGACATTTTGTAACAACATGTGTTGGCTATCTGTATAATCGAAGGAGATATAGCCAGAGAGATAACAGTACATAACCGACTGTCCGTTTCAATTAGTTGATACCAGCAGTACAAATTAAGCACTACGTAGAAATCATAAACCACGGGATCATCGCAGAAGGAATTATCTTGGAGTCAGCAAAAGTACACTAGGTATGTTCTGGAGGTTAGGGACAAATCAATGCCATAGATAACTCGTGATTGATTAAGAAAAATGAATTACAATAGCAGTACAAATTAAGCACTACGTAGAAATCATAAACCACGGGATCATCGCAGAAGGAATTATCTTGGAAAAATAGGAGTAAATAGGAGCTAAACGGAACACCAATGAAAGAGTTTTTCAGGTTAAAATCAATTATATGAGTTTATGACTGATCACGATATAAAGATATTATACATACATTACATGGTAGTTTTTCGTGCGATTATTCAAAACTGAACATGATTAGATCATTCAGAGATGAAATATCAGAATTACGATGATTATGAAAATGAATATTAGGATTACGATGCATACGGTAGCCTTATTATGTTTTAATGAGCGGTGTTTGGTTGAAAAGAAAAAGAATAATTACCGTACTCCTTTTCTAAACTGAGGCATCCAATTTAATTAATTACAAATTTAAACCAAATAAATTATTATGTTTCTCTAAGAAATTATTCCAATTATGAAACTTTGATCTGGGGTGAAATAAGCCAATTAAACGTACGACAGACTTCATGAAATACTACAAACTTTCTTTACTGTTAGACGTTTTAACAGAGTAAGAAAATTGCAGGAGCATAAGTAGAGCATATAAAATGTAGGGTTGCTTACCAAAACCTATTATAAAATCATGACATAATTTATTATCTCCCCAGCATGTAGAAAGCGTACAAAATTAACAACGTAACAAAAATGCATGCGTTAGGCCATATGATGTCGCTTCATCTAGCCAAGCAGTTAGTGATGATGATATTTCTCAAATTGAAACAACATTAGTTAACCAAAGAGAGAAGCCAAAAAGATGACAGTGAAGCAAAAAGTGGTGGACCAATAGACATTGATAGCAATGCAATCCAGCAATAAAATGGATAGATGGGATAATGGTGAAGAAGAAAAACAACCTGAAAATAAACTGAACAGATTTACTACGGATTTCAATTTAAGAATTTAGATTTATTCGACGACAATGTAAAGAATAACAGTGTTATGTATTATATCTATGTTTTAGTAACTCCTGGTCAATGATTTTACCTAAGTTTGTAATATATATTCATGGACGTAAATGATATGGTTTATCTTTAGTTAGCTTTTGCCTACATGACTAGGGTTAACAACTTAAACTTACATAGGATCTATAAATAGATGCTTACGTATGTCTGGACAATTACCGTACTAATAACAATGTTAATACTAAAACTTAATGACGACTTTGGGTTAAGTTTTCATTGGCGAATGGGGTTTGGACGGTTCTGGTTACACGATGAAACAAGTTTGAGATAAATTGAGTAGTAAAACCTGTCCCTTTGTAAATCTGCAGACGTGTTTTATGTTGTAATTTTATATTCCAGAGAATAACATTTGTTTGGACCGTGGAGTGGAAATAGAAAGAGCTTTTTATTTGGACTATACTATTCTCTTGGAACTATTGTGAATTATTCAAAGAAGTTCTGGACGACGCCAGTTGACAACGTCACAATTTTTGGCGGACCAGCACATTTCCGGTCTTGAAATTAATACCAAACTTTTCATTCATTTAGATTTTCATTGAACTCTGTCATGATTATTTTGGATTCACTTCATCGTACTGTAACTTCCTCTCACATTTTCATTTATAACTTTGATAAAATAATTAAAATATATGTTACGTTTTACAAAACTTGTTGGCTTTGCCTCTTTCTGTTACTTAGTTTGTGACCATAGCGTCGAAATATCAATTACAGGTTGTTTTCTTCTTCTCCTGGCACAAATAATTCTTCACAAAATCTAACATTTTCTTTATAGCTGCTGGTAAAAACAACAGAATACATTAAATAGTCAAATATTTACCGGAAAGTAATTTTAAAAAAATGTTCAAGGAAACAAAAATTTGCTGAATACATAACTATACACCCAGAAAACAATGGTAAACCTATCATGTAAAGCCTTAAGATCCGAGTAAGCGTTTTCAAAATAAATTTGCATATGTTAAATTCTTTCTATTATGCCGTACTTAACATTTCGATGCATTTACTCTAAAATGTTCAAAGCATACATAAATTTCGGATTTTTTGTTTTAAAATTGTTCTTTCTACAAACACGGATGTGATGTTCAGTTTTGGATGAAGCATTTCTAAGCTGAATTGACAATGTTGGGATTCTTAAAAAGGAATTAGATATATCAAAGCAGCAGAATAAGATCTGAAGATCAAAACATTGTAGACGTGTCGCATAGCCGAGTGGCCGAGTGGTCTAAAGTGCTAGCCTTTACGGATCGCTGCCATCTCATGTCTGTCTGCATGGATTCGAGTCTCGGGTTCGGCTAATGCGGGTATGTGAGAAAGCGTGCCAGTAGCTTCATGTCGGTCGGTTGTTCTCTCCGGGGTTTTCCTGGATTTATACTGGCTGCCATGTATATCCTGCTGAAAATGACGTTAAACTCTACAACAACATGCCAAAAAGAACTAGGACACAGAAGGTTCTCTACTAAACAAAAAATACAATTCACACGAAGAACCTAGATTAAAACTAGGCCATCATTAGGAAATATTGATTACATTGTTCTTTTCCTGATATTATCTCCATGCATCCATCTTTTTCAAACAGTACAAGAGTGTGCAGGATTTGTTTTCCACCAATTGTACTCCTGAGAGTATGATAAAGGTTTAATTTTAATGTTGATTTTCACACCTTTTCTATGCATGTTTACTACTGATAATAGTGTACTGGAACACGTGCGTCATATAAGTTTGCTTTAAAACTGTCGTAGGTTTTAGCGAATGCGAAGAAATGAGAAATAGTTCCGTAAAAAGTAACTGTGATAGAAATAGAAAGACTGGTTATATCGTTCAACAGGTGGTCCAGTAATATCATTCAATATACTACTCGCTATCCGCGCGGACACATGAGTGGGTCTATAATGTATGCAGATCCGTTCAAATAGGTAATAGAAGTCAACGATTGAAGTATAATATGAAAAGATGGAATAGTTTTGTTTTGTGCGCCCTAAGATCATTTTTCAGCACTCGGCTGGTATATTTGGTGGAGAAAGAACCCGGGGAAGCACCACCGAACTTGGGGAAGCTACTGTCAAGCTTTCTGACGTACTCACCTTGATCGAGTCCAGACTATACATGTAAAACATGCGGGCAGAAATGATAATATCAGTGATTTGTAAAGGCCTTATTCTGACCCCCCCCCCCCTTCCCATGACAGACAAAAAGAGATTAGTGTTATTACAAGTCACAATTACAAAGACAAAAGAATCGTTACTTGTATTTAAAAAAAGAGCCTAAAATCAGAAAGAAATCCTAAAGCAATATATATTCGTTACAAATGAACCACGTAATATCTACATTTCTTAATTACAAGCGCATGTAAATGCTTTCAATTTTTTCTCTTTAAAAGTAGTTTGAAAACAAATATACCGCATGTAATCCCACCCCCACCCAATATATATATATATATATATATATATATATATATATATATATATATATATACTTAAGCTTTCCACTACAGCTGACCGCCAGTAATCAAAGAAAACTAATCATAATATATTTTTGTCTGGTAGTAGGGCTTGCCTATCTCAACTTGATCAATACGACTACCTACCTTTATATGCCCGTCTATCAAGTAAATGCATCACAATGTAAATGAACGAGAGGCAAATCCGAGCAAGTAATGTCCGAAAAATGGCATCAGAGGTTATCATCACCTATTGCTAATATTATGGGTTTTACTGCTATTATTATTATTATTATTATTATTATTATTATTATTATTATTATTATTATTATTGTTGTTGTTGTTTTTGTTGTTGTTTTTGTCAGTACTAATGGTGTATACAGCTCGCTACATGGGGTGTCATGGGCTGCACGATGATTTTGCTTCAGACACCATGTAACTCGATGTATAAACATAACGTAGTATATTGTTTCACGACTTCCTTCGCACACAGGAAGGAAACAGAAATAGACACTTGACAGCTCACGTGAGGTCGACATGGAGACTCCAACATTCACGCTCAGTAATGGGGTTAAAATGCCTGTTATCGGACTCGGTACTTGGCAGGTGGGTAAAATATTGCACACTATTTTTTGCTGAGCGCACGTGACAGTAGTTACTTTTCCGTTGCTGTCGTCAGCTGGTTATGATTTTGGTTAGTTTTTGAGTAAAGCTTGAATCACATGCTCAACACGCAGGCTCTGACCTTCGTGTATTTTATTACAGAAAATATTGCTAATATCTGCAATTATTTTTGACTGCATGAATATTTAAAATTGCATGCCCTCTGTATTATATCTAACGACCAAGTAATATAACATATCAGGATATAAAATCTTTCAAGAACGATTAAAGTCACGGGATGGCGAATAGACTTGTTGATTTTAGTAATGTGTAGGTAAAACGTGCATGTATTATATATACATATATCTGTATCTATATAACCATGTACGGATGATAGATATGGAAAGATGAATGGAATATATATATATATATATATATATATATATATATATATATATATATATATATATATATATATATATATATATATATATATATATATATATATATATATATGCATCAGTGGATGAATTTATTTGTCCAAAACAAATGTAAAGAGCACCAATATAATAATGGGATATTGTTTTTGTGTGTAAAAGATTCATACATTTCTACAGTAATGTCCTCTCTTTTTAGAAACCCGAGTTTACGTCGCATAGAAGTAACATCTTCATGGGTCAATAACTACATCTGATGACTCAGTATGGCATTGACTCGTGTTAATATGGTGTTGAATTACTATTTATTTAGATGGATTGACAGTGAATTAAACATATAAGAAATAAATAATCGCCATATGAAATGAAACATTCAAGAATAACATTTACATGTGAATTAGGGATTCTCGACTTTTGATATTGAAATTTCAACTACCGCTGTATAATTCAAAAAATACAATATACACTGTAAAACGTAGACATGGGAAATATAACTTTAAACCACCACTGTATAATTCAACATATAAAATCTAAAATCTCGATCTATAGAAAATGGAATTTGAAGGACATGCAATTTGATCCAACGCGTGATATTGGATTTCTCGACACACGACATCGAAATTTTAACTGCACTTTCTCGTTGGACCAGGTTTTCTCCTCTTTGGCGCCTCATACTTGTATCAGAACGCTTATTGATGCATCACTGATACATTATCGTATCATTCAAACGACGTATACAATTGTCTGTCGCGAGATCGAGTGCTCGATCTTCGAGAACACTAAATGTTTCACGTTAATGGCAATCCATTAGGATGATATCGGGGAAACGTTTGACTAACGCGAGTCTCAATTATATGATATTTGCGTATATTCCTGTAACTCGTTTAAAATTTAAATGATTATCTAGATCGTGAAAATATCATCAAATATATTAGGAATTGAATTTAATCTCCGACGGATTTTTTTTGACGTATGTTGTACACGTATAACGACATAAAGTGAATGTACGTTATGTTATGACAGTGTTTTAGATCAATTAAAAATTCATATTCCAGTGAGCAGCAATGTGAAGTGTAAAAGAAGCAGTTACAGAACTTTAAATAGAGGAACCTTCTATCGTCATATATGTATAATCCTCATCCCTCTTTACACTGTGTTAATCCCATCGGAATTCGTTTTTCTTTCGGAAATGTCAGAACCTGAATATGCACTATGCACGTTTTATTTGTACATGTATTGTAGTTCATGATCATTCATGAAGTTTGATTCGATAAATCTTTTTAATTCACATGCAGACATTTAACTATCGAGGTGGTCACCATGATTACTGAGGGTATGGTAAGCCATCTTAGCATACAACGCTTCGTGATTTCGAGGTTTAATTACGTGAATTCGAGAGTCATATAGAATAGTTTTTGATGACGTGATTTCTGTAATGCTTGAAACTGAGATCACAATTACATGCAAATGAGTTCTCCATTGCGCAAGATTGAACCGATTCGAGATATCGCACTACTTGGTATGCCATCAACATTTCGAGTTTTCGAAGCTTGAATGAAAGTATTTGAAACTCTAATACACGATCTCGAGTGAATCAACTGGAAAAGTCGTTTGACTCGCCTTATCAAAAGATGAAAACAACGTGAATGTGCGTTCTCGAGCTCGAATAAACGATATAGAGAGGGATAATCAGTGAAATATTTCTTTGAATCGAATTATTTATATCCAGATCAGGTCTTCAGATTGCGAATGACCCATAATTATCTCGCGGATACGAGATATAATAAAGACTTACCGATCTGCAGTTACGATATGGCATATTCTGCCTCGAGAATTCTCATTGATGTGTCTCTGATACATGATCACGTCATTCAAACGACGTATACGAATGTTTATTGCAAGATCCAGTGCTCGATATTCGAGAACACTAAATGTTTTAAAGTTAATGGCAAGCCATTAGGATCATATCCGTTTAACGCTTGGCTAACTCGAGTCTCAATTATATATGAACTCAAAAGAGTTGGAAGATAATTTGATCTTCATTTTTTCGCCAAATTGAGCCTTGCTAACTCATTCACTATTACGAAGAGATATTCACATTTTTGAGGCTAGAATATACGATCTATAGAGAGATCTTACGATTAAAACTAACTAAATATTTTGCGTCTCAAGCTCGCGTACTAAAACATCGAGTACGCGCATTCTTGTAAGCCATTTTATGATTAAGCACATTTCAATTTCGAAAACGCGAAATATACTCACTTTGTTGCCCTGTTCCCTGTCAACTAGTTCGATTACGCGAAGTTGAGTCCTGGATTACGCGTAACGGATGGTTCGATTGCGCGAGTTACAGAGATCATGTGTTTGAAAAGGTAACTCAAAGAATTCTCACTAGTACGCGTTACCGAGTCTTCAAATATAAATGCCTAGTCATGCATATTTTGACCTTGGTAGCGTGAATGTCGATTTCTCAGGGCGCAAAACTCAATTGCTTGTATTGAAGAACTGTATTACGTTACCACGATAACGTAATTAAACAGTATATTCTCGAGTTACGGTAACATAGTCAAACGATCGAGAAGCTTTTGTTTGGCACCAATGGCTTACCATATTCGGGAGTGGACCATAAACACGTTCTTTAATTTGCAGAATTCAGCGAGTGTTCTTAGTTCAGTTATTTAGAACTTTACTTCTTAATCACTTCGCACGTAATATTAACGTATGGGGTCGTCCATTAATTATGTCAACAAAATGGGAGGGGGGTTGGTTTAAGAAGTTTGACAATTGTTGACATGGGGGAGGGGGGGTTCAAGATAAATTGAAGTCAACAATGTTATTTGTTTTTACAATGAATTTAATAAATAAAAAAATAGGAAATAGGAAAATGGGAAGATGATAGGAGCTAGAATATAAAGTCTCGATTTTTTTCATAAATTCAAAGAGTTATAGTCAATTTCAAAACTGTTAAACAAGTAAAAAAAATGTATTAAAATTTATTTGTAGACCTTTTAATTTCCATAATTCTATTTTTAGCATAAATGCCATCCGTATAAACTATTGTTAGTTTTTTTTTTTTTTGGGGGGGGGGATGGACATAATTTTATTGGGGGGGGGGGGTCACTGAAAGTTTGACAGTTGTGACGGGGGTGGGGGTGGGGGGGGGGGGTAAAAATTGCCTAAAAATTGTTGACATAATTAATGGACGTCCCCTATAGGCTATAGCGTTATACCATGAAGTCCTTTCAGATTTGTTCAATGAATGCCAAATCGTCATCCAATATTGCACTGTTACTTAACATAGAAAATAATTGTAAAATCCGCTGAAGAGATTTCAACCAAATTCGATGTTAGACCCACTGATTCTACCCCAAACCCCCGAATGTATGTCGTGAGCTGTTATTCAGTCCACTTCAGCTATTACCTAGAGAAGGATTGAGCGAAAAGTTCCAAATGCATTGAATTAATGTTTCATTCGCGGCTTCTTTGTCAATCATCCGTACCATTAATCCTAAAAATGACTAATGTTATTATGAGCTTTTAATAAGTTTTTTTTTTTTTGCAATATGCTATGCAGATTTTGACCAAATTTTGCAGATATTATTCTCGCGTGAATACCTTTAAGATATATATGCAAATTATGTCAATCCGCCACCAAATATATGTGCAGTTACTAAAAATAGATCATATTTATGAAATTGGATATCAATAATGGTTGCCATAGCTAAAATTAGAAAACATTTGCACAGCCTTGTCTAAAAATGAAATCAACCCTGGACAAAATTTGAACAACTTTAATATAAAGTTTCCTGGTATCCAAGTTTTTTAGTATTTTTTGTCGTTGTTGTTGTTGTAGGGTTTAACGCCATTTTTCAGCACATGATAGGCAATACATGGCGGCCATTATTATTGGTGGAGGAAGAACCCGGGAAAAACCTACGGAAAGAACCACCGACCCATGAGAAGCTACTGGCAAGCTTTCTCACATACCCACATTAGCCGATTCTTAGACTCGAACTCACGCAGACAGAGGTGAAATGGCAGTGATCCGTAACGGAGAGCGCGTTAGACCATTCGGGGGCCCTTTTAGTATTGGACAAATGATTATTATTGTACTATCAAATATAGATTAAGATACAAAACGAGAGCAACTCTGAAACAATTTTTCTCACAATATACGCAATCAACATTATTGAAAAATTGTATATACAGCATCTTAATATTAGTTTTCTTGGCAAACTGCTTTTGCATTGTCAGACGGCAGACATTAGATCTCGTACCCATTTGGACTTCTTGTTTTAGGTGAGTCTCGATCAATTTTTGTCGGTTTAGTTTCGTTCAGATATGAAATTACAATGTATCGATAAGTCTCTTTCAGCTGAATACGTGCATTGAAAAAAAGAACAAATTAATTACGATGTATCAAATGACCAGCTGACAGTAATCTCAACTACATGCAAGCGATACCACTCTGCGTTATTGCCCGTTATTGCCTCTCATTAAAGTGTCTTTTTTTTGGCCGGACAATCTACTGTACAATTTTGTGTCTTGTTATTCAAAACGCTCGGACGCCTGTTTGGCTGACACTGGTTGTATCTATTACTGGGTTTATTTATATTAAAGAGTGCAAAAAAAAAAAAAATGAATTGTGAAAACACAGCCTCCTTTGTTCATCTCTACTGGTTGAATTCGCTCTGATTTGTGTTTTTATTGTAGTTTGAAACTGCTCATGCTCACAGAAGCTTGTTTGTTTGTTTGTTTGATTAGGATTTTTAACGTAGCTTTAACAATTTTTCAGTCATATCGCTACGATGTCTGCAGTGAGGCAGTTTATAGTGATGTCTAGCACTGAGACATCATGCCACAGACATGTAGCATGATGTCTCACCCAGTCACATTATCCTGACACCAGGCCGACCAGTCCTAACACTAACCTCTTTATGCTGAGCGTCAAGCGAGGCAGCTGTTAGTACCATTTTTGTAAGTCTTTGGTATGACTCGGCCGGGGATCGAACCGACGACCTCCCGCTTCCGGGGCGGACGCTCTAATCACTAGGCCACCGGAGCGGTACTCACAGAAGCACTTCGATTGTCAAACTCGTCATTTTTTGATGTTAAGCTTTATTGAAAGTTATCCACAATGCCATATACACAAATGGAAATTTTGGATGCGGACATTATTATTATTATTATTATTATTATTATTATTATTAGTATTATTATTATTATTATTATTATTAACTATAATAATTAAACCCATTGAAATCTGGAACGTTTTAGGTTGGATAGCTATATTCCGAAACAAGGAGAAGTCCTCACCTTCATCATCAAGTAGTAGCCTTAATTTTCCATTCAGTTACTAAACACTAGACCACTAGACTCGCAAGAAAAAAACATTTTTTTGTAAAAAAAAAAAAAAAAAATCTTGATAATTTTGCTTCGAAGTCAAAATATTGTAAGGGTCAGTGGCGACCTAACAATGCCACAATACATTGGCCAGATCGTGCGATAATGAACGTGTTTTTGATGCTAATTTTGAACTAGAAGATAAAGTGATTTAATATGTCGCTATTATAATTTATATTGAAATACCATTGAGGGGGGAGGGGTAATTCAAAGTGATGTTTTTCCAGTTAAATATGATTTATAAACTCATCTTTGCCATAGATATTTATGTCCTGTTCATAATGACACTGAATGAACAGTGTTCAAGAGTCCGTGTTCGAAAGTATTTAAATTCCTCTAACATAAGTTTGCTGCATGCAGACCTTTTGGGAACACGCCTGCGTTCGGTTCAGATACATACTGTAATTGGTAATGACCATATCTAGCGCGAAATTCAAAATAGCTGAAGGACAGAGGGTTAGTCCATGTGAATTTACAAGTTTCCAAACACGTCTACATCGATGTGTACAGATAAGAGTATCTGCAGATTTTTGCAGATTTTAATAAATATATGCGATATCAGCCCTTAAGCCGCTAGTCAGTATCATTGCTGGTGTGGGGCAGATATATTTGCTTCATGTCTGGTGCATAGTCTAGCTTCAAATTAAAAAAAAAAAACATAGCAAAGAGTTTAACACACAGCGGCCGCATCTGATATTTTCTGTTTGAAATACATGGTCGGTCAGATCTTAGTGATTACGTCACGTTTACTTCTATTTCTTGTCTCCAAATGTCGTTTAACGTCGACGCATTTTTCGAGATAGTTGACAGGGGTGTCTAAATTTTAATTTTGAAAACTTTTGTTACAAAACGAATTTTTAATTATTCTGAACACAAAAAAACCCACGGCAAAAAAGTGCTTTGTGGGAATTTTTCGGTTTAAAGAAAAGGAAGAGCAGTGGCGAAATTGAAGAAGGTATTGCCGTATACAAGAAGAGCAACACTGACGTACGTTATACTGGTGGAACGAACAATTAAAATTACCATCTAACTCGACACCACAAGATGAAGTTTGAGGTTGACTTGTTCAGGAATGAATTCCTAACGATCTTTCGTGAGGGTTCTTTGAAATTGTGAAAAGCTCAGCAGGACTTGAAGAAGTGGCCAGAAAACGGCTACTCATTTCGTGCCCTCGGAGAATCTTAGTACAGCAGGAGACATTGTTTCTACACCGAAGACTACTATTAGTTTTAGAGTATTAGAAAAATGATCCTGTGAATTTTAAATTAAAACTCAGAGTGACTAGAAATATCGGTGCGATTTTAATTTGATGATGATTTGACTGCCATTTGAAGTATTACAAAGTAACATCACTTACATATGTTTTTTCTTTTCTTCTTCCAATAGGCCTAGTAAATATTCTGATGATTATTTTATAATTTTTAGTAAGCATTGCAGTATGGGTGTGTTATTGCAATATTATCACAATACGGTTTGTTACGTATTGTTACACCTTACATCCGGACACTTTGTTCGCTCCTACGGGTTTTAATTAGAGACGAAGTAAAAACTGCAGAGCAACTAAAAATTCGTGTATTTATTTCTAATATGACAAGTTCATTGTGTTTGCAATGCTAATATGTTTGGGTTATTTGCATTATTATGTTTTTTGTTTCTTTCTTTCTTGTTTTCAACGTGCAGAGTCCGGTGGAAAAGGTCAAGGACGCTGTTCGTATATCTCTAGATTTGGGTTACCGTGCCATTGATACAGCGTGGAGTTACAAAAACGAAGCCGCAATAGGGGAGGCGTTGGAGGAGTATTTTGAAAGTGGCGACTTAAAAAGAGAAGATGTGTTCATAACAACGAAGGTAACGATTTTTTTTATGTATCTGTCATCGATATATCTATCTTCGTATTATCTCGAAGGTAGCGAGATTGGTAAATTTAACCACTTTCTGAAGCTTAACTTTTCAAAGTAAATCAGGAAGAATAGGTTTTTGTAAACTTTATAAAGCTTCACTGTTTAGCTGTATATAATAATTTGTCCTTAGATGTATATGTACTTATTGAATCTAAATTTCTTGAATATATCATATGTCACGTTACTCAGTAACAATAATCATGTACATCTTATAAATTAGATCTGGGTGTGCACACGTTACGCAACCAAAACAAATATCATTACTTTTAATCTGCGGTCAGTATGAAGAGAGTCCGCATTTTAAAAAATGGATGGTAATAACGAAGAAATTCCATGTGCTTTTAATGTTCATTATTTTGCCCGAATTCATCTCTTCGGTTGTCATCATTGGATGAGATTCTTTCTTGTCTCGCTAACGTCAAGGCCGTTCGAGTTTAATAGTATGCCCCATTCGTTATCGTGGATCCGCCACTGGATCGTTTGTTCATTAACAATTGCTATACAAAACGTATTTTTAAAAAATTCAACTTGACTAATTTTGACCAAAATTTGCAGAGATATATATATATATATATATATATATATATATATATATATATATATATATATATATATATATGGATATTAATGGCGTTCACGTTCTTACAAAATGTGCCAATCCAGCATGTAAATATGGCAACTGTTCGTTCAAAATAATGTACAATACCCCTGAACCCCCCACCCCCACTTTAATAATGCTCGGCAGAATTTGATCAAATTTTGTGGATATTATTCTGGCAGCAGGACCTTTCAATTTTTTTTAAATGGTCCCATTTAATACAAACTAGAAATAAATCCGTACATTATGCAGCAGCATTTAATATTGTTTAACAAATTCTGCACGGAATGTAAGAAATAGTTCATTTCGAATAGAAAGCATTTTGCATGAACAACGTTAAAATTTATACTGATGACGCTGATTGGCAAGTAAATAAGGTCACTGTTGCTTGAAACAGAAAAACCTTTATGCGACTTCTACAAAACTTTAAATGTAATTTGAACAAACTTGACTGAAAACATCATGGCTTGAATACCTTAAGGATTTATTCAAATGCCGGTCATCCACCATCATATATCAATTACATTTCTAGTAATAAAAATAAATGACTTGATCTCCAAAACCGCAGAATAAAATTTGACCAAACTTGGTAGGAAACAGTATGGCATTGATAACCTTTACAATTCATCCAATTGATGCTGAATCGTTATTACAGCTGAAAATATATCAACTTTGGACGAATTTTTAATAAAATGCCGCTCCACACAATTGTATACAAAGTGTGACAGAAATCGCTTAAAGGTTTTTCTATTTGAAGTAAAAGTGGACATAAGAAAGCACTCAGCGATGAAGACTGCTAACGGTGTACAAATATTGTTGAAATTATTATTTTTTTTTTTTAATCAGAGACTCTGGCGAAATTTGACAGAAAGCATTTCCAATTTGTACAAATGGTGCCTTTGACAGAAGACATTCTGGTATAGAGGAATTTCCAATTTGTACATATGGTGCCTTTGACAGAAGACATTCTGGTATAGAGGGATTTCCAATTTGTACAAATAGTGCCTTTGACAGAAAGCATTCTGGTATAGAGGGATTTCCAATTTGTACAAATGGTGCCTTTGACAGAAGGCATTCTGGTATAGAGGGATTTCCAATTTGTACAAATGGTGCCTTTCAGATTTATTTTACAGATGATGACAATGCATAATCAAATATGGCTGCCACTGCTAAAAATAGGAAAATAACTTGAAATGTTTGTTTCTCTCTAAAGCTGGCTGAAGACCTAATTGTATAAAGATGTTGTTGATCCACCATCCAAAGTTGGCTTCTGTAAGTCAGTATAGAAGAGAAAAACTACTTCTATAAGACCAGCGAACATAATTTGATTATATATGTAGGAAACATGGTGGCATAAAGCTGTAAATGATGTCAATCTGATGTTTGATATGGCTGCCATCTTTGGCCATCTTCATAATTTTGTTTGCACTACTCTTCCTGATTTGGTGATCATATCAACATGGTGTTTTCAATAAAGACTCCATATGATGTTTTTACTTAGTCTTTAATGAAAATGGTGCCAGTATGATGTCTAATATGGTGCCCAAGTAGCCATCTTGAAAAGGGGATTTCATTGCAAGACTTCTTATGATGTGCCGCTGATTATAAATTAAATTTTTGTTGATCTAACTTCCAATATGGCGACAAATGGCCATTAATAAAATCTTTTCATGTCTACTTCTCCTCAATGGCAGCCCATGTCAGTATTGTGGTTTTGCCACGGCAGCCATCTTGCATTTTTTAAAATTGTTACTTTTCCAAAAACGGAAAGTAATATCAACACGGAGTTTCCACAAATTGTTTATTTAATACCAAGGCAGTCGGGATAAAGTGTTTTGCTCAAAGACACATCATGTTAGCTGTCATGAGCTGATCTTGGGTTATGTATTTATCTTGGTCAGTCAAGCAGTATTTAGGTCACATTCAACCAGTCTTTATCTAGGTCACATTCAACCAGCATTTATCTAGGTCATTCAACCAGTATTTATCTAGGTCACAGTCAACATACTCCAATTTGAAAATCATGCACAACATAAGGAAACTAACAAATCAATCATTATTTGGCTGACAGAAGATTCTTTGAACAGTTAAAAAATAGTAGTCACAAAATGAGTTGCACACATTATCAAATTTTAGAATGTTACTTTCTAATTATAAATTTGGGATATATATTTCATCAGTTACAAATTTCATCAGTTACATTATTCATCAATAAATGCATGACAGTATACAATATATGTTCATGTATAAGTATAAATATATGCTCATGTATAAGTATGCAATATATGCTCATGTATAAGTATACAATATATGCTCATGTATAAGTATACAATATATGCTCATGTATAAGTATACAATATATGCTCATGTATAAGTATACAATATATGCTCATGTATAAGTATACAATATATGCTCATGTATAAGTATACAATATATATTCATGTATAAGTATACAATATATGCTCATGTATAAGTATACAATATATGCTCATGTATAAGTATACAATATATATTCATGTATAAGTATACAATATATGCTCATGTATAAGTATACAATATATGCTCATGTATAAGTATGCAATATATGCTCATGTATAAGTATACAATATATGCTCATGTATAAGTATAAATATATACTCATGTATAAGTATACAATATATGCTCATGTATAAGTATACAATATATGCTCATGTATAAGTATACAATATATATTCATGTATAAGTATACAATATATGCTCATGTATAAGTATACAATATATGCACATGTATAAGTATACAATATATATTCATGTATAAGTATACAATATATGTTCATGTATAAGTATACAATATATCCTCATGTATAAGTATACAATATATACTCATGTATAAGCCAAGTCCAACTGCAAGCATCATAGACCCTGATAGTCCATCCCATAATGCACTAGCAGATGATTCTCTGTGTAGTTTGTTCTATTGATTACTCCTAACAAAGTACAGAGAACTAGATCTGCCCTCACATTATGTGCTGGCAGATCTGGTTCAATGCAGTTTGAATTTTGACTTGGCTTACAAGTGAGTATAATGTACGGGTATGTTACTTTCTTTTATTTAGCATAATGCCATGATACTAAATGTGTGTCCATTTCCAAGTTCTAGACTACCATCATCAACATGGTATTTTTATACAACTTGTCTTTTATGAAAAGGATATCACTTATATTTCAATAATCATGATTTTAAGACTTTTCACCTAATCATCATCGTGAGTCTTGTTTGTGTTAATAACGGAGATGACCTTATTTTGTATCATGCCATAAAAGTACATTAGTATTTTACTTACTTAGTCTGGATTTGCGAAGTTAGATGCTTATTTTCCAAGAGTTTACATATCCATCTATTGAAATAACTATCCTTTTATTTGTTAAATTATTTGACCTGATACTGGATAGATGGATGGATAATGATAAACTTGAGTATGATCAATCAATCCATTGATTTATATTGACAGACAGACCAAGACTCTACAAGGCAACATGATAATGAATGAGCATGCATGTGCATGGACTGACACATGCATGTGTGTCTGTGTTTGTGTGTGTATATATATATATATATATATATATATATATATATATATATATATATATATATATATATATATACAGGGGCATATTAACCATTAAGCAGACTAAGCACGTGCTTAGGGCACCAGGGCCAAAGGGGGCACCACAAAGTTTAGAAAAGGGTGAAAAGAAAAAATACAAATGAAGATTTGAAAACATAATTGATAAAATTAGTGCAAATTGATTATAATGTTCTGTTTCTTGATCATGGTGCACCCTAGGGTAATCTTCCCAGGTATACTACAAGGGAGGGGGCCACCAAGATTTGTCAGTGCTTAGGGCACCAGTGAGCCTTAATCTGCCAGAGTGTGTGTGTGTCAGTGTGTGTGTGTGTATATATATATATATATATATATATATATATATATATATATATATATATTTCCTCAGCTGCCTTGGCATCACATGAATCCTAAAGATGTACAATCCAGTCTTGAGGATAGCTTGAAGAACCTTCGACTAGACTACGTGGACCTGTATCTTATTCATACACCGTGTAGCCTTAAGGTAAGGCATTTAGCATGCTGGTTATACATACACCCTGTAACCTTAAGGTAAGGCATTAGCATGCTGGTTATACATACACCCTGTAACCTTAAGGTAAGGCATTAGCATGCTGGTTATACATACACCATGTAGCCTTAAGGTAAGGCATTAGCATGCTGGTTATACATACACCCTGTAGCCTTAAGGTAAGGCATTAGCATGCTGGTTATACATACACCCTGTAGCCTTAAGGTAAGGCATTAGCATGCTGGTTATACATACACCGTGTAGCCTTAAGGTAAGGCATTAGCATGCTGGTTATACATACACCCTGTAGCCTTAAGGTAAGGCATTAGCATGCTGGTTATACATATGCCCTGTAGCTTTAAGGTAAGGTATTAGCATGTAGGTTTTATTTTATTTTACTCTTCTTTTTTGTTTCTTCTTTCCATAGTTTTACTATACTTGTTGTAGCTGTGTATACAGCTGGTAAATACTACTTCTGCTACTACAACTGTTGATACTACTACTGCTACTATGATACTACTACTACTACTACTACTACTACTACTACTACTACTAATTATGATGATAAATTTAATTATTAGGGTTGACATAGTCAGCTGATCCTAATCAGTTGTATGACTTTCATAACGACACGAGAGAATCTGCATAAATGTAAAAATATATATTAAAGTTTAATGACCTGAGCTAATTAAAACACAATGAATCTATACTCTGATTTAACCAATTTCAACCCAAAGCCTTTAAACCTTTAAAAAAAAATGCCTACATTTTTACTCAGACTATATAAAGACACTTCACTGGAATATTCATACAAACTATGAAAAAAGCAAATGAACATCCAAGATGCTGCTATTTTGTAAACTTGTATACATGCATACATAATTACAGCATGTCCAGGTTATCTGGGCCAGATAATTAAAGATTGTCAACCTTATCTGGACTACACAATTAAAACTAGTCAAGGTTATTTGGATCAGATTGTCAGGGTTATCTGGACAAGGCAATTAAAACTTTTCAACCTTATATGGATTAGATAATTAGAGATTGTCAGGGTTATCTGGACTAGATAATTACAGCTTGTCCAGGTTTTCTTGACTAGATAATTACAGCTTGTCCATATTATCTGTGTTAGACAATTAAAGATTGTCACCCTTTTTTGGATTACATAATTAAAGCTTCTCCAGGTTATCAGGACTAGATAATTAAAGATTGTCAAGGTTATCTCGACTAGATAATTAAAGATTGTCAGGGTTATCTGGACTAGATTATTAAAGCTTATCATGGTTAACTGGACTAGATAATTAAAGCTTGTCATGGTTAACTGGACTAGATGATTAAAGCTTGTCAAGGTTAACTGGACTACACCCAAAGTTAAAATATACTTCAGAATGATGGACTGATTTAACCAGAAAATCTTTTAATTTAATATTAGAGGAGGCAATCAAATGTGAAAGGAAATATTTTGCAATTAGAGCGGATTAGAAAAACAATAACTTGTTGTAACTACTAATGATTGACTTTTTTCAAATCATCTTTTGTAGTCTTCTATCACAAGACCTTTTTTTTTCTGTAATAGAACAGAGGAGATGGTGAGCTTCTGCCGAGAGATGAAAATGGCAAGTTGGACGTGGAGCATATTGACTTGGTGCAGACTTGGAGTGTATGTAACATTCTATAAAACTGTTGTAAAGTGAAGCATTTTATACTACCATACTACATGCATCCATTCATCCAAGGATGTGCTTTTCCATCATTGTTTTCTGTAAATAACTTTAGACCTTGCACTTTGACCAGACTGAGTGCATGGCTAGCACATGGCAGAAGTAGCTGGTGTTGCTTTTGTGGTTTTAAAGGGTTTACTGCCGTTTTTCAGCACATACTAGACTATGCATGGCAGCCATTTGGTGGAGGAAGAACCCAGTAACATTCCAGGAATAACCACTGACCCATGGGAAGCTACTGGCAGACTTTCTCATATATGCATAATAGTTGCGCAAAAAATTGAACCCATGCAGACAAAGGTAAGTTGAATGATTCGTAAAGGTGATTGCTGTAGACCACTGAGCCCTTTTAGAACCCGGAGCCCGTGAGGTACAGAATCAGTTATATTTACAAGCACTGGCTCATAGTAAAAAACAGTTTCAGCGCAATAACTTTAGCACAGGGCAAGATTTGATGAATGATTTGCACTTAAACTTTGACAATATTTAATTTGGAGTTTAAAAGATTTTCAACAGTCAAGATCACAGTGACTCGAAAAATGTTTGTGTCTTTTGGATTTTTAAAGTTGCTTAATTTTTCAGTCATATCACTACAATGTCTGTAGTGTGACAGTTTTTAGTGATGTCTAGCACTGCGGCATCATGCTGCAGACATGTAGCATCATGTCCCACCCACTAACCTCTCATTGCTGAGCACCAAGCTGCTAGTACCACTTTTATAAGTCTTTGGTATGACTCGGCCGGAGTTTGAGCCCATGACCTTCCACATCTAAGGCAGACACTCTAGCCACTAGGCCACTGGAGCAGTTGACTCGAAGAAAGAACATGATTGAATAAATTCAGTTCTTTACTAAGACAAGCCTTTGTGTTTGTCTCAAATTAGATAAGATAGTTTATGATCAATATATTTTATTTCAAGCCAAGTATTTTAAACAAATTGTTTTTGATGATATGAACTTTGGACCAGATCGAAAAAATTAAAAATGTATCTTTTTTTTTAAAGATTCTTGTTTGTGCTTATTTTTCTCTTGAATATTTTATTTTTTTGAAATTTAAATTGTGTATTATCATTTTGTTATTTTTTTGTATTTTTAAGTTGTGGACCTATTTTAATGTGTGTGTGTGTTTGTGTGTGTGTGTGTATTTGTGTGTGTGTGTGTTTTGTGATTTTTAACATAGCTTTAACAATTTGAAACATATCACTACTATGTATGCAGTGTAAAAGTTTGTAGTGATGTCTAACACTGGAAAATCATGCCACAGAAATGTGGTATCATGTCCTACCCACTCACGTTATCCTGACACCATGCTGACCAGTCCTAACACTAAACTCTTAATGCTGGTCGGCAAGCGAGGCAGCTGTTAGTACCATTTTATAAGTCTTTGGAATGATTTGGCCAGGGTAGAAAAAACCCTATGACATAATCATGTAGGCCACAAGGAGCAGTTTTGTGTCCTGAGGTATGCATATATGTAAGTATGTATGTACCGTTCTCCCCCAATAATTTGCACACATTCCAAAATCATGGACCACATAATGATTGAGGGGATAAGTTGCCAAGATGCTGAGAAATTAAGAGGGGGATGCCATCCTGACTGAACATCAACAGTGAGAAGTTCAAGTGGGGGACATTTTATTGGCTTAATACTTGTTCATAATCACGTTGGGAATAATTTTGAAGTTCACTTTTCTCTCTAATTACCATTTCATGATGACTAACATGAGTCCAGGCGGTTTTTTCAGGTATGACATATATGCATGCAAAAATATTGTGTACTGCATCACTTATTTTCAATGTGAATGTGGATATACTTGGGTGTTTTTGTTTATTGATAACAAAACAAGATTTCATTTGACATAACAATTTTGAAGCTACAACCATCAATATCAAAACAGTATGCCAATTTTTAAAAATTATTTATGTTAGTACTATGCTTCTGAAGTATACAATATATATATATACCTAATGGTAATTACCTATATAAGGTAATTATATATAATTACTCATATATTGATCTAAGGGCTTTCTAATGTAATACAGGGTGACCTCATCTCTCTGAAACATTGCTATCCATAGTTCAGCATCATTCCTGAGTGTAAATTTGCTCCATTAATCCAGAAGTCCTTGTTCTGGACATAAATATAATAATTAGGGACCCAATTGTAAAATCATAAAACTTGCCTTTATAATATGAAAATAATCTGTCCCAAAATAAGAAAATTCAAAGAATTGTTTGTGAAAATGCAGTCAGTCGGACAACACAGATTCAACGTACACAAGTTTGGAGGTGTGTCAATTTATCAGTCTCTGTTTGGTCAGATTTTTTTGGCACATTAACATTATAAATTAATCATATGATCATGTACGTGTCAAAACTTGAAGTAGTGTGACCATATTGTAACCATATTACATGTATATTAATAATGTCTGTTATCATTATTCATCAATAGGGGCGTTAATAATTCAGTAAAGACATGTGTGATATGGTCAAGTGGTTAATGATCTCTCCATTATGGATCGCTGCTATCTCACCTCTGTGTGGGTTCAAGTCTCGGGTTCGGCCAATGTGGTTATGTGATAAGCTTGCCAGGAGCTTCTCCTGGGTTGTTGGTTCTTTCCGAGGCTTCTGGGTTATTCCTCCACCAATAATGCTTGCCACCATCTACATGTATAGCCTATCTTGTGCTGAAAAATGGCATTAAACCCTACAACATGTTTAATACATTAAGTTTGTCATTATGCCTCTTTGTTGCATGTAACAGTCACAGTTTCTTGAGGGGTGTACCAATAAAGTTGATTGATTTAAGCTTTGGACAGTATAGGGAGTCATTTTCTTCTTAAAATGATGTCAATTATTGGCTCATTAACATCTGTAATAATTGTAATAGAAGACTAATAAAAATGACTGCATTTTAGCTTATAGCATTAAATTCAGTTTGGATTCATTGTACTTTTAACATTATTATGGCAAAATTATCCAGCAAGTATATGTATGTACAAGTGCATGTTATTATAAACAGTGAACACAAGTCAATAGATGTATTAATTTATTGCAACCATTATTGAGTATATATATAGTACATGTACATTTAGTAAGTATATGTACCTATATAATATGATGACAATAAAAATGTGCATGATTCAGTTATTGTATAAAGCATCTAATAATGTATTGTATATATTCTTTGATTCATAATTGGGATGAATCATTATTTGACCTTGTCGTCAAGGTCCAGTGATAGGAAATTTGTCTTAAAGTTTTCTTTTCTTTTTTTAAAATTATTATCCTATTTCTTAAACTCCTGGATGGTTTTAATTGGTTTTGTTCAATCTTAAGATGAAATATTATAAATCTAAGATGGCAAATTGTCCAATGTGCTTTGCTTGTCCCTTTGACCTTGAAGTAAAGGTCACAAAGAAAATTGTTAATGTTTTTGTATAAAAAAATGTGTATTTGCTTGTCTTTTGTCAACCTTTTGATCAAATATGGAATGAATAATTATGAGTGTTAGGTAATTCATTTTTTGATATTTTCACTTGCCCTTTTGACCTTGGGATGAAGATAACTGTAGTAGAATAGGTGCATTAAGGTTTGAGTGATGCCTTTTTATGTTTAAGATTTCCTGAACACCTTGATGGATTTTTTTCTTCATATTTTGAATAAATCATTATGACACTAAGAAAATTCATTCTTGAGCATCCATGTTCAACCTTTTGACCTTGGACATATGCTTGTAATCTTTTGCTCCTCATTTTGTAGCAACACTTAAGTAAGGCACTTTTCATGCCCAATGGTCTTTATGTTAAAAATTTGTTTTATAAGTTTCATGTTTTGATAGACAGTGTCCAGAAAATGTTTTTAATTTATTTTTAGGCCATGGAAGCACTGGTAGATCAGGGTAAAACTAGGTCGATTGGTTTGTCAAATTTCAACTCGGCCCAGATTGAAAGAATATTGGAGAACTCACAAATTAAGCCTGTAATGAATCAGGTAAGATTTAGACTTTTCAACAGTCTTTTTTTTTCTTCTGTTTCCTAACATCTTTATGACTATTTTCATACTTATATGAAACAAAGACCGCCTGTACTGACTTTTATATATAATTTTAAACTTCCTTGGCCAAAAGCCTAGGTAAGCTATTCAGTAGGTCTGATTCCATCATGCATTATCCATTAACATTAAAATTTGTCATTATATTCATAAAATGTTAACAAATTTGGATCATATTTAAATTCATGTCATATGAAGAACTAGAACATCAAATAGATGTAGATGAATGTTTTATTACAACGGGTTGGTTACCAATGAAGAAAAGTTCTTAATTTGAGGATTTACCTTGTAAACACAATAAAGCATATATTAGAATGTGTAAATTTTTAAAAAAGTTTTAAAATGTATCTCTTTTTAAAATCAGATTTTGAACAAATTTGTTTTCCAAAAATTAAAAATGAAAGATAAAATAGGATTAGAGGAATCAAGATACATGACACAGGCAATAATCAAGTGGAGTAGCATCCTTGTGTTGTTAAAAAGTGGCACCATTACATGTTTTTCTATTGATATTGCAATGATAAATAAAGTAACAGATGGATTCAGTTATATTGTCATAAGAAATATACCTTGAAAAGTGTGAAGTCTTGAAATTTCTCCAGGGCTGTACAAACCATGTTTAGGGTGAAGTCCTTGAAAACTCTCCAGGATAGTATGAAGCACAATATATTATTTTAATTTACTGCTTTGTTTAGTATAGCATTCTGTTTAATAATAATACTTTACCTTGGAATTCAAAATGAGGCTACCTGTGATAATTCACACAACATTAACACAATATGTTACTCATCAATCAAGATCGAACAAAGGCTTTCCAGCTTGATTATGTACGGTTATAACTTTTACTTCATAATAGTGACAAACTGAGAAATGATTTTGGAAAAAAACGTTTCATTGCCAAAAAATGTTTAATAAATTCTTGCCAAGTCTGAGTTTTACTTCTTTGAAACAGAGGATCCTGATAACCAAATGTTGTAGCAGTTTATATAAAACAAATTCAGATATATTAGAAGAAAAGCAATTAAGCTTGACAATTTGTTAAAGTTAAACAGGACACATAATGTAGTTCTAATAATGTAACTTGAAATGGAATGTTTAAATCATGACTCATTCAAAAGGTGATCTAAGAATCAGATGGAGTGCACATTGACAGCAAAAAATAAATTATGACTCATTCAGAAGGTGATCTAAGAATCAGATGGAGTGCACATTGACAGCAAAAAATAAATTATGACTCATTCAAAAGGTGATCTAAGAATCAGATGGAGTGCACATTGACAGCAAAAAAATAAATTATGACTCATTCAGAAGGTGAGCTAAGAATCAGAATGAGATCCCATCGACAGCACAAAACAATAAAAACAATTCTTCAAATCATGAAGAGTCAGACATTTACACAACTATTCAGGAGGAACATCAAAATCTTTATTTAATTATAATGAATATAAATTTAATCTCATTCACTGTCTACAGTCACTACCAGAAAATATGAAAAATCACCAGAAAATCCCCCTCCCAATTTATTTTAAATGCAGTAGAATATATATTTAATCAAACAGTCCACCAAATGACTTGTATATTTATTGGGTATGTATTTTCATGGTTGTGGCATCGATAGTACCCAGGAATTGGCTTGGTTGCCATACATTGTTGACACCCCAGGAATTGGCTTGCATTGTTGACAACCCAGGAATTGGCTTCGTTGCCATACATTGTTGATACCCCAGGAATTGACTTACATTGTTGACAACCCAGGAATTGGCTTGGTTGCCATACATTGTTGACAACCCAGGAATTGACTTGGTTGCCATACATTGTTGACAACCCAGGAATTGGCTTGGTTGCCATAAATTGTTGACAACCCAGGAATTGACTTGGTTGCCATACATTGTTGACACCCCAGGAATTGACTTACATTGTTGACAACCCAGGAATTTGCTTGGTTGCCATACATTGTTGACAACCCAGGAATTGGCTTGGTTGCCATACATTGTTGACAACCCAGGAATTGACTTGGTTGCCATACATTGTTGACAACCCAGGAATTGACTTGGTTGCCATTCATTGTTGACAACCCAGGCTGAACTGTTCTGTCTGTAGCAAAGTATAAAGCGATTGTTCTATGATTCATTCTCTCTATCGGACAATAATGTAATTGTATATGTTTATTATAGTTTTTTAATGCATATGAACTCATTCTTTAAGGCAGTATGTCATATTGGAAGTTGTAATATGTTGGGACTTGACACTTTCACTTCCACGTGAAAGAGTTCAACTCATCCTCAGGAATCCCAAATATGGCAAAAAAGATTTTTATGACATAATTATCTTTTCACCAACAGAATTTGTGCGGTTTTTGTTGCAAGTGTAAATGTCAAACAATAAAAGTATAGCAGTAATGGACATGTGTTGAAAATACTCCTCGCTGTTAAGGAGGTTTCTTGAGACTGGAGAGGGACAATGCATAGCAAAAGAGCAGCAATTTGTAGTTTAATGTTTTGGGTCAATACTGCAATTTCTACTTCTCAATTCCTAAGGTGGAATGCCATGCCTACATGCAGCAAAAAGAGTTGCAGAAATTTTGTGAGAGCAGAGGAATCAAGCTGACATCATATGCCTCCCTTGGATCTCCAGGGCGACCACAAAGTCTGTAAGTAGGACAGTTCCATGCTGTATTCTTGAAGAGGGAAGACAACGTTAACAGTGGGTAAAGAATGATATTTGAATGTAGATGCAACATCATGAATATATCCACCATTTGCAACAACGCAACATCCACCATATGCAGATATTTTCTCTTGTGTAAATTTCAATGAAAATAAAATTGAACTAAGTCTTTCATTATAACTCATATTGATGAGTTCAAAGTTCTGGACCTTGACCTTTGACCACTTGTGCATTCGGTGCTAGAGAGTCTCTTTATTACATTTTTTAAAAGAAAATGTTCCAAAAATTGCTTGAATAAAATTAATCTCAAGTTAAAAATTGTCTTTTTGTTCCATAACAATTTACAGTATCAAAAATGTTACTTTCACAGGAAGGATGATGATCACAAGGTTTTGTTAGAGGATCAAGTCATTTATCAAATTGCTGAAAAGTACAATAAAACACCTGCTCAGGTAAGTACGACCTTAATGCATATTTCTCAGTAAAAAACTTCAAACTTTTACTTAAAAGATATTTAATTTTATGGTTTCCCAACATTTAACACTTTCAGGATGATTTATTTTCACACATCTCTGGAGGACTCGTGTCTACGATTAGTCAATTGGTCAATACACAGTGGAGGATATTTTTATTATTAATCTGTTGAAGCTAAAGAAAAGATTTGTGCAAGATGGGTCCTGCATTTATGGATGGCTGATCAAAATAAGACTGGTTGAGGTTGCCAAACATTTACTTGCCAGACAAACACAGACTGGTTGAGGTTGCCAAACATTTACTTGTCAGACAGAAACAGACTGGTTGAGGTTGCCAAACATTTACTTGCAAGACAAAACCAGACTGGTTGAGGTTGCCAAACATTTACTTGCCAGATACAGAAAGAATGACCAAAGATGTTTTGAATGTAATCTTCACAGGCTGAAGAGGATGTAATGAAGTTTGGATCAGAAAAGATGAGTAGAGATGAAAATTCACTTGATGTAGTCAGACTGTTGGGAGACTTTTATATACATTATTTTTTGCTTCGGTTATCCAGGTCTGTCTGATATTTCATATGACATATTTTTTAGTTCAAAGTGTTGCCAGAAGCCATGGAAACACTCCCAAACAACCCTTCTGCACACTTGAACCCCAAAACATTGATGTATTTCATGACAAAACACAATTATATAAATATGTCATCATGACAACTTTTTGAAGGAGGACAGCATCCAAACTTTGGCATATACTCCCAGAGTTAGTTCCAGGTGATTTTAGTCTGAATCCAATTATCAAAGATTCCCTGAATGACAGATGATTTGAAAGCTGGAATGCAGATAAATGTGCAGTTATAACCATGTTCATGACAAAAAATGTGAAATCATAGAAATTTCATAAGAATAAGTAACAGATAATGCAGCTTGATCCGAATTACAAGCTGAAAAAGAGTACTATTCTGTTATTTATTTTCATTGGTGTTATTGTTTATGGTTTTTAAAATAAAATGAAGTTTAAGATGGAATTTAATTTTGTGGACATCAAATGAAAATATAGTCATATTCTCTCAGCATATGGATGATTTATCTTTTAAGTTCTAAATTTGCTGTTTATAAAATTATGTGTTACTGTTGTACCCATGGGGTAAACTGAATCGAGAGTACTGGTATACTCTTCTTATAGTTCATCCAGTCTGATAAATTTTCCTGTCTGGTAAAACTGATAGAATTTATCAAACCAAATGCCAGAAAATGTTTGTACTAATGTTAAAATGTTTTTTCGGATACAACTTCTGTTTATATACATCATCTCTTTGGATAAAACTGACTTTTGGATATGGCCTTTCTTTGGATACAGCCTCAGTTTTATAGAGCCTCTCTTTGGATATAACCTCTTTTTTATAGAGCCTCTCTTTGGATATAACCTCTTTTTTATAGAGCCTCTCTTTGGATACAGTGTCATTTTAAAGATGCTATTGTTAACGGAACTATGATCTTCATTCTGCTAGTAAAGGATGTAGTACACATAACATGGAATTAATCACCCATCAATCTGAATATACAAATAATTCCTAAATTTAAAATTTCAAGAACACACTAATAGGAAAAGAATTGTTTGACAGAAAAATTATCTTGTTGATATTAATGGTAATACATTTTCAGTTATATAGCTGCACATTGCATAAAGCATTTTCAGTTTCATGTACACAGACAATTCCACCATTTCTTTCTCACAGAGTGACACTGATTCACTTTTTAATGACTTTATGCAGCGTGCTGGTCATGTGTGAATTGGGCCATAATTACCGATTTTTTTCATTCCAGGTTCTTCTGCGTAATCTTGTTCAAAGAGGAATCTTTGTGATCCCCAAGAGTGTTACATCATCGAGAATTGAAGAGAATTTCAAGGTATGAATCTTTAGTTTTTAACATATGCATGCCTCACCCAGATTTTTAGAGGTCATCCTAAGTATCGTCTATACTTGCTTAAAAGTCGAATCAATCTGCAAACTGCACAGATCCAGATCTGCCATCATATAATGTGCCGGCAGGTTTGGGTCTCTACAGTTTGCTAGGCGTTTTCAGTAGAACAAACAATATATACCCTGATTTGAGAAATCTTTTTAAAGGGCATCAGTGTAGGGTTGAGTGCATTGTCTTTTCCTTTTAATCCGTAATGCCTCGGGGGGGGGGGGGAATGAGCTCTTTGTCTTTAATACTAGTGAGTGAGAATCATTGTCGGATTCTTTTTTTGAAATTTCTTTGGTTACAGACATACACCAAGCCACCATTTGTTTACTTGGGTGCAGATGGTCGCAACCTTTGTTTATCGAGCTATAACGCTGGTGATTTAAACTTTAAATGTATTGTTTCTTTATGAGTAAATTATGTCTTTTGGTTTCATTCATTGGTACGTAATATAAATGTACTCTACATTTCCCTAAAACCTGGTCAAAACCAGAATACATATAGTCGTTATTACATCAACACTTATAACAATGGCAGAACCACCGATGGAAAAAAAAAAGAAAAATTCTAATACTGGAAGAAAGAACTGATGTAATTGAAAGAAGTGAAAAAGGGATGACAACTCACAAAATAGCAGCCAGCTTGAACATCAGTCATTTAACATTCTACAGTCCTAGAAACGTTAAAGAAGATTAAAGAATATGCCATACTACATGACAATCCCAAACTTTTGCTTCTTTGCAAAAGAAATGGAGATACATGTTCAGACCAAACAGATGAATAAAAAGTGTCAACAAAGAAGTATAATGGATTTCTTAAAGAAAAATGTTTAAGTGCATAAATAAGATATATAATATACATCATCTAATTGTGTATTTATTTTTACATTTGAAACAACTCTAAAATTTATGGCCATGTGAAGTTACCTTATGTATATGATAAATATTACCTTTGTTTATTTCCCAAATCATATAAATGTACATGTACTAATATATGTACATACTCATGTGATTTTCAAATATAAATTTGATTCACGTAGAAGTGTGTCTTTATTATTTAAAGATATTTTGAGAGGAATGCATGCAATATTTAACAAGCTTTATGAATAAAGGATATGATACATGTACAGTTGGTATGGGTATTTTTTCTTCTTCAACAATGCTAACTATCAACCCAGAAACCAGTCCATTTTCACACACCTCTTATGTCTTGAGAGAACGCTTTTGATTGGCAGAAGGTGTGGTCTGTTGTAACCGGTTTTACTGTATTCATGTTTTGCTCTGGACAATGGGCAGGTGGAAAAGTGATAGAGTGTGAGTTCAAAGTCCTTTTTATTGATGAAAAAGGAAAACCTATGCTCGATAGCCTTTAGCGATCATCATTCTTATGTGACTGCTAACTGCATAAATTGAAAATACCCAGAAGTATTTTTTTTATTAGAAGAAATTACAGAATAAATCCATATTATAATTTTCTCAAATCTCCACTCGTCATATGGTTAAACCTGCTATGAATGACTCAGTCATGTATAAATATAGTCTATATCCTAGAAATATCTGTTGATTCATATTTATTTTATTATTATTATTTCTTAACTGTCTCAGATTTTTGATTTTCATCTGACTGATGAGGACATGAAGGCAATTGCAGCTCTTGATCAGAAAACAAGGATGTTTGCCCTGCATGTGTAAGTATCGGCATGAGAAAGCAAGAATGTTTGCCCTGCATGTATAAGTATTCACAACAAAAAGCAAGGATATTTGCCTGGCATGTGTATTATCAACAGAAAACAAGGATGTTTTCCCTGCAGCATGTGTAAGTATTCACAATAAAAAGCAAGAATGTTTGCCTTGCATGTGTAAGTATTCACAATGAAAAGCAAGAATGTTTGCCTTGCATGTGCAAGTATAGGCAACAGAAAACAAGGATGTTTGCCCTGCAGCAAAAGTAAGTATTTAGAACAAAAAGCAAGGATATTGCCTTGCATGTGTATTGGCAACAGAAACCAAGGATGTTTGCCCTGCATATGTAAGTATTCACACCAAAATCCAAGGATGTTTGCCCTGCATGTGTAAGTATTCACACAAAAAACCAAGGATGTTTGCCCTGCATGTGTAAGTATTCACACCAAAAATCAAGGATGTTTGTCCTGCATGTGTAAGTATTCAAACCAAAAATCAAGGATGTTTGCCCTGCATATGTAAGTATTTACACCAAAAATCAAGGATGTTTGCCCTGCATATGTAAGTAGTCACACCAAAAATCAAGGATGTTTGCCCTGCATATGTAAGTATTCACACCAAAAATCAAGGATGTTTGCCTTGCATGCACAAGTATTAAACCCCTACAAAATGATTCATGAACTGGCATGAACATGCATGAACTGAAAATGGTCAGTTCATGAAATTACGAGTTTTTGAACATTCATGAACCAACACATCACAACTGTTCTTGAACAGTTAATGAATATTCATGAACTCAATTCATGAACAGTTCATGAATATTCATGAACAGAATTCATGAATATTCATGAACTGTTCATAAAAGTTCACAAATTGGGTCATCATAGAGTTTGGGACGAGCCTAGGCTCAAGCTCGAGGCTCAATAATTATGGAGCATTTTTGGGGGCTCGAAGCTCAAGCTCTAAGCTGACTGACATGGCCCGATGGGTTCTTGATTTGGAAAATTACTCATTCAGAATTTATTCGTCAATCGCTGACATTAAGAGGAATGAAGCTACCTGCTGATGAAAGATTGGTGATGGCCCTTATTGATGACTTTGAAGAAAATGTGAAGCAACAAGTCATACAGGAAATTAAGAAAGAACTCTCAGAATCAAAGAGATTTTCATTATCATTGGATGAATGGACAAGTATCGGAAATCGTCGATTTCTCAAAATCAAACTTCATATGGTCTCGTCAAAATGTATCACTCTTGGTCTTGTCAGAATTTACAGAAGTTGTAATGCTGAAAGAATGAACGAGCTCGTTGAGGAACATCTTAATTCTTTTGGTGTCTCATTCAAACAGGATATTGTTGCCTCAACCGTTGATGGAGCAAGTATCATGATCAAGTTCGGAGAAAAATCTCCCGCTCTGTATCAAGCCTGCCTTGATCAGGGATTGCATTTGGGTGTTACAAAAACATTTTAATGAGAAAATTACCCAGGTCAAGGAATTTCAGTTTTTTCAAGTGAAGAAACTGGACAGACTGATGATTTTTCCTCCATAACTCACAAACTTCATCCTCTAAAAATTTTACTTTTCTGCTGTCTGATCTGAAAGATAAAGTTAGTTAATTGCAGATAACCTCTGAGTAACTTTGTCTTGAGCTTTTACTAGCACATTATTTTTGTACCCCACTTTATTTAATGGAATAGTTATGATCCAACTCAAAACTATTTCATCCCTTACACTAAGTCTTAACACAACATTTTGAGCATTTATATTATTGGAAAATTTTGTCACAGTTAGTTTTAATATTTTAACTGAAGTTTGAGTCGTGTTTTAATCAGTAGAATATGACAGACTGTTTTGACAACATTGTTACACTAAATATCCTTATATTATTTCACGCTTTCAAATCTTTTTGCCATTTTCTATTTATCAAACGTCATACTTGTGTCACATAGGCCCTTAGTATGCATCCACTCCAACTTCACGTGTTGCTTATATCTGCTTCTGGTTTCATCCCGTTGTCATTATTGTGTATAATTTGACATTGATGAACAGTTCATGATTGTTCATGAATTCATGAATTTGTTTTCGTAGGGGTTAGGCAATATAAAACAAAGATGTTTGCCCTGCAGCATATGTAAGTATTTGCAACAAAAAGCAATGATATTTGCCTTGCATGTGCATAGGCAACAGAAACCAAGGATGTTTGCCCTGCATGTATAAGTATAGGCAACAGAAAACAAAGATGTTTGCCCTGCATGTGTAAGTATAGGCAACAGAAAACAAAGATGTTTGCCCTGCATGTATAAGTATAGGCAATATAAAACAAAGATGTTTGCCATGCATGTATAAGTATAGGCAACAGAAAACAAAGATGTTTGCCCTGCATGTATAAGTATAGGCAACAGAAAACAAAGATGTTTGCCCTGCATGTGTAAGTATAGGCAACAGAAAACAAAAGATGTTTGCCCTGCATGTATAAGTATAGGCAACAGAAAACAAAGATGTTTGCCCTGCATGTATAAGTATAGGCAACAGAAAACAAAGATGTTTGCCCTGCATGTTTAAGTATAGGCAACAGAAAACAAAGATGTTTGCCCTGCATGTATAAGTATAGGCAACAGAAAACAAAGATGTTTGCCATGCATGTGTAAGTATAGGCAACAGAAAACAAAGATGTTTGCCCTGCATGTATAAGTATAGGCAACAGAAAACAAAGATGTTTGCCCTGCATGTATAAGTATAGGCAACAGAAAACAAAGATGTTTGCCCTGCATGTATAAGTATAGGCAACAGAAAACAAAGATGTTTGCCCTGCATGTGTAAGTATAGGCATCAGAAAACAAAGATGTTTGCCCTGCATGTGTAAGTATAGGCAACAGAAAACAAAGATTTTTGCCCTGCATGTGTAAGTATAGGCAACAGAAAACAAAGATGTTTGCCCTGCATGTATAAGTATAGGCAACAGAAAACAAAGATGTTTGCCCTGCATGTGTAAGTATAGGCAACAGAAAACAAGGATGTTGCTTTGCATGCGTAATTATTGGAAACAGATAACAAAGATGTATTGCCTATATATTTGAAAGCATCGGCAACAGATGGCTTCAGTGTGTACTTATTATTCAATGGCTTTAGCAGGTAATACTGAAAGCGTAGGGCAAGACAAAGGGATGGAGTTTGGGTTGGGCACCAAATTATGATGGAAATTGTACAGTGTGTGCCAAAGTATTAAGTGGAGTGAAATGTTTTTAAATAAGGTCATCCATGAACAAGATTTTATAAAAGAAAAGGAACATACACTTCAGTACAGAAAAAGTGTTGAAATTGTTTTCTGTGTCATTTCTACCATGGAAACAGATGTTTGCCAGCACACACACACACAAATACACACACATATACACACACACGGAGGCATGGTGAATGCATTGGGCAAACTTCATGGAGTGATATTGTTGCCCCTGGCAACATGCATGTACATATTATTTGTTAATGGACTTTAATCCTATCAAGAAATTTCTCTTTAAAGTTGTTAAATTTTTTTGTTACAGACAAAATTACTGTACAATTTCAGTCTTGATTTACACCTATTTTGTAGTGTTTACAAAGAAAGGAAGCCTTACTTGTCTTACTTATCTGCCTATGACCAAGAACAGGTTAAATGTGTTGGACTTAATATCTTAAATCACGAAATTTGTTATCAAATAGTTTCTCAAAGTAATGTTGGTTTCAGAAGAGGCTTAACTTTAAAATGTAATATTTAAGAAAAATTTGTGACTCTTGTAAGTAGTTTTTGAAGAGATACAGGTGTACATAACATGTATATTTCAACCGATATTGTTTTAATACAAGTAATTGTGTCTATCTTTAAACTTTACAGAATGACTGAGCATCCAGAGTATCCGTATCGCATCCCCTTTTAGAGGTGACACATGTACAAGGAAAGAAAAGGGTTGCATATGGCACTCAGAAGAATGATTTTGATCATCTGAAAACTATTCTGATCATCAGATTTATGTATAATAATAAAAGCTATGGATCAATTTAGGTGGTTAGAATTTTAAAGGATTTTTCTCTTCTTTATTTTGACATTTAAAATGTCTTTTTTCTCATTTATAATCTATTGTAAAGAGGGTAAAAAATAAAGGAAAAGTGAATTTCTCTTTTACATGATTGTGATTCAGAAGCATATATTGCATGAATTGTGCAATAGAACTACCGTAATTATTCTTATTTAGGCTCCCTTTGCAGTCATAATGCAAATAAAAGGAATGTGTCTGACCAATATCCAGAATAAAATACTAGGGTTCCAAAAACAAATTGTGACAGAGACAGTTCTTAAGTATTTGAGAACATATGTTTCAAGATCATCGTTTTTCCAGTGTGAAACTTCTATAGTGCTTATGATGGGAAAATAGCATGCCGCTTTTTTGGATTGCCTGTAGTATTAAATGATGGACAAGAGACATAATGTTATATACCACATACATGTCCCTGACATGACCCAAGAGAACATTATACCCAAGACATAATGTTATACAACATACATGTCCCTGACATGACCCAAGAAAACATTATACATGACCCGAGACATAATGTTATACAACATACATGTCCCTGACATGACCTGAGACATAATGTTATACAACATACATGTCCTTGACATGACCCAAGACATAATGTTATACAACATACATGTCCTTGACATGACCCGAGACATGTTATACAACATACATGTCCCTGACAAGACCCAAGAAAACATTATACATGACCCGAGACATAATGTTATTCAACATACATGTCCCTGACATGACCCAAGACATAATGTTATCCAACATACATGTCCCTGACATGACCCAAGATAACATTATACATGACCCGAGACATAATGTTATACAACATACATGTCCCTGACATGACCCGAGACATAATGTTATACAACATACATGTCCTTGACATGACCCGAGACATAATGTTCTACAACATACATGTCCTTGACATGACCCAAGACATAATGTTATACAACATACATGTCCCTGACATGACCAGAGACATAATGTTATACAACATATGTGTCTTTGACATGACCCGAGACAATGTTATACAACATACATGTCCTTGACATGACCCGAGACATAATATTATACAACATACATGTCTTTGACATGACCCGAGATATAATGTTATAAAACATACATGTCCCTGACATGACTGACATGGCCCGAGACATAATATTATACAACATACATGTCCTTGACATGACCAGAGACGTAATGTTATTACAGCATGCATGTCCCTGACAGGACCAGAGACTTTCCTGATAATTGTTACCCTCTCATATCCAAGAGAGCAATTTTTCTGTACCCTGTTATTGACTGAATTATTCATTATAGATTTTAAATCTTTGAGAAATGTTTTGATCATATTTTGGATAAAGAATATTTTGTTGTTTTCTTGAGTTTTTAATTATTGTTTTTTATGAAGTTGTTACCGTATATATTTGCTTATAAGTTTAATCCAACTGTAAGCAACACAGACCCTGATCCTCTACAGCATAATGCACAGGCAGATCAGGGTCTGAGTTTGTTCTGCTGAATAGTCCTAATAAGCTGAATAGTCCTGAATAGTCCTAATAAGCTGAATAGTCCTAATAAGCTGAATAGTCCTAATAAGCTGAATAGTCCTAATAAGCTGAATAGTCCTAATAAGCTATAGTCCTAATAAGCTGAATAGTCCTAATAGTCCTAATAAGCTGAATAGTCCTAATAAGCTGAATAGTCCTAATAAGCTGAATAGTCCTAATAGTCCTAATAAGCTGAATAGTCCTAATAAGCTGAATAGTCCTAATAGTCCTAATAAGCTGAATAGTCCTAATAAGCTGAATAGTCCTAATAGTCCTAATAAGCTGAATAGTCCTAATAAGCTGAATAGTCCTAATAATCTGAATAGTCCTAATAAGCTATAGTCCTAATAGTCCTAATAAGCTGAATAGTCCTAATAAGCTGAATAGTCCTAATAAGCTTAATAGTCCTAATAAGCTGAATAGACCTAATAAGCTGAATAGTCCTAATAGTCCTAATAAGCTGAATAGTCCTAATAGTCCTAATAAGCTATAGTCCTAATAAGCTGAATAGTCCTAATAAGCTGCAAAGACCCAGATCTGCCTGGTTATTATGAAATGGCAGATCTGGGTCTGTGCAATTTGCAGCTGAACTCAAGAGTATGTATGGTACTTGAAATAAAACTGGTACATCTTCGATATTTTAACTTTAATCTGGACTGGTTGTAAAGTTTTTTTCTTTATTGATGATATCATATCATCAGCATCATTCATCATCATCATTCATTCTTTTCATCCATAAATCTATCTGTAATCCTGTTATCTGTACATCCTGTTACAGCTCTGTTGTCTTAAACTAAGGAACAGAAATGAGTGAAAACAACAAGTTCTGTCAAATTCAACAGATAGTTTAATTCCCTAGAACACAAAGTGAAAATTTTAAAAGGTATTATTAAATCCTAAATATCCCAAATGTTCTGTCACAAACCATATTCATTTACGGTTGTAACTTAAGTTAGAACACTTAACAAGTATATTGTGCATGACTTGTTATGACCTACATCCAGGGCATCAAACCTTTTTTGACTAGGGGCCCAAAAAATAAATATGAATTTGAAAAGTGATGGTTTCATCATTTTTTAAATGTCATAAACTTTGTTGAAAGACTTTAAATTTTACCAAACTATTTGATTTTGAAAATTTGAATGGAAAGTGCATAATACTGGATAAAATATACAATTTTTTTCCTTTAATAATTTGTCCAACCATTCAATAACTCCACAGATACAGAAGATGCCATAACTTATTTTTTCTCTTTAACCAGTCAGAATATTTAATAAATAAATAAATAAACCAAAGACTACACTAAAAATAGTGCAGTTTAAATTCAGACAAAAGTCTTGTATCTTGCGCTCAATTTACTACGTTTTCTAATCAGAGATTGAATAGGCCATGGCTCCTTGGTTTACTCAATGCTACAGTTCTAGTGTTCTTGACATTTTAAAAACATCATTCCCTCCCTCATGCTGCAAGCTTTGCTCTTTCAGCATCCCTTTGTTCTTTCACTTTCTCTTCTTTCTCAATCTCAAAACATTCATCATTTCACTGATAGTGACTATTGGTAAGTTCATGTTCACTTTTAGGTCGTACCAAGCAGGGTTTCAATCGACTGACGTGAACAATATGATATGTCTTATATAATTTTTGCAATGAGGTTAGTGACGTCCATTATTTTCTTAACAGTGCATTAAAGTCCAGTTCACTCAATGTTCAGTTTACATTATATCCCATTCAGTCTCAGAGTATGGTCTAAGATAAGATTGACCATATATCTTGAGATCATATTTACACTTCTGATGCTGAATAGTGGTGCCTCATTTCTTTCGTGCTTCACATTATACGCTAGTATCATCTTTCCATATTCTGAATGGAACATATTCTTCTTTGGTAACCAAAAGATCTCTAGGAAGATTCACTTCTGGACTTAACATCAGCCTGTCCTAGGTAGATCCAGAAAAAGCATATTCAGATGCTAGGCTATGCTGTAATGAGGAAGGTAATTGTCCCCTGGTATACCTTTAATGTATGCCACTATCACCTGACACAAAGTTCATTTGTATCGTTCCACCATCCCAATGCATTGCAGATGACATGGAGACGTTCACATCTTAATTCCTAACAAAAGATAACGTTCTTTAAATATAGTACTTTCAAACTGACAGCTTTGATCAGACAATAACATGTAAATAAAATTGTCAAGCAATGTTCTTGTAAGTTCGGTGTTCTCAATGTTGGGTAAAGGCACCTCCGCCATCAAAATGGCGAATTAATCTCCAATCACAAATATGTACAATTTTCACGATTTGTACTACCACTTCATCAGAATGTGTAAGTCGGATGATTTTCACAATTTTTACTACTATTTACTCCCATCAGAATGTGTAAGTTGGTCAGTTTTCACTCTCAGAATTTAAAATTTGCGAGAAATAATAATATTATAAACATTTCTAAAAAGTTTTTTTGTGTCAACCCAAAAAAAGCATTTAGTATATAAATATCTGATAGGATTTTCACACTGACCCTCAGTCAAACTAAACTCCTACTTTCATTTACTTATCGGAAGGGTTACTATTATTCACTTTCTATAATCCTTTTTAGTTGTCTTACAGGTGTATTTATAGTTTTCCTTCTTTCATTGTCACAAGATAGTTGTATTTTAACTTTTTCTATTGCGTTAAAAAGAAGCACCATTCTCTTTTCTCATCTGCTAATGAATCAAAGACAACTTGTTGAATTTCCTTAACAAATTTATATTCTGATGGCAAAGTATATCTATCCCTCGATTTAAGTTCTTGCGTATATTCAAAACCACAAAGAATTTTTCAGGATTTAGTCTATCAGATAATTGTATTCCCTCATTTTTTAAATTTGTAATAACAAAAATTATATACATGTAATTAATATTTTTATAATTCATTATATAATAAAGATAACTTAAAATGTAAAAAATATATACAAGACAACACAACCCTATATGAACCCCTAATTTGCCATATGACAGCTTATTAGGTTCAAGGGCATGAAACACAACCCCATATGTGAACCCCTAGCCTTTCAAACAACAGTCTAGCAAGCTCAAGAGGGTGTGTTTAGTAATTGGTCGACACAGTACACACAATTTCCTTATGTGGACTCCTAGGGTTCCTTATGACATCCTAGCAAGTCCAGAAGGATACAGTAAATCTTTATTAACTAGAGCACAACATACATGGGAGCCATTCTCTACATGCAACATATTTTTGTACACCCTCCCCAGAAATCAACCCCCAGAAGAGTGCAAAATGAACACACCATGGTGGAAGGGTGTGGTCTTTTACTGTGGAGTTTTGAGGCTGGGCTGGGCCCCCACTTTATCGAAAAATCGCTATTTACGCAACAGTCTATACTATATCCGATACAGGGATTCGAACATCAGTCACTCTAGCAAAGAACTAAGGGTTCTAATCGACAAATCTATATAAAGAAATTATTAAATGGTTACCTCTATGCTAGAATTCAACGGACAAATAATGTGTTCTTGAAGTAATAGGATGTGGTATTTTAACCCTAGCAGTCACCCGTGTTGTTCATTCAATTGTGTTACTGGCGAAACGGTTCATGATTATAGTATTTTGGATAGTTTTACCAGTGAAGAAAAACATATATATATCACAACATTAGGATATATTTATACTGTTATTGAAATCTGTATGTATATGCCTTTAATGTGTTTGTGGAAAAAAAATTGTAGATTGAAATCTATCACTGTAAAACAGAATAATGTGATTGTTAATATACACATTCTGCTACACTTTGTACCGAGAGTTTACATATATCAAAATATTTGCCGACTTCATTCAGTAATTTAAATATATTTTCTTCACCAGTCTATATAGTTATATATTTCATAGGGCTCCTTCCAACTGTTTTACAAAGACCACGTTCAGTATTTTCACTTTCTGTGCTAGCTTGAAGATTACTTAAGGAGATGTTTTTAGGATTTGCGTCAATATGGTCAATTACAAGACCGTCTTTGATCAATCCATTGAAACACTCGTATACGATTCGTTGACAGAGATTACGTTTCTTTCCAACACCAAACATTAGATAACCATGATTATTAACAAAACCAACAGGCATTTTTAGTCGACAGTTTCTGATTACACCATCACGAGATGCTTCATAATTCGTTATTTTATGATGCTTTACAAATTCTTGGCTCAATAATAATATATTATTTGTTTGAATCATTATTTGTTTAAATTGTTACTTGAGAAACTAGACAAATAATCTACATTTTTACAGCCTTGTCACTATCTACATTTCTTTTATCATAATACCGTTTGATGTCTCTGTATATTTTACCTCCATATTGCAAACACAATTTTATCTTTCCTCCAACTCCAACACAATATTTTAAACACGGTTTAGGTCCTAAACTCCATCGCCGTACACTTTGCAAATGATTTCCACAGAATTCATTTATACAGGATTTATTACAATATGATGGAGATCCTATCATCAGCCACCTACACTGATTGTTTGAGTCATTATATATGCAATATTTTTTATTTAAATACTTGTCATAATTATAATATGGAGGAGTTTGAGAGATTATACAAAAATCAAGCCTTCTAAATATAAATTTAATCTCGATATAATATCTCCTGGCTTAAAAATAAAAACTGTGGTTGATTCGAAGAATAAAAACGTGATTTATAAAATTCACGATGCCAAGAAGGAATTTAGCAGAGATGGCGCATCTCAAGTATAGTCAACGTTAAAAATCAAACGTGTCGAAAAAGTCATCAACGACACACGAGCGGTAAATATCATTAATTATCTCGATAAAAGAAAATGTTTGGTCAAAGTAAAATTTATTGTACTAGCAGAAACAGATAATTGGATTATTCGTGACAAATATGATCATGTTCTTCATAAAGAACAAAAACTGTCATACTGTGTAAACCTTCCAAACGTGGAATGTTCACTGGTATTTACAAAACGTATTATGAAAGAGAGTATGATGTAACCGTGATTATTTATAGAATTCATCTGATAAATGAAAAACCCAGTGTTGACAATCTGAAACCAATGAAATTGACAAGACTAAATTATGTAGCGGAACTAGTAATCGAAAATTTTTCAAACGCAATACGTGGAAGCGGGTTAACTAATCTAAGACGTAAAAAATAAACGAGTGGACTGAATCAGTATTTAAAAAACCGGAGCTACAATTAATGATGTATCCGGGTTAGAATAAATACTAACATTTTCAATAATAGCGAAAACTTTAACGGGAGATTTTATTTGATTCGAAACGTTATATAAAAAGGAGGAGGTCCAATAAATATCACTGATCATAATGCCCACGAATATTTCTAGATGATGCTGAATATGATTTTATAATCGCAGATGCAACAAAGAAGACTATATTTGTAAGTCGAGCAAATGCTTATTTGTCTAATGGAACAGGTTTTGGTACAATTGTTGGCTATATTGATGATATATCACCTCAGTATAAACATTTAAGATCGTCTATGTTCGCTTATGTTTCTATAAACTTGCTATCAATGATAAATAGATTCCCTGACACCGCAGTTAGAGTTGCAACAGATTTATTTTATATCGAAAATAATATACAGAATTAGTGACTCAATTTACAAGAACTGATGCACCGTGGGCTTTGTGGAGAATAAAACAGGAACTGTTATATAACTATTCTGAATTCGCACATGTTGAAATCGGGCATACTTACTCTTGATAAAATCAGGCAAGAATCATCAGATATCAGAATTATCGTCTGCACCATCTATATCCTATCCAATATATTAAACTATTTATCCAAATGGACCTGGTGGTTGCGATAAAACAACTCGTGTTATTGAATTATTTAGACAGAGTTCGGATGATATGGTTGTTTTAACACCTACACACAGGCTAGCAAGAGAAATTAAACGAGGAATGCAATCATATACTTATCACGGCTTCTTTCGGTATTGACTCCTGAACGAATGGGCGAGAAATATATACCCAAAAAATAATTTTGGGATGAAATATGCATCATTTCCTTAAATGCGTGAAATAATTTCAGAAACTTCCATAAATGATTTTTGGGATAAATGGTGACCAAACGATTTGATAGTGGCAATTAGAAAGATAGTTCGTGATACACTTCAGCAGCAATTATTTCAGTTACATAAGGAATGTTTTTAGAATTACCAATTCCGTTGTATTATATATAGATCAGCTAATACATGACTACAGAATATGGATGTTAAAATTCCAGGATCGTCAGAAAAACAGAATCGTGTGTTAAATGTTCTAATTCCTATCAGCGCTGTTGAAGATGCACTACGCGCTGACAGATCTCCATGGACACTACGATACGCAAAGACAATCTATTCATCTCAAGCATTAACCATCTTTGATACAGTTGTATGGATTATTGATGATCATATCGAGTGGTGAAACCTAGCAGTATCAAGAGTTAGAAAAATATCCCAGTTGCGGAGGGTTATTGTAACTTTTACTGACACCAACAACGAAATTCTTAGTGATGATATAGTAAGAAACAAACTCGCTGGTTATAAATAAAGTTACCACAAAAAAAATAATGGCGACATTGATATTGATAATAACAACATAATAATCATTGTGCGATCTGTAACACAATAATATTGTGGCAGTATTCAAATAATGATCCAAAACAATTTACCGCCGATAGGAAGGATATTAGTCTTGGTCATACACGTAAAAATACGATGTTGACCCGTCTTAAATGTAATAGACGTATAGGTGCTAGTTAAGTGATTGTGGTGGTAATTGTGTGTACCTGGTATTACCTGTAATTGTTCTAGTACAAATCCACGTTGAGGAGCATTTCAATCTAATCTATAGATTGCAGGTCTACCCGTAGATCTTACTACACTAGAAATGGTGTACTCCAGATAGGATCAGTCGCTCTTTCTTTTAGCACCTTCAAGTTCACCATATTCATATAAATACCTGACGATAACATTACCTAAGATTGGTTATGTTGAAAATTCATTATTGGTATATATTTTTTTGTAATTGCATTAATATGTTTAATGGAAGTTGCGCGTGTAATTTCATTATTTAATGCAGTTATCACACATGGTAATCTTGCAAACCATTCTCGAGATCTCCTTTCCTGAATTATTTTTTCGCATATTTATATAAAAAAAACTACTCAGCATGTGTTCGATTAAATCGTTAAACAATTACTTGATCGCGAAGAATTGCTATATGTCCTCGTCTGATTTTGACATTATGTTTTTGAACCAGTGATGATACTGGACCATGAAATTCCTTGCCAGGATCGACCTGTTGTGGCCATCGTAGCCCACCTAGATCCTCGTTGATAAATTCGATCAAAAGCGGAAGCTACTTCAGTTGATATTTTAGTTTAAAGTGGCTTTGCATCTTTGTATATACTTGCAACGTCAACGACAGTTAACGCATATTTGAATGTCATTTGACTTCTTCCAATTTCATTAGTGCTGTGTATTAAAAATAAAATATCCGCCTGATGAACTTATTTGTAATGCTGACATCAAAATGTGCGTACTGCATTTGTTTTGGCGTTGGAAGAAAAATTTGCCATATTGCCTGTCTCGATGACCATTTTTTTATGTTGCAGATCGTCGAACATTTGCTGCATCAGAAAGTTTACTAATTGTTGCTCTACCTCTCAGGTATCCCCTTGGGCTATAATAAATTGATTCCCTTATAATAGTTGATTAATTAATTACCAGTTCCTAACCCTAGTTTAACCTTTATCGCGGATCTTACTAATCAATTAGCTAATGATTCCAGTATGGATTTTTTAATGGAATTTAACGAATGAATCAATTTTACATCTGCAATATGTCTGTCCTGAAGATTTGCATTATCATAAATACGTTATTATTAATATTGTTTGTTGGTTTATTGGTTGATCAATATCGTTTCACCATTTTTTTGGTAGATTTTATTTATCAAGTCGAATATCAAGCCGAGTTCCAGGACCGCAGTAATTATATCCTGGAAGATGTTTTTCTCCTTGGTATTTACCCCATGGAGCTCCTGGAAATTTCGAGATTAATGTTGCAATATCACCACCATCCGTACGTTGAATTCTGGGTAAAAATGCAAATTTCTCTTTACCACACACATAACATTTTCCACCATATGCTGTCTTTCTAGCAATAATTAAATCAGTAGTTGGAGTTCAGATCTACAACGAAAACACTATAAATCCAGAATATGGATGTAATTGATTTTGCAGCGACGACACGAAAGCAAGAACCAGTAAAATATCATCCAGCTCTACCAAATTTTATCATAATGATAATGATATATCCCTTTGGAAGTGGTAAAACAAAATTACTCCTCAATCTAATAATGAGATGGTTGAAATAGGACAGATTATATTTGGTAGCACCATCTGTAAATGATCAGAGATGCTACGAAGTACTGAAGGAGTGTAATGAAAATACAAGAGTATTAGATGTAGAAAAAAGATATTATTGATTTTATAAAAGACATTGATGAAGCAGCGAGTGTTGATGAACTTGATGGATTTATTGATAATCTAGTTTATGATGATGATGTGATGCTGGAAAAACAGTCAAATCCAGGAAGAATATTTTCCCGAGGTAGACATAACAATACATATATCATTTATGTCACTCAACGATAAACACAAATTCCAAAAGTGATCAGAGATAAATGTAATATTTTACCTGTATTTAATGGAGTTGATACCCATACGCTTAGAAGAAATATTCATCAAACATGACGCCAGATCACGATATCGAGTCGGTCTTGATAAAATTGGAAAGCAGCAGAGATGGTATGACCTCGAATAAGTGACCGGGTGGTTAAATTAATTATTTTAAAAAAAACAACAAAAAAAAAACAACATGCGACGGCACAAAACAGTAACATAATTAACCAACCATTATGAGAAACTCGGTTAGTTAGAGGCTTCGGTTTGTGTTATTGATGTAATTGGTTTTTCCATTTGCGTAGAAAGCATTTGTTCAGCGGTGTCCAAAATCCGGCCCGCGAGCCAATCACGGCCCGCGGTAAGATTTCATGCGGCCCGCAGCTTCGGTCATATGATGTATTATTTATGGCCCGCTAGGACGCGAAACCTTCTCCGCTCATTTCTGCCATGGCAACTGAAAAGAAAAAGAGTTGACAGCGTGGGTCGCCGCTTTCAGGAGATATGGGAATTACCTTACTTGTTTACTGAAAATCGAGGCAATCGTGTTTGTTTCATTTGTAACGAGACGGTTGCCTTGTTTAAGGATTTCAACGTAAAGAGACACTTCCAGACTAAACATGCTAACATATACGACAAGCTAACGGGGAGTGACCGCGCTGAAAAAGTGAAGCAACTCCAATTTGCTCTGGCATCACAACAGCGATTCTTCACGTGGGCCTGTGAGTCAAAGGAAAATATCACCAAAGCAAGCTACAAAGTGACCATGTTAATAGCTAAACATTGCAACTCTTTTACTGAAGGTACATTTATCAAAGACTGTGTCATGAAAATGGTGGAGAACATTTGTCCCGAGAAGAAGCAATCATTTATGAATGTTTGCCTGGAACGTATCACTATGGTACGGAGAGTTGAGGACATATCGTCAGATATTCAGAGACAACCGAGGAACAGGGGAGTGACTTTTGATTATTTCTCATTAGCCTGCGATGAAAGCACCGATGCTTCAGATACTGCAAAGCTCTTGATTTTTTTTAAGATGAGTTGACGACAACATGAACGTAATAGAGGAGCTGCTTGACTTCCAAAGCCTTAAAGACCAAATCAGAAGAACAAATTTATTCGTTTCTGTTTGTGATGCTGTTGATGATATGAAACTACCGTGGAGTAAAGTTTCTGGGATAATTACCGATGGTGCGCCTGATCATGTTATGAAACCAGTGGTAAAGGCAATAAATTATATTCACTCTAAAGCTCTACACCACCGACAGTTTCAGCAATTCCTGCTTGACATTAAAGCTGAATACGGAGACGTAATATATTACAACTATGTGAGGTGGCTAAGTCGGGGGTGTGCAATACATCGATTGTTCTCTCTCAGAAAAGAAATAAGAAATTTTTGTTTTGTGTGAAAAGGGGCAACCGATGGAAGAATTGTCCGATCCTGTATGGCTGGCAGATTCGTCTTTTTTGGTTGACATAACGAAGCATCTGAATGGGCTGAATGTTAATCTTCAAGGACGAGATGCAGTGGTGAGCCAGCAATACACTCACGTGAAGGCCGTTGGAACGAAGCTGCAACTTTTCCAAAGACACTTGTCCAAAACAGAACCCTGCACCTCGCACATCCCAGCTTTGAAGAGGTAATTAACAGTTTCCCACAGGACAACATCGGTGTGCAAATGAAGAGTTATGCAACAGATATCGCATCTCGAATTCAACAAACGCTTTCAGGTGTTTGCAGTTATTGAAAAGGACATGTTGCTTTCTCTTCTCCCTTTTCCTTGGACCCTGATGATGTTCCTCCACAGCTGCATCGAGAAAGTCAGAATTGTGTTTTTACAGTTGTTCTTGTCTGCCTGTTTGGCTTCTGTTTAGTTACATTGTAATTTGAAGAAAAAATATTATTATGACAATGACAATTGTTTTATTTATTTTTTGTTTATTTCGTTTTTTTAATTTATTTATTTCTATAACAGTGTATATTTACTTGTAACTTTTGTAGTTAAAAAAAAGCATCAGATGGAACTATCTGACTGGACTATTGTAACTCAATTCTGTCTGGTTCATCACAATATTTACTCCAGAAACTTCAAAAGGTTCAAAACACAGCTGCACGGATCATCTTTAGAGTACCTCGATCAGAGCACACCTTACCACTGCTCTGTATCCTACACTGGCTATCAATTCGATACAGAATCAAACACAAACTTTGTTCTCTGTGCTATATTTCAATGACAGACTCCAGTCCAACATACCTATCCAGCCTCACCCATGTGTATACACCAGCTAGATCCTTACGCTCTTCTTCTGATAATCGTATACTCATTGTTTCCACGGTGAAAACAAAGTCATATTTAGAACGTTCGTTTGCATACCAGGGCCCGGCGACGTGGAACGAATTGCCCATTGAAATTAGACACAAAGACACAGTGGTCCCTTTAAAGAGTGCTCTCAAGACTCACCTGTTTCGACTTCAGGGACAAACTTAGCGACCTAATCATGTTTTTGTATCTTATATATTTTCAGCATGTTTTATGTTTTCCAATTTCATTGTTTTTGTCATTTGTTGTTCTGTAGTGTAGTTATATCATTATTGATGGTGTAAAGCGCTTAGAACTTTTAAAGATTAGGCGCTATACAAAGTCCTCATTATTATTATTATTATTATTATTATTATTATTATTATTATTATTGGCTCCTGGGCATCTTCACTTAATCAAATCTGGCCCTTTTTGCAAAAAGTTTGGACACCCCTGCATTAGTTTATCAAATGTCTGCCTCTATCATGAGGTGGACTCGCCCTCTCTGCTAATAAACATAATGTCGGACTTAATGAGCATATTCTTTGCCGGCCCAGCAATTAACTGGTCGGTGTCTGCTTCAACAGTACGTGCGACGATACATGGTGACAAATAAAACCTAGGATTTAGAACGTTTTGATTTACGTCAGATTAACTAGTGTCGAGTCAATCACAACTGAGGATCAGAAGTTTGAAGACATGTTCATGTCCAAATCCCTAAATCCCTGGAAACAAGAGCTCGCTCTTCCTACGGTTTATATGTGAAACGTGCAAAATTGTCTAGCCAGAGCGCTCACTTGATAAGACGGAAGGATACACACAAATGTGATTTATGTAGTAATGTGTTTACCAAAAGATCATAACTAAAAATGCACATATATGCTATAAACAATAAACTAATAATTAAATTTGACTATTATACATATATACTGTTTTCGCTATTGTTGCTGTGAGGTTAACGTCATTTTTAGTACATGATAGGTTATACGTGACAGGTTGGAGTAAAACCTTGGTAAGACCAACACTATTTTTTTTTAAAAAGAAACATTTTGTTTGAAAAAGAGCTAGAAGCTATTTCTCCTTTAGGTTCATTGAAGAAGAAATATACTATTACTACTACTACTACTACTACTACTACTACTACTACTACTAATAATAATAATAATAATGAGGACTTTGTATGGCGCCTATTCTTTAGAAGCTCTAAGCGCTTTACAACATCTATAAAGATATAACTACGACAAAACAAAAAACAAAATCCATGAAAATGGAAAACGTAAACAAATGCTGAAAATATTTAAGGTACGAAACATTATTAGGTCTTTAAGTTTGTTCTTGCAGTCGAAAAAGGTGAGTTTTAAGAGCACTCTTGAAAGGGATCATTGTGTCTTTGTGTCTAATTTCAATGGGCAATTCGTTCCACGTTACTGGGCCCTGGTATAGAAAAGAACGTAGTCCATATGACTTCGTTTTCATGGTGGGAATAATGAATATACGATTATCAGAAAAGGAGCGTAAGTATCTTGCTGGTGTATACACATGAGTGAGGTCAGATAGGTATGCTGGACTGGAGTCCGTCAGTGAAACGTAGCACAGTGAACAACTTTTGTGTTTGGTTCTGGATCAGATGGATTGTCAGTGTAGGGTACAGAGCAGAGCGGAGGTGTGATCTGATCGTGGTACTCTAAAGATGACCCGAGCAGCTGTGTCGTGAACTTTTAGAAGTTTCTGGAGTAGATATTGAGACGAACCAGACAGACTTGAGTTACAATAGTCCAGTTTGAAAGTACTAATGAACATACAAGTGTTTTAGTGGCATCAACTGAAAGATATTTGCGCAAAATATAGGTATGCTGTACCATTTAACATGTAATATGTAACATTGTATTCTCTTATTAAAAGATTCCATCTAAAGGAATCAATTTACATCAACCGATTTAACTCTAGAATTACACGCAGGGTTAAAATATAAACACACGTGATGGTAAATAAATACACACAGCAAGTCAGCTTTTCACACGGAATAATTAGACATTCATTGATAAGTCTTAAAAAAGACTATGCACATGTGTGCACTTGATTAGTGTCAATTCACTAAAAAATATGTCACACGACAATTAAGAGCAAGTGCCAGTATGTACAGGAAAACATGTGAGAAAATATTTTTTTAAAAAAGCAGCTGCGGGCTACAAGCAAAGGAATTGAACTAAAAACTATGTAACAACTCACAAAACTAAAGGCTATATGCAAAACCCCAAAACTAAATATCTCAGTAAAACCTCAAAACTGGAAGCTACGAGTAAAACCACATAACTTAATTTCTGGGAGCAAAACGCAGAACTCGAAAGTCTAAGCAAATCCAGAGAACTTAAAGCTTTCAGCTAAACCACACAACTTAAATCTATAAGCAAAACCATAAAACTTAAAGCTATAAGAAAAATCATATAACTTAAAGCTATAAGCAAATCCAAAGAACGCAAAGCTATGAGTAAAACCATACAATTTTAGGCTGTAAGCAAAACCAGAAATAGTAAAGCTATAAGCAAACAGAACTTTAAGCTATAAGCAAAACCACCAGAACATCAAGCTATAAGCAAAACCAGAGAACGGGATGCTATAGGCACAACCACAGAATGTAAAGCTATAATCAAAGCCAGAGAACATCAAGTTATAGGAAAAACCATATAACTTAAAGCTTAAAGCAAAGCCACAAACCTTAAAGTTATAAGCAAAACCAGAGAACTTAAAGCTATAATCGAAACCACGTAACTAAAAGCTATAAGCAAATCCAGAGAACTAAATGTTACAAGCGGAACCACATAAAATATATGTTATCAGCAAAACAATAGAATTACAAACTGAAACTCGGAACATGCCGTATAATGAAAATATAGACCGTTAATGAATTTCAAAAAGGAGAGGTAATCAATGATAAGCCATGTGTAAGCAACATAAGCCAAAATAAGAATGACTAAAAGCGATAAGCAAATCGCCATGATTTAGAATTAAATCACAACACATACCCCATGGAATTGTGTCTCTTTATTTGTGTTTACACATAGAGCATTTACACAATTTGTTTGAAAACCAGGTCTTTAAAGAGGGATTTAAAATTGTTTACATATGAAATATACAATACATTTTTGACAAAGAAATCAGTTTGAATAATGTACATGAGACACACATAATGTCAAATCATACAGATGTGAATTGTGCTGAATATTGTCGGCAATGAACTATCGCGTGAAAAAGCACGCTCGTGACGAGAACATAGACATAGACTGAAACTGATAAGTTCTGATAGTTAATGGTCACATCATCAGTTTTATTGTTGTATTACATTCATTCACCATTGTATGGAAGACGTAATGAGTGTATGGAAAGAAACAAACGTATGATTATGCAAATATTTAAGATTCAGCTTTTTAAAATCTACCTAGTATGTGTCAGTGCCATAATGCTGATGTAAAATTAATTAATGAGCTATGCATCAGTGTTACGTATATTTGACATAAGTCATTTATATTTTTTTTTATTTTTGTTTGTTTGTTAGATTTAAATTTGGCATTTTAAGTTTTAAGATTAGTTCATTGAAGGGGAGGTAACTTGTACTACAGAATAAACACCAGGTGTTGACTTCATTTCTGACCTGGTTTCATAGTTGTAAACAAGCTTTTAAAATGATTGGTTGGTTCCAAGGACATTGTAGAGTTTTAGATAAAAATCTTTCTATTTTAGTTGAATCATACGCTGGGTACGTGAGTTTTTGAACGTAAAATTGTTCTGAAAGGTTCTAGAAGATCACGTGACCCCTTGTTTACGTAAAAACAAGCTATATAAAGTATGTTTTTAAGCAAGCTATTCAGTAGAAAATTGGTCTTCTAAAATATTAAGTTGTGTCTTTCTGAGTTATTATAAATTACCTTGTACTGGAAATTGTGTCAATTCGTTTGGATCAAGAGGAATTATTTTATTATTTATCTGGGAAAGAGTTGTGCTCATAGAGATTGTATTAAGAACTGACTAAATCAAGTGACATCGTCTTCCATCTTGGATACTTCGCTGGAATTCGAATTTAGAACTATTTGGACATTTTATTACCAGGACATTTGCCATTTCTCTAGTGGATAATATTTTGAATTATTTTGGATTAATTTGGGAATTGATTCTTAAAACCGTAAGTTTATTTTTCTTTTCTGAAAAATATTTGTACTCAATAAATTGTTTATAAAGTTTTTCAAGCTTGTTATTTTCACTCTTTCTATGTTACTGTTTATTCGAGCCTAAGCATGTAACAATCATAAATACTCCAAATATCTCGTTGCGTAACAATATATATATATTTATTGTAATCACATTAATTTATATAATACAGATAAGAATGTTGCTGGAATGAAATATTTTCAGACAAATTCAACAGTTCAACAACATAATACCTCGAGACTTTTATATAATGTTCCAAGGATGACTTGAGGGAATCTTTCTTCCCACAACCCTGCTATCACTTTCCCTCTTTCAGCTCGGCGAAGATTTTCGTTTACTAGTCGCTCTTTGAACATTCTGGTCATGTGGGCTGTTCATCTTATCCGTGATTTCATCACCAGAATGGGGATGCTTAAATAATGCCTGCCCATGTGAGAACCATGGTGTCTGAGATACTGTTGTGCTCTCCCATCATCACCAGTTTAATCAGGCAGTCCATGTGAAAGTGGTTCAGCTTCTTGTCATGACGTCCGTAGACCGTGCAGGTTTCGGATGTGTACAGCAGGATTGGCGTCACAATATCTTTTTAGACCTTCCTTTACGCTGCAAACTGATGCCGCTTTCTTTCGACACGTTGCGCTATACATACATCCATGCAAATGAACTTATATATGTTTTACGGCAATAATCTTAATTATTCATTAGGAAATAAACATATATTCATCAAATGTTTAATGCTTAGTTATTTATTTTTCATTGATTAACAGATACGAACTTTAAATATATACACATTTTGACCCAGCATCACCATCGAATTTATAGATGTTAAGGCGTATTCATTAGCAGATATACACCTGCCAAATGACAACCAATCTTTCATAGACTAATTTTGGTCCTAATAAAAATGTCCGAACACGAATGGTCGGAACTCCAGAATGTAACGGATGCTGGCTAGATAAACACAGACTATATAGAACGAGAATCATTCAAAGGACGCATGCAAGTAGGGTTGTCGAAATAAAACTTAGTTCTTCAGCCGCGTTAGTTGATACATTATCTTGTTAATCTATTTAGCACTTTTGCGGTAGTTGTTATTATTAGTCTTTTGAATCGCAACATTCATATAACGAATGGAATCGACAATTTAGTACTTTTTTGCAACCCCATTATTATATCTGCATTTTCCTTTCGTCGCTTTTGCTGTTCCTTTAAAATTGGAAATATCAGTTGCATTAGGTTCGAGAAATTTTTAGTTTAACTAGCATTCTGTCTAAACAAACTAAATAGGATATTATTCAAAGTCCGTCGTTGCTATCTACAATCAGACTGTGAGGGTAATAGCTACTTAAAATGCATATCAAAAAGGAGTTTATACTTAACGAAGGAATAGAGCTTAGATCGTTCAGTCCTGAGGGATTTAGCGCATAACCAAAATAATGAATATTTTTGTCCTTCTGCCATGTCGTTGAGTTTGAATTTAGTGTTATGTTCGTTTAGGGATTTTGATGCCTACTAATACCAATTGTCACATTGCTATGGGTTGTAATGGTAACGTGGTAATATCATTATAATTTAAATTTCAAACGAAGTCGAAAAGTTTAACCATGTAGATTCATCTAAGGCACGAGAGCCGTACCTCCTAAGAGGGCGCTCACCAGTTAGTATGTACTTTGGAGAGAGTGACGGGTGTAAGTTGAGGTTCTTGGCATTTGAACATTCACATCGGAGAGAATGTTGGCATAGCTCTATGTTACTTTGATGTGATGTGGCTGATATTTTTTTCATATTGTTCTGATGGAATTTGTACATGTTCTAAGCACAAAGGTAACCAGCGGCGAACTTCTGTCAGGTAAACTAGGCAGTTGCCTCAGTCCCCAACCTCGGAGGGGGCCCCAGCTAGGGGCCGATATGGTACACATTGAGGACACATTATCAAGAAAATAATATGTCCATGCTAAATTACCAAAAAATGGGGGCCCCCAGTCTGTTAACTGCCTAGGAGACCTGGGTCTCTATGTCCGGGCCTTCTGGTAACTAAAATGTCTGCTCCCTTATGCTAACAAAATCAGCCTGAATTTGTGTTAATTAAGTAACAGACTTTAGCACCTATTAAAACAGGGAAAATGAATTTTGCCCAGCTAGACAATACAAGCTTATGCAAGAGCAATGGATGAATTACTACATATATAAAATGTTAAACAAGTTATCGTCTATTTTTGTTCTTAAATTTACCTCTGATGTCCAAGAAGTGAAAATGACCAAGCGGCGCTAGCAGTTTTGAAAGATGTACCTCTGGAGTAAGGCCAAGCTGTATACTTTTTAACCTATATTACAGCCAGCAAGCCTACGCCAAAATAGTGTAAATTAAAGGTTCTTTGAACAATACCTAAGAACATGCCAATAAAACTAGTGAAGAAACTCGGGGAAATTCCATTTCTTTAAAATTCTAACTCTTTGCAAAATACGAGACTGTAGAGCGCCCTAAGTGATTGAACCGCTGTTTGTATGCACGATGTATGCTGGGAAGCTAATATGGTTTAATCCTCTCTTTCGCAACTGTTGTTATCTTCTTTAATAGTGTGTGTCGCATAACTAGAGTCAAATTGAAATATCCGGACTGTAAACTGTTTCTCTAGAGCTTGCTAATTACATTCTCTTTTTTTCCGCCCTTTGTCCTAATTAAATCACGACAAGTTTTTTTTCTTTAATCTCTTGGGTATTGATTTTCTTTAATGAAAATCGAAAGTTCCAGTTATGCTTACTCGCCTCAACGGAATCAAATGAATAGTTTGTTCATATTAGTGCAAACCACGTGAACATAGAAAAACATTATATTGTTTTAACATACATCTCTAAATAACTGATCCTGTTTTTTCCCGTCTAGTATACAATTATGACTGTAATGTCTGAGAAGAATAATTAAGGACTGTTTCATTGTTTATATTCAATCCTGCAAAACAGATCTTGTTATCAAAAGAACAAAAAGAACAATATTCTGACTTTGCATCTTGTAATCACACACACACACACACACACACACACACACTGCATTAGGTGGGAATCCCTTTTCCTAGACCCACACTACACCAGTAATTTCCAAGGGTTAGCCGACTTAGTTGATCAGACTCAACTCTGAACCCATTCTTGTTTCTGCCATTCCTCTCTCTCTCTTTCGTCAAATCCAATGTGGGGAATCCTGTCTGCTAATATTGTTGTGAAATTTACAATATTACTGTTACGTGTTAATTATACAATTATGTTATTATAGCATTCAATGCCAATAATTTCGACTGCCAAAATCGGTTTATCATGAGGCCACCGGGAAAATGGAATTCGTGTCAAGAATAAATTACCACAACACCACAGCGCCTCAGTGTAAATAAGAATATTCATTTACCAGGTAGCGATTATGACGTTTTGGGAGTATTGTCGACACCATTTACTCAGTTTGGTATGGTTCATCAGTAGTGCTGAATGGATGTCAGTGCCTGTAATAAAACAAATAAAAATATTCAGTCTGTGCTCAAATAAAATGTTAATTGTTACTTTGTCATTGGTTTCTGTTTTTGTCATTGCTAAAAGTTGGTTAATTAATGGAATCGTATTGCGTTGTGTATAAAGTCGCTCTTGATGTAAATTCAGATGTTGTATGGCTGTACCAGTAATACGTTTCAATTTAATATTTCATTGCTTTGAAAACATTGTGTCCTTGATGTGGCTTTCTGTCTTTCAGTATCAAGATAAATAGGGATCCTGACAGTCTCTTTTCAGTACAATATTCAACATTTATTTGCATGTTTTCTACATTGAAAAGATGAACAAATATTTCGTGCCATATAAAAACATTAAATAATTTCGAAACTCAAAATTATTATTACTTTAAGACTATTTTCAAAGAGTGATTTGTGATTGGAGAATTTTACATGGTGCGTTGTTAACAAGAGTATGGCTTTCAGATTAGAGAGATCTTTAAAATACTATGTAGAATGCAGTGAAAATAAAATGAGACGAGTAAGACCATACGACATGTTTTGTTTGGAATTTGGAATGCAAACTCAAGGAAGTATTCTTTCTGCTTTTTTCCGCAAAAGTTGCGCAGAATTAAACTTCATTTTTTTTTCGATCACGAAACTAAACTATTTTTTGTCTTTAGCTATATTCCAAGATCAACGTGCTGTTTGAAGACATGGTGCTTTTGTGTTAAAATATACTTTATATTTAAGAATGATATATCTACCATTTTATTGATCATGCAAATCTATCATGCACAGTTTACTACTATCCAAACGTTGAACGTAGCTTTCGGGAAAGATCCGTTAATCAGGTCTCTTTTATTCCCCACTTTGATGTGCAAACTTTGGAGGCAGACATTAGGCCTTCGAGTACCAAAAGTTGCCCCTGTGATTTGCTTAACATCTGCAAGCTAGAGAACCGTTTGTGCTCTAAATACTAAAGGAGCGTTTTTAATTATTCTTCTGATTTTGTTTCCTCTCAAATCAACCTCATCAGCGTATTTTCTATTAGCGATACTGATATTTTGTTTTCCTCTCAAATCAACCTCATCAGCATATTTTCTATTAGCGATACTGATATTTTGTTTTCCTCTCAAATCAACCTCATCAGCGTATTTTCTATTAGCGATACTGATATTTTGTTTTCCTCTCAAATCAACCTGATCAGCATATTTTCTATTAGCGATACTGATATTTTATAAAAGTAAATCATAAGATACAAGATAAAAATTCTGTATTACAGGTGTATGTTTGTCACAATAATTGCAGAATTTCAAAACGATGGACAGATAACGGTACTCAACATTTATGTGTCGTCTTCTTGAATATCACCAGGTACGACATGCCCTCTTTAATCGATTTTATTTAAATTAAATTAAATAAATAACTTATAATGCTTCCTTCATATTGTAGCGACTTCCCCGCTGCATTTTAAGTTTTTATTGCATTAAATATTCCACTGTTAAAAATGGGACGATCAAGTTATTAATAGACTTGTTGCGTAACGTGATAGGTCACGTAATAATTGATGTATGCAAAGGTCGAAGGTGAAAAAAAGACTTATATATATATATATATATATATATATATATATATATATATATATATATATATATATATATATATATATATATATATGTGTGTGTGTGTGTGTGTGTGTGTGTGTGTGTGTGTGTGTGTGTGTGTGTGTGTAGACAGGTAAACTTTCAACTGTATCCTTTAAATTGAAATAGATATTACATATAGTACATCTACCTCTAGATGGAATTTCGGTAAATATATCACTGTATGGACATTTCCATTTTGACATACATATACTGCTAATAGAATAAACTATATTGCGGAACCCTTACGTTGTATAATTAAATTATCCCCATGAAGACTAACTAAATAAGATCATTCATTAACGTTCGCTGATATTTATCAAGCAAGATTTATCCAAATATTGTATGTGTGCCTATTTTGTTTTAAAATAAGGAGATATTGACCTGTTTCAAAATCAGCCGATAACAGGGCAATTTTCATGGAAATTAGTGTCAACGAGGAGTGCTTGGCTTTCCTTAAAGGCTTCTGCTTCGTTTATAGATCAATGTTTTGGGACTGAGTGAAGTGATTTGCTTGGTTCATGAAGCTTTAGACAAATTCTCCACGTGGTGATAATTGAGACACTGTTATAATGCATGCTCAGCTAGTGTCATTCCAAATGTAGTCGTGGTCTAGTGTTGATTTACAATCCAATGTATCTGGGGAAATTCATATCCTGAGGAAAAATGGTAGGATAAACAAGTTCAAGTCATGACCGCTAAAGATGTGTCTGGTTTCTTAACAATAGTCATTGAAGTTGCGATGATTGTAGTCAACATCTTTCCAATTTATGTCGGATGTAAATATAAACGACGCAGTGAACGATCAGCGGTTGATGAGATGATAATTTCCTTGAGCTGCTTCACAGTTATAATGGTTCTTCTCACCGCGCCTCTAGGACTGGTATACTATTTTAGGAGTTCCTTTGGAAATGCGTATGCTTTTTGTGAGATGTTCCAGTCATCTACGACATGTTTTCAGTTTTTTTCTCTGTTCATTATCTCCCTTTTATGTGTTAATAGGTTCCAAGAGGGATCGTATGCTACGAAAGGACACAATACTATCAGAGCTTGGTCAACGAGAACTACAGTGCTGTTGATCAGTCTCTCCCTTTTTATCAGCATTTTCATTGCTATCCTTCCAGTGTTTGGAATGGTACCCCTTGCCGACGAACATTCAAACTTTACCTGTCATCTATGGATCTCTAACAATGCAACCAGTATCATGCAGGGCATATATTTCATTGTCTACCTTATATTTGGGTACACGGACTTAGTAATTGTTGTGCTTGCCGTGGTAGGAATATTTTTAGAAATTAAGAAAGTAAAACGGTTAATGTACAACGGTGTGGTGGCTGGAGAACAGGACACAGTATTTGCAGATGATTCGTGTAGGCGATCATATATAGACTCGTCGAGATTAGCTTATCGCATGGCGGCAGTGTTCTACTTGACGTGGGTCCCATCACTGGTAAGGCATTAAGTACAACACTTATTACGTATGTTACTTTTTTGTGGCTTTTCTATTGAAATACAGACATTTCATATTTTCATAACGAAATGTAAATTATGTTACATTATGCATAATGCGTCTGCAGATTAGTGTCTACGTTGTTTTTTGTATAGAATACTTAAAAGAAACTGCATATAAAAAGATCACCCAGCGTATTCTGCGACGGCAAATCTGTGCATGTTGCAATTGGACTCGACTTACATGCGAGTAGAGACGGTATCAAATCATCTTTCTGTATCACTTTATCTTAAGAAGAAATGAACTTATAATTTTGATACGTAAAACTTTATCTAAATTTGCTTTTATAAATTAACTTTCACTGATATTTACCAGGTATAAATTTAAAACAAATTACCTAGAATATTTTGTTACACTTCTTTACCGTATCCTAATGAAACAAAGTGTAAATATGTAAGAAATGGTTACTTATGCAATGTCATTCCAGATGGGTGGTTAATGAATACAGATTAATCCTTTCAAACGTTTCTAGAAGACCTAAATACCAATAAGATAAATATGGTAACCTTTCTGATACCAATGTTCCGTAGCATGTATTCGCCCAGGTAATAAATTCGTAATCTCATCAAGTTGAACATGACAAAATCGAGCGTACGAAATGTTCTGTCATTATATCTGCACCTGATTGATTGTAAAACTTCATTCGGTTACATTAGCTCTTGGACAGAAAGTTGAATTTCGTCTACAAAATGAACAAATTGCTAATAAATTAAAATGTATATACAGATCTCTGTTTTAAACAGATTCGTATTATTTAAACATTAATTTAAAATATTTTGTAGTTAACATTGGAAAGGACGAATCTCATTTCATTGACGTATAATTTAGGAATGTAAAACAATGGCGACATTCATGGTTTGATGTATACATAGCATGGGGAACGCGGCGTTAGTGTTTCACCATGCACTCTTCTACGTTTGCTTCTGAATGAAAACGAATTCTCCATTGCAAATAAGGTATATAAATTAAATATCAATCAGACAACCAGGGGACACTAATTCAAACTTTAGTTTGATTTCATTAATAAATGTATGCCATTGCAGATTGTGCTAATTAATAGAAACTATTTTCTGATGCAGGTTTTAATTACCTTGAAGAAGCTGGATTTAGAAATCAGTGAAACTGCCGTTTCCTTTGCCCTCATTGGTACAACGCTGACAGGACTTCTAAACCCACTGATGTACGGACTGACGGACAGAACCTATAGAGCAGGCTACAAGAAGCTAACAGAATGCGTGAAGAATACTTTTAGTTGCACAAGGAAACAATTTACAACGGTTCCATGTAAGTATTTATGGTTCCTAACGTGTTTTGAAAGAATTATTTCGATTCGCAGAAGAAAACAAAATTGTATATTGGTGATGACATTGACACTTTCTCTCCCTCGCAGGTGTAATTGCTTTTGCTACTATAATAATTATGACATGAGCATCCTAACCCAACCTTGCAACCTTTCCCTTCTTTATATTGTAATTTTATCTTTCCACAAGAAATTGAAAGATAAATGTATTTGATATCTTTTCTGCCCCCTTTCTCAATGCTGTATAATACAAAATCTATTCACAAGTGAGACGAAGGTTTGTAGACGTTTCCCTAAACAAGTATGTTACTTGCATCAGAGGGGAAAATCGTTTATATATTCTTTTTAATTTTGCTTTCAGATATGTCACATAGAAATATATCGTTCTGAATGTTGTTATTTTCATTTTATTTAAGCATCCATGATTAACTCTTGTGATAATTGCCATCAATTAATTTAAGCAGTTTTCGTGGTATTATAACATTTGTTTGGTCTGGGTTTACGACAAAATCGTTTCAAAAAAACCTGACAATTGTGTTATCCTGTGTCAGGAGTGTGATGGTAATTACACTTTAGTCTGTGTAACCAATTTCAATCATTGATGAGATCCGCACAGATCCGCAGTCAATTTTACAAATAATTATCGGAATATTTTTATTTATAACATCGCGCAGGTTCATCTAAAATGTCAAAGATACACAGTTCTGCAGGCGTTTGAAAACCTGAAATTGTCTAAGAATTTGAAAGTTCTGGATTTCATAAATAAAATTATAATTGCAACACTAGAAGGGATGGTATGCATGTTACAATAAACCTCCCAAAGACGTATGCATGTTGCATGTAAAGTGGTAATAAAGTGAGGGTTGATATATGAACAGAAAGAACACGCTTGTGACTTTGACATATGAATTTATTGATTTTAGAGTCACATGATTGAGATTTCAGCTCGCTTGGGAAGTCATATTGACCACTTTTTCCTATAATCATGCAAACACAGTCGATACTCTGTATCAAAATACTCTTCTCGATTACTACTAGACGGTAGCTACTTCTCGATTTCTATATGTAAAATATATAATTATGTGATTTTAGCTTTCACCAGTTCAATTATATCCAGTTATTTAACACTAGGTTTGTCCTTCAAAAACTTGTTTTATTGGTACCGACTCGTCTTTTTCTTAAAAACAAAACTTGATGCACGACCTGACCTGCATAACAAAAAATAAAAATGCTACGATGATTTGTTAATAAGACTGCTGTAAATTAATATAGTAATAACTGCTAAATAATGAAGAGATTGCCCTACAAATTCAAGTCAGGTCAAACGTTTTTCGGCATCTATTATTTTATTTTCTATAACAACTGATACTTCTCCCGTTCAATTTATTGAAATGTCCACTATGTACGTGACTTATTTTGTACTTGTTCTTGTTATTTATGTTTATTAGCATGCCGATGACGGAAACGGGGTAAGTAACTAGGCAAAGATGTTGAAGCCGTGACTGATTTACTACTTTATTTTAAGCAAAACCTTTTCTGAGCTCTGGCTTATAACGAAAAGTTTATTCTTTTTTCTCTTCATTTTTTTCTTCTCCTTAGCCGTTTCAATGGAATATACGATCAATGGATCGAATGGTTCTGAAGGGTGTGACAGACACAATGAAATACCGCCAAGTATCGTGCCTGATTTATCACAAATCTGTTCCACCGGAGTAGAAAACATAGCCTACGACGATCATTGCATACAACCGGAAGTGTCTAATCCTGAAGAGGAAATGCTCATTTGTCCTAGAAGTAATTCTATAAATGAAAATATGGACATAATCGCTGCGGATGCTGATTCCCATTCGCTTCCGAGATCGGACAGGTCTGATGAATTCTTCGTCCATGAGTCAGAAGTGTGTTCGTCCTTAAGAAAAGTGTACTTGACGGACTCGTCACTTTTTTCGACGGAATCAGAATACAATACAACAGACGACTCTCTGGAGTCTGGCTTTGAGGGTCTGCTAGCGGAGAGTAATATGTGATCAGTCACTGTGAATCATTTAGGGATTTTTTTATATTTGTGCTAAAAGACACCAAAAATATCCTATTTTTAATGAAAAGATTTTAAACGCACGCGTCAACGGACATCGTAGTTTGACCAAAGGTAGAAAGAAATAGTGAGAAATGAAACGACAGGTCTTTGAAGTCGGTGCTACTCTTCATAAATGACTGGTATTGATAGTAACAGGTCATTCAAAGTTCTATTTTGGATTGGATTGATTAAACGTGTTGATCTGACGTTTTACTGTTAGAGTATTATTGGAATTGTGGAAATAGAGACTATTTTAGGCTATTTAAAATTTGAAGCATAATTTTGGCAAGTCAACTCAAAACGAATCAAACAATCCGATAAGTTTTAATTTTGAAGCAACTCAATATCTTCTGCTGAGAAAAAAACACAACAAAAGATGGTCGGTACGATTTTAACTCATTCGCCTAAAATCGTTACGAAGAAATCGATTGCACTAAGCTATGTTGTTAATATTGAGGTACATGTATCTTAAAAAAACTTAAATCGTTTGTAGTATGTAGTTAAATTTAATATCAATATTAAAATGAATATATATGAACATAAGGAACATATTATTTATAAATATTAGTATTTTTTCTGCAAATTAATTCTGATGGAAAAAGTTTCGTAACATAATCGAATGTATATACAAGTATGAAACAAAGAAACAAATAGTCATGCAAAGATTATTAGGATTGAACTTTACAGCAACTCTACACTAGTTTTATGGTGTCGATTAAAAATTGAGTTCCAAAAAATATGATTTTACAAAAAAAAATTAAAAGAACACTATTGCAGACAAAGCCGTTCAATAAAGGATGAAGTTTTATACTGCAGAAGATAAAATATAAAGACGTCGAAACTCTGTAAGAGTTGTATACAATAAACGAGAAAGTAAAACATTTTTTTATAGATCATTACCAGAAAAGAGGAAGAAAGAAAGTAAATAGATAGAGTAGTACATAATAAGAATAATTAAAACGGATTGATGCAGGTTTCAGGATCACTAAGTAACGAAGAATAAAGCACATACACCATCCCTAACGGCTTTTGTATACTATTTCTGGTCGTTTGATTGGATTAAAACAATTTAATTAGACAAACATTGAAAAATATTATGGACACATACACTATGAAACTATTGCTTTAAAATCTGTCTTATAAAGAACTTCATACTATTTTAACATCTGGTATCGACGTAATGTTTGCGTACCGTGGTATTTGCTGGCAATTTTTATTTCGATGAGTTTTCTATTATTTGTGTTTTTGTATCGCTTTTACACTTTCTCAATCGTCATTTTGTTTGGATATCATTTTGACCATTTTTGATGCATTTTGACCTTTATTGAGACTTTTGTAACCACTAATGTACACACAAAAAACGTTCAATTCTCAATTCAGTACTTTACACAATTATTATTTTTATTATTATTATTATTATTATTATTATTATTATTATTATTATTATTATTATTAAATTGGTTAATTACAGTCTTTGGCTGAAAATAAAGCGATGAAATAATATTTTCCCGACCTGCTGGATAAGAAAATGGTTTGTATGCTATTTATGAAATAATTTCCTTATCACCACTATCAAAAGGCAGCGAACATTTTAAATAATTTTCAAAATACGTTTCTCCAATAATTTGTTTCAGCAGTGATGTACCTTATGTAAGGAAAATTTTTAAAAATAATTCCCATCGTTTTTGTCTTTTGTCTAATATTTTGCCAAGTGTGCCGTATCATCTTGGTACAGCTTTCAGTTTTGTTTGTACCAATCCGTTTGCACTTTTCATCTTCGTACAGTTCTCTGGGTCGCAAGAGACTTTTTTAATTACTGCATACACTGAGGGTGTTGCAATATCTTCATTTTAAAAGTGTTCCTAGAGTGAAGCCAATTCTTGGATGAATGGAACACATTAATAATAGTTAGTATGCAATGTACCTGGGGGAAATTATGAAGACTACAAAAACAGGGTAGAAAACACGATGATAAAATAGTAATCATACTTTAATACATATAATGTGACGATTAATGTTTTGTTTTTTAAACGTTAAAAACAAAAGGCTAATCGTATATAATTTATTCAGATATATAGGATACTTTACGTGGATCATAGTCATGAATGCATCGATATCGTGGCTTTTAGTTTTTCTTAAACATTCCTTTGTGGTTAATGATTATCTTAAACGAAGTATATGTCTGACCGGATGCTTCACTCTTACGAATCAAAACATCTTGATGGGGACTTTATTGATGAAAAACACTGTTTTAATATGAGAAGAAGATTTCAGTTTTTCACTTGTACACTGATGAAATACACCATAACGTTTAACCGGAAGCAGACAATCAAAAATGCACCCACCAACCACCCCTTTGGATCGCATGGAGTAAACGACTACGATTCTTAATATGCATTCATGTATGCAAGGCATACCCTAATTTCCACAATGTCATAACTATCTTGTACAAAAGAAACGCATTATGCAGCTATTTTTCTGAATATTTTGGTTTACAATTCTTAAACGTAAAGTGGCTGGCACACGTGCGTGTGTGTGTGTGTGTGTGTGTGTGTGTGAGAGAGAGAGAGAGAGAGAGAGAGAGAGAGAGAGAGAGAGAGAGAGAGAGAGAGAGAGATTACCATGGATAAATTTTGAATAAAGAAACATTTTTTTTAGGAACGGTTCTGTTTCATATGTTAAGTGGCAAAGAACAGATATACCTTTCTAATATTTGTCAGCATTTTTTAATAGTTTATAAATTCCATTGTCAGTCATATGTTACCATTTTTTATGGAGTTTACGGCATTATTATCTTGTTGTCAACCATATCTACAGACGCCGATATATTGGTACATCATCTGGAATGTGACGATCAAACTCATCGGGCTCCTATGCATTGTCTCACCCATCCCAAATCTGTGCAGATAACGGAAAGACTGTATTAAGAATAGACACAGACGCCCATGTGGGTTGTATATCTGAATTTGTAAATGTAGGCTAAGTAAGTGTTAATGTGTGTGTGTGTGTGTGTGTGTGTGTGTGTGTGTGTTTAATAGTTGCAAACAACCGATATATCATATAAAATACAAAATTTGGGCATTGTACACTGCTACATAATATGTCTGTATTAAAGAAAATGGCGAATCATTCAAGTCATTCGATGATTTCGCACTGCGGTGGAAATAGACAAAATCTCTCAAGCGCCCGTATTTCCCAAAATGTTCAAAATGTGTGAAAAGGGATACCAAAACTACGATTTTTACATAAATTGAAACTAATTTTGTTTTTAAAAAAATATCTTGTTCAGCCTCTTAGGAGCTGCGATAGCAATATTGTTAACGTGTTCAGCCTTTTGGCAGGATTCCTAAAAAAATGTTTCTTTATTCGAAATTTATTGACAAGAACACGCATTGACAAGAAGCAGTGCCGAACTCCGAATCAGTGGGTTGTGGGTTAGAATTTTGTCAATTTTTAGCATTTACACAAACACGATGATTTTGACAGATAAATACAAGTATCTACATTATGCTAATTATTTCGCTATTCGCTAAATTTGATCATTGAAATTTATTCAAGCTGCCAATACCATTTTCATAACGTCGTCAATTCAATGTAATTGTCCTACTCTCCTATGGCAGCAATTATTTGTTTCAGGAGCCAAGGGTTTTTCATTGGAAAACCATTCAGCCTGTATCTGGCTTTTGTCTGATTTGAGTGATTACTGTTCTGTTCTTTGGTTTTGTGTAAGGTGTTATGTAAATTTGACACTATTGCTTTCTTGGCTGTAATGAAATAAATGGATATCGTGTCTACACTGGTGACGATTTATTTGTTTCTCATTGAATATGTATGTGTTCGATTAAGTCAATCCAACTGAACTAGACTGTGTCGCAGACTATTCAATAAAGATATTCAGTTCTCGATGTTCGAAAAATGCATCTATAAGCTTATATTAAAATTTTCCCGATGTATTGCTTCTGTGCACATGAATCATTGCTTCAGAATAAGTTGCAATTTTTCTCGTCTACCAGTTCAGATACTTATAACGAAGATGTGGAACACACATAACCTGAGATATATAGTTACTGATACACCCTGAAAGCCGTTCTTAAACTGTATTTGTATGTGAATAATTATTATAGATACTTATTATAGCTATATTAGGCTAAATAAAACACGTATTTGACACACACACACACACACACACACACACACACACACACACACACATATATATATATATATATATATATATATATATATATATATATATATATATATATATATATATATATATATATATATATATATATATATATATATATATATATATATATATATATATATATGGCTTACTTAAACATATTATTTACACACAGTAACCCGGAAGCCCTCATGAATATGTGGCCCAGAACACGTGCCTCATGCGCCCCCCTCTTGACTTCAGCACCGTAGCTATTTATCTTTACTTGTAAATAAACCAGCATTTCACTAGCAATCATCTTGTAACAGAAGTGTGGCGGTATCTTTTACTCAGCTGTTGATGTGTGAGACCAAGTTTGATTTAATCATGCCCACTCTTGCAAAATCAACGATGAATTGTTCAGCTCTAAATGACGTAATGATGACTTTATGAGACCATCTAAATAACGTCAATATTTATCTAAGTGTATCTCGCACGCTCTAAACAGTTCATAATCTTTCAGAAATATATCGCACCTATTATGCTGTTTTGACTGCATTGTCATAAAACCCCCGAGTCAATAGTCTTCACGGATTAGTACACAAGCTCATGGACTGGATCTATCGTATCTTATCTTATCTTAGGTTCATATCCGATCAAAAAAGGAAAGATAAATAACCAGACTATGTTAGGTGGTTCAGATGCGCTACATTGTGACGTCATCTGCATATTGTGACATTTGCTTCAACGTATGAGGGACAATCATGAGGTGTTGCATTAAACACATTGCAACGAATAGAGTGCAGACAATAAAACCTAATTCAGTGGGATTCAGTTATCATATTGTAATATTTTCTCCAGATGTCATTTAGTACCATAGGTTCAGATATATAGTAGTGGTGTTATTACACACAATGATCTTTCTATCGAGCAAATCAAACACCTGTCTGAGCATGACTTGAAGTCCATTGTTTCCCATATCTCCAAGATCCTCAAGACAACAGTCTTTGTCAACTAAAATGTTCATAAATGCGCAAATGCTATATCATTTTCCTCAAATCACATAATGGCTGCACATCACGAAACGAATAATTTCACATTTGCACGGTTTCTTCTCTCACATTTGTGCGAGTCACCATAAAACCTTTCTACCTGAAACATGCAATACAAAATACTACTCAAAATCCAAATAGATAGAATGATTAATAATATTTAAAGTTATTACACACATCAACCAAACAATTGTCACGATCCTATACACTTACAAATAGTAACAGGAAAAAAATCGAAAACAACAAGCTTTGTAAAAGCTAACAAATAATTTATTTCCTAGGAATATCAAATGAAAATTTAGGAAACGAAATTTATGCTTTACGAATCAAATCCAAACATAATCCAAGAATTATAAAAATAGAAGTACTATTAATAAAAAGTCCTGAATGAAACCGAGTTCTTATCCTTATGAAATACAACGACGATGACGTATGTTGTAACTTGTGAAGTTCTGCAGTGTCAAGTCTCTTGTAAAATCACAGAACATATTATACCAGCTTTTGAATAAATTTAGATAAATGTCCTTGTCCAAGAATTAATTTAGATCACTTTAGTATTTCCAGGGAAAACACTCACTCGAAATCCAATAAGTTTAAAAAAATAAAATATCAGCCTTAACTGGTCACAACAACACAACTTAACATATCAATTCTTTAGAGACTACTTACTACTTCTACATAAAAACATTAGGTTTAAGGCTAACTTAAGACGCAGAACAGATTCCCGAAAGTAGAGAGGATGCATTTTACAAAAACGATCCAGGCAACCATGAAGTGTCATGAATGATGTACATCAAGATATCTGCTCCTAGAAAGTAACTAATTACTCGGGAGAAACTTATCTTCCCAACACCGACCCCACATCATCAAACGTAAATATAAGCAACACATACCATAGGCTTATGAGAGTAACATCTTTCGAAATTCTACAGTGACTGTGTGTCGTGTCGTAATGAACTCTGGAAGTGACTGGACATAAATAATATAAGTGTGACTTCTGTCTATTAATAGAAAATGAAAAGAGTACGAATTTGAGAACCCTTTTCGATTTGCGACCTGTCGTAAATCGTCATCAAAGGCTTTTTCTATTGCTAAAACTTGATGCTAATTCAATAATTGTGTCACACTGAATAAAGTCCTTGCCAAATTATACTTTTTTTTTTTACATTTAATGCGAGTAATGAATGAATTTCTGGCTCTGCATATTTGTAAATTTTCATTTAGATGTTTTTAATTTATAATTAGTGACATTACTTTTCCAGACTATTTACGCTGTCACATTCAACTTGCTGTAGCTCAAAAGAACTCAGACCATCTCATAAATCTGTAACTGATTATGGCTTGATTGGACGTTTGACCGCGTTCATTAATTGTTTGCTATTCTCTTTTAAATTGGATGATGTGTATTCAAGTGAAAATACGGTAGAGTATCTTTGGTTTTCTTAACGAGTGCTTGTTATAGGTGTATACGTATATGCAATCAACTAACAGTGCAATACTAGTTTGTACCTTTCGAGTCGTTTTCAAAGGCAAGTAAGACAACCAGAAAACAGACAGCATTGAGGTTAAAAGAATTTTTATGACTTTTTGTATAGGAAGACAAAACTTGAAAGTTTCCATGTTTCAGTGATTCAGCTATTTGGCTTAAACTTGATGCTAATGCTGAACAATTATATTCACACACACACACACACACACACACACACACACACACACACACATATATATATATATATATATATATATATATATATATATATATATATATATATATATATATATATATATATATATATATATATATAGTTACATTCAAACGAGAGTTAATTAAATGATACTTCGCTTTTATATACCATAATTGATAATTGTCGAACTCTGCACACGTGCTATCTTGCACCAAACTGTATATGTTGTGTAAAACAAAGACTGCATAAATGGCGTAGCTAGGAATAAATTCGATCTTGAGTTCGAGTCAGAGTCAGTAAACAAACGTTGCATCCAAAGGTTGGAAATATGAAAACACAAAGGAGAAAACTTGCGGCCTGAGGGTTTGTTTCAGGATGATAAGACAGTAAGTGCCCAACTTTTCTGATGCATACATTGAGGGATGACAATTTCCAATGTTCAGGTCACCAATCCTAAAATAGCATCATGCTGGCCGAATTGCAGTGCTGTCAGGAATCCTTCAAAGCGCCGTTAATAGAACGAACATTATTTCGAGACAATTCGGGTACAATAATAGCATTTTGTATACTTACATTCACTGATTGACTTGGAGGACAGACTTTCTCTGTGTACTAGATATATTGTAAAAACGATAGACAGTTAACACAAAGCATTTAAATTTGTGTGTAGTGATGAAACATATGTATGTATGTATGTATGTATGTATGTATGTATGTATGTATGTATGTATGTATGTATGTATGTATGTGTGTGTGTGTGTGTGTGTGTGTGTGTGTGTGTGTGTGTGTGTGTGTGTGTGTGTGCGTGCGTGCGTGCGTGCGTGCGTGCGTGCGTGCGTGCGTGCGTGCGTGTGTGTGTTTATTTTTGTTTTTTGTATGGCTTAACGTCATTTTTCAGCACAATATAGGCTATACATGGCGGCCAGTATTAATGGTGGAGGAAGAACCCGGAAAACCCCGGAAAGAACCACCGACCCACGAGAAGCTACTGGCAAGCTTTCTCACAAATCCACATTGGCCGAATCCGAGACTCGAACCCACACAGACAGATGTAAGATGGCAGTGATCCGTAACGGACAGCACTTTAGACCACTCGGATCCCCGTGTATGTATATATGTATGTATGTATGTATGTATGTATGTATGTATGTATGTATGTATGTATGTATGTATGTATGTATGTATGTATGTATGTATGCATGTATGTATGACTTTTTCCATGTCAGGTACAAAGGGTAAAGTTATTAACTCTCTAACCCATGTGACATAAAGCCAGTGTCAATCTACCGTGTCTTTTGAGTCCATTTTTAAGAGTGTCTTCCTGCTGACATAAAGCCAGTGTAAATCTGCTGTGTCTATTGAGTCTATTGTAAGAGTGTCTTCCTGCTGACAAAAACCCAGTGTCAATCTACTGTTTCTATTAAGTCTATTAAGAATGTCCTCCTGCTGACATAAAGCCAGTGTCAATTTACTGTGTCTCTTTAGTCTAATAATTGGTGACATATAAAAACATAAAATTAGGCTTTGAAAAGCGATTACTTAACTCATTCTGCAACTAATTTGTATAAGTTTACAATTAAACTCATCCTCAGATGACAATGAATAGAATATCAAATATGCAATGTTTGCATAAAACTAGGTCTTTTCGTGCAAACGTTATCCAGCCTTCCAGAGAGTAGTGATTGAAGATCAATATAACCAATTGCATAATGTAACAGTACGGATCAGGATTCTAGTTGTGATCTAATCTCTCTATGAGCTTTTGTTTCAATAGTCTGTTACGATCCATTAATATGAAGTGACAATTCTAAAGACACATGAATTCCAATAGACACGAATGTCCTGACGTACCACATTGATGTAAGCCAGAATGTATTTGCAAGATTTCTCAATACTCCAAAAGTAGTGTATAATCTAGTCTACGAGCACTTAAAAATTCAAACGAATGATTTAAATAAATAAATCCTCTAAAAGTATATATGAACACAACGACAAACTCTGATCATAGAATCCCAAAGACTGATATGAAACATAGATAAAAAAGTGTTTACCAAATAACGTTTATTTAATAGAATTTAATAGACTTAATAGAAACAGTAGATTGACACTGGGTTTTTGTCAGCAGGAAGACACTCTTACAATAGACTCAATAGACACAGCAGATTTACACTGGCTTTATGTCAGCAGGAAGACACTCTTAAAACGTTCGTGAGGTGATGTCCGTGTACAGTTTATGTCTTTTTATGCTTTAACGACATTTTTCAGCACAAGATAGGCTATACATGGCGGTCGGTATTAATGGTGGAGGAAGAACCCAGAAAACCCCGGAAAGAACCACTGACCCACGAGAAGCTGCTGGCAAGTTTTCTCACATACCCACATTGGCCGACTCTTAGACTCGAACCCATGCAGACAGGTGAGATGGCAGTGATCCGTAACGTAAAGCGCTTTAGACCACTCGGCCACCCGGGGCCCCTAGTATTTAATTTAAAGTACAAAAAATAAAATACAACTTTTGTTAGTCTTACCTTCACTGACACTAGCAAATCTTGCATCAGATGCAGAGAGAGAGAGAGAGAGAGAGAGAGAGAGAGAGAGAGAGACTCATTTATTTATATTACACTACTGCCCCCACTCCATTGATCTGCCATTCAAATTAAAATAAACTGTTTCGTTATCGAACATGAACATTTATCCATTCTTAGGCGCCTACAGACATAATCTTTCAGGAAAGGCTAATATCGTTTGATCAAGGCAGATTTGGTCCAGAGCCACAAAAAGTTATTTGGATGCATTTTAACTGAAGTAATTATGCTGTCATTTGTTGGCTGCACTGAGCATTAGTGTCAGAATATATAACTGCATATCAGTATCCATATAATTTACACCGTATTAGCAGCGGTATTGATCCATGACATTAAATACAAAATGTATATGTATACAAGACGTCCATGAATACAGAGCAGTAGTCAGTGAGCGTAGAAATTCTTTATCGTTTTTCAAAATTAACAATTAACTTTCAAATATTTGTTCCAGTTTAAATTTATTTTACACAGAATATGAACAGTATGTAATTTATTTCACATAGTATATGAATAGTATGTAACTTATTTCACATAGTATATGAATAGTATGTAATTTATTTTACATAGTATATGAATAGTATGTACGCTACATCAGTGATATACCTCGTGATGGATAACATTTTTATTAAAGGAAACGAGGCGTGCCGAGTTTCCTTTGAATAAAAAGTTTATACAACGAGTGGCATATCATTGATGTAGCGTACTTACATATATTTTATTTATATCACATATAAATACATGTATTTGTTCATTGAACGGAGTTAAGATTGTTTACATGCAACTGTGTATTGACTAGGTGAATGAACTCCTGACAACCCTGCAGAGTGTGTCCGCTACAAAACGTAGTTCTCTGTCTTTTGTGACTTTTCAGAATAACCTTGCATGTTGATAAGTTGACTGTTTTCTCGTTTGAGTTTCTAATTTTTTTCCACATTGATTAAATCAATACTTGACACAATCATAATTTAAACATGAAAAATCGTTTTAGTAAAGAAAGTAGCGCACTACAAGGACGGAACACTCAGCAATTTACATAACGGCGCATCATGTCCACCCAGACAGATTATCCTGACTCCAGGCTGACCAGTTCTAACAGCATGTCATTGATGCTCACCGCCCAGAGAGGCAGCTAGTTGTGCCAATTTTTCTTTGGTATTACTCAGCCGTTGTTCGAATCCGTGACCTTTATGTTTAATGATTTGTAGCATGCTTTACTTGTTAGATAATTTCCTTTAAGAATTACGGGCACATTGTAAATGTATTTTCTGAGATGCTATAACAGGCGACTGCTTTTATTAGTGTAGTAGTACCAGATAGACATATCCAAGAAGACCACAAGTAAACAATTTAAGGTATTGTTGACCAGGATTTTACTTTTGGGAAATAAAAATTGATAATATGCATGCTGTACAAGTCCTTCAAATGTTACAATGTTCAGACTAACCGAAAACACGAATTACACGTATAGAATGCAAAACAGAGCCACAATTATGTGGTTTCTAAACATATTTGTAAAATACATCTTTTTTAAGACTGAAGGGATTGTATAAATTTAATAAAACCTATGTCTGAATTTATCATGCAATAAACCGTTGCTGCCAAATACAGAATTGTTAAAAGGCTTGATTGCACGTAAATCTTTTCACCCACAGACTAATCGGAAATTGAGTAAAGCCGTAAATGAAACTAATTTATCAACTCTTCTGAAATGACACATTATTTCCTCATCATCAAGCCAATGTGAAAATGTTCAAAGTCTCGTAGTTGCATAAAGTGAGGAGTAGCTTAAGAAATTCACTTGAACAACTTTAGCACTGCATTTTTGGAATAGTATATAGTTCTTCACAAATAAATACCTTAATAATTCGTTTTCCACATATCAATTAACATAATTAAATTTCTTTCTCTGAAATATCCAAAATTATTTTACGAATTAGGCAAGGACGAGGAGAGGGAACTGTTTGACTTGTTGTGACGTTATGAGCATGGTGACTGACAGAGTGATTCCATATATATGGCTGTACAGATAAGCGATTTTTGCTGATGCACGTGGAACAATATGACATTGCACTGATTATGTATTTATTCTTGAAATTATTTGGCATGTAATGATTGCTAACATTTTTATAATGTATCCCAAGCTATAAGACTAAATTCAGAAATAAGGATACACACTATTGCGTCGTCTGAGTCAGTCTGTTTTTGTAACATTTATTTGATGATATTCGGCTTTCTTCCTTACGATCTGTATATTCGAAGTCCGTGGATAATTCCAGCTTATCTTTTAAAATACTTGGAATTAAAATAGACAACATAAGTGAGTCACATCGACATATAGTAATATAAAAAGTCACCATCACGCCTCTTTCACGGCGACATCCAACGTTTGAGCTAAGGGAAACAAAATTTCATCGCTTATTGTGGCATTTGAAGATAATGCAACTATGTACAACACGATTATTTTAGTCTCCTCGACGCCCAGAACCTTTATAAAATTGCACAAAATCTCGCCATTGAGTTCTCGAAAATGGCACGTCATAAGTTTGGCAGCATCTTTAACTCTCATGACTGAAAAAATGGCGTCCATAGAATCAGATGAAAGAAAACAGAATATGGAATATGTACTATAAATTGAACGAGGATCGATCGAGTTATCTTTATGGTATTTGCTCGACATATGTTCAGAACGCTCGTATTCGAATCTTTTTCGGGGATGGGTGCTGGGTGGGGTGGCACATGCGATAAAAAAATTTGCAGCGGGAAATTCGTTAAGGACACTATATGAGAAGATCAACTGAATAATTCTGCATACAAATATTTTATTTTATTCCGTCCAAAATTGCTTGCAACGTAATATACTTAAGCACATTTATGGTCGTTAAAAAACCAGATATTCATCAGTAAATTGTGTCACTTACATCAGCCATATAGAGAATCCTTAACTGGCATACATGCGTGGACGAATAATATATATTTTTATATGCTGTTTCCTTTAACGGTACTTATATATATATATATATATATATATATATATATATATATATATATATATATATATATATATATATATATATATATATATATATTGTTACGTGCTTAGGCTCGAATAAGCAGCAACAAAGAAAGAGTGAAAACTAACAAGCTTGTATAACTTGAACAATGAATTTTATTAAGTACAATTATTTTCATAAAATAAATAAACTTACAGTTTTAGAGAATCAAATCCAACATTAATCCAATATAGAATTCACAAAAATAATCCATTAATGGAATTGTAAGAGTCCTGATAAATAAATGTTCTAATAGTTCCAGGTTCGAATCTTGACGACGTAATCCAAAATGGCTGACAATGTCACGTGATGCAGTTCTTGTTTAATTTATCATCCACATCAATTATGAGCACATGTTTTCTCCTCCAAATAGATAATAAATCCTCTTTCTTCAATGAATTGACACAAGTCCAGAACAAAATAATAAAAATTATAACTCAAACATGAATACACAACTGTTCATTTTAAAGCCCAAAATTCTACTAATGTTAGCTTCCAAAACACAGCTATATATATGTAATTCCCTCGTAAACAAAAAGGAATCATGTGATTCTGGAAGGTCATAGAAAGAAGCTACCTTTACCAAGTCACGTACTGAAAGAATGAACCAGAAGAAAAATCAGCCACTAATTACTAAAAATAAAAAGTTGTCCTTGAAATTAAGCAATAATATTAAAGACCTGTTTATCAATCTGAAGCAAGGTCAGATAAAGAGGTAACCAAGCCAAGGTCAGCCTGTTTACAACTAGATTCTAGGTCAACCTGAATTTTCTAGAAAAAATCTCCCAACTAAGGAATATCAAACCCCAAATGACAAATTTGGACTTAACAATAAAAAATAAATTAATTAAATCCAATAGCCGTAACAATATATATATATATATATATATATATATATATATATATATATATATATATATATATATATATATATATATATATATATATATATATATATACTATTAACGGGTAGACGAATATATTTATGCCAATTATGCCATGCTTCTTGAAAGAATAATGGTACTTGTAGATGAGTTTGCATAATACTAATCTTTGGATTACCATCATGTGCAGAATTTTAATATTGTAAGAAATTGCTCCATTGACTAGAATGCAGACAAGCCATAATTGTAACCACTTCTTTCTTCAATAATTTGTTTATTATCATGAGATTTAAATGCAAAACGTATTGTTCCTATTATTCAAGAGCTGAAGCAATTTGAAACTGAAAGAGAATCTAAGTAATCGTATAATTCATTAATCATCCAATAGATAACAAACTATCCATGGGTATCGCTTTTAGCAACTCTACACAGGAATCAAAAGACTGATGATGTGGACTTCTTTGATACAAATTAGTTTGTAAAAGACACGATGTCCTATAAATGCCTTATCCATTAGGCGATGTCATGGATGAAGTACCAAATAACAATCTCACTAAATATTAATTCTGATACATAACGGTCTACATCACGTTTTTTATTGATGATGCATACTCATTTTGACCGCGATTTCGTACTTCATGAAGACATTTGCATGATATTTGATGAAAACATTATGTAATATACCTGTGTCATAATACCCCAAACTTCTTATACCTGGAAATCGATTTCAGTATATTTAAAACAGTATCATACACACACGCACGCACGACACGCACGGCACAGCAAAGCACACACACACACACTCACACGCAAAACGGTCAATGCATATCACAATCGAGTGGTCTAAGGAGTCTAAAGAGATCACCAATACCGCAGCCCTGTCTGCATGCGTTCTTGTCTCACGCTAGGCCAGCGAGTGTATGCGGGAAAGCTTGCCAGTAGCTGACCTTGGTTTGATGGGTTCTTCCCGGGATTTGTACAGGTTCGTCCTCCACCCAGACATACTAATCGCCATGTAAAGCCTATTAGAGTTACCCCCACCCCCCACCCCATACAAACAAAAAACAAACAAACAACAACAACAATAACAATAGAGCAGATAGGATGAAAGAGACATACTACAGTTTTTTTTTGCATCTGATTCAAACGAATGGCACTGAAGGGCAGTGGATGTTTCAGGCAATGTAATGAATTTGGAAGCTACTACGTAAGTTTATATATGCAGCAATATGCCCTCTTACCTCTCATATATGTATATACATACACAGACACACGTACACACATACAAATTGGAGAATATATATAGAGTGTGATACAATAATAGAAAATAACACATTATAATGTGTGACCATAACAATATACCATAATGCATTTCTTCAAGCACATGCGTGTTGTAAACCCCATCCATTGCATGAAAAAGATGCGAAATGTGTCATAAGTATATAAGCTGGATTCGAAATAGTTTAGTAGTGAAAATGACAACATTATACATGCGAAATGATGGATACAAATGTATTAAACAACGAAAAAATGGATATGAGACGAGCTAGACAATAACTTTCGCGAACGAAAAGACAAACTCCATATCATAACCTACTCCAAAAGCGCAGGCGAGATATAAAACTTTAGCTTCAGTTTGAATTGCTAATTAGAAAAAGGAAATGTCATTAATACCTTGGGGGGAATTCAACGGAGAGATTTACCAGCTTTGATAGACACATCTTGAAGGAATGTTTGACAAGGGATGAAGGATTCGTTATTTTGTAGGAATCTAATGATGCAGACATTAGTACAAAATATAAATCGATGAGAAGACGGATTTTACTGAACCAAGTAATGGAGCGATTAATTGTCTATGTAATCAAGACTTTTGACAAGAAATCAATATTTGAACAGATTTTTGTGTTGTATTATATAGGAAATGCACGACAAAGTTGTCTCAAACATTTTGATTTTCCGAGTCCGAATCTGCTAGAAATCAAAGCAGTAGTGTGTATATTGAACCAGACTGTATTACCTAGAATGTATTACTGCTTCAAGATTTGAGTAAATATTGATTACTTCTTGAGGCTAAAAACTTGCAAGAAGACAACAGTCTTCAACGCTTACAAATTCAGCTTCTTATCGTGGATAATAAATCTGTTATGAGTGATCAGACTCGTAACAAAATCTGGAGCACGTGTAACGAGACACTATGTATTTTGTGTCGTCTATATTGTCTCATAGCAATCCCTTGTAAACGTTAACTTACTGTTCAGTTTGAGTATCCCATTATTCGTAAGGAAAGTCGTGAATTATGGAGTCGTTATTATTATGTTTACCGCAATTAAAATAATAAATATTTTCACGACAGTGCATACAGATTTTCGCTTTTTTGTGACTTGTACACATTAGAACGGACACGGCGTATCGTTCACGTTTCCTAAATGGATACATGGGAATAGTATCGTAATAATATTCCGATTCTAGACAGTCGAAAACTAAAACACTTTTATTAGAGTTTTGCAATACACGCACCTTTTTTTTCTACAACAAAAAATTCAAAATACGAGACTGGAAAATGTCATCAGCATTGTTTTCCGTTGTTGCCGCTAGCAATGTTGAAAATCGTTAAAATGGCTAAGTATTATGCAGTAACAAAACTCCATTTGGCAATTTTGTCCAATCTTTTATCTCATACATTTTCACTGAGAGCCTAATTAATGTCAACATAAAATCAAATCATTTTCAATTTTAGAACAGATAGAACGAAAGAAAATTTCCTCAGGCGATCCATAGTAATTTAGAGTTCAGATGAGTCCGATAAAGTTTGTTTATAATAAAAAAAAAAGCACCAATTATAAAGAAAATGCATCAAGTGTCGATCGTGTCCCTGTAATCGGATTATTTTCCTAGTTAGAAAATGTAGAGAAAAGCTGATTAGAGTAGTAATTTACCAATTACGCCACAAGAAATGAAGGCTTTGTTAGATTCCGTTGCCACAGTTAATCTGATTATCAGACGCATATAAAATCTCAATTTATAGCCAGTTCCTAATTTAATTAACTGGCAGCTTCGGTATTCAGGTTCCGGCCAACATTTTGGCGGACAAGGATAAAAATATCTCCACTAAAACAACAATCGCACACAACCAAAAGAACAAAACATGAATTTGTGAGAAATTGTGTCTTTTATGTAGAACTTTGTTATGAGAAATTTTGTTTGTAACTTTTTTATTAAACGCATCCGTCATAAGATAAAGCTTGGTGTAGATGTACATACATGTATTGTCTGAACATACTCGCAGATAAATGTGAATGTGGGACCAAAAAGAAAGGAAAAATAAGCGCCAGAAACGCACAGCGTGCACTATTCTATCATCATGTGAAGCGAAACAAGTAAGTAATCCGAGTACATTATTTTATGAGCAGTATTGCACTTTCGTAAGCATTAATGTCAGACAACTCTAACTTATTTTTAAGAGATATGTGAAGATAATTCTTTGCCTTTTCCTTTTTAATTTTAATCGTTTAAGGGCAACGCTTCTATATTCCCTATTTTGGACCAAAATAATGAGAAAGGAAACAATTATATATTCCTAATTTTGTCTTAAAGATAAAAACAGGAAAAGGTTCTATATTCCCTATTGTGGAAGAAAATGATTAAGAAAATAATTTTATATTCCATATTTGGTCATAATAAGGAAAATAAAACGTTTCTTCATTTCCTATTTTCAAACCAAAAAAAGAATGATGAAATTATGGGGAGTGGTGATGGTCTGGATGGTAGTGTGTGGTGATTGGTGATTGATTACATCTTCTTACAAGGTTTCCCTCTTTATTCGATTTTCGTTATCTAGAGGTTGACCTCCCCTCGGTGTTATTGCCCTTTTTGAGTTTTATTAATAGACAGTGTGGAATAAATAGAGATCTGAGCAGATATATAGAACAGAACGAATCGATCCCCCAGTACATAAAATAAAACCAATTTAATCAATTTATATAGCCCATTGGCCTAAGATAAGGAATAAATTATTGTTATTGTTATTACCAGTAGTCAAATAATTGTACAAAAAGCTAGCTGATGCATTATCTATCAAAAGGAAGACTTGGATTTAAGTTGCAAATTTTACAGTGAAACGATGTTGTTGTCACCATCACTTCTTTACATTTCCCTCTCAGCCCAAATATGAACCAATCAGAGGTGCAAGCAAAGGAACTAATTTGGTGGAGGGGTGGTGGTGGTGTGGGTGATGGTGTGTGTGGTAATTGGTGATATATATATATATATATATATATATATATTATAAATCTGAGCAGATACAAAGAACATAATGAATCGAGCCCCCGTACATGACATAAAAACACGATTTAATCAATTTCATAAACAACGGCGAGAATACGTTACATTAGGAATAAAACTTCTTTTGAAATTAAACATTCACCGAATTTCAAACACAAATATAATTATACAAATAGTCGATCTTTTTATAAACTAGAATTACATACTCATATAAACGAGTGAACGATAGAAGTTACTGCCATTGCCTTTGTACACTTTCATAACCTGTTCTTTCCGGTACACTCCAAGTTCACTGCAGTTGTTATTCTGTCCTTTTCGCTTTTTGGTTTCTCCTTCTCCCAAACTCACTGTTTAGTCTTGCCTCCTTTCTTCCCTCCATCTTGGTGTAGATAGTTGGACGTGTAAATACGTAGATACGTATATAAGGTAGGTATTCAGTAAGTTTTTTGGTACGTCTACAGTAGGTATTCAATGGGAAAAGCGACCTAAGTTTTCTATATGATATCCTACGGGGAATAGATTATTACTCTCCTCTCGTTATATCAGAGATCGCCCTATCGGGATTCAACAGTTCAAAATCGAACCCAACCCTCCCGCTAGTCCTGTCTGAACCGGTTAAACAACCAAAGGCTCAATCAAGAATCACTTCCTTTCCCGACACAGACCCTATAAATCACTGCATCACAGCGATGCAACAAGCACAAATCCCCATAAAACCAATTAACTTCTCTCTGGCCCAAACGAAGGTGCTCTTTATAGATCGACATAAATTTGGTCCCCCACAAATTGCCTGTAATTCCTACAGCTAGAATACGGAACAAAAGGAGACGTGTTTTTATTTCCTGCTTGGACGAGGTATGGAATGAGTGTATATGGATTGTTTCTAGGAAATATCTCTTTCTGTAATGTGAATCAAAAGAAATAAATCCAGATCATGCCTCTTTGTCCTTAACAAAAATACTAAAATTTTATAACTCCCATTTTTCATCCGGATTTAAAATGGAAAACTAAAGTATATTCTGAGCTCCTTATTCCGTGCATACAGGCAATCAGGAAAAAATTCTGGCCGAATACAAAGCAAGTGAGTACATTCTGAATGGAGAATGGAAATATGAAACAAATGAGTTTAGATAAAGGAATGAGGAAATATCTTTTATCGTCGTCAAAAGAACGGTAGCGTCAATATAATTAAGAAAGTCGATGCAGTTAGGTATAATTAATGGATTGTTAAATTAGAAAGAGGGCGATTATATAGGCACAGAGACACGGCATTTATTGATTAGCAAATATTTGTTCTAAATTTTCCCTAACCCATAATTTGAAAAGGCAGTGACAGCTGTATCAGGGAAAATACATCACACGTTACCCTATTTTCTCCATTATAGGTGCGTCTTTTATAGCTGTGCTTTATATCTTTAAAGTTTAATTTGATAAATTCAGAGCTATGGCATTTCAGGCATTGATGAGAGAGAGAGAGAGAGAGAGAGAGAGAGAGAGAGAGAGAGAGAGAGAGAGAGAGAGTGTTATTTTGAGGTAATAAGATAGAAATAAATGTATTGTTCGAAGATAAAGAAATTATTTTCACGACTAAAATTCATGCAAGTTGTCATAATTTTGGACAGAATATAATGAAGCTCTTGATAAGTCTATTTAAACTGACTAAATATGAAACAACGAAGCGCCAGGACCAGACTGAATTATTGTACAATTTTTAAAATTAGAAGAATACACACCGATAGATGTAATCTTACTACTCTTTGAAACAATTTGAAAAAAGGTAATTTTCCAAATATTTTTTTGGCTACACACATTTAAATATTTTGTTTGAGTTAAAGGTATCCAAAGCATGTACTCGTTCCGCTGAGGATTGAACTATTGCTAGAAGATAAAGAAAATAAATATTGAGCACACGAAAATTTGCAAATGGTGCAAACATCATTAGTGATTGTTTTAACCGGAATGAAAAACATTGATACTATCGCATCCATTTAAAGCACCCCTTCCACAAAAATATAACTAATAGAAAAATAAGATTACTGCAATTACCCTTTTCCTACTAATGACCTTGTCCTTTGAACTCGGTACTAGGCTAATGTATTGCAAAATGTTGACCTTGGTACTAATGACCTTGTCCTTTGAACTTAGGTACTAGGCTAAGGTATTGCAAAATGTTGACCTTGGTACTAATGACCTTGTCCTTTGAACTAGGTACTAGGCTAATGTATTGCAACATGTTGACCTTGGTAAGTTTCAGCAGATTTTGGGGTTAAATAGTAATAGCATGGATGACCAAGCAAGTCACTGATATACATTATCCATTGTTGTAACCTTGACCGTAAAACATAGGATATGACTAATTACGCAATACGTACTCAAGAAAGAAAAATGATGTAGGGAGTTAAAAAGATAAACTTTTTGTTGTGACCCAGACCTTCGGACTAGATGGATGTGGCTACGTTCGGAAACACCGCCTAATGATGATTATGTATTTAGGGAATATTTAAATAAAATATCTTTAGTGGTTCAAAAGTTATTCTCTAGAAAGGGATGCAAGTCACAGAATCGCATTTTCATTGCTGTATCTATTTCATTGAAGGTAGTGGATCAAACTTTGATATAGCACATACCAACTTGTCCTGATATATACATGGTTATAGTTGCACAGTCATGGACCGGATATAAAATCTTAAAATAAGGATGGTCAGACGGACGGGAGAAGGGAGAACGTCATAACCAAATACACCCGACTTAATGACCCAACTTAATGCAAGCGTATATGTTTACAAAGAGAACTTTAAAGAAAACAATGTACCTAAGAATGTTCGTGCACGCGACTAGACAGAAGTCAATCATCGATTCCATAAAAATCTACATTCTGATTAACTGAACAGTGTAGCCGAACTCCGAGAGGCAAAACTAGACAAACTAATCACAGTTGTATCAATATTAACTTAACTGATTTATAATACTGATAGTAAAGACTAATTGGAAATTTTGCAATTGCTTTTTTATCATTCTGCAGTTCCATCTAATTAGAAACCGGAATCAACATTCGTGATGGGCGCTCAAATCTATAATCATTATTTATGGTGACAAAATACTTTGAATGTGTGAGAGAATGTTTTTTCTCTTCTAAATACACGTATGTCGTATGGATTGCAATAACAGTTGTAGATGTAAATGCCGTCAAGACGATGCTCATCGGTATTACAAGAATCAAACCACAAAAGAATTCATGATATTCAGAATTTATAGAATATTTTAAGCAAACGCTCCCTAAGATAACCATTCTTACTGTATGAGTTAGTATGTTTGCATGGCTATGAGAGTAATACATTTCAGTAGCATTAATCGCTACAAAAACTGCTTATCGTGCTTCACGTTAAAGCGCATGTCCCGGGTAATCGAGCGGTCGATTTTTACTGATCACTGCCATTTCACTTGTCCGCGTGGCTTCGAGTCACAGGCTTTGCGTATGTGAATATGTAAGAAAGCTTGCCAGCAGCTTCCCGTGGGTCAATGGTTCTTCGCTGTGTTTTCCATAGTTCTTCCTCCACCAGTTATACTGGCCGCCATATATAGCCAGACTATCAGGTGCTGAAAATGGCGTTAGGTTATAGTGTCCGCCTCCGCCTCGAACCCCGGCCGAGTCATACCAGAGACTTAAAAATATGGTACTAACAGCTGCTTCGCTTGGCGCTCAGTATTAAGAGGTTAATGTTAGGACTGGTCGGACTGGTATCATGATAAGCGACTGGGTGGGACATTATGCTACATGTCTGCTACATGATGCACCAGTGCTAGACATAACTGTAAACTGCCACACTGCAGACATCGTAGCAATATGACTGACTTTTTTTTAAAGCTACGTTCGAAATCCAAATAACACACACACACACACACACACACACGGCGTAAAGACCTAAACAGCTGTATCAACTATAACATTCTCACATTCAAAGACACAAGAATGCTAACATTGCATTATATTTTTTTTATCCAAAGGAGGACAGTGACAAATGTTTAATCAGCAATGAATTTTAGGTATATAAATAAAGTAATCTAGCATTGCGTATGAAAATATTGTATGATAGTACAGTTTCAGCTTCAAGTGCAATTCCTGCACATGTCAACATATACCAATTTATATTGTTTTCCCTATGTATCTACACACGAAAGGCTTTGTAAAACATATTCTTGGAAAGGCAAAGGCATATTCATCATTTTATGACATCATTCAAAACAATCCAAAAACGTATCTTCCCGCTATTAAGAAACAGAGAGAAAAAAAAGAGTTACTGAGGGATAAACAAAACGAGAAAACATTAAGCATAAAATATATATCGTCTTGCTAATTGATCCAACGACGAATTCGTGAAGGTATGACATATGTTTAAGTACATGTAATTAGATATTCATGTTGGAAGAGTCGAGTCCTGATGTGCACAGCTTTCGACGCAGTCTTTCTTTCTGTTGCGATTCATATGTCAATAAAACGTAGGATTTTTCCCCATGTGCATTTACGTGTAGTTACGTACACAAAAACACCGAAGTATGAACATGATGGTAAATTGTTGTTTCAAAAGTTTGACGATTCAAAATTCCTTTGCGTTTACATTGCGTATTCCCTTCCTTACTTATAACTGTGCTCTGTAAAACCGACGTATGCTTACGTCTCCCGTTATGTAAATACAAATTGTAAATTAGAATATAAATTAGGTTTATATATGCAGTTAAAGTAAGGATGAGCACTGACTAAAATTTTTCTTTACTCTAAGTGTGCTTCTTGGAGTATGTAAAGGTCTCGTGGACTAGTGTGGGGCATGTAAATATTACAAAAGACCCACCCTGGTTCGTTTTATTATAAATTTAGTGATAGAGAGATCCAAAGCTCTGAGCCCCCAGTCAGCGACAGTTAAATTACTGGAAGTCAATGGCTTGACCCATGCGAATTTGGAAAAGACGTCGATGGAACAAAACAATTATTTGTAGCCACGATTGGTGGTAGCCAAATGAGAGATATCGGCTAAATCGGCTTGGTGATTGGTATATTTAAATTAACTTCATTATTATTGCTGACAAAATCTAAATGAGGCAATAAACCTGACAGATGCAGAAAAAAGATAATGTTTCTGTATAAAAAAAGACCAACCGAACATTTATTCACTACTAAATTTTTATTTATTTATAGATTTAACCTTATCTAACAGAATTAGATAACTATACAGAATTATGCGATTATTTCCTTTGAAAGATTATAAGCATTCCTAATTGAGTTATCTCCCTTGCAAGATTTTACGCAATTCTTATAGTTATCTCCCTTAATCGATACTGCTGGGGTAAATATCGTTCTTCAATTTACACCGTTTAGAGAGAGGATTTGGTTACATATACATCTATAAAAATAAAAAACAGGAATACACATCCTGTAACAAAAAATGATAATAATCAGCATGATAAAACACCGGCTGTGGTCATTGTTACTTCACCAATTTCTCTCTTTAGATATATATTCAAAGCGAATTTTTTTCCTGAGTTTATTTCGAAAAAGCGGATGTATATACACATTCTACTACACGTTGAATCGAAGGCATACATATATAAAACTATTTGCCGGCTTCATTTAATGATTTAAATATTTTTTCTTCACCAGTCTCTATAGAATAAATTTGATAGGTCTCCTTGTAACTGTTTTACAAAGACCACGTGCAGTATTCTCACTTTGTGTGATAGCTTGAAGGTTTTCTAAGGAGTTGGTTTTAGGATCTGCGTCAATATGGTCAGTTATAATACCGTCTTTATGGTCAGTTATAATATGGTCAGTCAATATGGTCAGTTATAATACCGTCTTCGAAATAAGTCTCGAAAATGAATTTATGACAAATATATCTTTTTTCCCAACAGTAAATCTGAGATAACCAACATTATCGACAGTGCCGACTGACTTAACCGATAGTTTCTGATTACACTATCACGAGATGATTCATACATTTTGATCGTGGGATGCTTTATAAATTTTTGACTCATTTATGTAATATTATTTGTTTAAATCATTGCTTGTCTAGATTATTACTTGATAATTTAGACAGGTAATCTTCTACATTTTTATAGCCTTGTTACTGTCTATATTTCTTACATCATACTACTGTTCGAGCTCTGTATTTTTTTTAACCGTCACAATGCAAACACAATTATGTTTTTTTATCTAACTCCAACACCACATTGTAAACACGGTTTTTAATCTGCAGAATTTATTTATATATGATTTATTACAAAATGTTTAAGACCCCATCATCAACCACATACACTGATTCTTTTCTGAGTCTAACAGTATTTTTTATTTAAATACTTCTCTTAATATAACATGGAGGAGTTTGAGATATTATCGAAAATCAAGCTTTCTAAATCTAAATTTAATCTCGATATAATATCTCCTGACTTACAAATAAAACCTCTGGTTAATCCGAAGAATAAAAATGTAATTAATAAAATCCCCGATGCCAAGAAGGAATTTTGCAAAGATGGCTCATCTCACGTATGGTCAACATTCAAAATTCATGATATTGTCGATGCTACGATAAATGACACACGAGCGGTAAATATCATTAATTATCGATATATCGATAATCGAAAGTATTTTTTAGAGTAAAATTGATCGCACTAGCAGAGACAGATTATTGAATCATGTGACAAACGTGATCCTGTTCTCCGTAACGAAGAAACCGTCATACTGAGTAATACAATTCCAAACCAGGAATTTTGACTGGTATTGACAAACCGTATTATGGAAGACAGATACTTAGAAATATTCATATGGATTATTATCTTCTTAGAAATTTATTTAGTCATGCTCAGTCAACCACACACGGATTTATAACAATAAATTTACATGATCCTGGATTAAGATATCGAATCGGTCTTGATATAATATTTGGTTAAAACCACAGCAACAGAGAGAGTGTGACCTCGAATAAGTGTCCGGGTGGTAAACATCTCGCGCATAATAATAAAAAAATAAACATACAACGGCAACAAAACAGTAACATAATTAACTAATCCATTTAGAGAAACTCTCGGTTGGTTAGAGGCATCGGTTTGCGTTTTTTGACATTATATTTTTTCGTTTTTGTAAGAATCCTTACTTGATCAAATAGATGTTTCTATTAAAAGGTGGGCTCTGCTACTGACAAATTTAATTTAATTATACACTGCATGCATTGAAGAATTAATGTAATGGGTAACGAATTCATGTGTGCGCATGAGCAACATGTATCAATGCAGAGGTGCCGCTCTACTACAGTTTTATATTTTGCTTAGGGTGTTGGAATTTTATAAAAACAAATAATTTTCCAGGATTTCTTCACAGGTTAATTCCCTTTATTTTGATGTATGATTGATGGGTGTAATTTAGGTTCTAGAGTATACAGCTGGGGTAACTTAAGATGTGCTCATATATATATATATATATATATATATATATATATATATATATATATATATATATATATATATATATATATATATATATAAACAGCTAGATCCGCATGGTCGTTTTCACTTCCTGGACTTCAGAGGTACATTGTAGAAAAACGATCCAATAACTTTGTTTACTTTCCAGATATTTTGTAATTCGTTCAATGCACTTTCAGAAACTGCTATTGCTCACTTCAGCCAAATTCGTTTTCCCTTTTTTAATAACCGTTTAAGTTAGTGTACTTTAGATAAATTCTGGTTAATTGGTCAAGCGCATGAGAGCATCCATTTTGTTAAACCATTTGCTTAGATCATGTACAATTTCCACAAGTACAGTGACCAAAGAAAATGTCAGCTGCAATACATAAAAGTAAAATAGAGATATACCAACATTATCTCCATTATTCATGTTACAAATGCAAACAGCTTCATCTTACATACTTCAATCTCTGAAAAGTACTTAATAACTGCTGTTTGCGCCCCCATACATGTTGCAATCTGGTTATTGTTCCTTACAACATGACATTATATAAAGTAAAATCATAGGAAATAACTATCACAGTAAATAAAGTAGTATTCAAAAACATAATACAATGACGTACTCAGTGAGCTATACAGATTGAATTTCATTACCACATGGGGCCCTGAGGTGCCGATTGGTCTAAAGCGCTCACCGTTACGGATCACTGCCATCTAACCTGTCTGCGTGGTTTATAGTCTCGGGCTCGGCCAATGTGGGTATGTGAGAAAGCTTGCCTGTAGCTTCTCGTAGGTCGGTGGTTCTTTCTGGGGTTTTCGCGGATTCTTCCTCCTCCATTAATACTAGCCACCATGTATAGCCTATCTTGTGCTGAAAAATGAAGTGACACACTATAACAACAACAACAACAACAACAACAACAATTACCACATAATTTTGTTGTTATAAATTGCGATGGACTCCACTAAATATATTGCCATGCTGTTACAATTTAACATGAAGTACAGAAATAAAAAAACACTTGTTTTCTTATATCTTAAGTCACGGATAAAGTTTTAAAACATTCTGCCAGATCTTTGTAATAGCTAACTTATTTGTTTATGTACATAAAAAAATGTATATTAACTTGTTTTGATCCAAGGGATATTGAAGTTAAGAAAAATAAAAAACAAACAAGCTAATACAAATTATCTGATGCAGAACCATGCATAACGATAGCTTCTTTATTATTATTTGATGTTGTATCGGCTGGCAGAAATGGTTCATTGGGAGCATATTTGTTCTTATCAGCAATATAGAACCATCGTAAAGCTTGTATGGAGAAATAGGAAAGAAACTAATTTCGAGAAAGTATCTAAATTAGAATGCATTGTTGCACATATTCCTTACTAACAAATATCAGGATGAATTCTTAAGTATTTTATTTACGTACAATGTGGTTCAAGATATACATTTGAATATCTAGCCTTTCGTTTGACTGAACCATCAAAATCATCAGTTTGTGAATGTGGAGTTTTTAATTGATGCCCATTTTTAGATGCATTTTCTGGAATATCACTGTTTGTTAAATGTTTTATAAGCATGTTCAAGATATTTCCGAAACCTCTTAAAAGTATACGAGCCAAATTCTCACGAGAAAGTAGGAATAAATTCCACATGAAACATCTGGTCAGTAAAGAGTTTTACTTTGTTATTCATCTGCATGCTGTCATAATCTGTATTTGTGTTTAAGGGATGCACCCGAAACTTGTTCTTTAATAACACTGTGCATTGCGACATTTGCTCTCATCCATAGATTCCACGGCATCGTATACCAGTAATCTAGATGCTTATATACGTTCATTATACACCCGTTTGCTTTGGTCTGAAAAGAAAAACATATCAACAATTGTCATAGTGTTGTGTTTTGTGGGCAACATACAACATAATCATACAACATAATCATACGACATAATCATACAACATAATCATACGACATAATCATACAACATAATTATACAACATAATTATGAGAGATAACCTTGAATTTCTGACAATATACAAATACTGAACGTTTAAACACCCAGATTATACAGAACATGGAGAAGAGTTAGTCTAATAAGCAATACTTTTAACGTGCAACCTGTCTCAGCACAGTAGACTAGGAATTATAGATGTTTGTTCCCTGCGGTATCAACGCCATGAGGGGTCAATGGACATTGGTACTTGAAATAAAATCATGTGTTTGATGCAATTTAAAGTTTCTCCAATAAAGGCACTGGTCAGGTAGGTTGGAGTTTATTTAATTCTCTATCAGGGCAGTGAGCGCGCTGTGTATCAGCTGATGACAAATGATCGATATCCACGAATGTCTAACAAGAGAGACAGCGTCGAATGAGAATAATACGGTGACATACCGGTTACTGTAAAGACATATAGTTAAAATCCCCTTTGCATGCATCGTTATTTTTAACATTTTCTGTAAACAAGACGTATTAGGTCAAGAGTACGCATTTTTTTTAAAAAATTCTTTCAAACAAAAGTTCTCATTCCTTTGTCACCAGAGAATGTAATAGGATTGTATGTTTTCAACCAATATTCGGGATCAGAGAGCAGGGCAAGAGTAACAACACACTTAAGGCTGCAATATTTACCAAAATGTTTTAACTTTACAAAATATACAAATGAGTGAAATTACGCCATTTAATCGAAATGATTCGAAACTCGAACATTTTTGCCTATGTGCTGTTTATACATAAACATTTACCAATGGGTATTTTGCAAGTTTTTCAACTTGACACTACTTGACTGATTTGAAGAACTCATAATGCAACTCGACGAATTGACAAAACAATGCTATTGAATGATCTTCGATCGCTAAAAAAACGAAGTTGTCTACAAATCTGAAACATTTTAAACAAATGTTACTAATCAAAGGTTATCTTAACGAATATGATTTTTAAGGTATATAAACACAATATTTTTTTTTTAAAGAAAATGTTTCCAGCAAAATCGGTAATCAAATCTGTTGTACAATTTGAAATATGCTATTTTTCATTAACTTCAGCATTTCCCAGCTATGAAACATTTGATGTCAAAATAATACTTTAAGAAAAGAATGAATTAAAAATCTTAATAAATATCATCTTGGCAGATATGTAGAAATATATAATTTTTTTTGAATGAGTATTTCCCGCACGAAAGCCGGAATGCACCTACGTAAATATTTTGTAAACGTATATGAGCATTAACTAAACTGAGGCGTTTACGTGTGTAAACGTTGCAGCGTTAAACACATCAGGGCAAGAAAACGTTGATGCATTAATAGGGATACATGCATACTTGTCTAAAATTGCTGACGATGAAACTCGACTTAAAAAGCTTCATTGATCAATTTATCAATTTGACTTTTGTCCCTACTGATTGCTAGATTATTGACTAAGTTTTTAGACTCAATGGTCATGGCTACACAGAATATGACGCAGTTTGTCTCATTATGATGATGTTCGCTGTTGAGCTAGTATCGTTTTTCGCACCCTAATTTCGTCTTTCACTTCAGTTGTTGTGTGAAGAAATATCGATAGTCAGGTTGCACCAGATAATTGCCTAGGCAATTCACACAAGCGGGGCAATAAGACTGGTCAGCGGAATAAACGATCACTGATACACTTTAATTTTAAACACAGCCTGACTGACTAATAAACAATAGATTTTTCACACCTGGATTTATTGTCATGATAATGAAACAATACCTGTTGAGCCAACCATGCTTTAAGGTGAGGTGGTAAAATTAGGCCCGATTTTAGACTATACTTACTCAATATTTAGATGACAGCTTGCTCGACATAATAGAGCATATATATTCTGGTCCGTCGTTGCATTCATATGTATCAGCAGCAAGTATCGGCCAGGTGGCAGACGCCATATGCTGGTGATGCTGTTTGCGTTCTTTACAAAGAGTCCTTGGGAGCCTTCAATATTGGCCGGACAGCTTTCGTAATTACTGTACAGATAATCTTGATCTACTGGAACAACACCTTCCAGCTGAAAACGTCAAGGAAGGAAAAGTCTTTTGAAACTTAGTGTTCAATATACGACATAATTTTTTAATGTGATATAGGTGAGAACATTTGATAAAAAATTAACCGCAAAGTTTTCATACAAGGTGAACAAGACACGGTTATCTGTTTCGTATTCTTGATGTTAAAATCAGTTAAATGTGTGGTCCAACAGAACTCTATGACTAACAAAATGGAATTCACAGCAGGTAATATCTTTTTTTTTTCTTATGAGAAATACCGCTAGTTCATTTATTTTTAGGAGTGTTAATGACCAAGCCACAAATGAGATCCTTGTTGGTAGCTGCATCCACATATATATCTCTGGTGATTTGCATTTAATACATTTTCTATTTATATTCACGGTTTGTAGTAACCACAAAATATCTGAAAACTCGATACTCTACGTCTTAAAGTTATTTCACTGTACTACATTCCATTAGCTTTTGAAACATAAACAAATGTGACAGTTCATAAGCCACTGATCTTGGAGCGTTGTTAAATGTTACTTCATTCCTAATAGCGTCCGCAAATATAGATTTTTATTTACATAATATATTTATACCGGTTAAAAATTAATGTAGTTTGTCATATAAGATTACTTATCCGTAACTTACCGGATAAACTCTGAATCCTATTGGGTCCTGTACTGACCTTGGTGCCTGCGTTAATGTAAATGAAACCAACTCCTCTCCTCCTGAAATATAATTTATGTTTAGGAATCATTCTTTGTTTCTGTCCTAGCGCATCAAAAGGCAAGAAACGTTACTCCTTTTACATCGATACTTATAATAAGCTACTTGTGTTGCTGTGCCGTAACACACCAAACCAAATTAAACCATTTTCTAGTGACAATAAAAGTTGTACGTAATAAATCATACCATGTTTTTGTGAAAATCTTTGTCATAGTCTCATAGACCACACATTTCAGACAGTATACGTTTTTCAAGCATGCTTATGTCGTATTTTGTATGATATATTTTTTGCAAGAATTACGTGGAGGTTCACTATCGTTACGAATACAATATGGTATGGATAATTCAAATTGTTTGTCTGTTAGTTTTAAAGTGTTGTTTTTCATTACATGATATTGTAATGTAACACTGATTACTGTATTTTACCTTGTCCAAACTTGAGTTCGATTCTGCTTGAGCTAATTGACTGTTTGATCTTTTAAACTATATGTGTCTGAGCTTATTATCAGGATTATTATTCAGAAGGTGTAGTACATATGTTGATCAGGGTCAGGGTGTTTGCAGATTGTTTGCAGGGTGTTTGCAGGGTCAGGGTGTTTGCAGGGTCAGGGTGTTTGCAGATTCCCACATGAATTTGATAGGTTATTGTGTTGAAAGGAAACAAGGCTCATTAAGACCATTCTAAAAGGGTTTTTCCCCCCATTAGTTAATGGTTATTTTTGGAAAATGCTAATGTGACCTGGGGTCAAGCAATTATATTGTGTTGTAACTGTGCGAATTTTGCTTTTACATTTAGCACTTTAGGTTGAAGTATGTTGTGCCCAGTTTAGGCTGAATTTTATTTTCTTCAGATTATTGAATTGAAGTGTTTTGTTTCTCTGGATATACGAAAGTGCTCTGACGAAATTTTTTGGATAAGACATTCATTGGAATTTATACCGAATTCAAACCTGGAATGATATTTATGTGATTCAGTAAGAAACTGTTGACACATCAGTACTTTGTAGTCTATAACAGACACTTCATCGCCTTCAATTTTGAATCTCATCGAGACTCAAACTATTTCATTCAGGACTTTTTATTAGTAGGACTTGTGTTTATAATTCTCGGATTACAATTTGAATTTATTTTGAAATATCGTAAGTTTTTTTTCTCACTTCTCACTTTGTATTATAGGGAAATAAATAACTTGTTAATTTTACAAAGCTTGTTGTCTTCACTCTTGTTTTGTTACTTAATGTAAGAGTATAGACTCGTAACAAATTAAGTTCATCAATAAGTTGAATGCAATCAAACATCGTAAGCATACGTGATGAGAAATATGATGAAAACGATCAAAAACCACATTGATAGCCCTAGAACGCGAGGGTTATTACTGTTTATATGGTACATACCCCTAGCTGGAATAGTGCATACATACTGTTTATATGGTACATACCCCTAGCTGGAATAGTGCATACATACTGTTTATATGGTACATACCCCTAGCTGGAATAGTGCATACATACTGTTTATATGGTACATACCCCTAGCTGGAATAGTGCATACATACTGTTTATATGGTACATACCCCTAGCTGGAATAGTGCATACATACTGTTTATATGGTACATACCCCTAGCTGGAATAGTGCATACATACTGTTTATTTGGTACATACCTCTCTCTGGAATAGTGAATCCATATTGTGGGTTGAGATAATGTGTTGGATGTGATATCTGTCCACCGGCATTTATTTTGTGTGCCCATCTGCCAAAATAGCACTCGCAGAAACCTGAAAATGAACAAAATGTCAAAGCAAAATGTTACTGCAATAAATTACAAAGTATTAAAATAAAATGAAACCTGTCATCTTTCATTTATGGTTAAGGAGTTTATTAAATTAGATGCACTGAATCCTGGAAGCATATCTATGGTTGGACAGGACGAAACATTATTTATTGTGTAAAAAGAGCGAGCAGGAAGTATGGTATTTAATTATCATCGTATGACTATGTATTGTGTGCTGAATTCATTTTAGTTATGTTACCATTAATGATTAATTATTGTTACCATTAATTAATGGTCACGAAAATAGAAAAATAAGAATTAGCACTTCCAAGGTCTTTAATAATTAAACGCCAGATTATCTTAATGTTTACAAGTTTGTAAGGAACGTTATTACAAAAGTACACTTTTGAGTGAAAACAATACATCGGGTGTTTGAAAACTTATAAATATTCTCCTTTAAATATTCGTATTGGTTTGAACCAATTAACAAAATGTATGCGGACTAATATACAAAAAAATGTTTTATAAAATAATCTGTATTTGCACGTGCAGCGTGTTGGAGACCTGCGGATATATGCGTGTGACATACCATATGTAACCGACAGTGACGTCATAATGTCAAAGAAGTGAAGATGTCAGTGCAAACAGCAGACTGTAAAATATTGGTGCTTTACGGGTACTCCCGGGCTGATATCAAGGCAGATTTACATAATGTATGCTGATGTAATTCTCAGTCACATCCTACAATTTGAGATTGATTTTCTAATTTAAAAGATGGATGCGAATGCATCAAAGATGACTCTCGCTGTAGACGACCATTGTTTGCGATTGACAAAGATAAAGATGCTCAGTATGAAGTGACCTATAATCATTAATACCAATAACTGTTTCGAAAATACTGAAAAATCATTTGAAGCTCAAGGAGTTTCATGCAAAGTCACGCATTTGTTAACTGTTGATCAACAGACTCAGGTTGAAATTACTTAACAGCTAGCTACTCACTAAATATAAAAATAGTGATCCGATACGTTTGAATGGGATTGTCACAAGTGATGAAACATGGATTTACTTTTTCGAACCCGCCTCAAGAGCAAATTAAAGAAAGTTGGGTGGAGAAAATGAGCAAAGAACACAAATTGCTTTAATTGAACATACAAGGGAATTATATATCCCGGTTGTTTATATGTATGCCTGACTCGGCTATTGTCACTGGATCAGTTGCGTCGCTAGGGGAGTGCGGGGGGTGCGGACCGCACCGGGTGACACCATCTCAGAGGGGTGACACCAAAAGGAAAATTTTAAATAAAGTAAGTTTAAAGTAAAAAAAATAACTATAACTTAACGTTGTTACAGTTCTTAAATACTTTTACCTTCTGACCTTCAATTAATTTGTTTTTGTTCTTGTCATTTTTATACTGTGGACCTATTTTAAGAAGAAATCCATGGTGGAAGTCTGGAGGGGTGACACCATGAGTTTACTGCACTGGGTGACACCAACTCTAGCGACGCCGCTGCACTGGATATTTGTATACTTTCATAGCGTTGCCAAATCTCTTTAAGTATCCTTCTGTTCTGTGACAACTCACAGATATAAACATACGCCACCGAGACAGATTCTCTGAATTAGCACATCATCCAGAAATTGCATTTCCAACATATAGGCCTGTTGAAGTTTAAGGTGTTTTTTCGACTGAATCCCGTAAAACTATGTTCGCCGACGGGCAGTTGACTTGAGAGCCATGAGACACCGGGAAGTGCAGTTGACAGTATATGAACAACGTACCAATACAGTAAATAAAAATGATATTCCTGATGAACAGGCTGAGAAAGTGCGCAGTGGCGTACGTGAATTCACTTTCAGAGGATACAATGACATACTGTTCATTAATTTAAAAAAACAGCGCTATACAGATCACTAATTAAAACAGTTTTATACAGATCACTAATAACAAAACAGCATTATCCATATCGATAATAAAAAACAGTTTTATACAGATCATTAATAACAAAACAGCATTATACATATCGATAATAAGAAAACAGCGTTATACAGATTCACTAATAGAAACAGTGCTATACAGATCACCAATAAAAGCAGTGTTATACAGGTCACTAATACAAAAAGAAACTGTTATACAGATCACTAAAAACAGTGTTAAACAGATCGCTAATACCAACAGTGTTATACAGATCACTAATAACAACAGTGTTAAACAGATCACTAATAAAAACAGTGTTATACAGATACTAATAACAACATACAGATCACTAATACAAAAAAACAGTGTTATACAGGTCACTAATACAAACAAAACAGTGTTAAACTGATCACTAATAACACCAGTGTTAAATAGATCACTAATAAAAACTGTTATACAGATCACTAATTAAAACAGTGCTATACAGATCACTAATAAAACAGTGTTATACAGGTCATGAATAAAGAACTGTTATACAGATCACTAATTAAAAGCAGTGTTATACAGATCACAAATAAAAACTGTTAAAAAGATCACTAATTAAAACAATGTTTTACAGATCACTAATAAAAACAATGTTATACACATCAATAATAAAAACTGTTATCTAGATCACTAATAACACAACTGTTATCCAGATCACTAATAAAGCAAATAGTGTAATACAGATTACTCATGAAAGCAGTGTTATACAGATCAGTAATAAAAACTGTTATCCAGATCATTGATAACACAACGAATATGCAGATCACTAATATGTAAAAAAAAGTAACTAATATAAAAAACCCAGTGGTATACAGATCACTATAAAAACTGTTATACACATCCCTAATAAAATCTGTTATACTGATCACTAATAAACAAAATGTTATACAGTTCACTAATAACAAAAATGTTATACAGATCACTAATAAAACAACTGTTGTACAGATCGTTAATTTAAAAAAAAAACAGTGGTATACATATCACTAATAAAAAATGTTATACAGATCACTAATATTAAACAGCGTTATACAGATCACTAATTTAAAAAAAAGAAATTCGGACAGAGTATTTTAAGAAATCTTTCACTTACATTATTATAATGTTACAGGACAGTTTCAGTTTTATGAAATGATAAATGTTTTAACTAGCAATTCTGATGTTATGATCACATACCATTTATAGGTGGTAACTGCGATATATATATATATATATATATATATATATATATATATATATATATATATATATATATATATATATATATATATATATAATAATAATAATAATAATAATAATAATAATAATAATTAGGACTTTGTATAGCGCCTAATCTTTCGAAGCTCTAAGCACTTTACACCATCAATAATGATATGACTATACAGCAGAACAACAAATGACAAATCAATGAAATTGGAAAACATAAAAACATGCTGAAAACATATAAGATACAAAAAAATGATTAGGTCGCTAAGTTTGTCCCTGCAGTCGAAACAGGTGAGTCTTAAGAGCACTCTTAAAAGGGACCACACTATCTTTGTGTCTAATTTCAATTGGCAATTCGTTCCACGTCGCCGGGCCCTGGTGTGCAAACGAACGTGGTCCATATGACTTTGTTTTCACCTTGGGAACAATGAGTATACGATTATATGAAGAAGAGCGTAAGGATCTAGCTGGTGTATACACATGGGTGAGGTTGGATAGGCATGTTGGACTGTAGTCTGTCATTGAAACATAGCACAGTGAACAAATTTTGTGTTTGATTCTGTATCGAGTCGATAGCCAGTGTAGGGTACAGAGCAGTGGTGAGGTGTGCTCTGATCAAGGTACTCTAAAGATGATCGGTGCAGCTGTGTTTTGAACTTTTTGAAGTTTCTGGAGTAAATATTGTGACGAACCAGACAGATCTGAGTTACAATAGTCCATTCTTGAAAGTACTAATGAACACACAAGTGTTTTAGTGGCATCAACTGAAAGATATTTACGAATGGAACTGATGCGTCTCAATTCAAGATATGCAGCCTTGCATATGTTCATGACGTGTTGGTGCATTGTGAGAGTACTGTCTAGAGTAACGCCTACGTTCCGTACTGACTGTGAGAATTTAAAGTTAGTGTTGCTGATATTTATTGTCTGAGGTAAAGGATGTGAATGAGAAAGTCTTTGTGTTGTGATCAGAATAGCCTCAGTTTTATCATCATTCATCAGCAGCTTGTTACATGTCATCCATGATTTCACATCAGAAATGCACTTCTCTACTCCATGGATGGTAGCATCAACTTCAGTTGGGTGGCTAGACTTGTATATTTGGGTGTCATCAGCATAGAATTGGTGCGAGCGACACTGGGTGATGATCTATGACATTTGAGAGCGGCTGAGTATACAGAATGAAGAGAACAGGTCCGAGAACAGATCCCTGTGGAACACCAGAACATACATCAACTGGCCAGGAGTGTATTCCATTTGCAGATATAATTTGTGTCCTGTTGACTAAGTAGGACTTGAACCACTGTAAGGCTATATTCTGAATGCCAAATACATGCTGGAGACGGTATAGAGAGAGAGAGAGAGAGAGAGAGAGAGAGAGAGAGAGAGAGAGAGAGAGAGAGAGAGAGAGAGAGAGAGAGAGAGAGAGAGCACGCAGTACGTATTATATGTGAAAGAAACTTACATATTTCACTGCCCAGATTTAGTTCAGCGTCTCTGTAGATATCACAAGCCATAACAATAGCTCGAATTGGCGTATCCCTTTGGGATGAAGAAAAATATCCTTATGAATTTTTTATATCACATATTCTATGTGTTCTAAAATTTACGTCAAGTTAAATGATAAATAAAGACAATTAGGTGCCTAAATTGTGGAATATTTTACAATAAAAATTCAAAACGTTTTATTTTTCAGCTAACGTAAAACAAATTTAATGCTATGTAACATACAATATTTTGTTCTTAAATTTTTTATGGAATGATGAGAAGTTGAATTTCACGGCCCAGTTAAGAGTTTTGTATTTATTGAAATGTCAACAATATATTATTACTGAAGAAGCCGGTTGACTTCTTACTTTGCAAAATAATAAATAAGAAATAATTGAGGAAAGAAAATATCATGTAGTAAGAGACTTAATACAGTGACTAAACATAATTATAAATTTATTTGTTATCCAAGATGGGCAATTCAGGAAGATGTCAACGAGTAATTCCCGAATAACCAAATGTATTACAATTAACTATCAATAAAAACTTATCTGAAGAATTTTTTGACTTCCTAAATGCTATTTTCAAATAGCAGACACCTGACCATTTCTTTGATTTATAAAAGACTGCTCAGATCAGTGAATTCCGATGAAAAGTTAGCACCTTGGTTTTAAGGAAGGAGCGATAACTGGCTTTCGACTCAGCATTGTCTAGTGCATGTTCAGTAAGAGAAAAGAAAATAATATGATACCAATAAGATTTTTTTGCGGGGTGGGGGGTGGGGGTGGCGTTTAATACCAAGAGCAAAACGGTTTGGACTAAAGATTGTGAATTAAACGACAAATGTCAGAACAAAACTCTGAAAATAAAAAGTAGACAATCCTCACTAGTAAAACGTTGATATACACAATATAACATGCAAATAGATTTGGTGTCTGTATGTGTCATTTATATTTTTAATGTAGCTTTAACAATTTTTAGTCATATCGCTACGATGTCTGCAGTATGACAGTTTATAGTGATGACTAGCACTGGGGTATCATGCCGCAGACATGTGACATGATGTCACATCCAGTCATATTATCCTGACACCAGGCCGACCAGTCCTAACACTAACCTCTTAATCCTGTGCGCCAAACGATGCAGCTGTTAGTATCATTCTTATAAATCTTTGGTATCACTCGGCCAGGGATCAAACCCACGACCTCCGCATTCGAGGCGGACGCTCAAACCACTAAGCCACCGCAGGGGTGGTGGAAAGAGATTTGGGAAATAAAGAACTCTTTAATATCAAACCCCAAAAGGAATGCAGTTTTTCGAGCTGATTGTTACACACGCATTTTGATTAAAAGAAAAGTCTTCTTCAAAACACTTTCACTTACTTAACGTACGAAAGAGGACCTGAAGAGAAAATTCTGATGAGAAACTCTTTCTTTTCACCAGCATTCATCGTGGAAGGAACAGCCATGTATCTGCCAGGTTCGACGCAGAACCGGTTGGTCGTCTGAAGTTCCATTTTATATATGTGGTTTTCCGCCCCCAGTTCTTCTGTGACCAGAATGGAACCATTTTCATTCTCTCCTAAAACCTGCGGAATGAAAATGTTACCCAAATTTTGGAATAGCGATACCCATTATCAAAAGAGTTCTTGCAACTTCACTGCATCTGAACAACAATATTATCTTGACTTTGCGAATACAGACTAATGAATATGTCTTTTTTTTTTACATTGCGGCTATTTTAACAATTTTACAGTGTTTTCAGCAGATTCGAAAGTCTTATTTCTGTTGTTTATTTTGAAATGTCTAGAACTTGATCTTTTATTATTTATGAATTTAATATTTTTATTAAAAGAACAAAAGGCGAGTCTAGTAGCAGAATGCGCTTTAGATTCAAAATCTGCCGTAAAGTAACCTAAGTTACTTTATTGTTTCGCTGCTTGCCATTGCTATGTTTTAGTGTTAATTAGATTACGAAATGATAATGTTATCATTACGAGTTGCTGTTATGAATATTTCAGCTAGAATCAATTGTTGGAAGGATAATTAAAAACAAAAAGGATAAAATTCATGGTATATCAAGTCTACTAGCTATCGACATCTGACATAAGAATTGTGTTGCGTCTTATTTATCCAGACAATATTGAATTAGTTCCTTGCAAAGTGTGAACAAAAACATACCCATATCACTGTATAACTGTTTTGCTCATAACTTACAGCAGTGTTTACTAAATACAATAAAATATAAATTGTATTGAATAAATATTGAAAGAGAAACCTGTCCTTACTTAAAAGAGGATTATTCGTCAAGTTATAAGGGTAACAACTGTAAAAGAAATATGGCAAGAAAATAATTTGGTATGCCTTAAGAACAATTTAGTTTAACAACCTCATGGACGCACACAGTGTTACCTAGAATGGTTCATTTTTGTTGCTGTTCTTGTGTATGACTGAACAATACATTAATCTGTATGAGCGCCGTAGCGGACAAAACCTAGTCCAGTGAGAAATTCAGTTGAAAGTTCGATGTAGTATGTCGAGACATTCAATATCACGCGTTGGATCAAATTACATGTCCTTAAAGTTCCATTTTCTAGATCGAAATCTTAGATTATATATGTTGAATTATACATATGTGGTTTAAAGTTATATTTCCTATGTCGATGTTTTACAGTATATATTTTGAATTACACAGCGGTGGTTGCAATTTCAACATCAAATGTCGATAATCCTTAATTCACACGTTGTATGTAACTGTTTATGATGAAAGTTCCATTTCATATGGCGAGTATTTAGATTTCATCTGTTGAATTTCACAGCAACGAGAAGCAGCCTCCTTGTTTAAAAATAACGCGGTCTGTTCACGAGGGCGACCTCTAGCGAAGAAATTCATAGTAATTGTCGACCTTTAAAAGGTAACTTTTCGAACTGTCAATGCATAAAGTGTCGCTAAGGACTTCATTTGACATAAAAAAATTCAGTAATATATATTTATGAATTTCTCCTCTGTATTTTGTTTATTCCTTGTTGTGACCAGATTAATCTATTTATAGCTGTCTGTCTGTTAGGTTGGATGGACAGATTGACGGATAGATTGACTAGAAGAACTAGGACGGTGAAGCCAGTATCCGTCGTGTGGCAGTGAAGCCATTTCAACTGACAGCGTTTCTGACTCATGGATGGAATTGGTGAATATGGATGTATAATTCAGGAGAAGGACGAGGAATTATGGCGTGAAGTCTCAACTCCTGGATAAAGACCATTGTAATATTTACAAGGACACGTGGTTTAGAACCATATTTAATTTGCTTTGTAACACGTGGTTAATTGAACTATCCTTTATTTTGTGGCATTTGGTTGTGTGAACCATTCATTATTGTCATATCGTTGTTTTGAACCACTTATTTTTATCTGTTATCATTTGGTTGTGTGTACCACTCGTTTTTCATTGGTGTTATATGGTTATATGAAACACTCGTTTTTCATTGGTGTTATATGGTTGTGTGAACCACTCGTTTTTCATTGGTGTTATATGGTTGTATGAACCACTCGTTTTTCATTGGTATTATATGGTTGTATGAACCACTCGCTTTTCGTTGGTATTATATGGTTGTGTGAACCACTCATTTTTCATTTGTGTTATATGGTTGTATGAACCACTTATTTTATTTTCCATCATACGATTCTGAAATCTTACTCGTGTCTGTTCATTTGTCTTGCATGATTTAGTCAATATTCTTTTCATTGTGCACACTGTAGTGAGAACCATACTCTTTGTTCTTTGTTACACATACTGGTATTGGTAGCATTAGTATATTAGTTGTAGTGTATATGTAGTGGGTGGGTGTGCGATTTAATTTGTATGCTTGTTGTGAACAATTTTGCCTAGTCTTTTATTTATTTCATGACCTTTCATACTCGCATTGTGTTGCGTTATCATTCAATCCAAGCATCCATTCGGTTTCAATCCAATTACAACTACATTTGCTAAAGAGTAACTTCTTGTTGTCTCATTTAGTAAGTTTAGCATGATTTTATTTGCTGTCTCAGGTCATCATAGTCTGGTTGAGCAATGCTGTTGTTTTAATTTTAATTTTAGAAAAACAAGGCGTTTTCATTCTTACCCTGTAAAGGTCTATCCTGATTGAAAACTTCTCATCCGCATTCTTGTGCATGGTCTTCTGAATTATTTGCAGAACGAGTGGTACATTTCCGGTCTCGTCTTTGCCTAATTTCGCAAGAGATTAACTGATACATACAATATCTCGAAACCTCCATCTATAATTGTACTGTACAATATTAACTCATACGTACAATATCTCGAAACCTCCATCTATAATTGTACTGTACAATATTAACTGATACATACAATATCTCGAAACCTCCATCTATAATTGTACTGTACAATATTAACTGATACGTACAATATCTCGAAACCTCCATCTATAATTGTACTGTACAATATTAACTGCAAGTTAATACGATACAGAGGACACAAAATATTAAGCCCATATCTAAAAGTTGGTACTGGTAATGAAAACAGTTGAGAAGTCTGTAATGTATTCACCCTCACACCCATTTAATAATCACAGGAATAAAGTAGCTGTTTACGCTTTAAGATAGTCTTACAAATCTAAATTTTCCAAGTATGATGAAAGTTATTATTTTTGGCAAGAATGAAAATGTATAGGTATTCTTCACCTATCAATACAGTATTCAGTCTTCACGATGTGTTAATCACAAGTAATTTTTTTCTATTCAGGAATTTGTTAGTACTAAGATACTAAAAATGTGAATATTATCATTAACAAATACATAATATTGAATATTGATATATATCTTGACAAGGATTAAAATATGAGGATGCTTATGGCGTCTCTGGAGATGATTGTAATTGCGGTTGAGCTACGACAGTTCAATAGTTAGACTTTCTTACACTATATAAGTATTTGACAGCCGACATATAAATGAAGTTCATTCTACAAATTCAACGATCAACATATTCATTCAACGTTCTAGGAGCAAACTTAGTCGATTCTACAAGTTGGCTTTGCATGTTTGACATTCTTTAAGTAAATTCAGAAATATATCTATGTCGAAGTAAAATCTTTCAATTGATGTTGTGATCAAGGAAATAGAATAAGTAATAGTTGAGATTACCATCTTCAGGGACAGTAAAGAGATACTTTGGATTTTTAATTTTGTTCTGAAATCCAGCAGCCGTTGCGCCAGTCCAGTCACCATATATGCAAGTCTTGTATTCTGCGAGAAGGAAAGTAAAAATAATAAAATAGATTTATTTAACATCGGCACAAAATTGTAACACACCATCGTTATATCAATTGTCAAAACGCTTCCAAGGACACGGATGTATTACGGAATCAGATCTAGATGTTCGCCTGATATTGTAGTTTTTCACTCAGTAACTGTACTAGGAAGTAAATCTTTGAAAATATATTATTTAATTGTTTGTTTTGGTTAATTAAATAATGATTATTGAAACTGAGAACGACCAAACAATATAATGTTACTATTCATTCTCCTTTCCCAAAGGTGCAGAACTGCGTAACAGAAGTTCCAAATGGACACGTTCTGAAATAATTTTGCATGTGATGTGGAACAAAATATTCTTGTAAGAGTTTGTATTGGTTGTTCAAAGCACCTGCTCTAAACACGTTGCTTATTTCTTCTTTACAATCCCCAAAAAGTATATACAAAAAATGCAAATGCTCAGCCTGTTATAAAACAACAAAAAATCACAAATCAAATGAAAATAAACCTCACTTAAAGTATCTTCAGATCCCTCCCTGTTGAAATCAGGAGATATTGAGCAAATTATCAGTCGTGTGAAATATTTAATGAAGTCATCAAGTTGCATCCAAAATTCACCATTATCAGTACTAACGGGCTGCACACTATCTGGTGGCACTGTGTCCCATTCTGGCGCCCTGAAGTTTTCAAAATAATAAATTTAAGTCGGTTTCAAAATTGTCATGGATTCAAATGCAAGCTGAGAGCTATATTGAACTGGAACTCTTACACTGAAAAGCATATGCCTGCATACAAGGTGTGTATGTGTGTGAAAGGGAGAATTCTGGATTTTTTAAAGCAACCTTTAAAAAAGTTTAAGTCATATCGTTACGATGTCTTTCGCGTGGCAGTTTGTAGTGATGTCTAGCACTGGAGCCTCATGCCGCAGACAAGTGGCATCATTCTTCACCCAGACACATTATCCAGACACGAGGCCGATAAGTCCTAACGCTAACATCTTAATGTTGAGTGCCATTCGAGGCAGCTGCTAGTACCAATTCGTACAAGACTTTGGTGACTCGGCCGTAGTTCGAACCCGCGAACTCAGGCAGACGCTCTAGCAACTTAAACCACCGAAGTTGTCGCGTTCATAACATCTCGTCAGTGCTGCAAATTTCAATATTATTTCCATCTATCTATGTACCAAACGTAGACACAATTTATCGCTCTTATTATAACGTAACAAACTATCCTCTTTGTCGTCCTCTTATCTTTTTGTGTGAATATTTGTTCATGAGTATGCGTGTATCTGTGCACTTACATATCACTCCATCTTCCTTTCCACTCCATGTGTCCCCATGGGTTCCGTATCCTAACCAGTTGGACTTTACTACCACCTATCCTTGTGACCTAAAGAAGTCGCATACATGTGCATTTCTCGTGATATCACAACATTTCAGTCGTACAAGTAATATCACAACATTTCAGTAGTACAATTGATAAGGAAACAATAACGTTTTCCAATTGGTAAGACAATATTTGAAGACAGAAATATCCGGCTAATAATATTTCAAAGCTTTATTTTTCTTTTTATAGTGCAAAGGTCAACAATACGATCAACATATTACAATTCTAAAACGTTTACATCATATTTTAAAACAGAGTTCCTTGTCCAAAACATGGAAATGAGACATCCTCCCAATAAAAAAAGATAACAAAACACAAAAAGACAAAGATTGCGCATGTATGAATCAATGACAGCGCTCGTGTATGGACAGAAAGACATTCTCTTGTTTCGTATGTTAGGTGCATACGTATGAAAATATATTTCCTCATATGTAGACATCGAAAACATTGCCTGGACGTTTCTATGATGATTCAGTTATTGGATGCTCATGTAAACGATTATTTTTTTTTAAATATTTGGTACAGTCTTTTCATGGTCCATATATCTATATCTCTGTGTGTGTGTGTGTGTGAATATTTGCGATTAATGTCCATAACATGATTTGTTATCAAATATCTTTAAACAAAGCATAAAAGTCTAAATTAAATTTTGTATAGCCATATGTTGCGTTTAATATATTTTCCTCTACAAAACCACACAAACAATTTGTTGTTGTTTTAAATACTTATTCTCGTGTTTATATGTTTGGTACACAAACCTCTTCGGACCCCGTAAGTGAATAAGCATGGCTTCCAACTAGACCTTTATGGCTGTCATACTCTTCCTGTAAAAGAAGATTGTGAAAACATTGTTTTGTTCCTACTATACATTCTCTAATGTCTGTACTTAAGTGTGTGAGGATCGAGTATTTTGAACGATCATTGACCATCAAACAGTACCATCTATTATTCCCACGATAAAGTTACATTTTAATTTACAATGTACTGGCGATAAACAAATCTGTACCTACTGATTGACGATACTTACGTGGACTTTACATAAAAGAAGCGATCCTGTTCTCAAGGCATTTTTTACCCTTTGAAGCAGGGCCAGTGCTTTTTCCATCGACCCAGGACTGTCCGCTTCAAGGTCCTTTTTAAAGTCTATGTATTCAGAAACGCCTCCCGTTAAGGCTAAGAAAGCATCTCCAGGTTGTACGTAGATGGCTCTGTAGTTTCCACGAAACCTGAATCGGATGATAATTATATATAGTACAATCGTCTGGATTATTTTTATAACCAGAATTAGGGAGCCCCGAGTGGCCGAATGGTCTAAAGCTCTCACCTTTACGGATCACAACCATCTCACCTCTGTCTGCATGGGTTCGAGTCTCAGGCTCGGCTAATGTGGGTATGTGAGAAAGTTTGCCGGTAGCTTTTCGTGGGTCGGTGGTTCTTTCCGGGATTTTCCTGGGATCTATCTCTACAACAACAACACCATAACCATAATTTAAAGGTATTTAACAGGTCCGGACAACATGAAACGTTTCAGGAAAACTTAAATATTTCTTTGGGCATTATGACATAAAGCAACATGATTGGTCAGGCCCTTTTGAACTTTTTGGTTTCTTACCTATATGAACCCAATTAATGTCAAGGCCACAACCACCGGCACTACTTTGCTGTACATAATACTAAAAAAGGACTATATTTAGAATAAGGATTACTTAAACGCAGACACACTAATTATGAACCAAATACAAGATATATTTGCTAATGCTAAAAGTAAAATACTTTAAATCAGCGTACATGTCTTGATGTAAGACATGATGGTACCTTGAGAAATTCATCAGTGTATATATTAATGATATTAACTCTGTATGCCGTCTTTAGAATACGAGGCATTAGATAATATTTACAAGCCCGTATTGTGTTCTTACGTAAAATGTTAATCACGAACCAAATACTTGACCTTATTTCAAATAAATGAGATGTATTTGCATATGCTACAAATGAATGCTACAAATGAATATGCATATACTACAAATGAAGTAAACTTGAAATGAATAAATAAACATCGTCTGCTTACATTTGTAAAGACGGGATGATACAGTACGAAATATCATTACCTTGATGAAAATTAAAATTGTTTCTCGCCTGAAAATAATGAAACAGTCTTTGCAAGTATGGACTTTGATTTTTTAACTGCAGTGGTGGCCTCTGCTTAAACTGAGAAGTGGGCGTGACTTTAAACATCTCTCTCTCTCTCTCTCTCTCTCTCTCTCTCTCTCTCTCTCTCTCTCTCTCTATATATATATATATATATATATATATATATATATATATATATATATATATATATAGAGAGAGAGAGAGAGAGAGAGAGAGAGAGAGAGAGAGAGAGAGAGAGAAAGAGAGAGAGAATGAATCTTCTTTGTTTTATATATATATATATACATATATATATATATATATATAATATAATATAATATATATAATATATAATAATCCTTATAAACGAAATTCAAAATATGATGACGTAAAATAATGCTATTAAATGTGATTTTTTACAATTATTATACTGTTCAATTTAATTATAAGGATCTCAAGTCGAATTATCTTGTCAACCAATTATAAGGTACAACTGACATGCTGAATTTAAGAATGTGACTTTTAATAATAATACGACTCCATTTGACAAATAATACTTTCCATCTATGAGGATTCTGGTATTTATAATATGCTCATAATTGTATGCAGAGTTGGCATCACACCTTCTTTGTATTCAGAGCCAACAAAGTAAAATTGTACTACAAATCTAATTTACAGTGTTATTAGTACGTATTTATGCGCCATTGCGACAGGTTTAAACCTTTCAAAGGAATATACACAGGCACGCCTTCGTGCAGGACATGTAGACACTCACATATCCAGTCGAACTGTTCATTTAACAGTGTATAAATTTAACCTAAACCTACCCCCCCCCTCTCTCTCTCTCTCTCGATCTCGATCTCGATAGAGAATTGGTATGCAAAGCAGGAGAAATAACATCTATCTCAGGATTGTTATATATTCGGAATATAAAGAGAGGAAAAATACCTATTTTTGGGAGGTTGGGGTAGAATTGATAAAAATAAATACCGTTTAAACTGATCACATTTAACGAAAATTGCTAAAATGTTAGCTTTTAGAAAAAGTATGCAAACGATCAAAATCAAAGAGGCAAATAATCAATCTAATAGTTGAATAACTTTGTGCGCATCGAAGGTAGAATAACAATATTTAACTGTCTGTGAATATTTGTATCCGATTTTTGTAATATTTGTATCCGATTTTTGTAATATTTGTATCCGATTTTTGTAATATTTGTATCCGATTTTTGTAATATTTGTATCCGATGTTGTCACTAAATATATCAGCATATACTGAAGTAAGATTTTATTAAAAAAGTCAAACTGTTGTCGTTCTTTTCAAAGATGAAAGCGTAATGTTACAATTCACTTAATGACATTATTAAAGTTATTCTTATAATGTTCTGACACCATACTGCTGTCAGTACGTAAAATAATTAATTTTCTTACATATAAACAGAATTCGTTGAATCACAGTGAACATTCACAGTAATATCCACCATTCATTTAATTGTCTTTCGACTCAAGAAACACTTATAGTTTGTAGAAGAAATTAAAAGCAAGCGAGATGGGTCCAGGCCAACCCTTTTATTATAGAAAAGAAAATAAATATTTGTACTGAGATATATTACCTTGCAAAAGCTTTCTCCACGAGAGATGGCCACATCTCATTCTCGTTACCTCGTGATTTAGCACCTCTCAGAGAATTGCCTTTAATAACGGGGAGATAATCATCAACATGCACGTCCTCCCACTCTCCGAATCTCCAAAACCGACAACGGAATACTCCATCTTCAGGGATCCAACCATCCTCAGGAACAACCTGTGACAAGTTGTTCAAACTTACAAATGCAAACGAACTGGAAGAAAACTTTAAAAAACATGTATGGTTGTAAATTATTTAGTGGTCTATTATGAAATGAAGGGACAGGTCTGCCGAAGGAAACTGATAATAAAAAGATGGCATGACATTGTTCCAGACACTGAACTTGTTAAACGGGCAGGAATTCCTAGCATCCACGCTGTGATCATGATTTCATAACGGATTCGTGCAGGCAACAAAACAAGGATGTATGATTAGCAGCTACCATGAAGATCTTAAAGCGAGCTACAGGATCTCAGGGAGGTCAAAATAAACGCTTCACAGACTCCATAAAGTCATCTATAAAACATGTCAACATTTTCTTTGAATCGTGGGAAGAACTCGCACATGATCTCAGTACCTGGCGTAGTCTCATCCATACTAGAGCTACATTCCATGACTAAATATAATTGGAGAGGTAGGAAGGAAAATTTCGAGCTACGTTTATATTAGAACTGCAACACGTCAGCTGTTTACGCAAACGCAAAGGAGCATCTTGTGTCCGGTATTCTACAGACAGTTAATAACACGAATATGATTAATCTGACACTCACATGCTCACAGAACACAAACTAATTAGTAATGTCATTTGCCTGACAACACACACACACACACACACACACACACACACACACACACACACACACACACACACACACTCTCTCTCTCTCTCTCTCTCTCTCTCTCTCTCTCTCTCTCTCTCTCTCTCTCTCTCTCTCTCTCTCTCTCTCTCTCTCTCTCTAGAACATTGGTCTTAAAATCTCTTAGTGTATACTAAATTAAACCATTTAAATTTCTCATGAAGCAAAATTTACATTTTACATTTCTCTATTAAATCATAGAGAGTTAAAATTCTCCTCGCTAAAATTAAGTTGGTTTTAAAAATGCAAGTTAGAAACATTTATTGTCAAGGAAAATGAGAGTTGACTTATTTTAACTTATGAAACAGAAGTTTTAAAAGGCAAATATGTCGTCAATGCTAGAATTTCTAATATTATGATCGAGAATTAATCCTTCTAATGTTAAATAATAGACTTTTATATATAGTTTTCTTGAAATATCAACCCGAATTCTTCATTTCATGGTTTTGATATGGGACAAAATGACTTACTTTATAAAACAATTCAGGTTTTTCAGAGAGAACGGCCACCAAGGATAGGAACCAGTAAGTATAGCCCGAATCATGCCCAATATCACATCTTGTAGCACCTGGCGAGAAGAGAACCGGGGCCTGGGCGAATTCCTGAAAAATAAAAACCAGAGATGCGTCAACGGGAAATGACTGAATAATTCGACAAAAATATATTTTTTAAAAATTGTTCTTCAATAATTATTGTTCTAAATGATGTCCACTTAACTAACTTAATAATGTTGTTTTTTATTTTTATTTTTAAAAACCCACTAGAATCATGCTTGTTCGTCATAAACATTGAAAACTGTGGCAATTTGGATGATGTGACGGCGTAGTTTTTAGGTTGGGGTGTGATTACGTCAAACAATGCATGTGATAGTAGAATGCGATGTTCTATACTGCACGTGGCATTTATGTGTACAAAATCCTCATAAATAAGAGGCGTATTTAGAATGATACACCACCATATTTAGATGCCTAATAAATATGTTTGTGTGCCATGCTACTTCGGAAAAGATATGGGTGATGACAGGGTATGATGACCAAATGACTGATTTAATTCTTTCACTGAGCCAAACATTTATTTCGGCTTGCAGGATTTATATTTTATGTATGTATGCCATTCTATATGTCTCGTACTAAGGGGATTATATCACTATACTAAACACTTTTATAAATGTCTGTATGCCATACTATATGTCTCGCACTAAGGGGATTATATTATATCACTATACTAATCACGTTTATAAATATCTGCGTGCCATGTTATATGTCTCATACTAAGAGGATTCTATCACTACGCTAAGTACTTTTATAAATATGTGTATGCCATGCTATTTGTCAGGTTCTGGGCAGATTGTATTACTACGCTAAGCACGTTTATAACAATATTTTCACCATGGATTTTATAATCATATATTTGTAATATACCATTGGTCTTTTCCATTCCATTACTTCAGTCTGGTTTTCTATTGCGTCATCCAAAGTAAATTCCAGATCTACGAATGGGCCAGCACTGGTATTCGGATATTGCTCGTATAAACGATCAAGATGTTCTCCACTTTGCCTAAATTCAAAAAAACAAACATGACCTCCCTGCTCTGATTCTTCGTAGCCATCAAAGTTTTCCTTTCGGTTGTCCTGACTTGAAAGAATAACATGGTTTGACTCAGTTTTCCGAACTTGCTCAAGTTTTGGTTTGGTTCCGGATTTTGATTTGCGTTGCTGTTCCGGTTCGGGATTTGTCGCTGGTTCTGGTTTATGTTCTTGTTCTGGTTCTAGTTTCGGCTTATGCTCTGATTCCGGTTTCTTTTCTGGTTCCGGTTCTGCTTGTAAGAAGGATATATATATATATATATATATATATATATATATATATATATATATGTATGTATGTATGTATGTATGTATGTATGTATGTATGTATGTATGTATGTATGTATGTATGTATGTATGTATGTATGTATGTATGTATGTATGTATGTATGTATGTATGTATGTATGTATGTCTGTTTATGTACGCATGTCGATGTATCGATGCATGTGGTGTATGCATGTAGGTATAGGTATTCATGTGTATGCATGCATGTATATATGTATGAATGCGTGTATATGCATGCAGCATGTATATATGTATGCGTGTATATGCATGCATGTATATACATGCATGTTTATATGCATGCGTGTATGTATATATGTATGTATGTATGTATGCATGTATGTATATATATATATATATATATATATATATATATATATATATATATATATATATATAGATATATATATATATATATATATATATATATATATATATATATATATATATATATATATATATATATATATATATATATATATTTCAGGCAAATAAATCGTTTCATAACAAAACTACAATATGATTCGGTTTTATAAAAAGTAAAACGTTTGATATAATACAATTTCAAAATCCAAACACTTTATATTCACCTCAGTAGGCTATTTATTAGACTTTAGGTAACTTCGAAACGTAAGCTTCGTATTGCCCCACCCCACCTGACAAAACTTGGCTAATAATACAGCGAAACTTTAGTTAGCTGATACCTGGTTCTGGTTTCCGTTCCGGTTCTGGTTCTGGTTTTGGTTCTGGTTCTGGTTTCCGTTCCGGTTCTGGTTTTGGTTCCGGTTCTGGTTTCCGTTCCGGTTCTGATTTTGGTTCTGGTTCTGGTTTCCGTTCCGGTTCTGGTTTTGGTTCTGGTTCTGGTTTCCGTTCCGGTTCTGGTTTTGATTCTGATTCTCGATTTAAATACACTGGCGGTGGTAGCTGGTGCCCCTGCTCCTGATTTCCTTTTTGATGGAGATCTTGCTGATCATTTCCAGGTGGACGATGATCCTGTTGGTTAATATCTTGTTGATTGTTACCTAGTTGGTTATTACCTTGTTGATTGCCACCATGGTGATCTTGCTGATCATTTCCAGGTGGACGATGATCCTGTTGGTTACTACCTTGTTGATTGTTACCTAGTTGGTTACTACCTTGTTGATTGTTACCTAGTTGGTTACTACCTTGTTGATTGCCACCATGTTGGCTATAAACTGATTGATTTGTTCCAGTATTGTTGTGTCCAGCGTTTCCAGCATTGCTTTCGCTCTTCCTGTGTTCGTTCTGCCCGACATTTCTACTTTGTGGCTTAGTTAGAGTGGTCGATTTGGAACCCATTTTTTTGGGCACATAGTTAGATGCCTGAAAGTAATAAAATAAACCAAACGTAATAAAGAAAGAAGTAATTTGCTTTAATACAACGCAAGTATTTTTGTATAACCCTGTTAGTTATAATAAGTACTGATGTGTTTAGACCTTCGATTATTTTCTTTGCTCCTTTCGTGCTCGGCATACCCAGCATTGCATCTTTTTCGCACAAAATTAAATCCCTGTCCCTGCATCTATATTTCCAAATACAGCATGAACACCACACTTGTATGCTATATCCCATTTTCAAATACTTGCTAAACTGAATAGGCTGCATCGAGAGTCGCTTCCTCTTGCATGTACAACTCGTGCTTTGTTCCTGCTTGTTTCAATCAAAGTCACACTAAGAAGTAGGTTGTATCTTCCTCCGTGCTGGCTGCTTAGCAGTAAGAGCCTCTAATACATACGTAGCTTCAGACATATGCTCGTTAATTTGACGCGTGACCAATTGTAGGGTGCGATAATATCTCTCTTAATCGTGTGACAAAGGTTGTTTAGATTTTTCAGTTTGATGACGGAAGTCGCTGTTGCGATCAATCTGACACTATGTCTTATCTATGTTCTGTTTAGACAACCATACTGCGTTCGTGTAGCGTTGTTAGACAACACATATATTAAACGACAAGATAATATATATTATACAACAGCACTTGTGGTCCTTAATGACATCTGAAATGGTTACAGATCTTGCTGAATTGTGTTTGGAACAATCATATATTTATGCAATGTTGTTGCCGATGTTGTTGCGTCTGTTTCGTTTCAATATACTTAAATATAATGCATCATACAACTAAGCAGAGGAGGTTTTAGTCTATACTGCAAGAATGATGATTCAGTAAAGAAACTTTCTAAATCTTCAAAATTATTTTAAAGATAAATTCTATTAATGCGCACTTGGAGTTCAAACAAGCAATACAGCATATCATTGCCACTTTCAAATGATCGGAACCTCAAAGCACTTCCAAGTCTTTGACAAAAATGTTGCAGATCTGCCATCAAATATTACTACTGTTACTTACAAAAAGAAGAACTTCTAAAAATAAAAACACGTTTAGCAGAATTTTCCTCAATCTTGACAGAAAGTAAACGCGCATAAAAGCTCTCAGATTTATGCAAACTATACAGACCCTTCATCAAATTTTGATCGCCGTTGTTGTTTGGTAATTAATTATTATTCATTATAGACTTGCAAGTTTGTATCACTTACGCAGATCTGTCACCTGATACAGACAGACGTTACTAAAATATCTTTAAACGACTTCTTCCGAATCGCTGATCAGAACCAGACGAATTTTCAGACCACTTTGTACAAAGCCTTTCAAGTTTGTACAAATGGTGCCGAGCTGCCGTAAAATAAAAGCGATGTGACTTGAAATGGAGGAACAATTTTTTTAAAAAAGCCCTCACTTAACACAGTTTAACAAAATTTGTCAGAAAGCATCCCGGTATAAATGCCGTTGAGTATTTGACAAACGATGCTGATGCATCATATATGAATGAAACTGCAACAAACAGAAAACGCCGAACATAAATCTATTTATTTCATACCATATGTTGTAAGCAACATTGAAAGAAAGTTTAGAAAGCTTCACACACACCCAGATTATTTGGCAAACATATCTTGCGTTGGCTAGTAGACACAAATTAGACTGGTAAGCGATCTCACGCCCATTTAGTAGATTAGACTAGTAAGCGATCTCACGCCTATTAGTAGACACAAATTAGACTGGCAAACGATCTCATGCCCACTTAGTAGACACAAATTAGACTGGTAAGCGATCTCACGCACACATAGTAGTTTCGTGCAGTGGAAGTCGGACATTCTGTTTTTGTGGAGTTGTCCTGTTCTTGTTTTGTTTTTATTCTTCTTGCCTTTTTGTTAGGTTTTGCAGCATCTTGAGATTTTATCTTTTGTCCCATGATACCTTTTACTTTTGGTTGGAGGTAATTATCATACTTGAAACTTGGGTAAGACTTTTAGTTTACTATTTTTGGTATTAGCTAACAATTAGCTATACATAACCCGGATTGTGCTGATGTGCTGTTAATCCCTATAATCTCTTTGTCTCTATCTGTCTCTCTTTCATTGTGAGACAGCATTAATCAATTTCCATCAACATTTAAAACTACCCATCCCTAGCCATCGCCATGTTTATAAGAGTAGCATTATGAAATTTGGTTATCTGAATGAAATCTGAGAATGTGATCTGCCTTTGGCAAGTATATATGAACCATTTAACCAATACAAATAGTAAAACTTTTACAGTTGTTTTCAGTTATGGTCGAGTGACTCTTTTAAAGAACACACAAACCTTTATATCGTGTTCATATCCCTATGAATAATTCTTAGCACAACGAATGACGCTAGAAATACTAATACCCGGCCTGTCAATCCTGCAATATAAGGAAAATAATGGAAGGAACATATACGTTACACTATCTTAATGGGTGTTGGTATCGGTTGAATGCTATCGAATGTACAATAATACTCGAGTAGTTCCTTTATAGATTTTAAATTTGAACTGGACTATACTATTTCAAAATATACTTAAAATTACACACTGTAATTGGACTTCCATTTTGCGATTAAAGTACACTGTTCTATAAATATTTCATGCTCTGCAGTTATGCTATATAAACACTTTATTAGTTCACTGATTGGAAGAAGCAAATCAATTGTTGATCGTTAAGGTCCATAAATGTGTCGCCATGTTTGGCTCTGAAAATGCAAACGAAATACACAGTGTTTTGTTCAAATCGAAAGTTCTTTCGCTGATTAATAAATTGAACAAAAACTTAAATACCCATTCATTGTTATAACTGACCTACCTTTCTACCTACGTGTACCTTCTGCATATCTACCCATCTCCTGCATACGTATAGATATTTACAAACACTCCCCCCCTACCTAAACAGGACACTCCTATATATCGTATGACCAATTTACCTAACTTAGCATGACATTCATATATACAAAGAATTGATAAAACACCCAAGCAAATTCAAATGTTCACATATTACAAAAACACTGAGGAAATTCTATATGAGCACCATGCTGACTTGTGCAGCTGTCTGGCAAGATAATACGGTGTGTTTAATTTCGTTTCTGTACATACACTTTAAGATGCAGAACTGTAGTTATACTAGCAATATACATGTAGTTATACTAGTAATATAAATGTAGTTATACTAGCAATATACATGTAGTTATACTAACAATATAAATGTAGTTATACTAGCAATATACATGTAGTTATACTAACAATATAAATGTAGTTATACTAGCAATATACATGTAGTTATACTAGCAATATACATGTAGTTATACTAGCAATATACATGTATACTATCTTACATAAGCACACAGTGTCGATGACGTTTACAGACCTTTATCCTTGTTCAATAGTTGATAATAATTTGGTGAGATGGAGAGGTAATGTCTCAGATTGTAAGGAAAGTTCCACTGGAGTACCACATGGAGCAATTCTATGCCATTTATATTTCATATTATATATAATGTATTATCCAAAGAATTTGAATAGTTTGCAGTGTGTATTTATGATGATGTTACATCACACCATGTTGGCGATAATGATATTATCGTTGTTGATGGCACACTAATTGAAGATTTACCATGTTCTATCAAGTGGATGTATGACAATAAACTATGCTTAAATCTACACAGAAAACTCAAGTTAATTCGTATATGTTCAGCACAATGATCAATCAATTCTATATCATATGTATTTTATGTCATATCAGTTGATACGTGAAGTTTACAATACAGCTATTTTTCCAGGTTTAGTCTACCGTTGTACTGTGTGTGTAAAACATATAAAATTCCTTTTACGTGCGGAACCATGCTGGTTATCGAAAAGAGCAGCTAGGGTGATTTTCGATGACAAAGCTATTTTAACATGGAAGCTAATAACGAATATAAAAAAAGCTTTTTTTTCAGGATCTTAGGCAGATGCTGGAAAGTGGATCTTGAGCATATTTGACATTTAACAGCAGACGATACATTAGGCTAGTACCTTGCTGATGAACTTTGTTTAGGTCATAAAATATCGGGTCATATTTATTTTTGCACATCTGACATGACTCCTACGAAAGATGCCAAAACTAGAAATATGCCAAAACTAGAAATATGCCAAAACTAGAAATATGCCAAAACTAGAAATATGCCAAAACTAGAAATATGCCAAAACTAGAAATATGCCAAAACTAGAAATATGCCAAAACTAGAAATATGCCAAAACTAGAAATATGCCAAAACTAGAAATATGCCAAAACTAGAAATATGCCAAAACTAGAAATATGCCAAAACTAGAAATATGCCAAAACTAGAAATATGCCAAAACTAGAAAGATGCCAAAACTAGAAATATGCCAAAACTAGAAATATGCCAAAACTAGAAATATGCCAAAACTAGAAATATGCCAAAACTAGAAATATGCCAAAACTAGTTTCAAGCCTAGATGTTGAGTTTTCACTTATTTTTTTTTAAATCCTAAAATAAGTTGAAACTTATTGCATCTTTGTTAGATATCATGGGAAACATGCATATGACGCAAAATGACCATCAGGTCGTTATTGATTTCATTAAGACCATGTTTCATTGCAGATTGTGCATGCTTAAAGATCAAACATCATCAAGAGTAGCAATAACACGAGGAAACTTTACTGGCGCTCCAGAAGCACCAAATCAAGAACCATTTAGACTACACGAAATACATTTATGACATGTGCACTTTGATATACTTCAAAACGAAAAGCCAGATGTCTATTCGAATATAATCACAAAACAAGAACTTGAATAATGGAATTACTGTCACCACACAACATTTCTTCCCACACTATTAAAATAATGTTGCATAATTATGAAATATATACTAGATTTCAATCATATTAGTAGCAACGCGGGGAACGTATTGCATATTATCGCTGCTTTTAAAATGAACTCACTATTATAGGATATTATACTGACATTACAATTTCCTGTTGTTTTTCTTGTCTGCAATTACTCTGACGTCAAGTTCTAAGATATTGCTAGCACACAGACGTTTAAAATCAATTTCTTCTGATCATATCTGGCATGAAAATCACAGCGCATAGCGTCTTTAGAAACGTGGGACCAGGTATAATAAACAAAAATATTTGTGCAAGTACGCCAATCTCACATATACAAAAATTGTACATTAAATTTGGACTTGTTTGCCATATTCAACGTGACAAACCTGGTCATAAAATTCAAAATAGCTGAATTTTAAATCAAACGGCTTATGCTTGCTGACATCTCTTAAAAAGGACACGTGATTTTCAGAATCAAAGTTGAGATACCGTACACAATTAACTTGTCGATTCTCTTTCAGAAGCCATCTATAACTCTGATACAAATATCGATGCCTTTGACATTCTCGCCCGTCGATAAAATGTCTGATGAAAAACTCGGATAATGCACATGAGAGACATGGCAGGGTAACATGTGCCTATTGACTGACGTGGCTTGGTTGTGAGCCACATCTTCAGGTGATGCATATTGACCGATAAAAAAAGACTCTGGCCAACTCAGAGTCACCTGCTTTCTCGGCATAATTAAATATCACTCGGCTGGCTTCTGTTTCTTCTAATGCGCTTTCAAGTTTTTCTCCAAGAGATCATTCAAATCCATTGTTCATTCAATATCATTTCTTCCCTTCAGCATTACTAAATATTGTTGTATATAAAAAGCGGCTCTATTTGCAACACAAGTAATCGACCATAATTTTTGTAAAAGCCCATTCTCGTACTGGGTGTTAACCGGCAAAGTCTTTAAGTTGCTCACCAAACAGGAACATACTGAATCGCTTTCAAGTAGTCATCGAGTTCTATATAATTAAGTACATACAACGTTGATAATTAGATGGTTAGCTAAAGTGCATATTTTGCGGAGGTAAACAAGAATGCATTCAGGGGAGGTAACTTGTATCGTTTGCCTTCAGTTTGTATGAAATTATTATATAATAACCATCTGCCATAGTCCGCGATAATTTTTTTTTTAAATATCCAAACTCATGGTATAAGCATCGTCATCTGCCAATCGATCGCAATCATTGTTTTCGTAACAAGAATATAAGCAACTCTAATGGTAGTTGATCGTGTCCACTCATCTCTATATACGGGGAAAAGCGATGTGAGCACTTTAGAAAACAATCACGTATGGTCACAGCCACCTTTTATCGTACTACATATAAATGACATTTGCTCAGACAGAGTATTATAAGGAATCTTTTGCTTACACCGGTACAATTTGTTTATAAATTAGCTTGCAGTAAGATAATAATAGAACACCTCACGTTTTATCGTCTCAAACCACAGCAAATTATTATTGGTTGTAAATTGAAATGATCTTACAACACATATAGCTACCTTGGTCGTTATGTCCTTTCTTTGCATGACGGTTTGACGTAATTATATATGTATGTTGCTTGTATTCTGCAATTCATAATCATTTCCATATTCAAGTATATATATATATATATATATATATATATATATATATATATATATATATATATATATATATATATATATATATATATATATATATATATATATAAATTTGTCGCAGTTACAGGTAAAGTACTTGTGTTCGATGGGAGGTAAATGAGATTATAATATTCAATTCAATACTGATGAAATCCTAAATAAATATGAAGAGGGCAATCATTTGGGAGATTTCATACTGAGCAGAGTGTATTTACGTTTTTTTGGGAAAGATAAATCAGATACAGATACAGGCGACGCTCGCTGTGCGCCAATTTAATTTACGCGCTTTCATTTTAACGTAATTTGTATTGAAGAAATAAAACTGAGTTTGTGCCACTGTGCTTTTTAACGCCATCATTGATACCATGGGCTGTACAAATTGTTTGAAAATTACGTATAAATAATCATTAGACCAAAGCAGGTATAATTTGCCCAAGAACTTCCTTAATTTACAAGTATTCTACGGTACAGTTACTTTTCGATTTATGCCAAGTTTGATTTTAATATCAGGAACGCATTTATGTCAAAAACCGGGCATCACCTGTACACAATTTGATTTGAAATTTAAATTAAACCACTGTCTTTCAGTAAACATGGATGCCATAACACTGGTAAAACTGGTACATATATATTTATTTTATTCTAGACGGTGAAATAATGGAATGTTGTGAGTTAAATAATATTGTAATTATTGCTTAAACGAATTTTTAGTTTTATATTCTTTTTATTTTGTTTCTCAATGTTGAAATAAAAATGGTCATCTGCAGAAATGTTGAAATAAGAATGGTCATCTGCAGAAATGTTGAAATAAGAATGGTCATCTGCAGAAATGTTGAAATAAGAATGGTCATCTGCAGAAATGTTTACACTGTACACAAGATTAGCATTTCTAATAAACTGCCCTCATAGGATTAGCAAAGAAATATGAACGAGTAATTTAATTTACCCATAATTCACTGCGGTTTGAAAAGTAGTACCGAAAGAAATTATATGTTTTCGGTTCATAGAAAACCGTAAAGAAAACAAATGAGAAATTTATTTATAACTGCATGAACGCCAATTACTAATAAAGACCTCCCTAATCAATCTGGCCCCTGTGGCAATAAAAGGTGCAAAACCTGTCAACATATGATAGAGACCAGGACATTTTATATTACAATGACTGGAGAAAAGCTAAACATATAATACTTATTACAATTGCTCACAACCCTAACTGGATTTTCTAAACTAGGAAAGAAAAGGAATCTTACTGGATACGCAGCCTTAGAACATTGAAACCAAGCAGTTTAAACCAAGACTAGAAAAAGACAGCCATGCACAAGTAAAATAATCTTTTGCAGCTGACACATTTTCTATTATACAACACTCTTTATTTCATCAGTAGTCTATAACTACTACTATATCAATGAAATCTCCGGGATTTAATTTGGTCTTACATAAATTTATATAAAATCACAGCTGACATTATGGCTCATCAATTTCTAGGTCAATACAAATATTTTCCAGCATCTTCAACAAGTAGAACTAAACTAGTTTAAATAAATTTAATGGTTTAATTCCTGTAGAAACAGCTAGGTTAAGTTTTGCAAATACAATTCTTTTTTTCTGTTTGATTTGTTTGTCTAGTTTATGTTTTGTATTTGCCTTCGAAAAAGACAAATATTAATGTATGTATGTATGTATGTATGTATGTATGTATGTATGTATGTATGTATGTATGTATGTATGTATGTATGTATGTATGTATGTATGTATGTATGTATGTATGTATGTATGTATGTATGTATGTATGTATGTGTGTGTGTGTGTGTGTGTGTGTGTGTGTATGTATGTATGTGTGTGTGTATGTGTGTGTGTATGTATGTATGTATGTATGTATGTATGTATGTATGTATGTATGTATGTATGTATGTATGTATGTATGTATGTATGTATGTATGTATGCATGTATGTGTGTATGTGTGTATGTGTGTGTGTATGTATGTATGTATGTATGTATGTATGTATGTATGTATGTATGTATGTATGTATGTATGTATGTATGTATGCATGCATGCATGCATGCATGCATGCATGCATGCATGTATGTATGTATGTATGTATGTATGTATGTATGTATGTATGTATGTATGTGTGTGTGTATGTGTGTGTGTATGTATGTATGTATGTATGTATGTATGTATGTATGTATGTATGTATGTATGTATGTATGTATGTATGTATGTATGTATGTATGCATGCATGCATGCATGCATGCATGTGTGTGTATGTATGTATGTATGTGTGTATGTATGTGTGTATGTATGCATGTATGTATGTATGTGTGTATGTGTGTGTGTATGTATGTATGTATGTATGTATGTATGTATGTATGTATGTATGTATGTATGTATGTATGTATGTATGTGTGTGTGTGTGTGTGTGTGTGTGTGTGTGTGTATGTATGTATGTATGTATGTATGTATGTGTGTGTGTATGTATGCATGTATGTATGTATGTGTGTATGTATGTGTGTATGTATGTATGACTGACTGACTGACTGACTGACTGACTTTATTTCCTCTTCAATAGAGATTACATCAGATTAATCAAATTTAGGATAATACAAAATCATGAAATACAACACAAAAGAATATAATTGAAACAAATTGGAAACGTATACCAGTGTAATTATCAATGTAGTTCTTTCTACATGACATATATGTTTATACATACATACATACACACACACACACACATATATATATATATATATATATATATATATATATATATATATATATATATATATATATATATATATATATATATATATATATATATATAAATGTACACACATACACATACATATATATTTACACACCCAAACACATATTTACACATACATATATACACACATATACACACATTTATACATATATATGAGGAACAGCATGAAATCCTTCTCAAAGGAATAAAGATAGCAAAAGGTGACACTCGTATATTATATGAGCCAGAGAGCATTATATCTCCGTGATCTGTAATACATCAAAATTGCGGAATTTGACAACAGCAGAATATTTGTTTTTGTTTGTTTTTTTTTAAATTAATTTATTTATTTATCTAAATTAACTACTTATTATTGCTGTTATGTTATGACATGTTGGTTGAGAGTAGGGAATGCATTTTATTGTAAAATGAGGTTATGCTTTTTGCCGTTACCAACATGAGTTTATCCCATACATCATCGTCGATAGACGACAAGCAATCTACTCTGCTTCCAAGAAGTGTCTCCAATAGTATATCGTCTTCTTGATTAAATAAATTAACCCCGTCTCTCACCTCTAAAGTGTCAATCACCCTCTCAAAGAAGACGTTTCGTTCTTCAAGGAGCTTTTCACAACCTAAGATAAGATGTTTCGCTCTGTCGTCAGTCTCTTTTCCACAGAGTTTACATATCATAACTTTTCCAACAGGCATGATATATAGTTTCACTATTTCAGAGAGAGGCCATAACATAGATGGAAATTTACGTCCAAGAAACCATATACTGCTTGGTTTTAAGTCCGAATGAATGTTTCTGAAGTGAATTAAATCGCTCCTTAGTTCAATATCTGTATTCCAGGTAGATTCTTCGATGTTTTGAATATTATCAATAATATTCCGATTCCAAACAAGTTTACCTTCGGTTTGTACTCTTACTGCATAGTCTAAGAGAGCACTTCCCATACCATATTTCTTGAATATTTTGTCAATATCTGCTATAAACCCCGTCTGTCTAATGTATGTATGTATGTATGTATGTATGTATGTATGTATGTATGTATGTATGTATGTATGTATGTATGTATGTATGTATGTATGTATGTATGTATGTATGTATGTATGTATGTATGTGTGTGTGTGTGTGTGTGTGTGTGTGTGTGTGTGTGTGTGTGTGTGTGTGTGTGTGTGTGTGTGTGTGTGTGTGTGTGCGTGTATGTGTGTACGTACGTACGTACGTATGTATGTATGTATGTATGTATGTATGTATGTATGTATGTATGTATGTATGTATGTCTGTGTGTGTGTATGTATGTATGTATGTATGTATGTATGTATGTATGTATGTATGTATGTATGTATGTATGTATGTATGTATGTATGTATGTATGTATGTACGTACGTACGTACGTACGTACGTACGTACGTACGTACGTGTGTGTGTGTATGTATGTATGTATGTGTGTGTGTGTATGTATGTATGTATGTATGTATGTATGTATGTATGTATGTATGTATGTATGTATGTATGTATGTATGTATGCATGCATGCATGGATGCATGGATGCATGCATGCATGCATGTATGTATGTATGTATGTATGTATGTATGTATGTATGTATGTATGTATGTATGTATGTACGCATGCATAATACAATATGTTGCATACTAGTATAAGGTAGTTGGCATACAAAACTACAAACGTAAGTATGTGTGTATGTCATATCATTGCATGGAGGAAGAAAAAGAACAGTAATAGGGTAGTGTTGAGGAAGGGTGTTGAAATGCAGGTCAATAAACAAATCATAATATTAGGGATTGAAGTGAAGTTTGGGTTCAGGAACGAAACCAGTTAATTTTCGAGGTCGGACATGGGGACTTGGATTTTATTTCGAGCTGGGAAATATTATTTTTCTTTTACCTCAGCATTTTTTTCCATCAACTAATGCAATACATGTCGCAGGTTCTTTGTTCCAATAAGCAGAGCAACAATATTTATAAAGATATTTCAGAATCGGACATTTTTGTGTTTTGAAAAAAATTCCTAAGGCTCCCTTCCTACCCCTCCCGAGGGGTATCTCTCATTGCAATCATTTGCAGCAAATATAAACGGATATATGGTCGCGTGAATCGTTAATGTGGCCGACTCTTAATATTACGTGTTAGATTTTTTTAAAAAATGTTTCATATTTTTATCATTTAAAAAGAAACATGGATGGTGATGATAATTATATTATTATTTTTATTATTGTTATTAGTAGTAGTATTATTAGTAGCATTATTATTATCATTATTATTATTATTATTATTATTATTATTAGTAGTAGTAGTAGTAGTAGTAGTAGTAGTAGTAGTAGTAGTAGTAGTAGTAGTAGTAGTAGTAGTAGTAGTAGTTCTTGTTGATGTTGTAATAGTAGTAGTATTATTGTTGTACATTTTTGGAACTCCAATCAATATAACCACTTGTTTATTGAAGTATTGTAAAGTATTACTGTTGTTGTTATTGTTGTTGTATCCTAAATACTACTATTATATACTATACCTGTTACGGTGACGTCTCACTCTCGCTCAAGATATATGTACATGTATATATCAACCGGTGTTCCAAAATCGTCGAGATTTTAAATCCTATCCGGAAATTTCATCCAATTTAACATTCACACATGCATGGGATATTTCATGCCAAATAATCAGACAAACTTTGGCATTTAAAACAGGTTGTTGTTTGAAAGAGAAGCGGTAACTATGTAAACAATACATAGCATTCTTTCAATACGTACAACTGATTGGTTTCTGACCATTCAATAATATTCTTTAATTGTCTAACTAACTAGTCAGTCCGTGCGTTCCCGCCTCGTCGTTGTTCCATTGTTTCACATTGCTCAGTCGAGACTGGTTTTTTTCTGCGTCAATAGGAGTGAAAGATTAAAGGCAGAAGAAAAATTTAATACTTAATTTGGTGAGTGTTAAGGAGTTGATCTGCAAACGTTTACCAAGAATAAATGTACATTATGTATCTTTTAAAAAAAATTCGAGTACCTGCTAATGTACATGTGGGTTCAATATCTGGAATGTACTTGTTAAACGTAGCTCTTTTCCATTATATACTCGTTTATAAGTTTAGTTAAACTGCACACTATACACTGACCTGATATCGCATAATTCGCTAGCAGATCTCAGTCTATGCGTTTCGTTGTTTTAAAAGTAATCAATAAAACAAATAATATAGACCCTGATTTGCCGAGACATCATTTTACGGCACGTCGGGGTCAATGTTGTTTGCAGTTGGACTCAGTTGGCTATAAAAGGACTCATCCATCCATCCATCCATCCATCCATCCATCCATCCATCCATCCATCCATCCATCCATCCATCCATCCATCCATCCATCCATCTATCTATCTATCTATCTATCTATCTATCTATCTATCTATCTATCTATCTATCTATCTATCTATCTATCTATCGCATTATTCCTTTAATATTCTCTTTATTAGTGATACAATGTGAACTTTACTAATACTTTTGATTTGAACTATAAAAATCGTTATCTTGCGTTAAAGCTTTACCACCAATTCTTTATATATTGTTTTTACAAAAAAGTATTTTTGCTCGTAAGACAAGATGAAGTAAATTGGTACAAACAACGGTATTTTGATAATATTTTTATATAAGTTCATATTGTGTAATTAATAAAGAGTATTTTTACGGAATACATTTACCACGGTTAGATTAACCAAACCTCTGCATCCGAGGCCATTTGTTAGGATCACGTGACAATATGGCGTTGGCGTTCGCGTGAATTAGTATGGCGGAGTGCAATTCAGGGAGCATACTAAACAGGGAACAAGACTAGTTACCAGAGTGCGGTTCAACAATGGATCTTGGATACATTTTCAGTAAAGTATTTTCTCTTGATGTCAATTTCAACAAATATATCTTTTTAGTTGGAAATAATATTTATGTTTGCATAGATTTATAGTCTCACGACTAGTTTGGATTTTCCAACAATTTTCCAAAGTTCTCCAACAACTAACATTTGAATAGTCTTCCAACTTTCAACGGTTTACAAGCGAAAATTCCATCTACACAGTATTTAATGCCCGGCAAAATTCGAATCAGTAGCCAGAAAGCAGGTGTGCAAACAACGAGAAAACAGGGATCACGCTGAGGCAATCAACCTTTGACATCCAGGGTTGGTATCGAACCTTTGACTCATGGATGACGAGTCGGACAGTTGCTTAGTTGATTAAACATCAAAATTAATTTTCCATTAACATACTGCAAAAAATAAACGTACTCTTGTGCAAAATGTATATTTAACTTCCACACCTTTTAAATAAAGGTAACTCGCATTCTTTCTTACGTAAATGAGAGTGAATTTAAATAAAATATTTTTCGTCGTTCCTTAAGAGTATTATTTTTTTAAAATATAAATTTTATTTTAATTAGGATTCTGTCTTCGTGAGGCCGTGTGCAAGAAGGCTGTAATATGACCAAAGACAAGCGAAACAGGGTCCCCGAATGGCCGAGTGGTCTAAAGCGCTCTCATTTACGGATTACTGCCATCTCACCCGTGTCTGCGTGGGTTCGAGTCCCAGATTCGGCCAATGTGGGTATGTGAGAAAGCTCGCCAGTGGCTTCTCGTGAGTCGGTGTTTCTTTCAGGGAGTTTACCCATGTTCTTCCTCCACCATTAATACTGGCCGCCATATAATGTCTATTGTGTGCTGAAAAATGGTGTTAAACCTTACAAAAAAAATAACAACACGCGAAACAAATAATTGCATTCATTTTACTCGACTTCCGTGACAAGTAACCTATATGTTTTTGCGTAGAACTTGATTCGATGAGAAATAACTAATTTCCCATTTGTCGAGTCAGACTTATATGAGATCAGCTTGTACTGTGACATAGTTTCATATAAATGGACAATTAAAGATGCCTTTTAAATGTGAAAGCAAAAAAAAACATGGACTAAACGATGACTAAATTCGAAAGCTGAAAAAATAAAATTGTTAGATATTGCACGAGTACATTCATACGAATACAAGCAAGGAAGACTATGCATTTATATCAAACACGAATACAGTGATACGGAAACATGCAAACAAAACGCAACACGAATACATTGATACGGAAACATGCAAACAAAACGCAACACGAATACATTGATACGGAAACATGCAAACAAAACGCAACACGGATACATTGATACGGAAACATGCAAACAAAACGCAACACGAATACATTGATACAGAAACATGCAAACAAAACGCAACACGAATACATTGATACGGAAACATGCAAACAAAACGCAACACGAATATATTGATACGGATACAAGCAAGTGCGAGCTCATAACCTTTTGAGCCAATCATATTTCAGCGTTGACGTGTGAGCCTAATACTTTAACCGTTTTGAACTGATTGTTTAATTCTTTCATGGAACAAAATTTCTAAAGTTGAAATCGAGTTAATATTAAGTAAAAACTTACTTTTGCATTCACCACTGTTATTTAATTAATGAATTAATGTATCGTAGAGCCGCAAACATAGTACATGTAGCTCTTTTCACTGGTTGTGATATGAGCTTGCACTTGTCCCAAGAGGAACAATTCGCGAAATTCGCACGTTTCGAAAGCCGTAACTTCAGTTTGGTACAACGTAGAAAAGTCAATGATGGCTTGATGAATAGAAACATATCTCAGGAGTAAAACGAGCCATAGTGAATGGTCGTGTGCTTTGAAATACGAAAATAGCAGAATGAAGTCGAGGGTCAAAGGGTGGAACCAAGTATTTGGAACTTACGAACCTTCTCTTTTATATAGTATGATAGAGAGGGTCCTATGTCAGAATGGGTCATTGGGATAATCTAAGGTATTTTTATCATTGGGATAATCTAAGGTATTTTTGTCACTGTATGATTTTGTTCCTTTAGATGTTTTTATCTTCACACCAAGCTCGCGTCGAGCACCTGTGTAGTGAACACGACGAACGGAAGTTCTATTATGCTTTATTGTACACGTTTTTTTAAAACAAAATATGTGCCCGAAATGTTAAAGACGACGTTTAAGGTATGTGATGTTTCGAGATTACTTAAGTTCATCAGCATTACAATGTGAATCGTTTTCAAAAGTTTCCCAATAGTTGAATAATGAGTGAAAAAGTATGATTTTTAACAACAGATTTTCGGAAAAGATTTAGTTTCTTGAGTGTTTTTGTTCAATCTGCAATCTGTATATAGATATATACATAAGTTTATATATATATATATATATATATATATATATATATATATATATATATATATATATATATATATATATATATATATATATGCATCTGTAACATTTCATTTCCATATGTAAAAATGTATTTCCTTCTCTAAACAAGAAAATAATTTAACATATGCTTAAGTTTGACCCTCAGTAACATATATGTGAACACAATAATAATCACAGTATCGTACCAACAAAAAAAAAACATACAAAAATCTCACAACAAATTTATTTTTAAATTAAATAAATAATTGCTAAGTATCACAGTCAGGGAATACTTAAATTTGTATCGGGGCGCTCTACAGATATTATGAACTGCTGAGGGGGTGACAGGTGTAAGGTGAACTTATTTTCATTTGCAATATGCACATTGGAGAGAATATTGCAAACCTCTATGTTACTTTCATGTACTGCGGCTGAAATGTCTTTGGACATTGTACTTGTTGAAATTGTATTCGAAGCACACAGCTAACCAAAATGGCTGCTCCAAATGTGCTCAAAAACTCAGGCTGAATTAGTCAAAAGTACACAAATTAAAGCAGTTATTAATATAGGAAAAATGAATTGTGCCGGACTGGAAAAGTTTCGGCTTTTGATAGTGCAATGGATGATTTACCAAGTACATAAAATGTAAACAAAGTTATCGGCTCTTGTTTTTACAATTTATTTATGAAATTGATAAAAAAAAAATGACCAAGTAGAGCTAGCAGTGTTTTGAAAGGTGCACAACTGAAGTAAGACCAAGCTTTATATTCTTTAGCAGTGGCGTCGCTAGAGAGGTGCGGTGGGTGCGGACCGCACCGGGTGACACTATCTCAGAAGGGTGACACCAAAATGAAAAATTGCAACTTTTACAGAGCACACACTGCTCGGTCTAGTCGGATTTCATAAGCGGATAACCGATCATAGTTAAATACATGATTAGCAGGCACAGGGTGCCACCATGCAGTCTGCTAAGCGTCTGGTGCTTATTTAAATGAGATTCAGAGCTGGTCGGAGCAAAATTTTATTTTAAGAAGAAGAAATCCATGGTGGAAGTCTGGAGAGGTGACACCATAAGTTTACCGCACTGGGTGACACCAACCCTAGCGTCGTCGCTGCTCTTTAGTCCATAAAACACCCATCAATCACAAAAGAAAATGAAAGGGAATTGAATATAAAAAAATAACAATCTAAGATATACAATGTCTCCTTTAAATAACCAATATAAACAGTGAGGAAACCTGGAGAAATAATTTTCATAAAAATCTAACCTATGCAAAATACGAAACTGTAGAGCGCCACCTACATACATTTAGTGGTATTAGAGAAAAGACAATCTTAAAATCCGTAGGAGTTTATATATCAAAATAATTATGCCAAATATACTTTTTCTTTAAGTAGCAAGGCATAAAAAAGCAGGTGAACTAAGGAATTAATATCTTTATACATCTAGAAGAAATTAATAAAGCCTTATGCAATTGTTTTTACACGATCAATATACATCAAACTTGAACGAAAATAGATCATATTGATGTCGTGATCAAAAAGTCAGTCGACAGAGGTTACGATAATATAAAGCGTATCAAATACCGATGTACAATTTGATTCTTGAAGCAATAACAGGGCTTCAACTTATTCCCTGTCATGAGGTCACAGAACGACAGCATAATTTTGATGAAAAAGTCTACAACTATTTCAACACTGAGCAAAAGATGACAGTATAAGTAATTTCATAGGAAATAATCACAGACAGTATGACGAGAATATTGATAAACAGTGCAATGAAGAAGTCACTTACACAAATATTTACTATTGTCACATAATTGTTTAAACTTTAAAAACATGATCGTATATCCTAGTCATAATATTGTTACACGAATATGTAAAGAATATGTAAATAAAGAACTCAGCTGTTTCTTACGTCTAAAACCTCGGCATAATGATATATTAAACTAGATTTACTTGATATTTGACTACAACTATTTATATTTATCATATTCTGGTTTAAGCAAAACAGGATATAGGTATAAAAAAATATTAAGAAGTAGCCGAAAGGTTATTGAAGTTAGGAATAAAAGTTATTTAATGTAGAGAGAAGAAAAAGGATACATTATTTATCATCCATTTAAACATATTCTTTCCTTGAAAATACCAGAATGAATTTTTACGTATTTTATTTACCTGCAAATGGGATTCAAAAAAACCATTTAAATGTCGAACATTTAGTTTCACTTATCACTGAAGGAAGTTTACAAATAAAATTTTATATCCATTTTTAAAAACAATTGTAGAAATAGCACTGTTTCTGAAATGTTTCGTATGCAAGATCAAGATGTTAAATATATACTTAACCAAAAGCTTAAAGAGAACCAAAAGAATCCATTCCACATGAAGCATCTACCGGTTCGTAAACCATTTACTTCCTTTTATTTATTGGTAAGCGGTCCTTGTATACAGTTATCTTCAAAGAATGCACGAGCAACTCATTGCTGAAAACAGTGTGGGGTATATATAACACATGCACTCATCCATGGATAACATCAGCATCAAGAACAAGTAACAGGTTTGCTGTTGTACATTTTTTTTTTTATTATTCACCAGTTTGTGTTGGCCTGAAATAAAATGGACATATTAAGTTACCATAGAATTTTATTTTTTTTCCACATTAAACAACACCATTAATGACACATTAAACAACACCATTAATGAGACATAATCTAGAAAGTCTGAAGAGAAAAAAATACTCAAGTTATTAACATGCACTTTTAAACAACCAATTTGCAGATATTCTAGAAATGTTTTACCGATAGTTTAATTTTGAAAAATTATATATATATATATATATATATATATATATATATATATATATATATATATATATATATATATATATATATATATATATATATATATATATATATGGGGAAGCAGGTTTACTGGCATCGACGTTAACTCAGTCATGATGGGATCGGTTGAGGTCCATACCGTAATTAAAAGCATGTGTGATGATTATTCTTGAATAATAATAATAATAATTTGTCACGCTTTCATTTCTTGGCATGATAACGAAACAAGACCTGTCAAGCCAATCAAGCTTAAGAAAAGCGACGTCCATTCACCCAAGTAGTGGTTATTGATTGGACACAAATCGTGGTCTTTGAAGGTCAAATGGTGAAATTAGGCCAGCTTTTAGACTATACTTACTCAATATTCAGCTGACAGCTTGCACGACATACTAGAGCATATGTATTTTGGTCTGTATTTTCATTCATATGTATCAGCAGCAGATATCGGCCAGGCGGCAGACGCCATATGCTGGTGATGCAGTTTGCGCTCACAAAGGTTCCTTGGGAGCCTTCAATATTGGCCGGACAGCTTTCGTAATTACTGTACAGATAGTCTTGATCTACTGGAACAACACCTTCCAGCTGAAAACGTCAAGGAAGGAAAACTCTTTTTAAAGTTAGAGTTCAATATAAGACATACAAATATGTTAAGCGTTTTAGGTAAGAACACGAAGGTCTTTCACAAGGTGATAATGGCGCAGTTTTTTTGTTTCATACTTTTGATGTCAAATGAATAAAGATATAATCTAATGAGAAAAGTTGAAGTACAATGTAGTTTGTCATACTAGATATATTTTCCGTAACTCACCGGATAAACTCTAAGTCCTATTGGGTCCATTGGTGACTTTGGTTTCTGCATCAATGCAAATGAAATTGTTTCCTCTCCTACTGAAATGATTGAGTAAAAGCATGATATATGTCATTCATTTACTTTACTTGGATTAATTAATTATTGGTTTATAACAGTTCTGTAAAAAGTCTTCACATATTATTCTTTCTTTTCATTCCTAATGCAACATAGGGCAAGGACAAATTACTCCGTTGGCATCGTCACGAAATAACATACTTTTGTCGCTGTGCCGTAGCAATACCAAACACTTTTCTGACGAGTCCTTAGCAAACAAAATTCTTACTGGTTACTTTTGCCATCGTGCTCTTGTTATAATTTTTTTTTAAATTGTGCATTATGCCATTAAATTTCTCTGCATCTTAAAGTATGATTATTTTCTCAACTGAGTTAATTTTTAGTGAGACAATATTTTTTTTCGCAAAAAGGTGTATTTTTATAAAGTGACTGCAAATAACCACACGTGATTTCCCTTTCCTCGTGAGACAATTAAATTCGTCAAAACATTCAATGAATGCAAAATTCTTTAGTATATGTAATAATAATAATAATGAGGACTTTGTAACGCGCCTAATCTTTAAAAGCTCTAAGCGCTTTACATCATCAGTAATGATATAACTACACTAAAGAAAAACAAATGACAAAAACAATAAAATTGGAAAACGTAAAAACATGCTGAAAATATATAAGATACAAAACATGATTAGGTCGCTAAGTCTGTCCCTGAAGTCGCAACAGGTGAGTCTTGAGAGCAATCTTAAAAGGGACCACTGTGTCTTTGTGTCTAATTTCAATGGGCAATTCGTTCCACGTCGCCGGGCCCTGGTATGCAAACGAAAGTTGTCCATATGACTTTGTTTTCACTTTGGGAACAATGAGTATACGATTATCAGAAGAAGAGAAGAAGAATATGTGATGAAATATCATGAAAACTATGAAATGATCCAGTATTGGTCCTAGAACAAGAGGGTTCATCATTGCGAATTGGGCTCAAACGGTACGTACCCCTCTCTGGAATTGTGAATCCATACTGTGGGTTGAGATAATGTGTTTTATGTGATATCTGACCACCGGCATTTATTTTGTGTACCCATCTGCCAAAATAGCACTCGCAGAAACCTGAAAATGTAATCAAATTTAAAATAGAATAATGATGAAATAAGTAAAACACACATTCATAAAATCAATCTTGTATTCTTTGATGAATTAAGTATTACATTAGTTAAAAATCATTCATATGGAAAAAACCTTTAATAACCAAGCGCCAAAGTATCTTAATGCCTGTACATTGTGTAAGAACATAAAAAGTTCATGGTCGAGTGAAAACATCATTACACACATAAATTTGTTTGTTTCATTGAACCTGTCAATAAACAAATGGTCGATAAAAAATTATGTTCTTTAAAAGTATCTACAACTGGATGTAAAGCATGCCGGATATCGACAGATTTGTGCATGTGACCCAACAAGGATAAACGAGAATGGCTTTAAAATGTCATTGTAGGAAATAATTCTGCTACTAAATCAAAGCATTCTTCGAATACTCTTCAACTGATAGCAAAGCCGACTTGGAAAACGCTTGCGGATGAAATTCGGCCACATCCTAAATGTTGGATGATTTCACCATGTTAATAATGGTCGCGAATACAAGGAAGAAAAGCCATGTTCTTGAAGCCAAATGTATCCGATAGGTGAGCGAACCTGGCTGCTGTGACGAGTGCTATTAATGAATGTACTCGGTACACAGTTTAAATATTACTATTATGTCAGACATTAAGGTTGCAGCCAGTACTATTATCAAAAGCATTTGGTATGAATTACCTAGGGTTCGAAGGCGCGACCTCCCACATCCTTTGTGGACGCTCTAACCATTTAAGCAACTGGGTGGTGCAGTCAAGTGGAGTAAACTTGTCATACAATTTTTATTACAATCGGTACGCGTAAGTCCTTCCGGTTACTTGTGTAATCTCACTGGTCTTAATGACATTTGCATAAACCTGCATGCATTTAATATGTATGGTCCTATTTGTCAGTATGATGCCAAGACTTTTCTTAGTTGAATTACTGAGCTAGCTTTCTCACAATACGTATACACCAGAGAGTAAACCCATCCCTGATTCCAGATTATGTTTATCATTATTTTAATAGTATGTACAAATTAACTTACGTATTTCACTGCCCAAATTTTGCTCAGCATCGTTCTCAATGTCACAAGCCATGACAATAGTTCGACGTGGCGTATCACTGTTAGATGAAGAAAATATCGTTTTGATTTTCGTAGCATATATGTTATGCCTTCTTCTAAACAAAAAACAAAGTAAAGAAGGTCTCTATGTTGAGGAGTGTTTTATAGCAGAAATGCAAATGTTACATTTTTAATATGATTTATTTGTGCTAGAAAAAAACATACTGAATGCCATGTAAGAAATAATTACTACTTTGTCTTCAATGATTATATGGAATTATACAATTTTAGAATTTTCATATTCGATGAGATTATCACATTATCTTATTAATAAACTGCTATGTTAAAGCCGTATTGTGCAAAAGAATCACGGTGAAGGGACCAAAAAATCTCATGTACTTATAATAACGACTTAATACATGGACCCAAAAACATGACTGAATTTACTTAATATCCAAGAGCAATTCGAGAACATATTAAGAAATTCTTAAATAATATAATTTATTACAACTGGCTCTCAATAAAGACTTCAAGAATTTTTTAACTTTCTTAATAATGTTTTCAATTACCGATAGGAGACAACTTTCATTTCTTTTATTTTTAAACGGTCTTTCAGTATTCAAAGAGATAAAGAATCTAAATGAAATGTTTCGTGACTTTGTGTTAAGAATGAGGCAAAACCTGGCGTGGCTTCTGACTCAATGTTGTTAAGTACCTGTCCAAAACATATGAAAATATACCAATAAAAAATTCTTATTTATGTTACGTGACAGTTGAAAAATAACATTTGGATCTGATTTTCACTAGCAAACCTTTTCATTAACAAAATGTGACATAGACAGATATTTGGGAAATAAACGTCTTATCGTTACAATTTTACAAACAAAAATGCAGTGCTTGAATCTGTTGCTTAAAAATGCGGTTTACCCATATTCTGAAAAAAGAAGAGTTTTCATCAAAAGACATTTATTTACTTGATATCCGAAAGAGGACATGAAGAGAAGATTCTGATGAGAAACTCTTTTTGTTCTCCGGCATTCATTGTGGACGGAACAACCATGTATCTGCCGGGTTCCACGCGGAACCGATTGGTCATCTGAATTTCCATTTTATAGACGTTGTTGGACTCTCCAAGTTCTTCTACGACAAGAATCGAACCATCTTCATTCTCTCCTAAAACCTTCAAAAGTAAACATTAACCCAAATTGGGGCTTAGCGATACTCATTAGAAAAATGTTCTTGCAACTTCATTTAATCTGAAAAACAATATTATCTAGGTTTAAACCTCCTTGTGGCTTTTATTTATAACTGTTTTTAATCAAGCGAATGACTTGATCAATAAAGAATAATACATTTAGTCTGTCTCTTATTTGAACTTATATTAGTATTATGTACTTGCTTTATCATACCCAAAGATTTTCTTGTTCTACTATTATAAAACGTCTAAAGAATGTTTTAATGGTTTATTGAACGATTGTCAGTTTTGCCTGAACAACAGAGAATGTATTAGTTTCAAAATTTGCCCTAATGTGCTTGAGTTATTTATTGTTTCTCTCCATGAATTTGTTAGGACTTTTATTCTTAATTTTCAATTTTATTTGCAATCTGAGCTAGGTACCACAAAAGATTTAAATTTGCTGAAGTAAATGGAGGAATTTTAATTTTAGGATTGAAAGTTTTGTGGCATGGATATTTCAGCTAGAGTCAAACTGCTGAACAAAACTAAAACTAGGCAAAAGATAAAATATTATATGGTATATCCTGGTTACAAGCAAAAGGCTAGTATTTGCTGGTGTAATACAGAGAGTATTCATTCTTTTCGTGTTGTCGTAAGTATGTATACAGCGTCTTGTTTTCTTCACGGTACAAGAGCAATGTTATGCAAGCTATGTTTAAACAAAACCAGATCCAAGTCATACGTATAACTATTATATTTTAATACATGACATTTTCAAAAGAACGAATGCGTGTATACTCTAGCAGTAAGTCACTCTTGATGTCTTTATTTGTCTGTCTAATTAGGCTGAACATAGTAGCATCATAGGTTGAACAGTATTAATCGGATACTTTTAAATTAACCGAACAAATAATTTTTAACTCTTACCTTGTAAAGATCCATCCTGATGGAAAACTTTTCATCCACATTCCTGTGCGTGATCTTCTGGATTATTTGAAGAACGATTGGTACTTTTCCAGTGTCGTCCATGCCTAATATAGGAAGAGATTAGCTTTTATATATATATATATATATATTTAAGATAAAAAGAGATTTTCTAAAACGATACATAAGTGCAGAATGTTTGCAATAATGGAATCGAAAACCATTTAGGGAGTCGTCGAATATTATATGTATTAATCATTTTTCGTGATATATTTATCACAAGTATTTAGTGCGAAACTTAGATTCCCCAATAAAATAAATCAAACAAAGAACATATGGATGTATTATCATGAAAAATAGATGGCATCGACTATTGATGTGTATTTTGCCAAGGGTTAAACATGTATAGTTGCTTATGGCACGGTCTTAATCGCTGCTGAACTATTAAATTTCATTATATACTTGGACGTTGGGAAATAATAAATTCAACATTCGACAAGTGAGTTTAATGGACTCTGCACATTCAATAGGCAATGAGTAAATTTGATTGGCTTTCTGTGCAAAAGACTTTAAATCTTTTAACACGCTAAGTTAACATAATTCGAATTGTTACTAACACGAGAGAGAGAGAGAGAGAGAGAGAGAGAGAGAGAGAGAGAGAGAGAGATATTTCTTCAAAGTAATTACAAAGTCATTCTAACATTACATGAGTAGTGTTGATGGTGCAAAGTTAGAATCATTTAAGATAAAATGAGCATTACTCGTCCATCATAAATTGATGAGTTCAGGTTGTTAATATTCTTTCAGCTTTGTTTGATAAATATCAATATTGTTATATGGACTGGAACGCTTCGACGCAAAATCACGCTTTTCAGAAAAATCAGCGGTTCTCAAATTATAAGCTGAAAAAGTATTACCAATAAAATCTACAAGCCATAGAACATTTTGGAAATTTTAGGGTATTTTTACGTAGCCCACACTCACCTAATACGTTATTTTATTTCAAAATCATACACATGTTATGATGAGCGACGTATGAAACCTATCCTGTATGGGCGATTACTGGGTTTGCTTTCTTTCCTCACAAAAGAGTTTTTTCATAATATCATGAAGTATTTATTTTGAACCAGCTACAGCTTAAGGTCCGTAATCATATATTCAATAGGTCGTATTGATTTTGGTTTTCAAATATTTAAAATTAATTACCGGACTGTCTTGTATTTGGCCAGTCTTTTGGGGGAGATGGATTATATATTTCGTGCAACTGTTAATTTAGCTTAGACAATTGAAAGGCCTGACATATCGGTACCAAAAACATAGAAAGAAAACGATATGGTATTAAGCTGGCTTTGGAGACAGTGTACTAAAGAAGGATGAAGTTCTTAAAAATCACTTAGGGTTTACAGACAATACAATATATGAAAACTTTCAAAATGAGTAAATAGCAGCAAAGAAATATGTCTATCAAACAATCAGAGGTTATATATCTAAGCTATGAACCAAATAATGTATAAAATAATAGTCCTGATTCTTTGCAAGTTTATTTGTCAGTGGCTTTTTTAAAATACATTTTGTACCAAAATACCGTATTCTTCAAACATGTGATATAATCATACTAATTAGCAGAAAATAAAATTTGAATTAACTCAACTTCCTTATCTACATGTTCCTTGACTCGACTGGAGACCATATGAATTCAAATAAACAGCAAGTTATTCTTATATTAATACGTTAATAGCAAGCTTAATCTATATAAAAAAGTAAACATTATCTTTTGAAGACCTGGGCATTTTGGTACAAAATTTATTTTAAAAAATACACTGACAAATAAACTTGCAAAGAATCAGGAAAGAGCCAAGGCAATCTGAAAGAATGACAGAAAACTGTAAAGAAAAAAGAAGTATAGAAAGCAAACGGGTCAAAGAGACAGACATGAAAAGAAATATATAGATAAGAAAGTGAAACAAAAATAAAACGCTAGGACTGTTAAACAATACTGCATAGTCTTGAAGCATACTTGCAAAGGTGTATATACGGTTCATACAACAATACAATTTTGGCTCTCTAAAAGCCTTTATGTTGCTTTCAACATGTCGATTGATAGTTTGTTTGTTTGATTAGGACTTTATCGTAGTCATATGGCTACCATGTCTGCAGTCTGCAGTGAGGTAGTTTATAGTGATATCTAGCAATGGGGCATCATGCCGCAGACATGTAGCATGATGTCCCACGCATTCACATTATCCTGACACCATGCCGACCAATCCTAACATTAACCTCTTAATGCTGAGCGCCAAGCGAGGCAGCTGTTAGTACCATTTTTGTAAGTCTTTGGTATGACTCGGCCGGGGATCAAGCACACGACCTCCCGCTTCAGCGGCGGTCGCTCCAACCACTAGGCCACCGGATCGATAGATGGAGTACACAGAGAGAGAGAGAGAGAGAGAGAGAGAGAGAGAGAGAGAGAGAGAGAGAGAGAGAGAGAGAGAGAGAGAGAGATTGTATTTGAGGTAGTTTTTCATGTTGTTAGACTTTGGCGATGATCATAGAATAAGGAAAAACAGCTTACCATCTTCTGGGACGGTAAAAAGGTATTTCGGGTTTTTAATTTTCTTCTGGAATCCAGCGGCCGTTTCTCCGCTCCAGTCTCCGTATATGCAAGTACTGTAATCTGTAAATAACGGCAAATTTCGATATTTAGACATATTTTAGACAGCTGTAGAAGAGTATTGGCACTTTCAGCTCCCTGCAAGCAATCTCACACATAACTGATGTATTTACAAGAATCTACAAAGGCGAAATAAAACAACAAATACACATTCTTATTGCATATGATAAAATATTAAAGAGGACTATTGTATGGTTAGAATTTATGCCTTATACTATAGGTCATGTCGAAATAATCTATAAAGCATCTGACTAAATGCTTCCAACGAAGGTTGCAGTGTAAGATCAAAGGATAATGATAACGAAATATAATTGCTGGCGAGCGAGAATTATTTGACTAGTAAATGGTTGGTTTCGTAACTTTTTAATGCAGTGGCTCTAATTAACTATCAAAATATATTCTCTAATTTTAGTTTTAAATGTTGATTAGTGCAATTGAGCATGACAAAAATTGTTAATTGTTTTTTCCCAAATATGCAAACACTGCATCATTTCACATATCGGAATTCCTAAATCAACACATTCTGAAACATAATTAGCATATTCTGTGGATGTACCAGTGTCGTAATACTGTACTAGTGCTTGCAGTAGTTGTTCAAAACATTGATACAACTGCTCTAAATAAAACGGTACAATCTGCATCTACAGACAGTCCAAATACAGTGCCATACGCATTTACAAAAATCACAAAAAATTCGATGTAAGAATTTAAATTACTCAGGTTAGTTAAAATAACAAAACGTAACAGAACATAAAAATAAAAAAATAAAAAAGACAGCTTACTTAAAGTATCTTCAGATCCGTCTTTGTCGAAATCAGGAGTAATGGAACAAATCGTCAGTCCTGAGAAATATTTGATAAAGTCATCAAGTTGCATCCAAAATTCACCATCATCGTTTTTTGCGGGCTTCACGCTATTTGGTGTCAATGTCTCCCATTCATTTGCCCTGAAGATAAATATTAAAAACAATATCAAACTCAGGCATTTCTGAATGTTGGCATGGATGAATACACATAATTGATGAGGGGGATGTACATTAGACTTATACCAAGTAAAACACCTTGCGCCTATGTATCGTCTGAAAACGACCATGAGACAAGGAAAATTCGTCACTGTAGCAAATTTTAATATAATAAATGACAACATCTCTCATCCGAAATTAGACACCTTCCCAAAAAGAAATAAATGATGTAATTCATAACACTACGAAAGAAGTTTGTTTCTCTCATGAAAGCAGACATCTTCTCGGTGTAGACAACGAGTGCAAAGTATGATACAATTGTTATGTGTATATATATTTTCTGTAACTTCTGGTATATGAGTTTTTTTTTCATTTACATAATTTGTACTCATACCCTGTTGCATGTTTAGGGTCTAATAAGCAGTAACAAAGAAAATGTGAAAACAACAATTTGTAAAATTTAACAGATAATTATTTTCCCTATGTAAAATGAAAATTGGAACTTACGGTTTAAAGAACCAAATCTAAATATAATTTTAAAAAATTCAAGAATTAAAAATTAGACGTCTTAGTAATAAAATGTTCTAAGGAATTTAAGTTGGAGTCCAAACGAAAATTCAAAATGGACGGCTATCATGTACGATGTAGCGTGTATAGCACTGAAGTGTCAACAGTACTTTGCTGAACCACATAAATATTTCTGTATTTGAATTCCGAATAAAACCTCAATAAATGTTCTGAATGTACACTTAAATATTCTCCAGGGAAATGAATTAATCTCTTAGAATCCGAAAATTAAAATAAACTAAAAGAAGTGGTCACAAGAAAAGAAAACAACTCGATATCACGTGTTTAAAAAGCCATAAATAAAATTATTTCACAAAGCATCTATATTAAATCTAACTTCTGCGCAATTTTGTAAAATCTTGAATTGCGAAATAGCGGGTCACGTGATCATATTTACATGTTAATGTCACGTACTCCCAATATGATTCTGACAAAAACCAATAATATTACTCCAAGAATAAAATAAAATTAGAAAGATGTTTACTGTACTGAGACTTTTCTCAATCAAGGTCGGAAACTAAGTTTAAAAAAAAAATCGTTTCTATTATTAGTTGTATATGAAAAGATTCAGACCAAACTAAATTCTCTGAAGAAAAGAAATCGCCAAATAGGGCAAAACAAGATTACATTTGTAGTATCATGTAATGGAACAAATTATTTTAAAACTAACAAACAAAGAATTAAATTAAATCAAATATAAATCAAATCAGATATACGTAACAGCTCGTAAATTGTAGAGAATATTTTTGGGTTATAAATTGAGTTATGTAATTTGGCTCTTTTGAACAAACAAATTACGTAGGATCTATAATAGATGTTTACGTACGTATTGACAATCAGTAATACTAATCGTAATAATACGACTTAAGATGGTGCCTACGGCGTCTTTTCTCATTGAATGATGGGATATGGAAGTTTCAAGAGGAATTCTGTTGCTTCCCATTCATTACGTGAGGTCATGTAAACATATGTATTTTTTGGTAAATCAATAGTGTATGCTGTCACATAGGGTATATTGGGAATTACATTCGCAATATATGGTGCATTTAACGAAACATTAAGCATTCAGTTGCATTCCAATCTCTGGAGTCATTATACTTGTTAAGTTCCTGATAAAAGTCTGCAGACGTATTTTATGTTGTACTTATATATTTTTAGAGAGGAAAAACATTTGTTTGGACTGTTCATTGGTGATAGTGGTCATAATCTGGACAATGATATTCTGGAACTGTTATAAATTAGTCGAAATAATTCTGGACAACGCCATCTTGACAAAGTCATGGTAATTGGAGGACCAGTACCTTTCCAGTATTGAAAATTATAAGATACCTTTATTTTTCGTTTAGGAATACCTTTATAACGACTAATTTGGATTAATTTCATTATACTATAAGTTCCTCTCGCATTTTTTCATTAATTATTTTAATAATTAAGGTATTTTGTTGAGTTTTCAAAACTTGTGGGCCTTGCTTCTTTTCTGTTACTTAAATTTGTGACCATAGAGTCGTAACAACAATGTCCAAATTCGATTACCGGTATTTTCCCTTGTGTGTTTATAACTGATGTCAAATCATATATTAAAATAATAGATTTCGGCATTGTAAATGTCCTTTTCAAAGTCAATGTAAATTTTTCGTTCTTTGTTTTTATCATCCTTTCACTCATGTGCGAATATTTTCCCGTGCGTATGCGTGTAGGTGTGTACTTACGAATCACTCCATCTTCCTTTCCACTCCGTGTGTCCCCATGGGTTCCGTATCCTAACCAGCTGGACTTTCCCATCACCTTTCCGTTTGACCTAAATAAGTCACATAAAACTTCAAGTGTCGGGAATTAAAGGTATATATTTTAAACAGTGCACAGGTACGTTTTACAAATGCAAGACAACATTTTTGAAATAGAAATCCCTAGCCAACAATATACTGTTTAAAGCTTTCTTTGACTTTGTCTTTATGTTGTCTATAGTTCCTATATAGTGTAACTGTTGTCAGCATGAGCTGTTGAGTTACAATTCTAAACTGTTTACTCAAAAGTTTCTTCCCCAAACCACTGATACGAGTTATTTTTTTCCAGCCAATAGGATAAAAAAAAAACTACAGTGCATAACATGGATATAATGTGTTACCTGGAGGATAATACCTTGGTTTATCTGTATGAAAATAATTATGTGTTTACAATGACATGGCAAACATTGTAAAAATGCCTACGGCCATGATAATGCAGTTGCAGTATTGGTTTTCTTAATGAAGCTTAATATGTTGGTTCCGTCAAGTGCGTAGCGTGCTGGACTGAAACACGATTGTTTTAAATACGCAAGACTATGGTTTGCAAAATTGATGCACCATTGACTTCAACAACCAAGACTTGGTTTTACTTTATTTGGTGGTCTATATAATTATGTGATTCACCTTCATAACAGGGCTCACTGGACAGTATATTTTAACAATACATATATATTATGTCTACATTGAAATTTCGAATTACATTGTTACAATGAGGTGTTTTTACATTAGAAGCAACATACTAGTATTTCATTTTATTCATTCTCGTTGCATGTTTGGCATACGAACCTCTTCCGCTCCCGTAAGTGAATAGGCGTGACCTCCAACAAGGCCCTTATAGTTGTCATACTCTTCCTGAAAAAGAACAAGTTGGCTGCATCTATATATAATCTAAAATATTATAAGGATTATATTGTATTTCGGATGATTGTCCATTACAAAATTCTTTGAATAAATTAGGAACTTATTTCCAAAATAGAAATTATCATAATTTATAGTTGATTCTGCTCAGAACAAAGCCCGAAATCTTATTCAAGATGAAGCTTTAAAAATAACAGAATGTAAAATAGAGAAATATTTAATTCCTTTCACAATACAATATAATTCTTTATTGCCTAATATAGGTCCTATAATTAATAAATAGTATGGTCTCCCAAATTTATCCAATAAAAATAGCATTAAATCACTTTACAAAACTAAACCAATTCTCGCTTTTAGAAGACCCGATAACTTGCAAGATTGTTTAATTAGATCTGAATAGACAGAAAAAATAATAAAAAATACACTTTTCGTCATCGAAATGTAACAGAAGCCTCGTCATCGAAATGAAACAGAAGCCTCGTCATCGAAATGAAACAGAAGCCTCGTCATCGAAATGTAACAGAAGCCGGTGCTCTCAGTGTGCAGACATAAGAGAAAGTACTTCTTCCAGTAGTACTAATACAAAAGAGGTATTTTCTCTACGTGTTAACACCAACTACATATCAACTAATGCGATTTATTTAATAACCTGTAGCATACAATATGTTGGACAAACACTTCAACAAGTTTCTAAGAGAATGAATAATCATCGCTTTGAGATAAGAAATTATAGAGATCCTATGTTTTCCTCTAATATTTCAACACACTTTAACACCAATAATCACTCTTTACTCGATATTCATTTCATGCCAATATTTCATATATATATATATATATATATATATATATATATATATATATATATATATATATATAATAATAATAATAATAATAATAATAATAATAATAATGGAGTAGTTCTAGCACTGACTAACCCTAAGACTATAATATATTTTATATTCACGACGATGTCTCACGAAAAGTCACATTCCTATTTATAACGTTGCTACTGAGCGGAAATAATCTTTACCTAGTGACATTACTTACTGGGACTTCACATGAAAGAAGTGATCCTGTTCGTAGTGCATTTTGTACCCTTTGGAACATGGCCAGAGCTTTTTTCTTGGATCCCTGACTGTCCGCTTCTAACTCCTTGTCAAAGTCTATGTATTCAGAAACGCCTCCCGTTAAGGCTAAATAGGCATCTCCGGGTTGTCCGCCATAGATGGCGTTGTAGTTTCCATGGAACCTGAATCAGATGACAATATATATATATATATATATATATATATATATATATATATATATATATATATATATATATATATATATATATATATATAGATATATATATATATATATATATATGTATATATATATATATATAAATATATATATATATATATATATATATATATATATATATATACATATATATATACATATATATATATATACATATATATATATATATATATACATATATATATATATATACATATATATATATATATATATATATATATATATATATATATATATATATATAGTAATCTTTTGAATTATTGACATACAGAATTTACAGAGGTATTTATCAGGTCCGGTGATCATAGACGTTTGTGATTGGGTTACAGCTAGGAATTTCTTGTCAATACATTATTAAAGAGCTTAATTTTAGAGGCACAACTCGGTTGACTCGAACGCATATATCACACTCCTTTTGACAATTTGGATGAGGATCGTTCACGATAATAATAATAAATACATTCCATGGATGGAAATGTGGGAGTTTATTAATTTGATCATAATGTCATAAGGAAATAACATCACACCTCGTTTGTATAAAGAGGTCAGTAAAACTGAAAAAGTCACATAGTACAAATGACCTCATTTATCCGATGACAAGGACAACGACAAAGTACTGATACAAGAAAATAATCGCTACTTTAACAAAGCACCAAGAGTGGACATGAGGAAAATATTACAAGAAACATATTTTTACTGTGCTAGAAAATCAATAGAAACGAAATATTCTTTTCTTCTTTCACGGGTACATGTGCAATCTAACTCCAATCTCAAGGCACGTGTTAAGAATGAACAAACAGGAAATTCAGTAGAATCAGGAATCATGTTTCTCCTGCTTAGCTGTACAGTATATAATTTTAAGAAATCTAGGGTAGATGGTTTAGAAACAAATGTACGTCATTGCAACCAATTTACTTTTTATGGGTGCCAACGTAAGTAATAAAGGTGGAAGCACACATACAATTTCATGACCACACAACCAATCTCGTTTTAGATCATAAAAACGGAGCTAGAAGTAAATGCAAATAATGGCACTATTCATCGTCGTCATCACTAGTGTGGTCGTTGAGGCAATGTGCTACTGAACATCTGACAAGTTCCCTCCACTTGTCTCGATCATGTGTCAATTCTTGTGTAACCGTAGAACAATTCATGATCCATTATGTGATGTTGTCAGTTCACTTTTTTCTCTGTATACCTCTCCTTCTGCCACCCTGGAACCTGCCCTGCAGTTCTGTTGTGGATAGATTGTTGGCTCTAGTGACATGGCCATACATGGCCATACCATTTCAACATTATCTTTTCGAGAGGTGAGGATGTCTTCATAATGGCGTACTTTGCGCCTGATGGTGTTATGCACTTCGTCATTTGTGACGTGGTCCATGTAAGAGGTGCCAAGGATGGTTCTGTAGCATCTCATTTCAAGTGCATGAATTATCGTTGTAATTCTGTTGTCAGGGTCCAGACCTCACATTAATACAAAAAGATTGAGATGAGAATAGTCTGATTTGAGCTTTCAGACAGATATTCTTGTCACTCGAGATGGGTCTTAGCTTTGACATAGCTGCCGTTGTTTGTGCTGTTCGTGACAAAATTTCTGCTCTTCATCCCTTTTCGGTGATTATGGAACCAATATATTTGAAATGGTCCGCGGTTTCCAGTTCCTGTTCTCTGACTTAAATCTTAGCTCAGATTCGTTTGCCAATATTTGTCATCAGCTTAGTCTACTCAGCGCTTATCTATATGTCAAATCTGGAAGATGTTTCATCCAGGTGCTTCACTAGGTGGCAAGCTCGTCTTCACTGTATGCCAGCCCATCAATGTCGTCTGCAAAACGTAGGTTGGTGATATTACGCTCTCCAATGCTGCCGGTCATACAGTGGTTTTCAAAGGCTTCGCTCATAGTGCGCTCTAAGTAGATGTTGAAAAACGTAGGTGACTGGAGACAGCATTGACATACTTCAACTGCTGTATTGAACGAGTCCCCCACATAACTTTAAGTAATTACTGCACTGGTAGCCTTGGTGTACAGCTGTTTGATGGTATTGGTCAACGTTTGACCTATGTTGTACTTCTTCATTTTTGCTCACAATGTCTCTTGCCAAACTCTGTCGAAAGCCTTTTTAAAATCTATGAACACATGATAGATGTATTGTTTATGTTGCGAGTACTTTTCACACAGAACCCTGAGATTGAATATTTGTTCTGTTGTGCTTCTTCCACTCCGGTACCCGACCTGTTCTTCAGCTTTTATTTCTTTTGCTTGTGGTTTCAGTATGTTCAAAATGATCTTCAACATCACCTTACTAGCATTGCTGATCAAACTGATAATTCTGTAATTTTGGCACAGCTGGAGATTGCCTTTTTAGGGAGTGTTATAATCAGTGACTGGGTCCACTGTGTTGGCCATTCACCTGTCTGCCAGATATTGTTGCAGACGGTTGTTTGTAGATCTGTTACTGACTATCCCTCCCCCATTCTTGATGAGTTCAGCTGGGAGGTTGTCTACTCCAGCTGCCTTCCCATTCTTCAGTGCTCTTATTGCTGACTCCACCTCTTCTTTGAGAATGGGGAAATCATCATCATTTGTGGATCAAGAAACTTTCAGCACCTCTGGGTCTCCCGTAAACGGATGGCTGTAGAGTTCATTACAATACTCAGTCCACTATATATGTATACACTATGGGCAGTGGCAGATGCTTTATCTGCTCGGGAAATGAACGCACGAGTTTCCTGCTGCCTTGCAGGTCGGCTTTGTTAACCAAAGACTAAGGGAGTAAACCCTAAATGAAAATCCCGAGTTGCGACCCTAAGGCAGCTAGACGATGTACTACATCCCCTTCTGGCACCTTATTGGTCTGGAGAGGTATGGGCTCCGCTAGACGACTGTTGTCCCAGACACACCGATAATGCTGGACAAATCTGAAGTTACCATACCGGATTGGTCGTCGCCCGAGTCAACAAAGTCCGCGCCTTACACATGGCACAGTCTCAGACACTGTTATGTCAGATGGAAAGCCCTATGAGAACACCAAACTGAAGATGGGCATATATTCTAATATAGTGGAGAGTTGGACAAGTCCATAAATGGAGTAGGTTTCCTTGTAAACAAAGCCATCAAGGGAACTGTACTTGAATGCCGCCCCATATCTAGCAGAATCATCTCTATTCGTCTGAAAGTATCTCCTTTGAACATCGCAATTATCCAAGTCTATGCTCCAACTACTGATCATGATAATGATGAAATAGAGGAGTTGTACAACAATCTTCAGTGTATAATAAACATGGTAAGTAAAAAAGACATCCTCATCATCCAAGGAGACTGGAATGCCAAAGTTGGCAACGATGCTCTAAAAGACTGTGATGTGGACCGTCTTGCAATGTGCATACCAATGAAAGATGGAGGCGGCTGCTCGAGTTCGCAAAGCTACAACAACTTGGTACTAGTCAACACCCGAGGAAAAATAAAGCTTCACGATGCTGGACATGGCACGCACCAAAATGGAACCCATCATAATCAGATCGACTAAATATTGGTTCAAAACCGTTACCGATCTGGCATCAATATAGCAAAAACAAAAAAGTTCCCAACACATTTCTCCACTAATTATAGCTGCTAACCTTAGTAATGAAATTCGCTATAAAATGTTTGATGTATTTGCACAGACACCATAAAATCCATGTCTGATTTCAGAAGGAACATACAAGATCAAAATATTTGAACCAAATTATTGCTGTTTATTGTTAGATCATACATTTTCCTTTAGCAATGCTTCTCTGGACGATTCCAACAATTCACCAATAACATCAACCGGAAAGGGGTCATGATATCATGGATAAAATTAGTTTTTGTTGTCTACTGTTTTCATTACTACGAGCGTGCTGGGTACACCAACTTATGTTAGTCACGTTTCTTACGTAAGTGTGAAATGCAGTCCAATATTTTCGGACACACTGTTCTTTTTAAAACCAGCCCGACTATTTCTCTGTCAATTACGTCATGTGGAGAAATAACCTCAGATTTGTTGCCGGTATCATTACTTACCATTTAATATTATGTGAGTGGGGGAGGTAGTTGCGGTAAAGACAAAATATGCCAGTTGGAAAGAAAAATTGCATTCCCAATTAACTGGTCGATCTTTGAGATACTCATGTATAATAAATCAGCTTCCTCTAAACAGAGTAAATAATCTTAAAGTCAGTAATCTCTCATTTATGATCATTAAATGATCAAATCCTTAACATTTAATAGTTTATTTCCTTCAATTCTAGATTCGTGATTTATACTTGGACTTATTATTTGTATTGATCAGTAATCTAAAAAAATAAAGATTTGCCTCTGGTATGTACAAAGATGGCAATGCATTGCACACTTGTTCGATCAATATTGAAGCAGACATATTCACAGACTTGAAGCATTTGAGTGATTTGGAATCAGTCTAATTATATGAGAATCGACAATCACCCTTCATTCCAGCCTAAACAGCCCCAACTCCACCTCTATGAAAGATGCATAAAACAACATACGCAGAACAGTACAGCAGAAGCTCCGTCAGATGTGAGACACATGGCTGAACAACAAAGCTGATGAGATACAGTGCTACGCAGACAAGCAGGACATAAGCAACTTCTATAATGCCCTGAAAAAAGTGTATGGACTGCATGCCATCAGCACAGACGGGAAAGCACTAATTACTGACAAAGAAAAGATAGACTGAACACTTTGACAGCGTCCTGAATAGCTCTTCATCCATCATTGATGAAGCCATCAGTCGTCTCTCCTAATTACCCATTAATAAAGCACTGGATGACCCTACAACCTTGCTGGCGACAACGAAAGCGATACATCTGCTCTCTAGTGGTGGTAAAACAACTGGTTAAGACTCCCAGTTGAAGTCTACAAGGAAGGAGCACACCCCTGATATACAGGATCCACCAACTGTTTTTACTAATGTATATGTATATCCTTACACTCAATTGCAGGAAAGGTACTCTCCAGAATCCTACTAAACCGCCTCACTATGCGCCTTGACCAGGGACTATTGCCAGAAAGTCAGCGTGAATTCTGAAAAGAACGTGGACCATCGACGTGGTGTTTGCTGCGAAGCAGCTACAAGCGAAATATCAAGAGCAAAACCCCGACCTTTTCTTCATCTACGTCGACTTGACAAAGGCCCCTGGTACTGTCAGAAGAGACGGAAGTACTGATGCCGAGGAAAAATTATATATATGGTGTTGCATTTGCACGATGGCACGCAGTCACGAGTCCATGACATTGGAGAGACATCTGAGCCATTCTCAGTAACCAATGGTGCCAAGCAGGTTTGTGTTCTGGCACCGACACTGTTTATTCTATTGTTTTCTGCCATGCTAACTAATGCTTTCAGAGATGGATAGGTTGGAGTCGGCATCAGGTACCGTACAGATGAAAAACAAACTATTCAATCCCATGAGGCTTCAAGCAAAAACCAAGGTCATAATAGACACCATCCGGCATCTCTTATCTGCTGATGACTGCTCCCTCAATGCTGGCTTACAAGCCGACCTGCAACGCAGCGTGGCCAAGTTTTCCAGCTCCCGCACAAGCTTTGGTCTCACCATAAGTACCAAGAAGACTAAAGTCCTTCATCAGCCGGCCCCTGAAAAGCCCTCTGTTGAGCCCAAAACCACCGTCAACGGCCAAAAGCTCAACGTAGTGAACCGCTTCACCTACCTTGTCAGCACTCTGTCACAGAGCATCACTATTGACGACGAAGTGAACCTTTGCATCGCCAGAGCCATCGCAACTTTTGGCAGACTGTATGCCAACGTCTGGAATAGAAGAGGCATCAGCATCGAAACAAATTTAAAGGTCTACAGGGTAGTTATGCTCTCCGCACTACTTTACGCGTGAGAAACGTGGACGATGTACCAACGGCACGCCAGGAAGTTGAACCAATTGCACACCACAAGTCGCGGTAAAATCCTCTCAACACCATGTAGAATGTCAAAGTTACAGACACTGTGGTACTAGCCCAAGCAGGTCTCTCCACATCATCCTGATGAATTGCCAGCTACGCTGGGCGTTACAGGACTCTTATATGGTGAGCTACAGCAAGAACAGCGATCCCATGGAGGTCAGAAGAAACTCTTCAAAGACATTTCGAAAGCTGCATTGAAATCGTTGAACATAAACCCTGACTCGTGGGAGCAAACAGTAAATATTAAAATGTGTGCTTAATATATCAAACGATATTTATCTGAAATCATTGTTTTGGTATTTTGTTTTACTATTACATTTCAATATCTCTACCACTCCTTCAGCCCCACGAGAAAGTAAAGAGTTACTCAAGTGTTTCAAAGATTATTATTTTTGGGACAATCAAACATTAAAATGTAACTTTTCAAACTTTAAAATAATGCAGTCTGGGGTCCAGCCAATCCTATACAGGAAAAATAATATACATAAAACTCCACAAGTTACGGGGTTCTCCACCCATTTAATGTCTTTATTTAGACGATCTGAGTATAGTCTGTCAGAATTACAAGGCCCTCACTGACTTCTTTTCACCAATTTTCGGTGGAGAAATCAACAAATCATTGCAAAGATTTTAAATACTTATCACAATCAATTCATTATTGCCAGAAGCAGCTAGTTGGAGGAAAATGTCCGACGAAAGCAATGCATGGAGGTGTGTCTAATTGACATTCACTGATCGGTTAAATGATCAGCATGATTAACAAGTGGCGATAGGTCAATTACTAAAGGCGGGCAAGGAATAATTTTCTGACTTTTCGAGACCAGATAAGATTTCTGGTGGGTGAAGTAGTAATCTTGAATGATTACGCTAAACGAACGTTGTGTTCCCAGAAGGAATTCACCCTTGTCAAATTAAGCAGTCCAAATTTCCGTGGTAAGGCAGTAAGTTATTGAAGACAGTATTGTCCCGTTATAACTAATCCACGGGACAAGGAGGTCAGACAATTTGTGAAACCCGTGTCCAGGGAAACACATAGAATTATCTAATTACGACGAGAGAAGGCTCGAGAAGGCATAAAGGTCTTATCTCAATTATACGCAGTGTATGTTCATTGTTGTAAGTTTGTAATTGTTGTTGAGCTCAGAAATAATAAGTGCATGTTTCTGATTTATGTTGTAAGAATGTCTTACAATATTTCGTAATATGAATGAGTTCAGGTTTAGTAGCAACATAAGTCATGTACCCTAAAGATTTCATACAGTCTTCTGACTACGAATTGTGTGAAGTACTTTTATTGGTCTTAAATGATTTATCTTAAGGATACTGAGAACTGATAGATACTGTGTCTGGAAATATGAGCCTCTGTAAATCACTAATTGGCAAACTGCCATGGTTTGGACAAGGAGTGAAGTCCATACTTCCTGTGTACTTATGTGTGATTTCTCTTCAACTGAAAATTGAGTAAGGTGTGTCGAATGAGAATCGACAATCAACAACTGACTCTTTGCGGTAGTAATATATTCGTCTGGGAATTTTCCACTAACCTCGAGTTTGAAAGCAACGTTTCGATCCGAGATCTTGTAGAAGCTGTTGTCTGGCGTGAAGAGTTAATCTTCTAGAGTTTGTTCCTCACAGAGTTAGCGTCACAGAAGCATATTTAAATCTGGAAGAGCAGATGTCAGCAGCACAGACGGCCACCAAACCCAACTAGATCAATCAACACAGCCCGTTAATTCGCTTATTTCACCAGTTAAACCTTTGTAAATAAGAAGATATCAACTTCATCTTCTCACCATATATAAGAGTCCCAGGTCAAGGAATCCCAGTCAGTGTTGCTTGTTTCATTAGGAGAATGGGTTATCTTCCAGACAAGGAATCCAGCTATTCTTTCCCAGAGGAATACCCAAGGTAGGGGTTGGATGCTCAACATCTCCTCCTAATACGTATTTTCGTAGCGTAGTGTGATTGGGGGACGTATTCGAAGGAGAAAGCAGATTTTTAAGTAAATTACGTTTCTCCAAGAGTACTTACCCAGTCACATTATTTAAAAGGCCTCCCGACCACCCTTACGTGCCAGCATTCTTGTTAATATCTCGCGCAGCTAAAACTGGCGACACCTGGTGGTATGAAGGGGAGTTAATGGGCAAAAGTAACTTCTATTAGTTTTTTAAAATAAGATTAAACAGCCTCCTTCTACTTTTTCCGCAGATCTCGCACTTACATTGCACGTTCCCCACGTGCATCAATTCACTATCTTGTCAATATATCGCAATATTTACAAAATTTTGTTTTGCAGAAGTATTTTCGCAACACGATTTTTGATGGGAATATGGTTTGCTTGTCTATTTGATTCACATGCTGGATCTATGAATTGAATGTGAATTTCGAATAAAATTTATTAGTAATTTTGTTTATGTGTTTTTATATTTGCTTGTGATGAAAATATTTAAATGTGTAAGTAACTAGAAAATGGAGAAAAAAAACATTGCTTTCATACCGACATATTCGTAGCATTCTGCAAAATACTGCTGACTAAGCAAACAATGGACGCTGGTTTAATAGTGTTCGCAAACTCTCCCCTTTTGAATTGCTTATACTACTGATTAAAAAAACACCAAACAAACAAAATCATTAAGAATACCAAAAATGCACAGAACATATAATATAATTTGTAACCTGATTGTCGCAAATGTTTCCCAAAGTTGTCAGATTCTTAGTGTTTTGATAAGAGAGGAGTTTCTTTAGTGATATGGTTGCCATATTTGAAAATATCATATGTAGTTCACCGTCTTTAATAATCGCAGTAATTCCGTAAATTTAAGAGCTACGTGTCTTTGATAAATTGATACAAGAGTTCGTCCTTGTTAATGGTTCTTCTTTTGCTATAAACATAAGACGTTTCAAATAATAAAAATCAGACGATACAGTGTTTATTAAAATGGACAATTCGAGAAACTAGAAAAAAACAATGAGTAGTCAGTCTGTCTGTTTGTTTACTTCGAGAGTTTCTATTTAATACCTTGCAAACGCTTTCTCCACGAGAGATGGCCACATCTCATTCTCGTCGTCTCGTGATTTGGCACCCCATGGAGTATTGCCATTAATAACGGGGAGATAATCGTCGATATGTACGTCCTCCCACTCCCCAAATCTCCAAAATCGACAATGGAATACTCCATCTTCAGGTATCCAGCCGTCCGCAGGAACAACCTGTTACACATTACAAAAATATACAACTGCAATTGAATTGATAGAAAACGTTCAAAACACTTAAAAGTAAAACGAATCTATTGGTCAATATGATGGTGTCGTGACCCCAAGTCGACAACAAATGACTTGTCCTAAAGGAAATATCGCCAATTTTGAAATACTTTCCCAACCAGGAATTAATATACGAGTGCTGCTTGAGGAAACTGATGAGGATAAGATGGCAGGTAAAGGTTACAGAGATTCTCCAAGTACCCGTCCTCTACTAAAAACAAATCACAGCTCTACTGCGCAAGCCATCCAACCAGGATGTCAATGAACACCACAGATGATCCTCTATGGCGAGCTATAGAAGAGGAGGCGATCTCCAAGATCCCTCAAGTCATGATCGAAAATCCCACAGATGATCTTCTATGGCGAGCTACAGAAGAGAAGGTGATCTTCAAGTCCCTCAAGTCATCATTGAACATTTCATCATTGACTCCAGAGTCTTTCGAAGATCTCGCTCAGGGTTGTTCCACTGTGCTCAGTCTGATCCATAAATTAGCTACATGCGATGAACTGAACAGATAGGCAAGACCAGAAGATTGATCAGCCTTGACCTCTTAACTGAATTTCAGTACACCCTATGTTGTTCAATCAACCCGAAGCAGCATACTCTGTCCAGGGGAACACAGATAATTTTGAAACAAAATTGTCATGAGAAACCAATCCACAATCCAGCTAATAACAGTCATCTCTCTTTCTCTCTCTCTCTCTCTCTCTCTCTCTCTCTCTCTCTCTCTCTCTCTCTCTACACACACACACGGTATGTGTTTGTAGTGGACACAACTTCACATACCATTGATCTTAAATCTGAGAATATGTTAGTGCATATACTAAATGAAACTATTAAATGTTTGCATGCAGGAACGCCACTTTTAAACACTTTTCAGCAGTTACAATCCAAAACCGACAAACATTTTCGATTTTCCATTAACTCATAAAGAGGAAAGGGTTTGCTCGGTTTAGAAATCGCAAGTCACAAATTGGAAGAAAATGGATGAAAATGTTTACATGGAAATTAAACGTTTTGAACTGCCAATCTGTCGATATTAATAGAAGCAAATTATAAATATTTATTACTAAAAAGTTAGCGATTAATCCTTCAATGTTTCAAATAGCAGGCTTGCATTTTCGAAATATATCTCTTTTTCTCGAAAGGAACTAATTATTAATTTATGATTTTCATTTAAAACTAAATTGCATACTTTTTCAAACTGTTCCGGCTTATCAGAGAGAACGGCTACCATGGAAAGAAACCAGCAAGTGCCAGCTGAACCCTGTCCAATATCACACCTTGTAGCACCTTGTGAGATGAGAACTGGGGCACGTGCGAATTCCTGCCAAAATTAAAACCAGCAAAGTATGAAAGTAGCTAAACAACTATATTATATGATGAAATAACTTTAAAAAGTTCCTACATAATTAAAGTTCATATTATTACGGTTATCAAATATAAAGGAATCAGAAACACATTTGCTCGTGATAAATACTGAAACGTTGAGTATGTTAGGCACTACTATTGAGATTGTGCAGTTTTCATGTTGGAAAATGATAACATAAATAATTCTGTCAACAAAAACATGTGACAGTATCAAAGGATTTTACCCTAATACTTGTGAAATTTATATGCACAAAATCCTGCCAACCAAACCAACAGAAATAGGAGGCAAATATATGACGTCACCACAATCAAATGCCTAATGGAAATGTACAGTGTGGCCAATTAAAAATTTACATTGAGCAAAATTTAGTTTTGAGTATCAGGATGTATGTTTTTATTTATGTTGACATATATATTGTTACGTGCTTAGGCTCGAATAAACAGTAATATAGAAAGAGTGAAAATAACACGCTTGTAAAAACTTAATAAACAATTTATTGAGCACAAATATTTTCCAGAAAAGAAAAATAAACTTACGGTTTTAAGAATCAATTCCAAAATTAATCCAAAAATAATTCAAAATATAATCTACTATTGAAATTGACAAAGTCCAGGTAATAAAATATAGTAAAATTCCCAGTTCGAATCTTAGTGAAGCATCCAAAATGGAAAACGATGTCACGGGATGAAGTCAGTTCTTGTTTTATGAAATTCAATGAGCACAAATGTTTTCCAGATAAATAACAAAATAAATCCTCTTGATCCAAACGAATAATTTCCAGTACAAGGTAACTCAAAACAATACAACTTAAGATTCTAACAGCCCAACTTCTACTAAATTGTTCGCTCCAAAACATAATTTATATACCTGTTTCTACGTAAACAAGGAAGGGGTCACATGATCTTCTAGAATCTTTAGAACAAATTTACGTTAAAAAATCTCGTGCACACCGTATGACCCAACTAAAAATAGAAAGATGTTTACAACAAAGCTCCATAATGTCCTTGGAATCAACCAATCATTTTAAAAGCTTCTTTACAACTCTGAAGCTAGGATAGATATCAGGTCAACATTTGGTGTTTATTTGTAGAGTACAGGTCATCCCACTTTTTTAAAAAAAATCTCCCAATGAATGAATCTTAAACTTAAAATGTCAAATTTGAATCTGACAAACAAACAATTAAAATAAAAATAAATGACTTAAATCAAATATACGTAACAATATATATATATATGTTTATAAATTTTCGGGCATATCTACACATATATAATTTCTGTAATATCATTTTAACTATAATGTTAATAACATTTTCGTCTAGGATAGCATAAATGTAGATGTGAAATATACCATTGGTCTTTTCCATTCAATTCCTTCAGTATTGTCCTTAATTGCGTCATCCAAACCAAATTCCAGATCTACGAATGGGCCATCGCTGGTATTCGGGTAATGCTCGTACACACGATCAAGGTTTTCTCCATTTTGTCGAAAGTCAACAAAACATTTACGAACTCCCTCGACAGATACTTCGTAACCATCAAAGTTTTCCTTACTTTTATTCTGACCTGGATGCATAACATGCTTTGGTTCTGGCTCCCTTTCGGGTTCCCGTTTTGGTTCGGGTGTGGGCACCAATTTGTGTTTCTTTTCGGGTTCTGGTCCTGGTGCTGGGTCGGGTTTAAGTTCTTGTTCTGGTTCTGGATTAAGCTCATTCTCCGGTTCCGGTTCATGTTCTGGTTCCAATTCAGGCTCTGGCTCTGGTTCCGGTTCTGGCTCTGGTTCCGGTTCTGGCTCTTGTTGAAGAAAGAACGAATATTATCATAAATGTAAGAAAGTATTTAATTTGTTTCTTACAGTGAATCGATCCAGTATCTCCGCAGGATGAAACCTAGTCGTATTTATAAGCATTCGTGCGTAGCAGACACACACGCCTGGCGCTCCAGTAATTAGCCTTCATGTTAAAACAGATTCACTCTGGATTCCTCTGACAGAAATCAAGTCATATAGAAGCACATGAGTTTGACGTTTTATCAATAAAGCACGGTGAAATTTCTGACAACACGAAATCACCTGGTCGGTAATATAAATGAACACAAGGAGTACAAACGTGACCACAACCCTCCTCTAGAATCGACATTTCTTATGCGTCTTTTATAGCTTCATCGCAAGAAGACTGAAAAACTATACATATACATTCAACAGACAGTGACGTACCAATGCATATCTCTCAGACGACCATCGCATAAATCCAATCCAGCAAATGAACCTTTATTATTTTTCACCATTACGTTTACAAACCCTTTTTATTTTATTCCATCAGACGGAAGTAACCCATTCTACCACGGACTGAAAATATCATGATGAAAGTAATTTCACAAGATAAAACTTTTAGCTGGCTATTTGTTTCAGATTGTATCATTTTATAATTTTATATTAATTTCCAGATCAGAAATATGTAGTTAAAGTTTAGATAGTAGAAATAACGGTTGATGACGTCATAACGTTTTAAATATTAAAGACGTATCCTGGACCCGGTATATTTAAATATGTGTTTGATCGGCTTTCTAGACGTTTCACATGGTAAGAACATATGTTGTTTGTACTGATGTATGTATGTATGTATGTATGTATGTATGTATGTATGTATGTATGTATGTATGTATGTATGTATGTATGTATGCATGCATGTATGTACAAAGTGAGAGCATTTTATTAACAACTTTTGAAAATAGTAGTTATATAATACTGCAAATAACGTTTTCATGATGCATTCATTAATCTGAGCAAATTCAATTAATGTAGTGATACCGTATTATTAAATCTCCCTTATATTGAAAGATAACACAGATTCTGCGCCGTGTTTGGTACAATTGTATTCGACACTAACGCATATTTGGTATCACGATACCAATTGTTTTTCCATAGACCTCTATGCTAATGTTTTGTGAAACAAATACACTTTCTATCCTACTTCAGAATGCAAGTCACACACTGTCATAGAGAAGAATATTAGCTTGTCTTTGACATGGACAAAACCATTACTCCGTTGGATTTATGACAGATAACTCTGCTGGAACTAGACTGGGGTAAGTGATGTATAGTCACAACACATTTTTTCCCACGTGTGCCACATTTGAAACAAATCATACAAATACAAAATATGATCTAGATATGAATTAACATAATCTCACATGTTGCAACGAAGTTTAAGATTGTTTTCAGCCTATCAGAAAGTACAACTCTTACATAATACATCAATCACAGCTAGTCGAGTTATTTTTTAATGCTATGTTCCATACACCTCCGCCCACCTGGTGTTTACAGTTTGGTACCTCTATACCATTTACTGCAGGATAGAAACTGGTATAATGGGCTGCTTCCGTCTGGTGGATTATAATTGTAACATTATACATGTGTAATTGACCAATTAGAACCCCCTGTGCATGACTCATAGTTCCACTGATACTATCTACATATGTCTGCCTCTTTGATATCACTCTGTGTTAAGACCTCACAGTAGTCGTTTGCATATATTAAAGTTATCTATAGTTAGAACACGGCATCTCATCTTATGTTTAACGCAGTAACACAACATGGTGTAATAAGTGCAGATGTGATCATATTTGGAATAGCACATGGATAGTAAATGGATATTTTGAAACAATAACTTTACACTCCATGGATGATTTTGCACGAATTTAAAACCTGAAAAACGTTGAAAATTCTGCATACGAACTTAATACCTTTGAAATTGATCTTTCCCGTGTGCCAACCCTTATCATGGACTGGGGCAACCCCAACCTTACCACATCATAGGCAAAATTCCAACAAGACCGTGAATTAATAATTAACGGACCGAAGAGTGGAAGAAGTGATGCGGTCAAAGCCAACTACATTCTACTTTGGGTAGGAGACAAAGGTAGAGACTTTTTCAACACATGGACTCTGAGGGATAAAGATAAAATCGAACCATCAAAGCTCTTTACAAAATTCAACCATCACGTGCAACAAATTCCGGTCTTTGCCAGTTTCAAGTTTAATAACGAAATTCAAGGCTCCAGGACAATAGACCAATATGTGACTTCATTGAAACTCTTGGCCAAGGACTGCCTCTTCAAAGACAAAGACGAAATGATTCGTGTTATAATTTTTTTTCGGGGTATCGGTATCAAAGATAGGATACAAACTTATCAGCGAAGGTGGAAAGTTGACCTTGGAAAAGACATCAGTCAACACCAAGAATATGCCATGGAGCAGCTCCAACCCATGTCTGCATCAGCCAGACCCGAAAATGCATGTGACAATGTAACGAGGGGCCAAGACATTAAAAAAATCCAGCTAAGAAAAATTGGATTATGTCTTCCAGAAGAAGCGTCAACGCGACATGCGGAGACTGTGGATACATATCACAATCAAGCCAGGACAAGTGTCCTGCAAAACGAAAGACTTGCAATAAGTGTCATAAACTCAATCAGTTTGATAAAGTCTGTAGATTAAAAATGGTCAGTGTGATTAACAATGAACATCAAAACTAAGATTTATGTATTGACTTTGTAAACAGAGATATAATTGATAATCACCAGGCGTATGTGGTGATAGAGATATTGCCTAATTTATAGGCTATAGGTAGGACCTAATTTAGTTTATATTGATTGTAAATTGGATACTGGCTATCTAGCATCATACCCTCGCATATATTCAAAAGTCTTGGCATACAGCATTACCTTCAACTTACATTAAACACATGATCTGCATATGACGGCAAATTTTTGAGTACAATGGGTACAGTCAAACTCATGTATGCATACTGAATGTACATATGAACTTTAGTTCTACATTGTTGTCATGTGGTACGTAAGAAACAATAACCAAATTGCAACATGTATATGCTAGACCCTGAGGCTAATAATTCCGTCTAATAAATGTTACGAATGTCAGATTTGCGAGCAATGAAGTGCCAAAGCCAGTGTGTGTAACATGGCCATAATAATATGGTTCACAGGTAAGTGTCGATTTGCAATTGTTGGCCTCAAAGGAACAGATCAAGTGGGGGTCGTAAATCCACCCTTGACAGACTGTCAGGGAGAAGGCAATGTCTTTTAATTATTTAGACCATGGGTGAATCGACATCCACTCGGAGATGAGCAAGGCGTGGCCACCATTGGAATCGCAAGCTTAAATCTTGTATCTTGAAAATTTAACGTCAGTAGTCTCTACACCATCTTGCTGGAATTATAAGGGAAGAAGAGCTACTCCGGCGTCATTAGAAATTGGCTGGAAACTTGTTATTTTGGGAATTACAATGGAGATTCGGACAGGTCAGTGACTTATTTGCTCGATTGTTGGAATCTATTACGGCAAAGTAATTGTACGCTACTTATGTGCAGTATGTATACTTAATTACTTGAATCGTTAGTACGTAGAATTACCATATGTAGGGTTTGATTCCTTTGTAGTGTTTTTTTCATTTATATTGTTTGTGCATTTATTCATGTGATATTCTAGATTTTTTTCTAATGTTGAATTGAACAATAACTTTGTATAATTGTTGCAGTGTGCAACATTAGTAAATAGGGATATTTGACTATTTGTGTATACTTTTTAGAAGTATCATGTGTAAAGATATATCAGCGCATGGATATGTGGATATGTGTATACACTTTGAAGAAGTGTAATGTACAGAAACGCGTCTGACTATGTGATATTGTTCTGTATAAGATTGAGAATCTATATATACCGAGGTAATGAAATCTATTTATATATGAATGATAAGCAGTTGATGCCGTGTGCACCATATCAGAAAGTATGGGTATTTTGATGTGCACGAATGCGTGACCAAAGAAGATAATGGCTTATCTGATGATATATTATTGTTTAGAGTCTAGATAGCTAGATGGATATGCTAATGTCCTTGTGTGTTAATACAGGAAGCATTTATGCACCAGAGGAGCTGTAGGAGACAGAGGGAATTACCCTAGTACAGTTGGTTCCGAGTCTCTGGGAGATAAGGAAAGGATAACGGCAGCAGAAGTTGATGGACAGTAAGGGAACTGGAGTACCAGTCCAGAGAAAGCATAATGCAAACGAGTAGGAACACAAGACAGGAGGAAAATCTATCACACTACGTCAGATGATGAAATAGGCCGTCACTTGGTCGAGTGAAAGACGAATGATAGTGTTTGAAATATTGAATTTCATTTGAGAAATGATTATATGTTATTGAATGGTATTACATTGTTGTTTATTTTCACCTTTTGTGTATTCAGTAATTTAACTGTCTGCATCGCTGACTGGGATCTCGGAGCTTTGCATCTTTCTATCACTACTTTAATTTCTAACAAAACCAAGCCAGGGTGGATCTTCTGTAATAATTAATAATAATAATAATGGGAGCACTACACCACAACCTAGGTAACGGGAACCGCTATAATTGTTAAAACGAAAGTGCCACTAATACTTAGTTTACAATCTTGTACGGAGTTAGGCTTAACTAAATTTACATACTCTGTTCAGACGCAGTTCTCAAATTTGCAAAGTAACAGAGTACATCCCTCACCAAGGCATTTTTCTTAAGGAAAATGCCTAAATCTTCAACGGCATAGGTATTTTCCCTGAGGATTGTACCATACACATCGTCGCTAAAGCTACACCTGTAGTGCACCTCCACGGCCAGTACCAGTCGCACTTTAAGACACGCTCCGAACTGAACTGGTTCGCATGGAAAATGAGAACATCATTGTCCCGGCCACATCTCCTCCAGCATGTGTAAATTCTATGGTTGTCGTAGCAAAGCAATCGGGTAAACTAAAGGTATGTTTTGACCAACAAGATCTTAAAAAAGCAATTGCGCATCCCCATTACCCTATACGCATATTAGACGATATCCTACCCCAATTATCAGGTGCCAAAAAAAAATGTCAACAATCTGGAAGCATGGTCAGGATGTTGGTCAATAAAACTGTCAAAGTAATCTTCATACTTCACAACTTTCAACACCCCTTACGGCCGATACCGTTTCTTGCCTCTCCCATTCGGCTTGAAATCATCGCAGGATGAATTCCAAAAGCTGGTCGATGAGAGTTTAAAATAGTTTAAGTGGTATCTTTTCAATTTGCGACGATATACCAGTTTTAAGACACATACGCGACCAACATGATCCAAAGTTTAGAAATGTTCTCAAACGTTCCCTCAAAAAAAGAATTCGGCCTAATGAGGTAAAGCTAGACGTAGGTGTCACATTAGTACATTATTTGGGGGCACAGTTTGTCAGCAGAAGATCTCAAACCCAACCCTGCCAAAGTAGCAGCGGTCAGAGAAATGTATACCCCTCGTAACCGTGCGGAGTTAGAGACCATTCTTGGCAAAGTTAACTACTTCTCCAAATTTACCCCAAATTTGGCAGAGGTGATCAGTCCGTTAAGACATCTGTTAGCAAAATACTTAGAGTTTTCATGGGACACTCCGCAAACGGACCCATTTCATAAGGTCAAAGACATGATTACTATAAGACCTGTTCTGTCCTGTTTTGACCCTAAGAAACCACAAAATATTGGCTCAGTGCTTCCATAATGCAAGATAAACCTATGGCTTATGCATCAAAATCCTTGACTACAACTAAAAGTAGTTTTGCTCAGATAGAGACAGAAATGTTCGCTGTATTGTTCGGATGCAAACGGTTCCATCAGTATGCATTTTCGAGGAAGATATACATTCAAACGGACCGCCTTCCACTTTTCTCTATAATGAAAAAGCCCATCTATGCAGCCACACCGCGAATACAACGAATGCTTTTGCAAGTGCAACGTTATGACCTAGAGGTAAAACATTACCAAGGTAAGAACATACCTGTAGCAGACGCACTCTCTCATAAGTAGGTATATGTTACACATCCCACCTTATCTGAAGGTATAGGTAAGCATATCCATATGATGTTATCAGCATTATCTGTATCGGATCGTAAGAAGGAAGAAATTCAATCTTTCAGTAAATATGACCGCCAAAAAGAAAATTACACATCACAAGAAGAAAACAAAGAATTATTATGATAAAAGTGCACAACCACTAAAACCACTTAAGGAAGGGGAATCAGCCAGAGTTCAATTCAAAGGTCAAAAACTGGGAACCTGTCGTTATCTTAAGAACACACAACGAAAGATCATACTCAGTTCGCACCAAAGATGATACCATTTACACCTTTGCTGGCATCAGATCCATATATATAGCTCATCAGTATCAACAAAGATCGGGTATGTATTGATGTATCGGACTACCAATGATGATTGTACACAATATATTTGTTAAGAAATAAACTACGCTGTAAATAATGAATTCATACGTTTTAACTGAAAAGAACCCAAACTATCAGGTGATCAAAATTGTAAGCAAGACCAATCGTTTCATAACAAGACTAACAAACTGTACCTTTATAACATGTTACTTATTGCAAACATTTAACTTTCAAAACCACAACTCTTCATATACACATCTAGAGTACTATGTTAAACATAAGGTAACATCGAAAAACAAACCACGGATCCACACCCCACCCTCGTCTGACAGAAACTGGCTAATAATATTGCTGAAGTTTAGTTGGTCTATACCTGGTTCTGGATCTGGTTCTGGTTCCCATTCCGGTTCTGGTTCAGGTTTGGGATCTAAATACACTGGTGGAGGTGGCGTAGTGTCTCTTTCTCTCTGACGTGATATTTCATTCTGATGTCCTTGTCTCATATGTCCTTCGTTATGGTAAATTTGAGGATTATATTCGGGCTGATGATGGCCATGTTGGTTATTACCTTGTTCATTGTCAACATATTGGCCATAGCCCTGATGATTATAATCGATACCGCTGTGTACATGACTTTCGTAATTGTTCTTGCTCCTCCTGCCTTCGTCCTGCCCGGCATTTGTGCTGAGCGGTTTAGTTTCGGTCGATGTTCCACAACCCATGGTTTCAGCACAAATTCAAATGCCTGAAAGTATACAAGAAATCGACGAAACTATTTTATTGACTTAAAAGTGTAGCACTAGGAAAAGGACTTTCTGCGAGTTCCATCTTTTGATTGCATTACTAATTCTTTGTAAGCCAAACAGACCAAACGTTCTGCTTGCCACTTGTAGCATACTAGACACTAGTAACTATAAGCTACGAGTGAAACAGCGTGTTTTGTCAGTAATCCTACGTAATAATTAGACACATTCGTAAATTTTCAGCCACAACTAATTACATAGCCCTTTCCAAACCCCATCCTTAATTTCATCTCTATTATAATTTCATCGTGTCCACTGTGTCAGTTTAGTTAAGATGTTTACTTTTATTGTTGTAAATAAACAATATTATAAACCCCGTGTATAGATGCCATAATTAAACTCGTGATCTACATTTAACTGAGTGTATATGAAAAATAAAACCAATCTTCTTATAAACGAAATGCACTAAATTAGGTTTATATAAAATTTCGGATCATAAAACATCTTTGTTTACATTTTCCGAACACATAGTCTTTCCAGGCAAATCAAGTAATAATATACTTAATATTTCGCATTTATTCTAATGTATCGTTAAATCCAGTGATAATATACCTGATATTTAGGACTATTCTAATGTATTATCAAATTCAGAGAAAGTTGACGTTTTGCGTTTATTATAATTTTACTGCGAATTATGTTACACTTTATTTTAATTTTATATTTACCAGTTTTAATAAATCATCTTACAAATGTTCCGTGCCAGAGCCGGTGCAAGGCATTTTGGTGCCCTATGCGAGATCATATATCTGGCGCCCCCCCCCCCCTTCCCACTCACGCCATCCCCCACCCACCCATCATGAAATAAAACCCAGCCCCCCTTAGCCTAGCGCCCTAGGCGATTGCCTAGTTCGCCTAGCGGAAACGCCGGCCCTGTTCCGTGTTAATGTTCCCAACTGAAATCTAGGACTATTTAACAGAGTGTATTTTATTTGCATACCTGACCTTAAGACCCTGTTAGCTAAGGGCAGTTTCAGTACGTCCATCCTCCACATTTGATCAACCCGTTTCAGCCAACTTTGTTGTGAGAAATCTTTCATTTTCACAGACGATGGCAATCGGCCGTCAATAAAAGAATGTAGACATTTTCAAACGACTTCTTCTCCAAAACCAATATAGAAAGATAGCATCTTGCCGATAACGACGTTAAAATTTATATCAAACTAGAAAGTACCCGGCATGCGTTGCAATACTACTGAAAGAAAGAAAATGTTTTTGTTTTAATAGACTATTTGACTGGTTTCTGGAAACCATCTCAGATTATTTAGTGGTATTTTGCTTCCCGTTGTTCGTCTGTCTCAGATGATCGGGCTTGAGCAGTGCGAACTCGAACGGTTTCCAATCTTGCTTCCCGCTGTTCGTCTGTTCCAGATGATCGAGTTTGAGCAGTGCGAACTCGAACGGTTTCCAATCTTGCTTTCCGTTGCTCGTCTGTTTCTGAAGCTCGTGATGCCTTTATCTTTCGTGCTTGAGGTGTAGATCGACCAATAGCTTTTCGTTTAAGTGGCATAATTGATTTGACAGCGAAAGTAATGTTTCGTAATGACTATTACAAATTCACACCGCGATTGCTTGACGTAACCAAGGCGCGAACCAAACGTAACAAAGTAAACATGACGTATCTAAGGCGCCTACAGTTCACACCGAAGACACGCGAAATTAGGTATCGCTACAGATCGTGTTCGATCACGTGACGTATTTAAGCCGCCTACTGTTCGATCACGTGAATAATCTAAGGCGCCTACTGTTCGATCACGTGACGTATCTAAGGCGCCTACTATTCGATCACGTGACGTATTTAAAGGCGCCTACTGTTCGATCACGTGACGTATCTAAAGGCGCCTACAGTTCACAGTGAACACACGGTAAATGTCGCAAAAACACATTTGTTAATTGTTACAATTTAAATGGTTGTACTAATTCAGAAACCTTCGAGGGCGTGCGCAGAACAACTCGCCAAAGTTTTATCGCAATCGGATGAACGGTATAGGAAAGCATACGACACAAACAAACAAACAAACAAACAAACATTCATTTATATATATATATATATATATATATATATATATATATATATATATATATATATATAGAATATGGCTGCCGTTGCCAATAACGACGTTAAAATTAATATCAAATATGGCTGCCGTTGCCAATAACGACATTAAAATTTATATCAAATATGGCTACCGTTACAAAAAGAACAAACCTTTTAATGATCATGTTCCAACCGCTGAACATAATTTGAGTAAACATGACAGAAAGCATCCTGGTACGAATTTCTCTCAGATTTATGTAACACCTCAATCAGAATTTGATCAGCTTTGTCTTTAAGCATATTAGCGTGAAAGACTTATAAAATTATGCAACTGAGGCCGATATGTTGCCAGATATTTCTTCCGTTAGTAAAAGTAGGAAAAAAAGTGACAACTGAAAGCTGTTATTTGATATAACAATAATGTATGTGTGCAATCAAATACTGCTGCAGTTACTACGAACATACAGACCTTTCTATAAATTATATAAATATAATTTCATCCCCCATCAGATATGACTGCTGCTGAGAGTTTGTCAAAAAGAAATTATTTTAAAGGATTTATAATGAAAACGGTAAACATAATTTGACCATATTTAACAGAACGCTTTATGGCATAGAGGGCTGTAAAGTTTATAGAACGCTTTATGGCATAGAGGGCTGTAAAGTTTGTACAGTTTACACCAATACGCCGCCTGATATAGCAGCTGTTACTATTAAAACATTTGATTTTTTTTAACGATTATTTAAAAAAAATTCTGATCAGAGCTTGGACAATTTTCACGTGAAAACAACTTGCACAAAAGACTTTCAGGTTTGTACAAATGATGCAGAATGTCCTCAAATATGGTTGGTGTTCCTAAAATTAGACGAACATTGACAATTTTAAATCAAACAACCGCTCCGGTCTCACTGGACATTTTTTTATAGCAAATTTTCATGAGACAATGACCGATTGCAGAAAAATGATAATAATACTACATTAAAGATACAAATAAAAAATAACTAATGATTTTTGTTGAAAGGATGCTTGTAACATTCTGACGGAGGCATTACAGTTAATTCATGATGCAACTAGTAACATTTATACTGAACCAACACTGCCACCAACTCCTCTCTTTTTACATTCCTTTTTTTAGTAGAAAAGACTTATTTTGAATATTTTCCTGTGACAAGACAGCTGAAAGAATCAGTATGTGCTTCATGCATAAATACAGTTCACTAGTACTGTAACAAATTAGCATACTTTTCATCACCCGTCAACCATCTAGATGTTTAGATATTTACCTCTGTAGCAGACACATGTAAATATCTGAGCCAAGTCTGCTGCTCATTCGAAGCCCAAGTTACGCATTTGATCTCCAATGCTAGTCTAACTGTGACAGGCAGTCACCAAGTCAAACCATTTCAAAGACTAACACAAATTAATTCTAAACCACATTACAAGCTTATGTGTGAACTGACAAATGCTAGGATTGTGATAATTATGCTTATGTCTTCTACCTTAAATATTAGGGAGCTGTCAAAATGCGAAACTATCCAGTGAGACCTCAACGCAGTTTAACAAAGTTTGCCAGAAAGCGTCCTGCCGTATTTGCCTTTCAATATTGGACAAATGATTCATTGATTCTGGTGTGCTATCATAAATATGGCAACATATGTGATGAACGACATTGTTTAGCCTTGAAAGTTTAGCCTTGCATTTTATGGATCTGACCCTTGCATTTGTTCTAGACACCTCCTTTGGGATATTTTGCTCCATTGCTTTTTATCCTTGCCTAATAATGCATATTTACTTCTAGTCGGATCAGGTTGTCATTCTGTGAGCTTGTGGCACGGATTCTACCCTTACTATTTGTGTTACTGAGCTTTTGCGCAGTACCAAATAAAAACAGCGAGGATTGTACAGATGTTTCTGTTAAACTTTGATCATCTGTCTGTCTGTCTATGTTTGTGTGTCTGTCTGTCTCTGTCTGTCTGTCTCTGTCTGTCTGTCTGTCTGTCTCTCTCTGTCTCTCTCTCTCTGT